>CM045760.1:198564654-199266081 GCA_025200525.1 Camellia lanceoleosa | reverse complement strand
TTTGTTATTTTGTTTTGTGTTAAATGTTTATTCAAACTGAAGACTTAAATGTGAAGATAAGACTCTTTCTTTTATTGTAACAAAGATATCCTAGAAAGATGTAAGCTTGGTAGGACATTTATTTTGTTGTAATCAATTAGTATTTTTTATCTTGTAGTTTGAGAATGAATGTTATGAAAGTTTGATGCATATAATCTCTTTTTATAATATAAAACTCCAATGAATAAATATTATTTCTTATCATGTTTTATGAATCTCTTGGGTTTTTATCCTTTTTTTTTGGAGGCGTTACGTATGCATTGTTGTTTGGTAACCGCTTATAAACATATAATTAAATAATAAATAAAATAAATAGAACATTTGGATGGAGGTATGGAAAAAATGGGTTAGGAAAGATATTTGTGATTAAATAAACTCTTTGTGTGGAAGTACAACTCATTGGAGTAATTAAATTTTTTTTATTGTGATTTTTTGCTTATTTATTTATTTTCCCCATTTTAAAATGCAAATTAGTAATTAAACTTCTATATTGAAGTTTTTCCTAAATTTTATTCATAAATAGTATAATTTATATTTTTTATAGTTATTTATTTATTAATTTTTTTTTTTTTAGGTAGTATCATTAGTTATTAGTAGGAAAAAATTAGGCAATACAATCCCGCAGAAATTTAATGGTATTTAATATAAAATTACTACTCTCGTCAACTTCTAAAATCATGTATTTACAATATTTTTTCTCTATTGGGCAAGATTTCTATAATGATGTTAGTCTTCTTCAATCTACTTTTTAATCATATTGAAGACATAAAAATATAATTTGATATTCCATCTTTACTCAATAGCTCAATTTCCCTTATGTTATGAGGTTATTAGTCGTATGGGTTAATTTTTCTTTATGACGGTGTCAAACCTCATTACGCTAACAGTTATATTTCATGTCAGCAATCATTTTTTCATCTTAACCAAATGGGTTGGTTATGACATTAATTATCAATGGTCCTTCTTACTTATCAAAACATGAAAATGGAATCGTATATATTTTAAGTATTGAGAAGTGCTCTTATGTGTTTCTTTTTTATCCTTTTTGTCTCGGATTTCTTTGTTTTCTTCTCAAGTAGATACTTTTAGGTTAGGAGGTCTTTTTTTTGAGCGTGAGTTAGGAGGTCTCTCCTTGTAATTCTTTATTAGTTCCTCACTTTTCTCTTAGATGCGGTGGAGTTAATGTTAATTGATGCAGGTTAATGAATGAATTCTCTTGAAATTTCTTTCAATGCTCTGGAATTTTTCATGTTTGGTTTTTGGAATTTTCAATAATTAGATTAAACATTATAGCTTTTAATGTTTGTGGTTTAGAAAGAAGTCCTAATATAGATGGTAATATAGTTCCAATAATATTTGGATATATAAATTGTTAGAATTTCTGAAGAATCTTATGTAATTTTTTATTTTTTTTTATTTTTATAATGATATACAAGATCCCATTTTTTTATACTTACTTTAATGTTTTTTGGATTTTTCTCTCTTAAACTTACTTTTTTTTTTTAGTTTTGGCTTCCTTGATTGTTGAGAGAAAGTGAAAAAAAGTTTAGATCTTACACATTGTTGTTTGTATCGAGAAAAAAAAGAAATTTAAAATTTTAACTTTCTTCAACTTGTTTCGCGCTTATAACTTATATATTTAAAATAAATAAATAAATACAACTTTTTGTTTTAGAAAGAAGTTTAATATAGTGTTAATATGCAGTTTATATATCTTGGTATATAGTTGTTAAATTTCTAGAAGAATACTTCTTTTTTTTGAATAATAAGAATGTATGATGAAGTGAATTATGTGAATATTTATTTATTTATTTATTTTTGAAATAATGATATACAAGTCTATTTTTTTATACCCACTTTATGTTTTTGGATTCTTTCTCTCTCTTTTACTTTTTTTTTTTATTTTTATAGTTTAGCTATTAGTGTCGATAGAAGTTTGAATCTTATGCATTGTTGTTTGGTATCTAAGAAAAAAGAAAAGGAAAGTTTTAACTTTTTCACAGTTTCATTGCTTATAAAACATATATTTAAAATAAATAAATACAACTGTTTTGAATAGAAGAGTATGAAAAAAAATGGGTTAAGAAAAATATGTTGTGATTAAATAAAGCTACTATGTCATATAACTCATGGGAGTAAATATGCTTTATTATTAATAGTGATGCTCAATTTTTATGAGAGTATTGAGAAAATGGCATTTGTAATTATATAGATAAGGCAAAGATATTTGTAATTATTAGGATTATAGTGTGGTGAGACATTTATATAAATTTTAATTACCTTAGTTTTTACTTATTTTTTCACATTTTAAAATACAAAATTAGTAATTAAATTTCTATATTGATTTTTTGCCTAAAATTTTATTCATAAAGCAAGTATAATTAATATTTTTTTTTTTTATAATATACTTCTTTTTTGTGTGTGTGTGGGTAGATTGTGTTGGGGGGGTAGGGGTGCTTACATTAGTTGTTAGTAGGAAAATGAGCAATACAATCCATAGAATTTAAGCATTTGTTGTCTGCAGAATTGCTATATAGAATCAACCACAAAAATCATGTATTTGTAATGAGTTCTACATTTTGCCCAATAGAGAAAAAATAATATGAATTTCTGTAATGACAGCATTTAATTTTTCTTCTACCCTTTTTAATGTTATATTGAAGACATAACAAAATTATAATTTGTCTTCTATCTTGTAGTAAGTTCAATTCCCCCATCTATGATATTCATGCAGGCTTGGACTTCTTAAAGTAGGTTTGTTAACTAAAATATAAGTTATGAGGTTGTTAATTTTGTATCGATTAATTTTTTCTTTATGACAATTATTAAACACCTCATTTTCCTTCTTATAGTTATATTTCATGTCAACAATCATTTTATTTACTTATCTTAATCAAGCAGTTGAAGATTCTCATTAATCATCAATGGTCATATTCTTACTCATCCAAACTTATGAAAATAGATTTGCTTATACATTTTTTTTGAGTGTTGATGATGTGCTCTTACTAATTGTGTTTTTTCTTTTTCTCCTTTTTGTCTCGATTTCTTTTAATTTTAGCTATAAGTAGATACTCGAGGTTAGAAGTCTCTCCCTTGCAATTCTTTATTAGTTCCTCACTTTAACTTTCTTAGATGCAGTGGAGTTAATGAATATTACGCGGGTTAATGAATAGGCTCTCTCCAGATTTCTTTAATGCTTTTGGAGGCTTTTCATATTATTTTGGTCTTAGCAATTTTTAATAAGTTAGATTAAACATTAAGCTTTTAATGTTTGAGGTTTTTAGAAAAGTCTAATTGATAATTGTGTATAGTTTAATGTATCTTGGTATATATAATTGATGACTAAATTTACGAGGAGAAATACTTATTTATTTATTTATTTTTTTTGGAATAATAGGGAATGTATGATGAATTATGTGAATATTTAAGTGTGTATTATTATTATTATTATTTTTGGATAATAATGGTATGCAAGTCCATTTTTTATACCCACTTTATAGACCTAGTGATGTGTGAAAATGATTAGTTGATAATTCTGACACATCTTGGACATAAAGTAGGTCTAACACAGCGCGAATATTCCTTTCTTTTTTGATTTTTTACAAAGATTTTGTTGTAGTTTAAATTTTTTTTTTCCTCTCTTAGTTTGTATTTGGATTTAGGATTTGAAGGAAATTTGTTGATTGAAAGAAAAAGAGAACATTAAAAAGTTAACCCTTTTTATTTGATGACCTTTTTTTTTTATTTTTTATATATACTTTTTTATGCTTTTAGCGAATTGTTTTTAATTTTTTGTTATTGAATTGCTATTTTAAAATGTTTAGGCTTCTCTCTCTCTCTAAAAAAAGTCTAGTTTATTTAGCTTTTTAAATTTTGTTTTTGGAATTTTTAAACAAAAAATATTACTTTTTAGATGTTTATCAAGATTTTTGAAAAAACTTAAACTTATTTAAAAAATTTGTTTTAATAATTTTTTTATGATTTTTTATGAGAGTATTATTCATTGGAATAAATAAGTTACTGTGTAGTATAATTTTTTATGATGTGTATTGAAAAAGATATTTGTAATTGTATAGATAATAGAAAAGGTATTTGTAATTTTTCAGTTACAGTGTGGTGAGCCCTTTTATAAATTTTTATTGTAGTTTTTTACTTATTTTTTTTCACATTTTAAAATGCAAAATTAAATAATTAAATTTCTATTTTAAATTTTGCTAAAATTTTATTCATAAGTAATATAATTTATATATTGCAATAGTTCTACATTTTGGCCAATAGAAAAAATTATGAAGATTTCTATGAGAGTATTTAATTTTCTTCTATCCTTTTTTAATGTATATTGAAGGTATAAAAAATTATAATTTTTTCTTCTATCTGTAGTAGTTCAATTTCATGCATAAGTGAACTTCTTAAAGTAGGTTGTTAGCAAAATATATTAGGAGGTTGTTAATGTTGTGTCAATTAATTTTTCTTTATGACAATTATTAAATCTCATTCTGCCTTCTTATAGTTATCTTTGTCAAATTTACATAACCAGACACTTTTAGGTTGACACACCATTGACCTTCAACTGCTAATTATGGATAACATTACTATTTTTGGTCACGTAAGATGTTTTCTTTTTTATTTATTTGAAAAAAAAATACACTTTTCTTATAAGCAAAAGTCAATTTTCTTTTCTTTCGGTATTTTTTATTATCTAATTTCCTTATAATATGAGATATTTGTAATTATCGATTCTGATGTGGTGAGCCCTTTTATAAATTTTTATTTTAGTTTTTACTTATTTTTTCACATTTTACAATGCAAAATTAGTAATTAAATTTCAATATTTAAGTTTTGCTAAAATTTTATTCATAAGTAGTATAATTTATATTTTTATAATTTACTCCTTTTTTTTATATTGTGGTATATATAGCGATCCGGTTTTGACCCGACTCTTGTAGTATCGGACTTGGGTTTAATACTTTCATATTGTTGTTTATCTCTTGCTTCCCTTATATCTCTTTGAAATTTGCTTTTGGGTTGTTATGGTTGCGTTTGGGCAGGTTGGTCGCTTGTTTTTCAATCCTTGTGTTGTCCAAAATTTTGGTCCTTCGCTTGAGCGGCACTTCTTGCGCTCAAACAGGCTTTACAAACACTCAATACTTTTACAAGTCTGCAAAACTACCGGGAGAGTGATTTCTATGCTCGAGCAGCGTTTTTTACACTTGACCGGGTAGGCGCTCGAGCGTTGGTCAATTGTCTGCAAAACTACTGGATATGTGTTTTCTACGCTTGAGCGTCATTTCATGCGCTCGAGCGGTGAGCGTCTTGTTCATTGTGTCTTGGCGCTCGAGCGGCCTTTCTTGCGCTCGAGCGGGACAACTTATTGTGTCTAACACTTGAGTACTAACTTTTGCATTTGAGCGGATTGTGCGTATATCAGATCGCGAAAGTGACTCTTTACATCACTTTTTTCAAATCTTTTCTCCCTAAAACACACACAAACTCTCTCTCTACTTTTTTACCTAGTTTTAGTGATTTCTTCACTCTAATCCCTTTGATAAAAAGGTAGACCATCTCAATATCTCTATTTTGATCCGATTAGAGTTGGATTTGGGCATCTTTGAAGTTTCACTCTTGTTTAGCTCGTCTTCTCTCTTTGAGGTAGGGATTTTCTACACTTTCATATGGTTTTTAGCTTGGTTATTTGTTATTGTGTAACAATGGTGAGATTTGGGAGTGTTTGAACAAACCTAGGGTTTGGGTATGAAATAAAAAGAGGGTTTTTGGTGAATGTGAAATAAGTGAATTATCGAGTTTGAATATGAGATTTTATTGTGTCAAAATAGTTAACTTGACACATGGGTTGATATATAGAAAAAAAGGGAGTTTGCCTTAAATTGGTCAAATTGTTATTTTGTACAAATAACGAAAAAATTGATAATGGTAATGTGCAATTGGAGGATTGTTGATATAAATGGTAGAGTTGGACACGTGTTGTCTCTCACTTATGGAAGTTTGAATATTTTATCTATTGAGAAGATTGTATATACGTTTAGAAATATCGTATTGGGTTATTGGTAGAGGATAACTATGATTGCTGTAGAAAATGTATGGGGATTAGGTAAATTGAAACTAATCTAATGTTGGTTGTTATTGAATATGACTATGTTTTAAATACATTGTATATGTATGATGTTTGGGAGGAGAAAGAGGATGTGCTCCATTGTGTGGGAGAAGAAAGGGGATGTACTCCATTGTTTGGAAGGAGATAGGGGATGAACTCCATTGAAATTAAGTTGGCAGTGTCGGGTGAAAGTCCAAAATCTTGTACATACATGGGTCTTGATTTTCTTGTGAAATTTACGTAAAATGGCAAATTTGAAGTGTTGTGTGGTAGTGTACTAAATTGGAAAAAATCACAGTTGTAGTCTTAGTTGGGTTATTGAAAGATAATGAAATTGACTCACAATTGAGAATAATAAATGAACTTGAAATGAATTGAAATATGAACTACGGTTCTTTACGGTTATATAAAATGTGGATATTGTCACTAGCATTGTATATGCACATTGTACTTATTTTTGTTAAACTTTATATATTATGTTAGATTGTTCCCTCTTGGGTTGTGGCTCACCCTATTTGGGAAAACCATTTTTAGGTGTTGGTGCATGCCTCTGCCAAAAGCAATAAGCTTAGCAAGAGTTTCTTTATTTTGTTATATTCTTTTGTATAGCCAAGGGCTTAGATTGTATTGAGCTAGCCTCACTTTTTGTGTAACCAAGCAAGGACTTGGAAAGATGTAAGCCTATAGGGTAGATGACTATATGTTTAGTTTAATTCTCTTAATATTGCAACACCATATTGTAGATTCAAGATGAACATTTGTAAATGTATATCGCATGTGTTAACTTTGTAAACAAACTCGATGAATGAAAGCATATTATTTTATTATTCTTCTTCTTTAAGGATTGGATTTATTGTAATATTTTGGGCGTGACAATATACATTAGTTGTTAATAGGAAAGTGGGCACCACAATCCATAAGAATTAACCGTTGTTAATGCAAAATTACTATATAGAATCAACCACAAAATCATGTATTGCGATAGTTCTACATTTTGGTCAATAGAAAAATTATGAAGATTTCTGAGAGTATTTAATTTTTCTTCTATCATTTTTATTGTGTATTGAAGACATAAAAAATTATAATTTTTCTTCTATCTGTAGTAGTTCAATTTCATGCAAGAAGAACTTAAAAGTAGGTTATTAACTAAAATATGTTAGGAGGTTGTTAATGTTGTGTCAATTAATTTTTCTTTATGGCAATTATTAAACCTCATTACGACTTCTTCTGATTATCTTTGTCAAATTTACATAACCGGGCACTTTCGAGGTTGACACACCATTGACCTTCAACGCTAATTATGGACAACATTACTATTTTTGGTCATGTAAGTTGTTTTCTTTTTATTTATTTGAAAAAAATACACTTTTCTTATAAGCAAAGTCAATTTTCTTTTCTTTTCATTATTTTTTAATCTAATTTCTTTATAACAAAATGCTCTTTTCTTATAATTTATAGATGGGTGTAGACCTACGTCGAGCTGTAATATCGACTCCTTTGCTCATTTTCTTCTGAATATAATTTTTTTTTTCTTACCTCTAATTCTTTTGTATTTTTAGGTTCAATTTCTTCAAGAAAAAAATGCTAATGTTGTTATCCGTGATGATTGTGACCTTAATGTCATCCGTGTTTGAGGTAGGCCCAATTTAATTATATAGATTTTTTTATTCAAAACACCGTATATTCTTATTTACATTTTTTAAAACTTTCTACATATATGTATATTTATTTTTTGTAGGCAAGGAAAATGCATTGTTGAAGAAAAATAAAAAGACCAGATTTGACCAGGGAAAGGAAAGTGCATGTTGATAGTATAAGCTCTTCTACATTTCTATTTTATGTTCTTTTTTCAAATATTTATTTTGGAGCATGAACTTGATTATGTTTTTTTTTTTTATTATAAATTTTTTAATGTAAAATTGACATACTACTTCCAGTGCCATATACTCTTTTTATAGTAAATAGTTTCATGTAAAATTGTGAAATGTTTTTTGAAGCATGCTAAAATAGTATTTGTATAAAAACATTATATGTGTTTTAAATTATTATTATTCTTTTTGGCTTTTTCTATTGGCATGAACATCAACAAGAAGAAAAAAGGAAAAGAACAAAAAGGAATGATGAGGGGAGGATATAGAATTAAAGGTTTTCAATTTTTTTACAAAATATCGAAGGAAGGAATTAAGGCAAAATAAATTAATAGAAATGAAAAATGAAGAAAAGTATAAAAGCGATAGATGATAATATTCATATTTTAAGCATCTTATGAAATTAATCTTCATGTTTTAGGCCGAACAATAATGTTATATCGAAGATCGTTGGCTCAACGTGCATGGCAAGAACGTGAAAGAAATGAAAAAGGGAAGCTCTGC
The DNA here is from genome assembly GCA_025200525.1 of Camellia lanceoleosa. NCBI lineage: Eukaryota > Viridiplantae > Streptophyta > Magnoliopsida > Ericales > Theaceae > Camellia > Camellia lanceoleosa. The sequence goes on along the minus strand of CM045760.1, from coordinate 199,257,558 downwards.
ATATCAATTGGGACAATGTTTGCAACGTGAACGAGAGAGGTCAAGAGAATTGATTCCACCAAGCACAACTAATACTCGATCGTCTCAAAAAGGAGTAGTGTTTACAAATTTTACTTCACCAAGCACATCATTAGCTTCACAAAGGAATTGGTAAAACACTGTATTTAATTCTATAAATACATATTCTTATTGTTAATATTATATTTTATAAATTTTATTTTGTACACAACAAATATTTGTAGGCCTACTCATGCAAGCCCATTCCTCCATGAGACTAGGAATATCGGTGCTGTTATTCGCGATGAGTGCAATCTTAATATTATCCACATTTCTAAGTTAAGTAGAAAGATTGTTCAACATTGTATTCTAAATAAATTTTCGTAATGTTAATAAATTCTATAAATACATATTCTTTTTTCGTATTCTGAATAAATTTTATTTATTTTTGGTAGGCAAAGGAAAATGAAAAGGCCAAGGCAATGTTTAAAGGAAAAGAAAAGGCAACTTCTTTTGACAAAGGAAAGGAAAATGCATGCCCAATGGTATATTTTTCAACATTTAAAAAAATATATATATTTATCAAGTAAAACAAAGCCAATCATATTGTTAAAGTGAACATCGATAATGTATATTTTTAAAAATGTAAAATTTGTGTTGTCAATTTTTTTTTTTTTTTGGGTGTGGATTTCTTACATTTTACTAAAAAATCAAGAGAATGAAAAAAGGTATGGTTGAAATTTATTTTTCAATGCTCTTTGTTTTCTGTACACTCAAACAAAGTATTTTTAGCTCTCTTTAACATTTCCTAAAAAATAATTGTAACCTTGATCAACTCCAAAGAAAACTTTATAACATCTGAGCAAAGGAACAGAGGAACATAGGCATAGAAAATATTTCTAATTTTCTTAAAATTATCATGAGGCAAGAAGAAAAATAAAGAGAGAGGGAAAATGAAACAAAATGTAAAAGGTAGCGGGACAAAAAATGTTTCCAATATTCTTAAAATTATCACAAAGCAGAAAAAAAAAAAGAAGTAAAATATAACTAAAATAACAAAATTATTGAATCAAGAAATAAAATAATAGACGATAATATTTGTATTTTAGGTACCAATGATATAATGTTCACATTTTAGGCACACAATAATAATGTTATATCAAAAGCTACATTGAATAGCGTGCATAGCGAGATTGGGAGAAATCAAGAAAATGTATTCAAGCGAGACAAATTTCTTTAATCTGAGTAATAGTCATAATTGTGCTTGCTTGGAACTAGGAACAATGCCAACAGAAGATACTCTATTTGCCAAAAGCGAACAAAGTTAGCACATCCTTCAACATATTCGTTCTCAATGCCAAGCACATCTTTAGCTCCACAAAGGAATTGGTAAAAGACCGTGTTTAATTCTTCAAATACAAACTCCTACTATTACCATTCTATTTTAATTTACATAGAACCAATATTTGTAGGCCTACTCTTACAACTCCCTGTAGCTCAACTTTTCGTGATCCTTTCAGAGGACGATAAGCCCTACAATATCGGACTCCCGCGGTTCTGAATCTAATCCCACAAGTGCAATGTGAAATAGATAAATACCAAAGAGTCCAAATCCGGCAAATCTTTTGGAAAATCGATTTTGAATTAAATTTCCAAAAATTGACTGCTTTGCGAGATGCAGAGTCGCCACCTAATTATTTTTGGGAAATTTAGGAAACCCATGACTTGTGCTAAAGGCCATGTGTCCATCATCACCAAGATTGTCTCGGCTCGGGAACTTAGGTACGAGAAGGAAGGTCATGAATTGAGCACCCCTGCTCGTCTGATCAAAGATCGGCCTCTACTAATCATGATATGAATCTTATTTACATTAGATGCTCTTGTTCCACTTTATTAGACTATCATTACTATGTGTTGCACACAAGTATAGACTAATTTGCAAAAATTGGAACATTTTGATTTCATGTTTGTTTTTTTGAAAAGAGTTTCGAATGTGCCACTTGAAAAAAGTGGGCTCAAATGTACATTAATCAAACTATTCCAATTCAAGCAACTAACCTTCATTCACAGGCATTCAAACAGTTTATCAATTAAGTATTTAGCCTCATAGCAAGCATGCTAGACATGGCAACAACCACACTCATACGATATGCTAAAGGGATAAAAGCTCACCTAGTACACCAAGAGAAAAAGAAATAAAGAGTTAGGAAAAATGCATGATCCTAACTACGCAAATGTCTAATGCAACGCATGCAATGTGCAACTAATAGGCGACTACTAATATGGTGTATGAATCAATTTGATAACATGCGGTCAAGCACGTATTCAAAGAAGTATTAACTAATAATGCAAGTTAGAATGATGCGTTGAGCTCAATGCATGTAAGACAATGGATGCAAGGCATGAGGGATGCTAAACAAAACATGATGCCCTAATCTAACCATCATAAGTAGTTAAATAAAAGGGAGACAGACGTGAGGTTGGAAGACATACGCATTATTAGAATTGTGCCCTCGCGCAGGAGGGTCCAAATAAACTAACTAGCTAAGCTAATTAATTAGCTATTACAAAACGAATTAATGAACTATTACAACAACAAATAAACTAACTATGCTCGCTCAAAACAAATTTTAATTAATTAACTAATTAATTAATTACAAATAACTAATTAATTACAACATGAATATAACATGAAATAAGTAATTAAGCTAACTAATCAACCCCAGGAAGCAAGAAATGGTCATGCATGCGCGGATTTCCATTCGAAAAGCACACTGTTCTGCTGTCAGAATGCTTCTGTTGCACAGTAGAACATCTTTCACCTCAAATGTTCTATTCCAAAAAAGTTGCTGCTCAATTTGAAAAAAATGGTCGGGAGGCCAGAAGTGGTGGCCTGCCGGCCACAAATGGTAGCCTGCTATCCAGAAATAGTGGCCTGCCGACCACTAATGCTTGGTTCCTCCTACTAAAACAGAAAGCATACAGAGCACAAATAGGGTATTTTTAAGGTATGTTTGTACACTTTACCCCATCTTATCATCAAAACAGCTCAAAGAAGTGGCAAGCTCAATTCACAAGCCATCAATTAATGCAATTTCATTGCATGATGGCCTATGAACCAAGGTGTACAATTTCAATAAATGCAACAAATAAAGACTCTCAAACCTCCTCCCTATCATGGATTGATCAAAGGAAGTGGTTGACATTGACTCTTGAACCATTTACATCATCAACAAGTATAAAACAACTCAAGACTCAATGGGTTCAATTAACGTCCGATTAAACCCAAACTGATTTTATCTTGCATCATTTTTAGTCTCAATTTTATTACTCCATTTTAATTACCAACCATTCCATAGTTAATTAAGTCCAAAAGTGAGCTTTAAGTCCTCTAATGGAAAAGAGCACCAAACCAAATGTTGTTTTAGGCATGAGAGAAGTGTCTTGTTGTTGGTAATGAATTCCCAAAGGGATTAAACCATTAAGCACAAGACCTCAATCTCAAGCTTAAATAAACAAATAGCTTGAAACAACTTTCAAAGAAAAGAAAAAGCCAAGAAAGGAGGAAGGTTACAGAGTTGATTAAAGATGAAAAAAAGTATGGAAAGCTTGAAATAAATACTATCAACTCAAATAGGTTAATGGCTAAGGCCTAAACCACCAAGCCTATAAGGACAATTATACTACAAGCATGCTATACAAAGCTTAAATGCAATGAACAACTAAAAATAGTTCTAAAACAATGCTAAATCAGTTCTAAACATGTTGGAATTAAGACAAAAATAGTTAGAACAATAAGCTAAAACATGGAGCATGTTAAGCAGTAAACAAACACAAGGAGGGGAGGCTAACCCCTCCATGTTTGGGACTTCAAAACATGGTTTTAGCCACTGAAAAAGCTCTGAGATTCAGTATTAAAAAGCTCAAAAAAAGTTGAAAAATAGGTGGGAAACACAAGGCCAAAGGCCTAAGAAATGAGGTACAAAGAAGGGTGATCTACCTCTCCACTCCTAATGGCCTTAAACCACAAGTTTTAACACAAAAATACAGGGTATAAACAGCCCAAAATTAGTCTAAAAATAGTAGGCAAAACATCAAATAAAGTAATGAAATAAGCCAACGCTTATACTTCTTGAAGAGGAGAACCCTTTCTAGGTGTTAAACCAATACTTGCACACCCTCAAGAGCTTAAAGTAAGCTCAAAAGTACCTCAGCTCAAAGACCACAAGGTTTGGTTTAGAGTGTATAGGCAAAAACTTAAGAATTTGCAAGAGAGAGAGAGAGAATTTTGCTCCAAAATGTTCAATCCTAAAACATGGAGGAGAGGTCCTTATATATAGAAAACAATGAAACTCCTCGAAATATCAATACATACACGTGTAGGCAAGTGCATGCATCTATGCAAATAGCTAACAGTTAGCCAAAACACACAAGCGGTTCGAGCCACTAATTGTGGTCGGCCACAAATGTTGGCTTAAGCAACCCATATTTGTGTGTGGCAGGTAGCTCCTGATGGTGGCAGGTCCCAAGGTTTTTTAGGCTTGAAAAACTATGGTTTTGGTCCAAAAAGAAGGCAAAATGTGTGTAGGGTTTGAAGGCTTAAAGCTATGGCATTCTACTGAGGACTTCGAGCACTTGACAAGCATATACAAATTCATCATGGGGTGCGCAAGCGGTGACGCCCAAGTCATAAGAGTGGTAAAAAATGCGGTGTCTACAGTTGGCCCTCTTTGACAGAACTCGAAGTCATGAAATTATGTGAGTGAATATCAAAGCCCGAAAATGACCCATTTTGATAAGGCCATAAGACTTGGGCAAACAATCAAGACATAAATTAAATGGTTGCGCTTGCAAGCTGCCTATGTATCCCTTTGCAAGGAATCAAACCAGCGTAGTTTTGGGGCAAGATGCAAATGATATGCACAAAGATACTTTGAAGCTAGACTCACACGCTTCGCGAAGCCGGCTATTTTGAAACTCATGATCATGCAAGGTGATGCAAAAAGCAATAACAGATGCAATAAGCAATGTAACAAGATAAGAACTCATGAATGAGCAGCTTCAAGCTTAAAACCAATACAGGTTCCATGCAAAAAGATCGAAAACACACACTAACCACGCCAAAACGTGAGACAAGGAAAGAAAACACCGCTCATGGTCGCGTTTCACGCGTCATGAGATAAAAGTGCAAAACCGCTCAAGGTCACACTTCACGTGTCCTAAGAAATTGAGAAACGAAAACCGCTCGAGATCGCGTTTCATGCGTCCCGAGGTAGGAAAAAAAACAACTCAGGGTCACATTTCATGTGTCCTAAGATGAAAATAAAACCGCTCAGTGTCGCATTTCATGCGTCCTGAGATAAAAGTAAAATTGCTCGGGGTCACAATTTACGCGGCCCGAGATAAAACACGCCCAGGGCCATGATTCACGCATCTTGAGATACTCTAATCACTTTGAAATCATGAGAAGAGGAGAAAAATCGAAACATGACCTGAGATAAAATATGCCTAAGGTCGCACTTGACGCGTCCTGAGATAAACAACAAAATCACCCGGGATCGTGCTTCATGCGTCTCGAGATAAAATATGCCCAGGGCTGCGCTTTACACATCCTGAGATACAAAGGTATGAGACTGTACCACAAAGACAAAAAAAAATGAAAGTGTGCGATAGATGCGCGAGGTGAACAGATTTGATAGATGCACAAAGTGAACAAGTGTAACAGATGCACAAAGTGAACATGATTACAAATCAATGCAGTAAAAACACATGTTCCATGCAAGATAGACAACCGATGTATGATGTTAATTGAAAGCATGTTTTATATAAGAATAAGGACATATTCTATGCAAGACTAAAAACATATTCTATATAAGTGTAAACACCCCATTTTTGACCGTCCTCAAGACTTGGGCATCACCGTTTGAACACTCAGTGATTATCCATGTTTGTGTTTGTCTCGAGTTCCCGTAGGTCTCGGCCGCGCGCCTTGCCTCAGGACCTCGACTCAGCGCCGTGTTCGGTTTTGGCGCCAAACACCTATGCTTTTGCCTTCAAGGCGTGGAATGGCTTGTTGGCCATCCCACACCCCAATCAGCCTCCCTATCCTCACCGGTACAACATTTGTGCCACTGCAAGTGTTTTCTTAAAACCTTTGGCGGTCGGCACTATATTTTTGCCGACCGGCATTTCTCTTGGCAGTGACCTTTTGGTGGCCGGCGTGCACCCTTTGCACCCCTGAGACATGGTGCATGCCAGCTGTGCCAGCTGGAATGCACCATCACTCATCCCCGTGTATGGGAGTGACCCCTTTGCACCTTTGAACCCCCAAACCTTCTAGAAGGTTGAACCCTTTGGCCAAGTTTCTTGGAGAAGCTTGGCCAGTTGTCTTAGCTTCTCCAAGAAGCCAAGACCCCTTTGTACCTCTTGACCCTTTCTCCTTTGCTTAGCCACTAAGCTTCTTGGTTTGTTTTTGCCTATATAAGCATCATATCTCTCCCTTTGATGGAGGTTGGCCATTCTTGAAAAAAAAAAACCAGAGCTTTGTATCTATATATCTGTCATATATCTCTTCTCTCTAGATTTTCCCTCTCTCTCCTCTTGTGTGTGTGTTTTTGGACCTAAAAGTGTAGTTTTACCTCACTTTTGCACTAACACACACACCATCACACCTTAGCTTGAGATTGGGAGGCTTGGAGGGTTGATTCTTGAGCTTTTGGACTGGTTTTGATCAATAGAGGGTGGCTGGATCATCTGTTCTTGAGGTGTTCTCCAAGGGTGAGCACTTTACTTTAGTTTCCCCATTTTTGCAACAAGTTTCTACCTGCCTTGTATACTGATTTGGGTCTTGTGTATAACATGAAAAAGTCTTAGTTTTTCTTGCTTTAGAACTTTCATTAAGGTCACTTTGTGGTTTGAGTGCAAACTCACCCCACCCTCTTAGGCTTTATTTTGGCCTCTTTGGTGCCTTTTCTTGAGGCTTTGTTTGCCTTGGTGTTTTGGTCTTCTCACCACTGAAAACTAGTGGGTTTTTAGTGGTGAGGAAGGTGGTTTGAAGTCTTGTATAGGGGAGGGACACCCCTCTCCCATTTGTCCCTCTTTTGCCTTTGTTTTTTGCTCATAAGCGAGCATGCATACTTGGTTTGTTTTGGCTTCATTTCAGAGCTTATTTGGTGTTCATATGGCATGTTATATCTCTGTTTTTGGTCAGATTTGTAGCTCTTAGCATGCATCTTACACTTGCTTTGTAATGTTCTATTTTGCCTAGAAGTGTGTCATGTACTTGGCCTTGTATATCCTCATGTTTTAGCTTGGCTTATTGAAGTTTTTGGTCATGATTTGTCATGTTTTAGGTCTGTTGGCCACTGATTTTTCCATGTGTGGCATGCTTGGTATAGTTGCTTTGCATTTTTGGCTTGTAAGCCTTGGTTGTGTAGATCACTAGCATGCTTAACTTAGCTTCTTCTCATGATTTGGCATCATTGTAGGCTATATTTCAGTCCCTAATCCATACTTACATGCTTGCATTGGTCATCACTTTCATGCCTTGGAAGGTTGTTTTTTTTGGTGCCTTGAAATAGGCCTTATGCATGCTTGTATGTTTAGGATACTTTGGGGGTGCCATATCAGAGGGTTTGGGTGTATTTTTGCATGCTAGAATTCTGTTTTTGCTTGTATAATACATGCCATGAGTGGTCATGTTAATGGTAGTGGAGTACCCTCTTTTGTGCCTTAGCTTTAGGTCCATTAACTTACATGCTTATTGAGCATTTTGTCCACCATTTTGAGCACTTTTAGCCACTGTTTTGGGGGTGTTTAAGGCCTCCCATTTCAGTCCAAGTCCCTTCTTGGGCATGGTTGTATGCTTAACTTGTGGTCTCTAATTGCATGCTTGCATTGTACCCTTGTACTATATGATGAGTTGCACTATAGCATTGCATGTGAGGAGCATTGTATACTTAACATGATGTTGCATAGCATTTGGCATGCCTTGCATTTTAGCATCATGTTGCATTGTTAAGCCATGTTTACATAACATGCATTGCATTACTTGGTTTGGGGTGTCAAACCAAGTGTGAGGGATGAGAGGTGTTTGTACTTTAAGTGACAAAACACGTCTCAATTCTCATGTCACTAAGGCCCTTGACTTGGACATGATAGGATCTTGGTTCTCATTTTTGTGTTGCATGCATTTTTACATTGAATTGCAATCTTGGTCCCTTAGGCCATCATGCATCAAAATGCATAATTGATGGCCCAAGAACCAAGGGCCATGCTTCTTTGAGTCTCACATATGATAGGAGGCATGGCCATGCTTACATGTGCCCAAAATTCCATACATACCTTTGTCATCCTATTCTTGTCAAAAACCGGTCTGCAGGAATTGTTTGCCGACAAGCGATCTGAGTGCCAACCGGCAATATATTGGTGGCCGACAACCTCATAGCAGCGAGATATTTTACATGGCGGTGGCCATTTCATCCAAACCGATGGTGTGAAGCGATGTGCATATAAGGTATCTGGGACTTTGGCGGTCTTTGGAGAGGCGGGGCGGAAAGCAATGGCGATGGTATGGTACGGGCTTTCCGGGCAAGACGGATCGGGCATGCATCATTCGCGCATCCTGAGGCAGGGCCGAGGCCCCCCTCTTTTTACATTTGATTTAATTTGATAATTAAAATCTTTGTAATAATGTATTCTGTATTTGGACTGTACTATTCGGGACTGTATATTCTCTTGGTCTCTCCGTGTGAGGGCACATTTGTAATAAGTGTGGGTGAGTGTGTGCATGTCTTCCAACCCCACTTCTTTCTCCCTTTTATTTACCTGCTTATGATGGTAGATTAGGGCATATTTAAATTAGCATAACAGTATGATAGCATGCGTGCATCCATACAATCGTTTACATGCACCGGGCTCGACACATCATACTAACTGCATCGTATTTTCAATTCCAAATTGAATACATGCTACCTGTGTATTTCACATGCCATGTTTAGGATAGTCGAGCCTGTTTAGGTTGCATTTTTGCATGTGTTGCATTAGCCACTTAACATGAACTAGGATCATACATATGATTACTAACTAGTTTTTGTTTTGGCTTAGAGTACTAGGTAAGCTTCTATGCTTTAGCATATCGCATGCGTGTGAATGTTACCATAACAACATGATTACCATGAGGCTAGCTGCTTATGTGATATAACTGCTTGATTGCCTGTGGGTGAAGGTTGGATTGTTTGAGTTGGAAAAACTCGTTGAAATCCGTGTTTTAGCCTACTTGCGAGTAGCAAATTCCAAAGCATTTTCAAAACAAACGGATATGCAATGCTTGTTTCCAAATTAGGTGATCTAGTCTATACTTGTTTCTTTGTCATAACATAGTAATTCTAGGCTAATAACCGAATAAGAACATGTAATGTTTTCAAATCGGATATCACGGTTAGTAGAGGCGGTCTTGAACCGGCGAAAGAGGTGCTCATAGTGACCTTCCCCGATCGTACCCAAGCTCCCGAGCCAAGACAACTTTGGTAATGACGGACACGTGGCCTTTGGCACCGAGTCAGGGTTTCCTAAATCCCCCCATAAAAAATATTTAGGTGGCGACTCTGTATCTGGCAAAGCAGTCCATGTTTGGCACTTCTTTTCAAAAATCTGTTTCTCAAAACGATTTGCCAGATTTGGACTCTTTGGTTCAGATTAAGAACCGCAACAACAAAAGGGAGTCCGAACTGTAGAGTGAAGCCCAAGGGCGCGTCTACAATAAGAAACAAGAGCATGTTTTATGCAAAATTGAAAGCATGTTCTATGCGTGAATCATGAATGATACAAGACACACGTGCAACATAAGTCTATATGATAACACACATTCTATGCAATAGAAGAAAACAAAAATGTAATAAAAAATGATATTAGGTGACAACCTCGGAGACTTTGCAACATGCTTAAAAAGGATACACCTTGTTCATATTGGCAAGTGGAGAACATTCACACAGAAGCGCAGTTTCAAGTTCCTCAGGAATCAATTAGAACCCAAAAGAGAACCTGTTCTACACTTTTTGAGGAACAGAGGCACAAAATAGAACCAGGCGACAGATAAAGACCACCGGCCATTTGCCGACCACAAAGGAAGGCCGTCGGCCACCTGTGCCATTTTGGGGGCAGAAAAGCCTTTTTGTCTTGGGGCTTTAAATATACACATCCACACTTCATTTGCACACACACCCAAGTTTGAAAATCCTCTCTCTCTAGGTGCTTTGTCTCTCTAGATTTGCGCTTTATACTCATTTTCCAATGCCCCACGCAAACTTTATTCGCAAAGCCCTCTTGATTCTCTACACTTTGAACCAATCAGATTTTGATTTCGTCGCTTTTCTTCAGTTTTCATCACTTTAGGCCTGTTTTCCTCGAGTTTCTCTCGGGTTTTATGAACTTTTTCGGGTTTTGACTTTTTCTCCCATTTTCTCTCTCATAGGATTGACTTTTTCCATGTTTTTCTTATTTTCTCCATTTTTTTTTTTCATTTTCACCTATTTTTCACCCACTTTCCAAATGGCAGATGATATTCCTCATGATAGAGCTCTTCTTGAGGTTCTATCTCCATTATCACCCTATATCGAGTTTGAGGAGCCGGTGATTGCTGAGGCCGGTGAGGCGGCGGAGGACATCGCAGCTGATCTTGAGGAAGAGTTCATTCCAGAGCTCGAGCCTGAGCCACTACCATTGGGGGTACGGTCCTTCGATCCGATGACTTATCACCCTTGTACACACATACTACCGCCTAGAGGCGTCAGGCGCTTCAGCAATTTCATCGGTAGTGCACCAGAGGACATTTTACTGAGGAGCCAGACTCCCATCTTTCTTGCAGCGCCACTAAGGTATGAACTCTATTTTCATACTTTCTTGCCTTTTCTTTAACTGTATTTCTTACACTGCCTTTCATCTGAATGCTCTTTTATCGCTGTTTGATTCACTCTTTTTCCTGCCACCAGGGGGATTCTTGCTCTTATAAGGGATATGGGGCGACGACAGCGAGAGATTGGTACTATGAGCTCCCTTCAGAGGTCCGCGGCCTTATTGACAAGGCCGACTTCAACCTATTCTCTTTGGACTTTCATGGCACATAGCGGTGGGCTCTTCTCGGGTATTTGGTGGAGAGGTGGTGGCTTACCCAAACTCTTTGTCACGCCCCAAACTCCCCCCTAGAAGTTTGGGCATGACCTATTCGGAAACGAAAATTTAACCTAATATACATAACATACGGGGCCTGAACGGAAGCATTAAATACCATGAAATAATAGAAAACAATCACCATTGAGCTTTCACTACTATGCCAAGATCACAAACATCATAACAGGTAAATAATATACAGAGACATGCACCTGAGCATTGGTTATATACATACACATATACAGACCCAGCCCTATGATTGGGCATATAACAAAACATTGGGGGAAGGAAGGAGTTATACACAATACAACTTTAGGCAGACAATTAAAGCACAAAGCTGAAAGCTTAACAAGCTTCACAAAATGCACGGCTTCATCTAGGGCACAGACACAGAGGTTGACAAAGAGAACGGTGACATGGGTTAGGACTAACCTCCCAATTGGTTACCTACAGAAGCAGACATAATACAGAGTGAGCCAGGCTTAGTGAATAATAGTACTTAAACAATTCGATACTCAACTTAAATCATGATACATAACAATGCATATGTAAATGCAGAGATCGTATGGTTAATCTGATTCTGTACTAATTTCAGAACGGCCTTAGGCCCTGTCTTTAAACAGAATGGCTTTAAGCCCTTGAATAGAGTGGCATTGAGCCCTTACACAGAGTGGCATTAAGCCCTTAAACAGAGTGGCGTTAAGCCCTGTTCATGCATGTATGAACCCAAGAGATGTCGCACACGGATTCTAGAGGTGACTCACACTATAGCACTTAGTTCCGTATAGCACTTTGTTTCATACCAAAAAATACAGATTGGCCTTAGGCCTAACAGATCACACAGAATGGCCTCTAGCCTAATAGATCATATAGAATGGCCTCTGGCCTAATAGATCATACAGAATGGCCATAGGTCCTGATTGGCTTTAGGCCCAGTTCATATATGTATGGACTCAAGAGGTGTCTCGCATTGCAGCACTTTGTTCCATACCAGAAATCAATAGGTCTCAAGGACCGAATAATTCATATCATGTCATAGTATAAACAGAACAAATAAACAGAACAGACTAACTCCAGATTCATGAGAATACCGTCACATGATAGTGTACATAATTTATCCCATGGTTTATTACAAGTTAACACAGTTGTCTTGCGTATGATGGAATAATAATAATAACTATTAACAGAGGGCACATATATCCTTCCAGTACGTTTAATAAGAACAAAACAAGTCACATTCTAACGTGAATTACATAATGATGTTAGACTGTAGTATTCATATCATAGGTTCTGAACGACCTTGGGTCTATGTATAGCACAATAGGATGATTTCAGATTCATTAGTGGCAAAACAAAATGATCTTAGGTTCACACAAATTTCATCGTCCAAGGATGAACATAAGTTCCATTTATTCATTAGGAAACGACATAGTTTGCTTATAGACAACAAAGGGTTAATATTCGTTATTGATAGAACATAATAATCCCAAAGTCATACCGATGTATGCAAACCTTTCAACGTTCACATAAGGTCACACTGATCTCCAACTGACATAAATGTTAGTGTAATCACTTACGAGGAACAGGGCATCAGTAACAATAGTCATTAACGGTAAGCAAAATGTACATATGCTGTACTATTACTCACAGTGCCATAATGGAGCGCTTGACCCTCCCAGGTTATGACCTACACACCGCACAACTTATACATTAGTTCTTTTCTTTCTTAATTCATTTCCTGTTTCATTTTACTTCGAACAAATTTACAGGCATCTTAAGGACATCAAACACAGATTTCAAAAATACCAGAGGGGTAAGCACGCGAAATAGAGCAAACAAAATTTTTTGCGGCATGGGCGCCGCGTCGTGATGAGCCCTGCGTGCAGCAAGGCTTCCGTCACGATGTGGTCATGAGCCTCAAGACGCGTCGGCGATTCTGCACATATTGCAGTTCGAAATTCCAGCAAAACTCAATTTTTGGTGAGCTTTTACAAGGCTCAATATAGGTCCTTTAATTGATGGAACATGGTTCAAAAATCATGTACAAAGACATTTCAAACACATATCAATTTCAATATGAATTGATTCTTCAATTTCTTGCAATTCATAAACATAAGTTAAACACTTTGGATCCTTTCTATATAGTTCCCAAATACACATGCAATCATCTAAATCCATAAATGAGTTCAAATGAGTAAAGATAAGGGATAGTGTAGACACCCCATTTTTGACCGACCTTAAGACTCAGACGTCACCGATTGAGCGCTTAGTGATGTTGCATACTGTCCTCGTTCAAAAGTCTCAGAGTCGCGGCCGTGCGCCCTGCCTCCAGACTTCCGAACTCTCTTCTGTGCCTTGCCTCGGTTTGCGAACCAGACTTGGTTTTCTCTGTTTTCTTTCCTGAGGGAAGGGAGTGGTCCTGTAGGCTATCTCTCGGTGGCCGTGGGCTACCTTTCGTGGCCGTAGGCCATTTTGCCCATTTCGGAGCCTGGTTCCCGATTTGAGCCGCCGTCGGTAGGTGTGCCTCGGCTCGGGCGCACTATCTCCGATTTCTACGGTTTTTGGCATGCATCTCATTTACTTCATACCGAGGACACTGGTCTCGAATACCCGCCGTGGTCGAACACCACTCCGATGCCCAGCCCATTTTGGACCGGCTGCGTGATTTGGGCCCCGAGCATTTATTTTGCATCGGTTTTGTTCATTTTCGAAGTACCTCTGTTTTATCATACCGAGGACACTGGGTCTCGAATACCCGCCGTGGCCTAACGCCACTTTCGGTGCTTACAGCCCATTTTCGGGACCTCGAACTGCGTGATTTGGGCCCCGAGCATTCATTTTGCATTAGTTTTTGTTCAATTTGGCAGGTACCTCTGTTTTAGCACCAGGAAGATCACTGGAGGAAGGGAGGACAGCAATTGTCTCAGAAAACCAGTTTCGCTCCTCCGGCGTCCGTTTTGCTCACTTCCGGGCTAATGTTGAACACCCTAGGGATATTTTCTTCAAGCCGAGACTACATATTTGTGATGAGGGGACATGGGAGGACCCTAAAAAGTGGTGGTCGGCCAGTAATTGTGATTTTCATTTTTGAGCCTCTCTTTCAAATGCAATGTTGTGTCTCCTGTTTCAGAGTTGCCAAATTCCAACCATGGGGCCTTGTTCTACACACCTGGGAGGACACCAAAAAGTGGTGGTCGGCCAGTAATTGTGATTTTTATTTTTGAGCCTCTCTTTCAAATGCAATGTTGTGTCTCCTGTTTCAGAGTTGCCAAATTCCAACCATGGGGCCTTGCTCTACACACCTGGGAGGACACCAAAATATAGTGGCCGGCCATTAATTCTTCACTTCATTTTTGGCCATGGCCGGCCGGCCATGGGGAGTGGCTGGCCGACTAGTGGGGTGGCCGGCCGGCCATCTTCAAAAAAGACACACTGGCCTGCTTTACGCTTTTGAGCACCTTCTGACTATCATTTGTTTTCAAAATATCTCAGCCCTCCGGGGGATATTTTGGGAGGGAAAGCTTGGGTGCATTTCCCTCCCCTTTTACATCCCTTTTGGTCCATTTAAGGGGTTGATGAGCTCCTTTGTGAGGGTTACAAAAATTCTTCTCAAGAACACTTAGCCATTTCCCTCCATTTTCATCTCCAAAACCTTAAAAAACCTTCAAGTCTCTAGCTCATTCCTTCAACAACCCTAAGCTTCACCATCACCACCTCCATTCCAGCAGCAAAGGAGGATTTTTCAGAGGCTAAGAAGCAACAAATTCAAGCCAAGAAGCATCAAAAGACTTGTCTTCAAGGGTAAGTCTCTATTTCCCTTTTTCTAACATATTTTTGCTTCATTTCTTTACCCTATTTTCTTGTGGTTTTGGGCTCTGACCCCTACTGGTTTTAGGCCTATTTTGATCCCCTCTTCAACATTGAAGAAGGGCTCAACCTTGTTTGGCACCTCTATGATGCTCTTCCTTCAAAATCATCTTTTATGCCAATATTTTGCATGCTTTGTTTAGCTTATGAATGATCCATTTCTGAGCATGCAATAAACTGTGAGTGGGCCTATTTTGAGACCCTCTTCAACATTGAAGAAGGGCTCAACCATGTTTGGTGGTTCTATCATGCACTTGTTTTGTAATTCTTCCAATTTACCGTAAAATTGCATGGTTTCTTTAGCCTATTTGAAGTCTGATTTTGAGCATGCCATTAACTGAGATTGAGCTTATTTTATGTCCCTCTACAACATTGTAGAAGGGATGAATCTTGTTTGGGGCCTCCATGCATGGCCTCTCTTTATACCTCTCTTTGGCCCCATTTTGCATGCCTCTTTAAGCTTATTTGGCTTCTGATTTTGGCCTTCATCAGGCCTGAAAAGAGCCTCATTTTGGCCTTATTGTCATGTTTTGTTGAGGGTCTTAGGTGGTTTGGTGATGTCTGTTGGTACTTCATGTTATACCCTCTTTGGTTCCTTATTTTTGCATGTCTTGCTAGCTCATCATGCTTCTGTTTTTGAGCCTTCATCAGGCTTGGAAAGAGTCTTAAAATGACCCATTCTTCATGTTTTTTTAAGGGTCCAAGGCTGTTTGGTGCATCCTTTTGATACCTCATGTTATAGCCTTTGTTGGCTTCATCTTGCATGCTATATTGAGCATATCTACATACTGAATTCGGGGGTGTCATCTCTTGTAAATGTGCATATTTTTGGCCCCCGTTTAATGTTGTAGAACTGTGTTTTTCAGTTTGAGCATTGTATATACCACTTGTTTCATTATTCCCCTCTTTCCCCCTATTTTTGCATGCTATTTTTGCCATACTTGTGATCATTGTTTGGCCATGCTTTGTACTGGAAAAATGCTAGTTTAGGGACTGCCTAGCATCTGTCTTTACACTTCATGTCCATATTGTGCATGTTTGGCATAGCTGCGAGTCATTTCGGGTACTTAGCATAGCATTTCGGGCATCGGGTGTAATTTTGCTATAATTCGGGGGCTGTTTTTGCATCATTTTGGCTGCTAAAATTTGCATTTTTCATATGCCATATGCCAAGTGTCATTCCATGCCATTTCATTCCATATGTCATTGCTTCGGTTTGCGTGCCCGTGTGCACGCATTTCGAGGCACCTCATTTTTCATCTCTCGGCTTCTTATATGAGTGTGGCTGAGGCTCACCCATGTTAGTATAAGTCCATTTTGTATCCTATATGCCATTTTAGCATCATTGCATTCCATATGTCATTGCCTCGGTTTGTGTGCCCGTGTGCACGCATTTCGAGGTACTTCACTTTTATCCGACGGCCTCTTATGTGAGTGCGGCTGAGGTCCTCTCATGTTAGTGTAAGCCCAATTTGCATTTTCCATGTTATTTGCATTGCGTATGCCTTTGCCTCGGTTTGCGTGCCCGTGTGCACGCATTTCGAGGCACTTCATTTTTATCCGACGGCCTCTCATATGAGTGTGGCTGAGGCCTTCTCATGTTGGTGTAAGTCCAATTTGCATTGTGTATGCCATTTCATTCCATATGTCATCGCCTCGATTTGCGTGCCCGTGTGCACGCATTTCGAGGCATCTCTTTTTCATCCGACGGCCTCTTATGTGAGTGCGGCTGAGGCTCTCTCATGTTAGTGTAAGTCCAATTTGCATTCTGTATGTCATTTCATATCTATATGTCACCGCCTCGGTTCGCGTGCCCGTGGGCACGCATTTCGAGACACCTCATTTTAGTCTCATTGTATATCATATTTCATGTCACTTCATGCCTTTATGCCATTGCCTCGGTTTGCGTGCCCGTGTGCACACATTTCAAGGCACTTCACTTTTCTGGCAGCCTCTTATGTGAGTGTGGCTGAGGTCCACTCATGTTAGTGTAAGTCCAATTGCATTGTGTATGCCATTTTATGCCTTAGAATCATTTTTTTCGGTTTGCGTGCACGTGTGCACGCATTTCGAGGCATCTCATTTTCATAGCATTGTGCATGCTAGGTCATATGTTAGTTGCATTCATACATGTCATGCATATTGCATCGTGTTCGGGATAGGAGTTAGCAGCACGGAAATGAACGCGTTGTACTCGAGTGATGGAACGGGTCTCAATTCCCAAGTCACCGACACTCCGGATTATCTATGATGGAGTTAGGCTTTGTTGTAGCATTCATCTGCATTTATCCTATATTGAGTTGTGCAATCCGGCTCCTCGGCCATCATGCATCGAGATGCGTGATTAGTGGTACGAGGATCGAGGCATGCATATATTTGTGAAATACATTGCTATGCCCTTTCCTCGCTCTCTGTTGACAAAATGAAGAATCGAATTTTTGAATTAAACGCATTTCAAGAAAAATGCAAAGCGAGAGGCTAATCGGGCACCGCGTGGATTTCGTGCAAAGTCATCCTGCATGCATCATTTCATCATCCGAGCGAAGCAAAGCGATCCACTGGCTTGCATGCCAATTCTGACTTTCTTAGTTAATTTGTTAATTAATTAGGAATTTGTATATTATTCTTTGTATTATTTGATCTGTACTATTCTTTTATTCGGACATTCGGACTGTATTATTTATTCGGACCCTCTGTGCGAGGGCATAATTGTAATAAGGGTGTGTGAGTGTGATGTATGTCTTCCAACCCCCATTTCTTTCTCCCTTTTATTTACCCGCTTACGATGGTTAGATATAGGGCATATTTCAATTAGCATACAGTATGACAGCATGTTTGCATCATTCATCTGTTTTGCACGCACCGGGCTCGGCGCATCATACAAACTGCATTTGTATTTCAATTCCAAATTGAATACGTGTTAGTTGTAGCATTTCATATGCCATGTTTAGAATAGCCGAGCCTGCTATAATTTGCATTTTTGCATGTGTCGCATTAGGCAATCCTGTATATTTAGGATCATGCATGATTTCTAACAAGCTTCTGTTTTGGCTTGGAGTACTCGGTGAGTTTTATGCTTTAGCATCCTTGCATGCGTGTGAGTGTTGCCATGAATAGCATGCTTACCATGAGGCTATGTGCTTATGTGATATAACTGCCTTGAATGCCTGTGGGTGGAGGTTGAGTTATTTGAATTGGGACAATTCATCAAATGTTTGTTTTAAGCCCACTAGATAGTGGCAAAATCATGTTTTCTAAGCCCACCCGAGAGTGGCAAATCCACGTCTTAGCCTACTTGCGGGTAGCACCATCAAACCATTTTCAAACAAACAAACATGAAATATTTTGTTCCAATTCAGGCGATTCAGTCTATACTTGTATGCTGTGCGCATCACATAGTAACCTAGGCTAATAACCGGAATAAGAACTCACAATGTTTTCAAAAACAGATATCATGGTTAGTAGAGGGCGGTCTTTTGGCCGAAGGTGCTCACAAAGTGACCTTCCCCAATCGTACCCAAGTTCGAGCGAGGCAACTTTGGTGATGACGGACACGTGGCCTTTGGCACCGAGTCAGGGTTTCCTAAATTTCCCATTTTAAAATATTTAGGTGGCGACTCTGTATCTGGCGAAGCAGTCCATGTTTGGCACTTCTTTCAAAAAATCTGTTTTCAAAAACGATTTGCCGGATTTGGACTCTTCGGTTCAAGATTAAGAACCGTAACATTTGAGTCCTTTGAACTGTAGTGACCCAATATCGAACCAGAACGGGGGGGACTCGCACTCTCTTTCCCCCGGGATGCGTTAGGGGCGCCTGAGATAGAATGAACTCCTTCTCCATATAACTCAACTTAACCCCAAATCAAATCCATGACAACACATCTTTTTAGCTTAATCAATACATACCCTAATTTGAATGATTATCAAAGAAAATCTTACTCATTTTCAGGAGGGGACTTAATTAAAGTAGAATACACATACCTTGAGCTTCAATCCTTACAATTCCTCTCAATTTCCCCAATCTTTCTTCTTGATGAATTTATTGTCTTTCTCTCAACCCTCTCCTTCCCTAATTCTTTCTTTTAGGAAATATTTGTATAAGGCTCCAAGTCAAATTGTTAAAGAGCATGACACATATATATATAAAATGAATAAGATGAAATTTAATCAGTTTAATCATTTTAAATTGAAATTTCACAGAAAATCATATTGTGACTTAAAAATCATACTGATCTCAAATCTAAAATCAATTTCGGATTATCAAGCCTCTAAGGCTCTCAATTTCTGATCCAAACATTTTAATTGTGATAGATATTCTCTTATTAAACAGATATAGGTCTCAAATCACAAGATCCATTAGCTTAAACTTAATTTCACATGAAATTTCACATTAAGCATTTAAATGCACAAAATAAAAAAATAAAAAAAAAACTGAAAGTATACCAGAAACATATGCGAGGGTTGGGTTATTACACTCTTTCCACTTTTTTCTGCTGAGGAGATGACGATGACTCCCTACGCTTTGCCATGCTCACAAGCTTAGGAGTAGGGGTGATCCAATCCTCTTCGACATGGATATGGGTGAGTGGCAGGCCGTTTGCATCCATCTGTTGGGAGCACACCCACCTTTGTACAGACTGGTGATGGTGAGGTACAGTTAGTTTGCCAAGCAGTTTTATGGGAGCGAGCTCGAGACAACTCTGTACGCCCACCTCACAGTCATTTTTTCTTTACTCCTACTCTGATTTATACTTTGGCAACTGACGGTAACTAACAATTTGTACATTCTCTGTTTGCAGATCACATGGCAGCCTTGGGTGACGATGCTGGCTAGTGTGAGGGACTAGGATGTCGGGACTTGGGCCACGTCCCACTTTCGGATTTTGTTGGAGGGCCCAGTCAGCTGGTCCTGGTTTTTGAGTGAGAGGTTTATACGCCAAACCGTAGGCTCGTCCGATCCGGTTATTCCCATGCCAGCCCCAGTGTCCATGAGGACAGCAAATAGCCTCCTAGTTGAGGCGATTATCCAATTCATGGTAGGCCTGGACGCTGACTTCTTCAGAGCAAAGGGCGACTACGCGACATTGATCCAGACTCATCTTATGCCCTCTTTGACGGGTGTTCATGCGGGCGAGGTAGTAAGTGCTTGCGTGGCAGGTGAGGCTACTCAGGGGGCCGTGGTCGGTACCAGAAGGGTCCCTGCCGTTGGGCAGATGACTGGTTGGCTGGAGATTCCCATTGTGCTCACATGTTGGCAGCCAACTGGGACAGCCTACCATATTCCGATCGAGCCAGTAGACACAGGGCACAAGTATGCCAGAGCCCAAGGAGCACCTCACGTATAGACCACACTTTACATTTTGCACCCCACATGTTCCATTTCAGATATTGATTATTTTGGAATTTAATCATTCAAATGCACTTGCAGGCACCCACGGAGTATACAGAGAGCCTTCTCGAGCTAGTTGCTTCTCTGATTGGCATGGTGCAGAGGAGAGAGACGCTACTTGGTCTCTACGGTATTCAGGTAGTTTCCTTTATTTTAGCATGCATTTCACTACTAACTCTTTTGTGCACTACACTATCATATTCCCACTGATACATTAGCACTTCCACTGTAGTCTTTCCCAAACTCCACTAATACACTGTATTGGCACACTGTATGCATACACTGTACTCATACCTTATCTAGTTTCTTCATAATGCCCATTCTGCATACTATGCATGTATTGATACATACACTATAGCTGATATGTTGAGAACTATTTTTCCAGATTCCGAGGGCACTAGTGGCAGCAGCACTGGCAGCACCTCCTCTAGTAGTAGAGAGGAGAGAGAGACAGGTCCCAGCGCGTGGCCGAGATGTGCGACGCAGTCGAGGCAGGGATAAGTGTACCCGAGGCAGGAGCAGTCCCTCAGAGCTCGTTTTGAGTGATGATGATGCAAAGACCAACAACTCTGAGGAGGCAGCGAGTCAACATTCTCAGTCATCTGCAAACGGAGGTGATGATGCTAGCTTAGGGTCGGAGAGCAGAGCTGACACCGAGGCTAGCTTTGAGGCAAGGAGCGGAGATGACGTTGAGGCTGGCTTTGAGGCAGGGAGCGGAGATGATACTGGCTCTAGTTCAGAGTTTGATTTTGACAGTGGTGCTGACGGAGACAGTACCCCTGAGACCTCTTCGAGGAAGAGGACGAAGAGGGCCTCTCGAGCCTGAGATGACTGGCCCCGATTTTGTACTCTTTGCTTGTTTTCTTTTTGTTTAGTAGCTTAGCACATGTATGGCTTTAGATAGGTTTTAATTTTACTTTTGAAACTTGTACTCCTTTTTGTAAAAACCATGATCGGAATAAAACCTCGTAGTTTTTATGAAAAGTGTTATTATTTTTGCATCATGAGCACCATATTTGCATGAAATGGACATGGAATTGAATTTGAAAATGAAAACTTGTATTAGCATGATGTTCTTAATTGGGTAACGAGCTAACCAACAACCAAAATACAAAATACAACTCGATAAGCAAAGCAAAAACAACTCAAACACAAATATACACACTTGCTAAAACCAAAAGACTCAAAACAAGACTTCAAAACACAAGGACTAAGACAAAACCAGGCTGCCAAAACTGCCCAGCCCACAAGTGGACAGCCGGTCACAATTGGTGGCCTGCTGGCCACTAGTGTGAAGAACCACCAGAATGTTGACAGCTGGCCTCCACTCACAGCCCTATCTTCTATAAAAGGTCCTCCTTCGTGATTTTTTCTCCAGAACCTCATTTTAGCTGCTGTTTTTTTCATAAATGGAGATATTCCTTATTGAGAAGCTCACGGATTGGATAGCCACTTTAGACGGCACGGAAAAAGGTAAATTTCTAGGCTTTCAGCATAAATGCACGTTTTTCATTAAGCCACATTCTGCTTTGTTTTCCATTCCTCCATGCCGCTGCTCGATGTTGGGACCCCATTACACATGTATTTTACTTCGGAACATAGGAAATGTGCCTGACTCTTGAAGAATTTTGGGCATTGATAGAAACCTCGCGCAATGAGGAAATCATATCTTAACCCCGTTTTGGCCATGCCCAAGCTTTGGGATGGATGTGTGGG
Organism: Camellia lanceoleosa; assembly: GCA_025200525.1. Classification (NCBI taxonomy): domain Eukaryota; kingdom Viridiplantae; phylum Streptophyta; class Magnoliopsida; order Ericales; family Theaceae; genus Camellia; species Camellia lanceoleosa. The sequence continues at coordinate 199,235,423 of CM045760.1, read as the reverse complement.
CTCACTTTGCACGAGGCTTGATCTTTGGCCCACAATGGAGAGTTAGACATACCCAGCTTGATTCATCAATTTTATAACATCGATGACAGAGGCGACCTCCTTTGGAGAGGTTTTCGGCAACATGCCCTTTGCTTATGTATGCTTGCGCATTTCTTTCTTGCCCCTAGTTACAACATAACCAGTATTCAGTTAATCGAAGTGGCCCAATGTCTGAAAGAAGGTAAGAGTTGTATCGATTTGGCGTTGGCCGAGACGTTGATGGGCCTAGATGCTTTTCATCGGCGAGAGACCACCATATTTGCAGGGAGTCCACTACGGCTCCAAGTATTGTTTTCCACCCTTTCTGATATATGCCTCACATTATCACTCAATACTCATGCTCTAGTTTTCTCTCAAAACCCTTTCCTTACTTTTCTCTCCACGCATATCTCTCTATCCTTTAATCTCTCTCATTTTTCATCCCTTCCCAGGTATGGCTCATGGATAAGCTGAAGGTGGTGGACTCTTGTCTCGAGTATTCAGCTCCAGCTTATTTTTTCCACCAAGGACTAGTGGATTTTCCCAACGAGGGATGATGATGGAATTGGATGTGCAGCAGGTCTGCAGTTGACATAGCTTGGCGTTGCCCCTAGCTCAATCTGACTGAGATGAGTTACAGCATGACTCGGCAGCCTGGCATACAATTGATTGGCCTCACGCACTGCATGTTCTACTTTCATTTTTGGTTCAGATGCCAGTTTGGGCATGATCAGACCCACCCAGAGGAGGGGGTTGAATACCCAACTTCATTCCCGATTCGTGCTTCACACTTGGCTAGGTACCTCACTGCCTAAAGGACGATAGAGCTTCTGGCCCCTGCCCCTAGTTTCAGTTATGCCCTTTCTGGCAAGTGCTTGGCTTGGCTCGAGGATGAGGCATAAGTCGGGCCAACTTTGGCTTTAGAAGCTCCCACAAGCACGAGCAGAGGACGCAGGAGCACCTGGCTCACCTATGCCCCTAGTTTATTGTTTTGACCTTTCTTTTCAAGTTTTATAATGTAAAAACAATTTTGATTTGTATTGGAGAGGTGGAGAACTTATGTTGAAATCAATGGAATTAAAGTTGTAAGCACTAATTTTTTTTTTCTTTTGGTCAAAAAATGGTCTAAGTTGTAAAAGGTAAAATTTTGAACAAAATCAACTTTTATTAAAACTTTCCAAAACTATTTTCAAAAATGATCACAACTTGGTGCACAAAAAATCAATCCTCAAGATGTACAGCCCCGAATCAAAAGATCATATTTGCCCTTGCTTGAACATTGTAACCAGCTTTGCTTCCCAAAATGAAGATCACAATTGAACTAACAGATGATGAACAAAGATAATATGATCAGGAAAACGGACATGAAAGTTGAGTTGGAGATGGTTTCGGTCGAACTTCAGGATGAAGTTGCCTACGTATCCCAAAGATGGGAATCAGGCCATACGTAGTTCAGTTCAGGTTCACTCGAGTATTAACTCTCTCATTTTGCGCTCCAACTTTTGCCAAAGTCTCCCTTTAGGGTTTTCAACCTTGCGAGCTCAATTTTTCTTTATTTCTAATTTTTCATGCTCTAACTTTTGCCTAGGTCACCCTTTCGGGTTTTCGGCCTAGCAAGCCTCTCGGGGATAGTATTTTTTTAACTTGTCCATGTTGATTGGCTGTGAAAATTCCAAGCTATCTAAGTCCATGAGAATAACTGCCCCTTCTGACCAGATTGCTTTGATGATGTAAGGACCAGTCCAATTGGGTCTGAACTTGCCCCTAGGGTCATAGATGGGAGCTCAGTTGTCTTTTAACACCATGTCTCCCTCCTTGATATTCCGAGACTTAACTTTCTTGTTAAAGGCCTTGGTAATTCTACGCTCGTAACCCTGAACATGATATAATGTTTTCAGCCTTCTCTCATCAAACAACATTAACTCCTTAAATCTGTTTTGATGCCAATCTGCCTCCACTATCTGACACTCAGCCATAACTCGTAGCGATAGGACTTTAATTTCAATTGGCAAAACAACCCCCATCCTGTAGACGAGAGAATAAGAGGTTGCCCCTATAGATGTCTGGATCAAGGTTCTGTATCCCCAGAGCGCAAATGACAATTTATCTAGCCAGTCCCTGTAGGTCTCAACCATCTTTTGCAAAATGTTCTTGATGTTCTTATTGGTGGCTTTAACAGCTCTATTGGTTTGTGGCCTGTATGTGGATGACTTATGAAAAGCCACATTGTATTTCTCCTGCAAGTCTATCACCTCTTTCTTGAAATGGGAGCCATCATCTGATATGATCTCGTTCGGAACTCCATACTGACAAATGATATTGTTTCTAATAAATTTGGCCACATGTGATGCCTTCAATACTGTATAGGACTGAGCTTCCACCCACTTTTTAAAGTAATCAATCGCCACCAAGATATATTCATGCCTATTCGACCCTTTTGGCGAGACAGCACCGATAACGTTGATTCCCCAGACTGAGAAAGGCAATGGTGAAGTCATGTTGTACAACTTTGACAGTGAAATATTCATGCGATTGGCATGAATTTGACATTTGTTGCATCGCCACACAAAACCAATACAATCATCCTCCATGGTGGACTAGTAATAACTCTACCTGAGAATCTTCAGGGTTAACATCACACCATTTATATGCGCTCCGCATTCTCCGCTGTTTATAGCCTCCATAAGGCGCTTTGATTCCTCTTCCTCCATACACAATTTATGCATCCCTAGATGACCTCTTTTATACAGCTTACCTCCGCAGATGATAAATTGGACGGTTATTTGCCGTATTCCCTATTTGTCCTTGGCATTTGCCCCTGGTGGATATGTTTCCTTTTCCAAGAAATTTCAAATATCGTAATACCAGGGGTTTTTGTCTTGCGCTTCATCTATCCCGGCAATAGTTTCATAAGCCGGCGTGTATTTCTGTTCGATGATAATCGGACGTATCCGGACTCCAAGTGAAAGGTCTACTATAGAAGATAGAGTTGCTAAAGCATCAGCGAACCTGTTGTTCTCTCTTAGTAGATGCGTGAATGTTAGTTTTTCAACCTAGGAATCAGAATATCTAAAGTCTGATTGTAAACCTTCATCTTTTTTTATTTGACTTTCCAGTCTCCATTTGCTTGAGAAACAACTAAGTTCGAGTCCCCGATGACATCCAACCTTATTGCCCCTAGTTCCAGGGCAGCTTCTAAACCAAGAATACACGCTTCATATTCTGCTTCATTATTAGACACCTTGAACCGGAGTTTGAAGGCTAAAGGTATATGGGAGTCGTCGGGTGTTATCAACAGCACACCTATCCCATAACCGTACTGATTGGACGCTCCGTCAAAGTACATTGTCCAAGTTTCCTCTTCAACTTGCAGAATGGCTTCATCTGGGAACAAGTATTCCACTGCCTCATCTCCTTCTACCGGGTGGTCTGCTAAGAACTCCACTACAGCTCTTCCTTTGACCGACTTACGAGTGACATATTTGAGATCAAATTCGGAGAGAAAAAGCAACCAACGGGCCAGTCTACCCGTAAGGGCTGGTTTCTGGAAGAGATATTTGATGGGATCTAATCTTGAAATCAGGATTATAGAGTGAGCTAACAAGTAGTGCCTCAACTTCCTGGTAGCCCATACCAAGGCTAGGCAAGCTTTCTCCAACGGAGTATAGCGGGTCTCGTAATCCAACATTTTCTTGCTCAAGTAGTAGATGGCTTTCTCCACCCTATCTTTAGACTCCTGAGCGAGCATGCATCCCATGGTCGTGTCTGTTACTGACAAGTACAGAATCAAAGGTTTCCCCTGCTTTGGTGGTGACAACATAAGCGAATTCTAAAGGTATTGCTTCACTTGTTCAAAGGCAAATTGATAGCAATCATCCCATAAGAATTTCTCATTTTCTTCAGGAGACCAAATAGTGGTTCACAAATCAAGGTTAATTTGGAAATAAACCGTCTTATGAATTACACTTTACCCAGAAAGCCTCGCACCTCTTTTTAGTCCTCGGTGGTAGCATTTCTAGGATGGCCTTGATTTTGGAAGGATCTACTTTAATGCCTCTTTGTGTGATCAGAAAGCCCAGCATTTTTCCTATTGTTACACCGAAGGTGCATTTCTGCGGGTTTAACCTCAATCTGTATTCCCTGATCCGTTAAAAGAATTTCTTCAGCGTGGGGTAGTGGCCCTCTCATTCTTTGGACTTGACAATCATGTCGTCTACGTACACCTTGACCTCTTTGTGGATCATGTCATGCAGAATGGTGGTCGCAACCCTTTGATAGGTAGCTCCAGCATTTTTCAAACCGAACAGCATAACTTGGTAGTAGGAGGTACCCCACGGTGTAGTGAATGCGGTCTTCTCTCTATTCTCGGGTGCTATCAGAATCTGGTTGTACTCCAAAAATCCATCCATAAACGATAGCAATGCATGGCCTGCAGTGAAGTCCACTAATTCATTAATATGCGACAGAGGAAAGTTATTCTTTAGATCGCTCTGTTCAAGTCTATCCACTATCCACACCCGGATTTTACCATCTTTCTTTGGCACTAGGATGATGTTGGCCAACCAAGTCAGGTACTCAGATACTAACAAGAAACCTGCCTCGATGTACTTGGTGACCTCTTCCTTGATTTTCAGCGCCTAATCCGGATACGATTTACGCTTCGATCGGGCCTCGGTCAAGAGGATCCGATGTTGTACAATCTCAACATTGATTCGTGCATGTCTTCGTAGGACCACGCGAAAATATCTTTGAAATCTTTAACAAAGCGATTAAACGCCAAGCTCCTCTAAAAACAACGTGGACCCGATCTGGACCAGGTGCGGATCCTTCTCAATACCCACATTAATGGCAATGATTTCATCAGCACAGGGTTTAGCAAACCTGTCATCCTCTCAATTAATTAAGTTTTTCAAAGCCAAGGGAATTTCTTCCCCTTCGTTTTCATTAAAATTCTAAAAATCTTTGTCAATACAATAAACCAACGACACAGAAAAGTACACAAAATCTGTAGAGTTCGCATTCAAAAGGTCCAGATTTTTAGTTACAGACTCAAAAGAAAAGCTCAATGAAGACCTAGACAGCACTTTGGTATTCGGGTTACCACCCCTAGAAATACCAGATGCAGACTTAGAAGAACTTGAATCTGATCCCGACCCCACAGACTCAGTGGAATCAGACTCCAGCTTATCACCTGATTCAAAATTGAACAGATAGCCTTCCTCTAGCTACTAGATAAGAGATGGTGCCCCTGATGCATCCAAAATGCCACTGGTTGGGTTCACACCCTGTTCTTTCCCGATCATGGAGATAGTAAGGTTATCTCCCAAGTTCTCTAGGTCGGTCGCATGATCTGTCAGGAGACAAGCCAGTACTGCCCCTACTCCAAGTTTGCTGCCATCTAAGTCACTTTCCATGCTCTGTTCAAATTTTGATGCTTGGCTTAGCCTTTTCCTTAGTATCACTATCCTGTAGCTGCAGATCAAAGAAGATCTCCAACCTAGGGACATGTTGCTTCGAAGAATTCGCCCAAGGTTCAAGAAAGCTGCAAAAAGGGAAATCTTCTCCCTCCCGAACAAAGTGGCCATTCAGTGTCCCATGGATTGGTCTATGGATAAGCTCATAATGCTTTCCAGCTTGCTTAGCCTTGGTTCTGCCTCTCATTTCTTCTCCCTTCCTAATCCAGTCCTCTCTTATGGGCACATAGCCCAGTCCAAAGGCATGTGGGTTGTGTGGCACATCTATCAGTGCTGTAACACCTTTCCGGCCACTCTTTTTTAGCCAAATTCCTAGAACATACTGCAATTTGTTCATGAAATAGATAGACTAGGCGTTGACGTACATACCTTCGTCTGCAACCAGAATGGTCTACACTACCCGGGCTTCAGCCAAAGTGAATCCCGAGAGGAATACATCCTCCTCGCCATGGTTGATCTCCAGTACAGGTGTAGTTACCTCTGGCGGCAGATGGATAGATGAATTTCCAAAATCAATCGCCACTTCTCCCCTATGGGGCTACTTCAACATCTGGTGGAGAGTGAAGGAGACGGCCTTCACATGGTGCAACTAGGGCATTCCTAACAACAAATTGAAGGTAGTTAGCACATCCAAGACATGGAACTCGACCTCTTGCTCAGCTGGGCCCACCTGGACTCTGACTTGCATTTTGCCCATGACCTCTCTGCTTGTATTATCAGATGCCCGTATTACTTGGGCCGTATGAACAAAGTCCTTTGGTTTGAGGCCAATTGCATAAGCGATACGAGAATCACAGACATTGATGGCTGAACCGATATCTACTAACACCATTGGCACCCATTTCTCTCTGCACTCCACGGATATGTACAATGGTTTGTTGTGTGCCGAGCCCTCCGGCGGCAGCTCTTTGTCAGAGAAGGTAAGACTTGGCCTAGCACCACTTAGAAAAACCAAACCCACCAGCTGCTCAGGCGTGATGTAAATGGACAATTTCGCCTTATTCATTGTCGACAACACTGCCTATCAGTGTACCTGGGAGGCCATGAGAATACCCTAGATAGAGATGTCATCTTGGATTTTCTTAAGCTGTATCAACACTGCCTCTTTTCTAGTTGATTCTCTTTTTGTTTCTCGACCTTTCTATCTTTAGGTGTGGCAGCTTAAAATACCACCCACTTCTTGTTAGATGGTCTATTTCTTCAGCATACCATGTGTTGTCCGAAAGGCACTCACCCCAGTCTTCGTCGGTGTGGACTAGATGCAGATCATCATCGTCCCACCATTCGCCCATAGTAGCCGACAAACAGTTGTCCGCCTCTGCTTATATCACTTTCACATCATAAGTATCCCCCACAGGGTGCTAGGCATTTACAGTTTCTCAGCTGTCTTCAATCCTTTCTCGTTCAAACTACCTCAGTGTAACTTCTTGTTCAGTACCCACAGTGCTCACAACGCCTACTTCTTGGGCTGGGTTTTCCACACCAGCGTTCTTCGGTAACTTTCCTTTCTCGTCAGCTTTTCCGGCCACTACAGTGACTTCTGCTTCTTTTCCCTCTGGTTTCATTCCAGTTTCCTCTTCCTTGTCTGGCTCATCACTCAGCCATCCAGTGTTGTCAGTTGATCCGTTCAAGTTGAACCACCCAATCTGCACATCTCCCTGATCCTGTTCATCAAAGAATTGCAAGTTGTCCAAATCTTTCTCGAGTTCTGCTAGATCATCCAGTCCCTCATTTAGGCTATCTTCTCTGACCACATTGATGTCTACCAAGGCTGGTAGCACTAATTCAGGCTTGATTTGACCAGTTGGCACAATGTAGCAGCTTGGATCATACACTCCATCAGGAAAATCCTCAGAACATTTCGGCAACAAGCTAATACCTTCCTCCAAGGTCGACTCCCCTTCCATTGTAAGCATAACCACAAGCTTGGGTCGAGGGTTGGGCATGTCCATCATGCACAGATCTACGCTTTTCAAAATGAACAACTTCGGTTTTGGTAGGTGGGAGGGGGTAATATATATGCTGGGGTCATAAAGGATGGTCATTGTATGAATCGGGTTGAGATTTCGAGGTGGGGGGACTTGATTATAGGTTGGGAGTGGATTTGTGGTTACGTTTGGTTTCTGAGGTGGGGCGATCACCTTGTTGTCAATGAGATCTTGAATCTCATGACACAATCGAAAGCACTGGTCGGTATCATGACCATGTTGTTGGTGAAAAATGCAGTATTTTACAGAGTTGTGTTTGGGTGGGAGAGGATCAGGAAGTGGGCAAGTTTTTAAAGGCTTGAGGTGCCCTTTCTTGACTAGCATCTTCATGGCTTGAGAGAGAGTCATGTACAGTTGATTAAAGGACCTTTGGGTTTGGGTAGGGTTAGACGGTGTCTGTGAACTTGTATTGGCAAAGGGGTCGGTAGTCTTGGTTATGGTGACAATGCTTACATTTGATGACCTCATAAGTGTGCTACCATTGGTAGCATTGGAACTGTGAACAAATGTCCTTTTTGCCGGCTCCTTTTTATCTGTGATAAGCCCTTGTTTCATGGCGTCTTTGATTTGCACCCTCATTTCATGGAGTTCTGCAAATATGAACAGACGTAGGACAATCATCTTTTGCAGCAACTTGCTGTGTAGATTCCGGACAACTATCCTGATTTGATCCTTCTCAGAAGGCCTCATGGTCATCATCGAGGCTTTAGCTCTCCACTTTGTCACAAATTCAAAGAAGCCCTCCTTCGGCTCTTGGCCTGTTGCCTCGAGATCACAAGTTGTGACCTCGATTTGAGTATTATACGAATACTACGCAATGAAGGCCCCGGCTATCTCCTCCCAATTCTGCTTGACAGAGTCTTCCAGCTTAGCAAACCATATGGCTGTTATACCCGACATGGTACAGCCAAAGAAAGACACCTTCTGTAGTCTAGTCAGACCCATCAATTAGAAGATGTCTGAAAATAGCCGTAGATGAACCATAGGATCTCCAGAACTGTCAAAACGGTCAATGTGCGGCATTTTAAACCGATCTAGCAATGTTACTGCAAAATCAGTATACCCGTCCTCTATGTCCAGAATGGAGTTAACCCCTTGTGCTCTCTTGAATAACTTCTCCAGTTTATTGACCTTAAGTACAGTTGGGTTAACCTTGAACTCAAACGGAGCCTCAGTCTGATAAATAGGTGCTTTGGAGGCTTATGCCGGGATTGGCTCTACTAGATTGCCCTGGTTTTCTTGGACATTAGCAGTATAAGCGGTGGCTCTCGGTGCTGGGATACCCGTGGGAGGTGCATGGGATGTAGAGGCCACAGCCGGCTGTGGTTGCTGTTGTTGTAGTTGGGTTATAACCTCGCCTAACGGGCCGCATCTTGTTGTAGGGTTTCAACTGTCTGCTGCAAATGATATATCAAGTCTTCTATACTGACTGGGGGATACTGTGCCATTGGAATAGGAGATCGATCTCGTGCTGGGCTAGAAGTAGAAGATTATTCTCAAACCTGACTGGACACAGGTGAATTGATGGGTGACTGCTGTAAAAATTGAACCGGTGAGCTCTGTCTGATTCTCCTCCGTCTTGTAATTGGTGGGAGTGAGGTAAACACGTGCTATCCCCGAACAAGATCCCCGGCTTTACAAAGTCTTCCGACTCAGGTCCAGAGTACTTGGAGGGTATCCGAACTTTCTGAAGCTATGGTTTTAAACTACCTAGTAAAAGAAATAAAGCAAAAATAGCAGTAATCAGAAATCGTACCGCACCGCACCTCAACTAAGACGTTATCAACATAGACATGATCAAAGTTGTAGGACTGTACTCCACACTAAATTCTGCCCCAAAAATAGATATCAAATTTGCAACTGCTATGTACATTCCTATACAGTTTCACTATAAAGCACAAACCAGTTAAGCGAGAGCCAAAACACCCCTATGAGGGGGTAGGGTTACCCTGTCCTAGTTTCGTCAGGAACTAGCGTTTCATTAATCAAACAAAGCGGTTTCACGTAAGCCTGCATTTCGGGTGAGCATCATGTCCTAGTTTGAAACAATCACTAAGGCTTTACTATATGCAACTAGGCCGAATGGTCAAAAAGGGTACCTCAGCAAGACCACCTAATATACCTCTCGCACCTAACACCGAGAAGTGAAAGGAGGATCAAACGGTACAGCGGAAGTCCAAATCCAAGGGTTGTGTTCCCATTATGGCAGAGCCCACGATCAGTCAGCCTTTTGGCAAGCCTCCGGCAAACCGTCTAGGAATAGCAGATGGCAAACATAGTGACTTAAGCGTACCAATGCAAATGCAAAGAACATATAAGTGTAGATAAAATTTCACATCATGAATTTCAAGTCAAGTTCTCTAAATCCCCAGTGGAGTTGCCAGAAACTATGGCTCGACTTTTTGCGTTTCTTTCAGAGGACTATAAGCCCTACAGTATCGGACTCTAGCAGTTCTGAATTTGATTCCACAACTGCAATGTGAAATAGATAAACACTAAAGAGTCCAAATTTGGCAAATCTTTTAAAAAATCAATTTTGAATCAAATTGCCAAAAATGGACTGTTTTTCCAGATACAGAGTCGCCACCTAAATATTTTTGAGAAATTTAGGAAACCCATGACTAGTGCTAAAGGCCACGTGTCCGTTACCACCAAGATTATCTCCGCTCGGGAACTTAGGTACGAGAGGGGAAGATCATGAATTGAGCACCCCCGCTCGCCCGATTAAAGATCGGCCTCTACTAATCATGATGTGAATCTTATTTACATTATATGCTCTTGTTCCAATTTATTAGACTATCATTACTATGTGTTGCACACAAGTATAGGCTAATTTACAAAAATTGAAACATTTTGATTTCTTGTTTGTTTTTTTGAAAAGAGTTTCGAATATGCCACTTGAAAAAGTAGGCTCAAATGTACATTAATCAAACTATCCCAACTCAAGCAACTAGCCTTGATCCACAAGCATTCAAGCAGTTTATCAATTAAGCATTTAGCCTCATGGCAAGCATGCTAGACATAGCAACAACCACACTCATGCAATATGCTAAAGCGATAAAAGCTCACCTAGTACTCCAAGGCGTGAAAAAAGAAATAGAAGAGTTAGAAAAAATGCATGATCTTAACTATACAAATGACTAATGCAACACATGCAATGTGGAACTAATAGGCTCGGCTACTAATATGGCGTATGAATCAATTTGATATCATGTGGTCTAAGCACCTATTCAAAGAAGTATTAACTAATAATGCAAGTTAGAATGATACGCCGAGCTCAGTGCATGTAAGACAATAGATACAAGGCATGAGGAATGCTAAACAAAACATGATGCCCTAAACTAACCATCATATGCAGTTAAATAAAAGAGAGAAAGACGTGGGATTGAAAGACATACACATTATTACAATTGTGCCCTCGTGTAGGAGGGTCCAAATAAACTAACTAGCTAAGTTAATTAACTAGCTATTACAAAATGAATTAACGAGCTATTACAACAACAAATAAACTAACCATGCCCGCTAGCTATTACAAAACCAATATTAATTAATTAACTACACTAATTAATTAATTAATTACAAATGACTAATTAATTGTAACATGAATACAACATGAAATAAGTAATTAAGCTAACTAATCAGCCTCGAGAAGTGAGGAATGCTCATGCATGCGTGGATTTCCACCCGAAAAACACATTGTTTTGCTGCCAGAATGCTTCTGTTGTACAGTAAAACATCTTTCACCTGCGCTTCTACTCTGTTCTGTTCCAAAAAAGCCGATGCTCAATTTGACAAAAGTGGTTGACAGGCCAGAAGTGGTGGCCTGCTGGCCATAAATGGTAGCCTGTTGTCCAGAAATAGTGGCCTGTCGGCCACTGATGTTTGGTTCCTCCTGCTGTAATAGAAAACATACAGAGCACAAAAAGGGTATTCTCAAGGTATGTTTGTACATCTTACCTTTCCTTATCATCAAAACAGCTCAAAGGAGTGGCAAGCTCAATTCACAAGCCATCAATCGATGCAATTTCATTGCATGATGGCCTATGAACCAAGGTGTACAATTTCAATAAATGCAACAAATAAAGACTCTCAAACCTCCTCCCTAGTATGGATTGATCAAGAGAAGTGGTTAACATTAACTCTTGAACCGTTTACATCACTAACAAGTATGAAACGACTCAAGACTCAATGGGTTCAATCAACGTCCGATTGAACCCAAAGTGATTTTATCTTGCATCACTTTTAATCCCAATTTTATTACTCCATTTTAATTACCAACCATTCCTTAGTCAATTATGTCCAAAAGTGAGCTTTAAGCCCTCTAATGGAAAGAAGCACCAAACCAAGTGTTGTTTTAGGCACGAGAGAAGTGTCATGCCATTGGTAATGAACTCCCAAAGGGATTAAACCATTAAGCACAAAACCTCAATCTCAAGCTTAAACAAACAAGTAGCTTAAAACAACTTTCCAAGCAAAGAAAAAGCCAAGAAAGGAGAGAGGTTGCAGAGTTGATTAAAGATGAAAACAAGTATGGAAAGCTTGAAATAAACACTATCAACTTAAATAAGTTGATGGCTAAGGCCTAAACCACTAAGCCTATGAGGACAATTACACTACAAGCATACTATATAAAGCTCAAATGCAAAAATAGCTAGTAAAACATGGAGCATGTTAAGCTAGTAAAAACAACTAAAAATAATACTAATCAGTCCTAAAATATATTGGAATTAAGACAAAAATAGCTAGAACAATAAGTTAAAACATGTAGCATGTTAAGCTAGTAAACAAACACTAGAAGTGAAGGCTACCCCCTCCATTTTTGGGACTTCAAAACATGGTTTTAGCTATTGAAAAAGCTCTGAGATTCAGTATTAAAAAGCTCAAAAAAAGTTGACAAATAGTTGGGAAACACAAGGGCAAAGGCCTAAGAAATGAGATACAAAGAAGGGTGATATACCCCTCTACCCTTGATGGCCTTAAACCATAAGTTTCAGCCCAAAAATACAGGGTATAAACAGCCTAAAAATAGTTTAAAAATAGTAGGAAAAACAGCAAATCAAGCAAAGAAATAAGCCAAGGCTTATACCTCTTCAAGAGGAGAACCCTTTCTAGGTGTTAAACCAACACTTGCACACCCACAAGAGGTCAAAGTAAGCTCAAAAGTACCTTAGCTCAAAGACCACAAAGTTTGGTTTAGAGTGTATAGGCAAAAGCTTAAGAATTTGCAAGAGAGAGAGAGAGAGAGAGAGAGTTTTGCTCCAAAATGTTCAACCCTCAAAAATGGAAGGGGAGGTCCTCTATATTTGGAAAAAAAATGAAACTCCCTCAGAAATATCAATACATACACGTGTAGGCAAGTGTATGCTTATGTACAAACAGCTAGCAAAGTTGGCCAAAATATCTGCCAAAACACATAAGTAGCCAGGAGGCCACTAATGTTGGCCGGCAGCCCACAGTGGTGATCGACAGGTCCCAATGTTTTTTAGGCTTGAAAAACTATGGTTTTGGTCCAAAAACAAGGGAAAATGTGCGTAGGGTTTGAAGGCTCAAAGCTGTGGTATTCCACTGAGTACTTCGAGCACCTGACAATTATATACAAATGCATCATGGGGTGTGCAAGCAGTGACGCCCAAGTCATAAGGGCGGTTAAAAATGGGGTGTGTATACTCTTTCCCTTCAAAAGGATCTATGTACTGATGAGGAATTAGAAGATATGCCTATGAGTCCAATGGTTGGTACTCGAGCACATATAATTAGTAAAATCATCTTCCTTTCTGTTCAGCATTACATTGGATGAATGAAAAATTAGTAAAATCATCTCTAAAACGTCCTCTATTCGGAACATGTTGTTGAAAAGGAAAGGTTAAGCTTCCTCTGCTTATTACACCCGCTTCACTTCTTCAAGCATCATATGAAGGGAATGATGATAAATTAAAATTGTTTCGACGTTATACTCGAGTGTACAATTCAACCAATGCCTTTATAAGTCGTAGTGCTACATTAGATCCAAGAGTACTTATGCGCAATTGTACATTTATGACCCTGATTCAACTTTAGAAGTTCGCAATCGTAGAAATCCTCAACTAAGAAGAGATGTTCTAAAAACTATTCAAGATAGTTTATTACAGGTTAATGCATTTGTTGCTAAATTTCGCTAGGCTCATGCAATTTTAAATCAATTAGCCTAGACAGGACAAAATTTACTTGCTTATCTCCACTATAGTTCAACGATAGATCGACGACAGTATAACCTACCAACTACAGATGAGATTGCAGTTGTAATACCAGGAGATGGAACCAAGGTTAGTGGAATAAGAGATGTTATCTTACATCTACAAGGAAAAAATGAGCAAATGCAAATCAATAAATGTCACCCAGCATATTTGCAATTACATTATGTTTTATTATTTCCACATGGTGAGCTTTGATGGGAACTTGAGATGAAACTGTGGGATGTTAAACATGATTGACCTTCAACTGATTGGCTTACTCAAATGGATTTTTATAGTTATTGTTTGTTTGAATGACCCACAGAGTATTTAACAATTTTGAGAGCTGAAAAATTATTCCAAGAGTTTTTGGTTGATGCTTGGGCCGCAACTGAACAAAATAGGTTGACTTACTACAAGCTTAATCAAGGGAAAATCCGTGCTGAACTTTACCAAGATTTGACAGACATTGATCCAAATGACCTGCGACCCAATCAAATTGGTCAAACGTTTGTTTTGCTATCTTCATTTCCTAGAGGTCCTAGACACATGTTTAAAATCTTTCAAGATTCAATGGCTATCACGCAATACAACCAATATCCAGACATTTTTCTCACCATGACTGCAAATCCTTATTGGCTAGAAATTACTTCGGTATTATTACCGCACCAAAAACCTATTGATCTTCCTGATTTATTTGCCTGTGTTTGAGTTAAAGAGAAAGTGCTTGATGAAGGAGATAAAAGCAAACCGAGTGTTTGGTGATAAAGTTGCGCATGTTTTTACAATTAAATTCCAAAAACAAGGCCTTCCTTATATGCATGCACTTCTATTTCTTAAGGGTCTAGACAAAATTCAGACATATGCTCAAGTAGATAAATTGGTTTGTGCAGAATTTCCAAATCCAAAAGATGAACCTACGCTTTTTGAAACTATCAAGTGTTGTATGGTACATGGACCATGTGGTGCTCGAAATCCACAAGCAGCATGTATGGAAAATGGTAAATGCACTAAAAGATACCCTCGAGTGTTCGCAAAAACAACCACTATGGATCAAGACGGATATCCTATCTATTGTCGTCGCAATAATGGTTGAGTTCATATTGTGAGGGGGAAAGAAGTTGATAACAGAGACGTCGTACTATACAATACATATCTTTCTAAACGTTTCAACTGTCACCTAAATGTGGAAGTTTGTGCCGAAATGAGATGTGTCAAGTATATACACAAGTATATTTATAAGGGTTATGATCGTACAACAATGGTGTTGGGATTGATAAATGAGATTCAACAATATCTTGATGCGAGGTATACTGGACCTCCAAAAGTTGCTTGGCGAATATTTGGTCATCCATTGCATGCAGAGATACCAGTAGCTGTATGCTTAGCACTTCATTTACTTGGAATGCACCGCGTTCTTTTTTTTATCCTGATTAATCATTAGAAGCAATTGTTTCTAGAGTTGGGCAACAAATGTTAACTCTTACTGGTTTTTTTGCATGTTGTGCTTCTATGGAAGATGAATGTCCATTCACTTACTAAGAATTTCCAGAACATTTTGTTTGGCTTAATTTAGAAAAGAGATGGAAACTAAGACAACAGGGATATGCAATCGGTAGAATGTACTTTGCTAGTCCTAATTGTGGTGAGAGATTTTATTTGCGTTTACTATTAATTGTTGTCAAAGGACCAAAATCGTTTCAATGCTTAAGCATGGTCAACAATGTTTTGCATGATACGTTTAAACCAGCATGTGTTGCAAGATGACTTTTAGAAGATGATGAAGAATGGATACAATGCTTTAAAGAGGCTGTAGTTATGAAAACTGGTCATCAATTGAAGAGATTGTTTACTATTATTCTTATTCAGTGCTCTCCACTACAACCATATGCGTTATGGAATCAATTTTCAATGCATATATGTGATGATCTTGTACATAAGATTCGAACATTGTTTGCCATTTTTGAACCAACTAAGGCTCAAATTGAAGACTATGGTCTATATCTTTTGAATCAAATGCTTTAAGAATCAGGAAAAAGTTTAATTGACTTCCCGCCAACGCCGTAACCTTTTACAAATTGGAGTGCAGTAGTTGGTAACAGGTTGATATTCAAACATCAACAACTGCAGAATGAGGCACAACAGACAGATGTAGAAATTATTATTTTTAACAATGATCAACGAACAACTAATGATGCAATCACTTCCTTAGTCTTTGAAAATAAAGGAACTATTTTCTTTTTGAATGGAGGTATCGGAACAGGGAAAACGTTTTTGTACAATACGATTATATTGAAGTGTCGCAGCCTTGGCCATATTGTTATTACTGTGGCTTTATCTGGAATTGTATCATTGTTATTGGTAGGAGGTCGCATTGCTCATTCAACATTTTCCATTCCGTTGGATGTATTGAAAATTTCAATTTGTGGATTTAGCAAGCAATCATTACAAGCAGAATTGTTTAGAGAAACAAAACTTATAATCTGGGATGAAGTTCCTGTGCAGCATAGACATTGTGTTGAGATAGTTGATCGTACATTTCGAGACATTTGTGATAGTGAAAAGCCATTTGAGGGTATCACTGTTGTTCTTGGTGGAGATTTTCAACAAATCTTACCAGTTATAACCAAAGAAGTCCGTGAATAAATTATGAATGCATCATTAGGACACTCTTTTCTATGGAAGGATATACATGTTCTGTCTTTAAATTTGAACATGCGCTTGAAGCATGCAAATCTTGGAAATGCTAATTTTGCAAAATTCTTGATAGAGGTAATATTTCTTTAAACTTTTTCTCTATTACATGGTACTTTTAAATTGATGAAATACATTTACGTTTATGTACTTTAATTGATTTTACTTACTATTTTATTTATTTATTTTTATAAATAAATTGGGACCAATCTTAAGAAATTGTTAAACTTCCATCATTAATACACAAATGCCAAGATCTAAAAGACATAATCTCAGTAGTTTATCTACAACTGGATGTGGCAATAACATCGACTGCAACATGTTTAACTGAACGTACAATTCTTTCTACACGGAATGATGATGTCAGTGCTATCAATACTGTTGCATTGAATATTTTTCCCGGTAATACATATACTTATCTGACAAAAGACAAGATGTCTGAAGATGATGAGATTGATCGTACTATAATAAACAGATATCCTAATGAATATTTAAATTCATTAGATCCTCCTGGGCTACTAACATTTAAGGTAGAATTGAAAGTGGGTTATCCTATAATGTTATTAAGAAATATTGCACCAAAAGATGGACTGTGCAATGGCACAAGATTGATGGTTTCTTGATGCAATACTCACATAATTGAAGCTCAAATTTTAACTAGAGAAAATTTGACAATTTGGTATTCATACCAAGGATATCCTTGACATCGTCTTCGTCGAAAATGCCTTTTTCCAATGACAAGACGTCAATTTCCAGTTTGATTGGCATATGCCCTGACCATTAATAAATCTCAAGGGCAATCTGTGAAATTTGTTGGAGTTGATTTGCGCACACTAGTGTTTATCATGGGCAACTGTACGTGGTCCTAACTAGATGCACATCTTTTGATCGTATAAGTGTTCTCCTTCCCAATGATAAGCCAGATTCTACTACAAACATTGTTTATCCTAAAATTTTGTTATAGACCACTGTTTGGATCAAACCACTTTTGTCAAAAGGTACAATTTATTTATTGATAAATTTGCTTCTATCGATTACAATTTGTTGTTTTTAAAATATTTTACTATATATGTTGACTTTTGTAGGTTTGGGTTAAAAAATATATGGAACTCAAAAAGATAAATACAACTAGATTATTTCGATGGGGATGTGACAAGGTAATTTCAATTTGAAAGTGTTTTGATATATATATATATATAGATTTTCTTTGACTAATATACTAACTTTTATATTTTCATAAATTAATAGATTGTTGTGCATGCTCCTCACTGGGGATAAATACAAGTTGATACAAAGACTTTTTAGAAAATAATGAGACGCTCCTAGGAATTCTAAGAAAGAACAAGTTTGATGATCATATTTATTTTTTGTAAAAAGCGAATATATGCTAGCTACGATCCAGATTTTGTAAGGTTTCCTATCGATGTGAATTTTATTACTTACAATAGTTTTGTAAAACCTTTCATTTGAATTATTAACTTATGCTATGAGTTTGTTTTTATAAATGTAACACACTAGGTGATAATAGTCTTTTTTGTTTTTTGTTTTTTTTTCCTAATATGCTCTTGAATTAGGTTAAAGAAAAATAATCATATTTTTATTTGGTTGAATTTGATTTTTTGCTTCCATATATATTTTTATCACGAAGGTGTTGCTTTTATATTAAGTTGATAATTTATTTTCATATAGGATTGGATTGTGTACGTATTAATCTATTTATTTGTGCTTTATTTATTTGACATTTTTTTTTGTATTGCAGAGTATTGGTTGGTGTGCTTAATTTGTTGTTTATTTTTTCTATTGCAGAGCATTGGCTGGTGTATTTCGTCTAATTTTTATTATATGTTTATTTGTTCTGAGACTTACATTTTGTTGTTTATTTAAAATCTTATACTTTTGTTGTGCTTTAATTTTACATAGTATTTATGTGTTTACTTTTCACCATTTCGCTTACTTATAAATTTAGAAAATTTATGTTTAAATTGATTTATTTACCAAGTAACATACAATTTATTTATTTTTCATTTATTTAATTTTTTGCACAGTAAACTAACCGCCAAACCATAAAAATTGGTAGATTTCAACCATTAGATTAAAATTGATGCAAAACTATAGCCGTGAGATCTCTTTTCTTTATTTCAACCAAAGCTCATTATCTAAAAATATGTGGAATATAGAAATTTATTTGGGTACTGTTAGCTTGGGTAATAAAGTGCTTATTTTCTGTTGCAAATTACAAGTGGGTTAAATAAACAAAAATACAACAATAGTAAATATTTGGTGATATGGTTTTTGTTTGCATTTATGTCATCACTATTTTTATATTTTCTTGATAAATTGTAGCAATTTTCATCACATTGCCTCCACCACTACTAATTATGGACCATACCATTTTTTGCCATTTAAATTTCTATTTGACAAACAAAAACGCAACTATTTTTGCATTGACAATTTGAGTTCAAATACTATATCAATCACAATGATATTATTGGAACTTGCTTATTTTTAAAAAGAAAATTTTCTAGCAAAACCTATTGTTAAATTCAATTGGACAATTTTTATATGTTTATCGTTAAGTTTGCAGTACAGACAAGGAAGGTCTATTTTTTTGTTTAATTTCTACATCTCTCTTATATTTGTTATTTTGCAAAATATTTAAATTGAGTAGATTTGAAAAGTAAAAAATATTGATTAAAACATTAAAAAGTTCACTAAAAATAATAAAACACAAATTTAAAATTTAAAAACTAATTTTGAAAACTCCAAAACTAAGTTTTGAATTTTAAATTTGTAAAAATTATTTTTAATATATACAATCAAACAAAATTTTGAGTTTGACAAACTCTTTTCAAAAATCTAATTATAAAATTTATTTGAAAATCCAAAACTACACGGATTATATATTTATATTTTTACCTCAAAATTTTTTTTTAACAAATTAAATAAATTATATTTTAACCCAATGATTCTATATTCAATTACGTTTTCATTTCAATAATATTTTCACATATCGTAGTATATCTACAAACAAAATCTTTTGCTTTGAAAAAACAAAAAACAACAATGATAAATGATCCAAAAAATCATAGCTCGAAACATCTAAAACGACGTCGTTTTAAGTGTAAAACGACATCGTTTTGACACATTCGAATCATTTGAGTCACAAAAATTTAGACCATCAAACATTCTCCAACAAAAAAAAAAAAAAAAAAAAGTTGTACCAAACTTTCGAGCTAATTTATAGCAACAAGAATGGCCGTTGCACGAACTTTATCGAGCTAGTCAGAAGCACGTTCACAATTTTTTTTTATTTTTATTTTTATTTTTTTGGGTAATCTGAGGCGCATTCACAAATTTGACAATATAAAAGTGTGTCTTGAGTTGAGGAGTCACTTGTCTTTCTCCATCTATATAACTTGCCTTCATTTCCCTTGGAAATTCACATTCTCATTCATCTTCATAAATCTCTAGCCATGGCGTCCACAAACCCAGAAGAAGTGACCCACGAGTTTCCCTTCTTCCGAGTTTACAAAGGCGGCCGCGTTGAAAAATTCCTCTGGCCGCCGCAAAAACTCCCTCCCACCGCCGTCGACCACATCACCGGCGTCCAATCCAAAGACGTCATCATCTCCGACAACCCCCAAGTCTCAGCCCGGATCTTCATGCCCCGAATATCCGACCCGACCCGAAAACTCCCCGTCCTCCTCTACATCCACGGCGGCGCATTCTCCTTCATGTCCGCCTTCTCCCCCAGCTACGACGCCCACGTCCGAACCCTCACTGCCGAAGCCCACGTCATTGCCGTATCCGTCGAGTACAGGCTAGCACCGGAGCACCCCATTCCGGCCTGCTATGACGATTCATGGGCTGCGTTCAAATGGGTCGGGTCTCATGATAATGGTGATGGGCCCGACCTGTGGTTAAACAACCACGCGGATTTTAATCAGGTGTTCGTCGGTGGAGATAGTGCCGGAGGAATATATCTCATACGATGGCGTTTCGGGCGGGGGCGATTGGGTTACCAGGGATTAGATTAGTCGGGGCGTTTTTGGTCCACCCGTATTTTGGTGGTGTGGAGCTTGATGATAAGATGTGGTTGTACATGTGTCCATCGAATAGTGGGCTTGATGATACTAGGATGAAACCGAGCGTAGAGGATCTCGGTAGGCTTGGGTGTGAGAGGGTGTTGGTGTTCGTGGCTGAGAAAGATCATCTGAGTGGGCCAGGTAGGGCCTACTATGAGAATTTGAAGAACAGTGGATGGAAAGGGACGGTGGAGATTGTGGAGAATGATGGAGAGGAACACTGTTTCCATCTGCACCACACCACATCTGATAATGCTGTGGCTCTGATTAAAAAGATTGTTTCTTTCATCAATCAAGAGTAGGTGGGCCCTGTTTTAAGATTTTTTTATGTGATGAAATAGGTTTCTTGTGTAAATATGTTTCTTGAATAATGTATCCAGAATCACATGATCACGTGATTATGATCATTCCAATGCATCACGATTGCGAAAAGTGCAAGGGCATTGTTGTTTTTGGGGGGTGTAGGTGGCATGCATGAAATAATGGGTTATTAGCTTTTGAAGGATTATTAAGCTCTAAATGTGATATAATTTCTATATATCAATAATAAATAAATAAAATTTTAATATGGCAACAAAATTTTGATAAAATAAGCAATTGCAAAGACTTATGGATAGATTTAGGCCTTGTTTGAGAAGTAATTTTTTTAGCTTAAAAGTTAAAAAATTACTAAAAAAATAAAAAAAAGCAACAATTTATACCATAAAATTAAAGATTCCTTTTTTTTTTTTTTTTTTTTACACATTTTTTCGTAAAAAATCAAAAATTCATTCTAAACATATTAGTTTTTTTTCACATCATATTTTAGTCAAAAAATTAAAAAATTACTAAAAAAACTTGTTTCCAAATGAAGCCTTAGTGGCAACAAAATTTTCAAAAGTTGGCAAATTGAAAAGCATTTTTAAAAATTATATATGTAAAAATAAAGTTTTTAAAATACTTTGAGTGGGGAAAATTAACTCCACTTGTCTCGCTTTGGCTCCACACTAATAAAAATAATGTGGTTCTTTTGAAGTAGTAGTAGTAACGCTTAGAGTGATTATTAGATACTTTTAAAATAATTAGTTCGGTCGTTCTAGAATTTGAATATAAATATTTTTAAAATTATGTTTTGTTTATGAATTTGAGAAATGAAATGTAACAAGATCTTATATTTAATTTCTCGTGGTGTTTCATATTTTTTTATTAATCATTATTTATCAAGCTCTTTTATGTTCCTCAATCAAAAATTCTAAAAGAGAAAGAATTACATTTTTAAAAATCATGTATGTATGTAGCTGTCGAATTGATACAGATGTAACCACGGGAGAGTGAGGTACAGAGGCTAAACTACAACATAGAAGGCCTGCGTTGTAGTACAAGCATTGGGGTTTACTTCGTCATCGATAAATATTGAGATTTTTTTCATGTAATTTTGGTAAATAGCTCTTTTGAAAGAGAGGCAAAAAATAAACTTGTGTTTTGAGTTATTTTGTGAAGATTACTAGTTATGCAGAAAATCTTGCAATTATTGTTGACTGAATTATTTTTTGCAAAGGACATAATACATGCATCTTAATTTTTTGTTGTTAGCTTAAAGGGGGGCCCAAAAAAAATTGAACTGTTGAATTGATGCATATTTAACACTATTATGGGTTATAACCAAACATTACTATATTCATAATAAAAAAATAATTATTATGAGTCATAAGATTGCATCTTATAATGACTCTAGTGTAGTGAAATGGAACTTTGTGCAAGCTCACATTACTGATAAGATTGCATCCTATAAAAAATATACGTTCGTTATATCAGTCCATATAGTAGCTTTTTTTCATAACATTGTATATTATAGTAGGTATACAGTAGGGATTTTTTTACAAAAGATAAGAAGAAGAAGAAGTACTCTATGTTAGTGTGATTATGTACAATGTGTATAGATATATCATTATCTTTCTTGATGTACAATATTTTTAATTTTGCGTGGTAAAGTCTTGTCATCGTATTTGAAATTCCCGTATTTTCCTTTGATGTGGTTGTATAGTACATCTGCTGCAGAGTTGCCTTCTCTACGAATGAAGGTGATTTTACAATCTTCGAAATTTTGTTTTCTTTTTCGGATGTTGCTTATAAGTTTCCATACGATGCTGCAATAATCTCTTTGTATATTGTGTAGAATTGTCTCAATTAAGAATTTGCATCACCTTCTGCTTTGTCAGGACCCAAACTCGCCCCTATAGGTTTAGCATCATGACTAGCCAATAATCATAGTTACCTATGGCCTCTATACAAATAAACCCTTTAATATAAAGTACAGGGCTTAGCAGAAGTCTAAAATAATACAAAAATTATCCATTGAGCTGTGTGCATATGAGAGGACTTCGTATCATAAGCAAAGATTCACTCTTTATGCTCATACACCACATTAGTTCCAAAAATCCACATCTTATAGTTATACAAAACCCTAAAATATACACAAATACAAAATCATTTATCAAGCAAAAAATGGGGTTTAACTAGTATAGCTCCACTTGAGCCTAATTACTTCACTTGGAAGCTCCTCAAAAGGTTGACCCGGGTAGACTCAAGGCTTTCTTAACTTTGATGTTCAGCTTGCCCATCTATACATATATATAAGTAAATAGTGAGCTAATGCCTAATGAGTAATAATAGGATAAAGAGGTTGTATGAATGAAGTTCAATACTATTTCAAATATAAATCTTAGCATTAGTAACCATTTTATTCAAACATGTGGCACATCCAATAGAGTAACAATGTTTCAATGACAATGGGACCTCAAGGGTCAATCAATATATCTTGTTCAATGTGACCATTAAGGCTTAACTGCAGAGATTTCTGTATTTCAATTATCCAATGGGCTGCGGTATTGTTTTCCCGGATCAAGGCCAATAGGCCATTGTATTAATTTCCCCCAGGCAAGGGCCTATTTAACAATAGGCCATGGTATTAATTTTCCCAAGGCAAGGGCCTATTTAAAGGATGCCACGAGTTTGTTTACAAAAATGAACTTCATTCATTAGTAACAAATAGTACTTTGATAAACCATTCAATCAATCATGTGTCGATGTTGACAACAATAACATTTTTGAAAATAAATATCACTTGAACATATCTTTATAAAGTTATTACTCACAATGGGTTATGATGTCACTAGGTCTCGGACGTCCACTTATACAAAACACATAACAAAAGCACAATTGGAGAACCATTCGATAGTCATTCCGCTTTAATCAAATTTTAGCCATGTTTTTCTAACTCATTCTATGTTCATATGAGCTCAATTGGTGCCTAAGAGTACTTGAAATGACATGAGGATGCAAGTATGCACTTAGAAGAGTTAGTCAAATTTTGCTAAAAACAAGGTCTCCGCTCGAGCGCAACTTTCTTTGCTCGAGCAGGGGTTCAAAAATAAGGGGGGTCACTCGAGCGCAACTTTGGTTGCTCGAGCGGTCTGTAAACTTAGAAAAAGTACTGGTTACATGAAATTTTCACTTGACGGTCGCTCGAGCGGAAGACTGATTAAAATGGGTCCTCGCTCGAGCACCACTTTGGTCACTTGAGCGATCTATAAACTTTTGTAAAACTTTTGGAAGCTTGATTTTCACGCTCGAGCAACACTTTCTTCGCTCGAGTGGACAAGCCGAAAACTTGAGAATTTCTAGAATTGTGTTTGAAGTTCAAATTTGGCATTCAAAGGTTCCAAACTCATATTTTAGGTACAAAAACATGGGAAAACACTATAAAACATAGAAACATAGTTAATTTGAAGCCAATTACTCAAAACCATGGCAAATTCTCAACCAAAAACTTCAACTTCAAGTTATAAAGCAAGTTTGACTCAAATTGAGTTTATATTTCTTCAAAACATAATCAAGTGATATGAGAGGTATGAAAGCATAAAGGACTCTTCAAGTTGATGTGTAAAAGTGTCATGCATGTAAGAATTTCATGAATTCTAAACTCATTTTATGCATGCATGTACATAGTTCAACCCAATTCTTCCAATTCAAGCTAATTCATGCCTTTATTGTATAATTTCATGCAAACAAACTCAAAACTTTGATGAATTCAACTTCTACATGTTTTTTTTTACAAGGCTTAGGGTTGAAGATCATGCCTAAAGCTTGAATTCAAGGGTCTTATAGCTTAATTCTCCAATTCTTCTTCAATTCCTTTTCTCTCTCTCTCTCTCTCTCTAAGTGTTGAGTTAACTCTTCTACTCTCTCAAAATCTTAGCCAAGTGTGTGTATATATGAGCTCAAGACTTAATGAGAGCCTTATATAGGGTATGATTAGCTTAGGCTAATTAAGCTTACTTATGGATAATTAATCCTATCCAAGTTAATTGATTCCAATTATTTTATTCTAATTATTTTGATTCGAATAAATTTTCAATTAAAGTTGCGATAAAGTTCTAAATATTCTAATTAGTCTATTAAGCTAATCAATTTCAGTTTCTAAAGCCGTCTTGGTTCTCAATTTTCGTCTCTAAGTTACCAATTCGAACAGATATTCCATGTAATAACAGATAACTACAAAATTAAGCATGTAATCACACAATTTAACACATAATCATGTAATTAGACTTATTAAAATAATGTAATATAATAATTCGGAGGTCGAGGTTGTCACAGCCCATATCTTTGGCCATTCATTTTTTGCTGCAATTTGTAATCCATGACATAAAGCTGATGCTTCAGCATATTTTGCAGATTTCATTGGTATTATGTCTCCGAAAGCATAAATGAAAATTCCTTTGTGGTTTCGAAATATTCCTGCGCGAATGACATCTACTTGCTCTGGAAGTTTTTTGTTTGGATAGATTCCACCATCAAAATTTAATTTGAGCCATCCTTCTTTTGGTGGTTACCGATATACAAGCTGCTATTGCTCAGTGAAGTCGGTTGATGATGTGGTGGAAGTTTGGTGCAATGAGCAAATTTGGGGTAATAGTTGGTTATTAATATTTTCCAATGTAGAGATAGTGATGTTTGGAGAGGTGTAGTAGGCTTCGGAATTGTAATAATAGTATGGGTATGAGTAAGAAGTTGTAGGTATGTTTGAGTAATAGTTATAATTGGTTGGAGAAATATAAATGGTTGGTTGGGTGTGCAGGAGATGTGTGCTGGAGTGATATGTGGGCTGATTTTCAGTTTGTAAGATGTAATGACGATTGTCATATTGAGTATTGTTGTAGTTTGGTAATGAATTATACATTGTATTCATGTTGAAGGACGTATAGTTGGTGTTATCCACGTTGGCGGTTTTGTAAGGACTTGTGATATGCGGAGTTAGGTCAACTGTGGAAGAATGACAAAAGTGTTAGTTAAACTGTAGGGGTAATAGCAGAAGAGAATTTGTTAACAGCTAAGAATGTGACTGACCTACTTGCGTATAGGCACTGTAGATAGTGTCACAAGTTTGTTCAGCAATGAATTTGTGACATTTTACTCTCTATCCAAGAACCAAAGAATCAAAGAAAATTCAGGATTATATGCCTCATAGAGTAAATGTATAAAGAATGGTTTTTAATACATAGAGTAAATGTATTAAAAGAAATTTAATGTAAGAAGGTTTTAAAAGCAACCTTAGTAAATGTATTAAAAAAATAGAGAGTTAAAATTTAATACAAGAAGCTTTTAAAAGCAACCTTAGATTAAGAATGGTTCCTCTCTATTGTGACATTTGTCATTTATGATATTTGTTTGTTTGCTTTTGGATTATACTTGGTGTTGGCTGTTAGATAAACTTGGCAAAAGTAGTTAAGTGGTTAGGCATTGATCCAGTTTGATGGTGAGAGTAAGCCCTTTGTATTTATTTATTTATTTTTCAAATAGTTTTAAAATATGTAGTAGGTGGCTAATCCTATAGCAGACTATAAATGTTGGGTTAGGTGTGAGACCATGATGGCGAGAAGGCCTCTTGCATAGGCGAACAATTCTGCTACTGAAACAGAAGTTGTTGTTGATATGCCTCTTTTTTTTTTTTTTTTTTTTTAAATTTGGGAAAATAATTTCTGATTCTGATTGTCATTTTTTGTGTGTTTATTTGTTTAACCATATTGTGAAGTACATGATGGATAAGAAGTTTGACATTTTTATTGTCAATTTATATGTATGTTTCATTTCGGTATATCATTGAACACATGGTGGGCACGCTAGACAAGAGGAAGAGAATGAAAAGTAACAAGAATTATAACCATAGATAAAAAAAAAAAAAAAAAAAATAGCAACAGATACACTACCAACAAGAATTAACACCAACTGGGAAATGGAAAGGGAAGCAGAGCATACCTTTTCTGTTTCTTTGATAAAACTGTTGGTCATTTGCAGCAATCAAATTGAACAACTTACATCTCTTAATAGGTGAGGATTTAGGAACAACCGTGGTGCGAAGCGACTACCTCAACAGTCGCAGTACAGGTGGCACGAATTGATGAAGAGGTGAGCACAGAGGTCCAGCACAGCACCGATATGAAGCACCGATGTTGGAAATTTCTAGGAGAACGAATCATACCTATTGCGAGATTATACCTGAATCTGCTACAAACACTATACATTGGCTTCACTGCTTGACCCATTAAATCCTTGGAACTCTCAAGTACAACAGCAGTATATCTGAAAAGCTTTTGCTAGTAAGTTGTAGGTTGTTGTCGATCTGTTTGTATGTTTTTTTTTTTTGTTGTTGACAATATTGATCTGTTTGTATTTAAGATTTTAAGTTATTTGACAATATTTATAACCATTTAAGATATTTTTATAAGATGTGTTTTTTTTTTATTATAACTTATTGTGTTTGTGAAACTAATTAATTATTTACTTTAATTCATTATGTTTTCTTATAATGTTTCATTATATTGGGATATAAGTGGATTTATTTGGATTTTTTTTGCCATTTGTCTATAAGAAAAACAGTATTGGAACATAAGAAAACAAAGTTGAGTAAGTGGAATATAGGTAAGTAAGGAAGAATTTATGACCTTGTTTGGTTTGGTTTTGGGTGATAAATTTTTCGGAAAAGAGTTTAGAAATTTTTTTGATTTGTTTGGTTGTATATTTTGCAAATAGTTTTGAAATATGAGAGTTTATGAAATTTTGGAAATTTTTGGAAATAGTTTTCAAGTATGAGAATAGGAGATAGAAAGGTGCCGTTTGGTAACACTTACATTTTCTGTTTATATTTACAAAAATTTTAAAAACTCAAATAAAAAATTGTTTGGTAAAATTTTTGATTTATAAATCAGTGGTCTCAGTTTATAAATTTGACCAAAAAATAAAAATACAAAAAATGTGTTTCCGTTTTGAGTTTTGAGTTTTTTTTTTTTTTTTTTACCACCCAACATTAGCCACCACCCGCCACCATTTTTCACTACCGTCTTCCGCCACCACCACCCCACCCCCGCCACCACCACCACTCACCCCCCACCACCACCACTTGCCACTACCACTCACCACCACTTGCCACCACCACTCACCACCCACCTGCCACCACCAGCTACCACCACTCACCTACCACCCACTCACCACCATCACTCATCCTTCGCCGCCACCACCACCACCCACGTGCCACCACCTCTCATCACCCACCTGCCACCACCATCCACCACCTGCCACAACCAGCCACCCACCACCACCACCACCGCCATCCACTCACCGTCACCACCACCATCACCCACCACCACCCACCCCCACCGCCACCACCACCCACCCCCACCCGCCACCACCACCACCACCCACTCACATCACCTACCACCGCCATCACACCCATCCACCCACCACTCCGCCACCACCCGCCACCACCCGCCATCCGCCACCCACCTACTACCACCACCTACCACCCACCACCACCACTACCACCCACTCACAACCACCCACCACCCGCCACCGTCACCCACTCACCCACCACCCACCCGCCATCCGCTACCCATCCGCCACCACCACCACCCACTCGTTACCATCAGCCACCGTCACCCACCCTCCCACCACCACAGCCCCCCACCACCACCACCACCACCCACTCACCACCGCCACCGTCACCTACCTACCCACCACCACCACCACTACCACCCACCACCCACCACCAGCAGCTACCCACCACCCACCGTCACCACTTTCCACCACCACTTTCCGCCGCCACTTGCCGCCACTTGTCATTGCTCACTCTTTTTTATATTTTTAAATTTTTAAAAATATTTTGTCAATTACCAAACGCGTTTGTAGTTTATATTTTTCTAAAAATAAACAAAAAATAAACAAAAACTAGTTTATAAAATTTTTGTAAATATAAACTGAAAACGTAAACGTTACCAAACACATCCAAAGTGATTTTAAAATTTTTTTTTCGAAAGTTATTAAACCAAACGAAATTTTAGAAAATTTTCTCAAAAATTTATTTTTGAAAATAAAACCAAATAAGGCTTATATAAAAATGGTTGTTTCATGTATATCTTATTTTAATTTGATTGAAATATTTTAGAGAATTACTTTCTTATTTCAAAAAAAAAAATTTCTCGGATTCTTGTTGGAAATTTGGTGTTTAACTCTTTATGAAATTTTAGGAGTTAGAGTAGTTGACGTCACATTTAATTTTAATGATTTTATGTATTTTCCAGCAATCATTTGATAGATGAATGACACTTGAAAAATTTATAGTTTGTCGCAATATGAAACTTTGAATCATATATTATGTTTTGTGATTTTAGAATATTTTTTTGGCTACGTTGTGTAAAAATTCTGCTGTAAAATTTTATATCATAGAATAGAAAATGAAATTTTCAAATATTTATATTGTTATAACTATTAATATTCAGAAGTTATCATTTCATAATGTTTTTTTGGAAAGAATATTATTGTTAATAATTTCAAAACGACTATTTTAAGAAAACTAATGAAGAACAACTGAAAATTACATGAGGAGGATTTTTCCATTTAATTAAAAAAAATTAAATGAAGAATTTTATTAGAAAATGTGTGTGTCAATTTCCGACCACACTGCCAATCAAGCACTCAGCTGGAGAACATTGGCAGAATAGATTAAGCCCGAACGACTTGCAACAGAAAGAAGAGATTCCGGCGGTAGCTCGTCCACCCAGGGGCACTCCGACGATCAAGTCAGTAAAATATCTCTCAAAGATAACCAATAGTGCTTAATTCACTAGACAGAGCATAAAAAGCATACCTTAGACCCATGGGGGTGCCTCCCTTTTATAGCCAACACAATCTTAGTCCCAAATAGAAGCCTAGCTCTAATGGACTTAGGATTACTGCTAATCTTGGACTCCCAGTAAGATTAGGATAAACTCTCTAAGAGTCTTATCTTTACCCAAACTGTAGTCTTCTCCCATTCTAGGACTCTTGTCCCTCATCCACTTATCTCGAAATCCGGTATCCTCGCAGATAACCTCAGCCTAGCCGAGATGGTCTCGGCATCATGACCAGGACACGTGGCACCTCGGCTGACACTTCGGTATCACCTCGGCCACGTGTTGTCATTCAAAAATTATATCCCCACAATTGCCCCCTAGGTTCTATTACCTCGGCATCCTGAGGTGATGGAACCTATATCATTTCTTTCATTTAGCACGTCGGCTAAGCCCACTTCATCATCTATTACCGAAGTCAGAACTTGTCGGCTTAATATGACCAAGACCTATAGTCTGCTTTCATCAATGCCTATCGAACCATCAATGGTATCATAGCCTTAGCCAAACAAGAAAACGCTAGGATCAGTTTAGCCGACATCCAATATTGCTACACTATGTGTGGCCTCAAAAAAGACACCGGCTACGTTTACTACCTCAAGCCGAGGTCCACTGAATACAAAATCGTTGCTAACCTCCCTAACTCCAACAAGGGAGCTGGGGATGATTATTTCATTACTTCGGGGAACTGGGAGTTCGCCCCAGATAAAGACCTCCATCTCTTCCCTCTCCCTCGATCAGTCTTTGTAGAGGGCAATGGTAAGAGCCCTGCATTCATACTTACTTGTCTTTTAAAGTCTTTCATACTTTATCTATTTCTTAATGTCTTCTTTTCTTGTAGCTGTTCCTAAGCCACCAAAAAACTTTCGCCAATCCTTCATTCCCAGCAAGGATTGGAAAAAACTTTTGGACTTGCCAATCCAAAAACGGAAGGCACCTCTGCTTCTCAATTTTATTCCAACATACAAGTTAGCTCTGCCCGACGTCCCTAGGAGGAAAAAAAAAAAGCCTTTCTCCACCCTTTGCTACAACTCCACAAACCGCGTCCACATCTCGGACAGACCAAGGATCAACCTCTGATCTAGCTGAGCAACCGTCAACCTCGGCTCCATACTTGATTCCAATATCCCAACGCCACTGTCGACGCCGAACAGTTTCTTCTGCCAAGATGGGTCGCCCAAAACCAGTTGCCAAAGATCTCCTGGCTAGCATTCCTTTTAACGTTGATGCACAACCAACACAAACCCAGCTTCCACCAAAGCAAAAACGAATCAAAAAGGCTCAGCCCAAGGCAAAGGTGACTCAAATCGGTTCTGAGGATACCTTGCCAATTTCCAAATTGGCTCCGAGTGAGAAGACTTCCTTTGTCCCCGCAAAGAGGTCTGCTAAAACACTTCCATCCGAATCTACCAAATCCAAAAGGCCGAGGTCATCTTCTGCAACGACCTCGAGGTCTAAAAAGCTTGATGCCCCCTGGACCCCCGAAATCACTCTAGAAGATAAGCTTATTATGGCTAGCGATAACACCGATGATATCAATGTCGGCGTTGCCCTCAGTACTGCTCTGCTTCTTTCAGGCAATCTGGAGCGAAACGCCGAGTTCAGTGAGCACGAGAACTACACTCTGATGCTTCAGCGCTCTGTTCAAGTAAGTGTTTTTTGCTTGGTACTTTTTTTTTCTTTCTCTTCATTTCATACTTAGAATATTTTCTAATACTTCTATTTTCTTTCAGGCCATCCAGCATGCCCACTCTTTTTCAATACAATCTTTTGAGAACCGTGAGAAGCTAGCCGAAAAGAAGAGGGAGGTCTCCAGCCTTCAGAAAACCAATAAAAACTTGCAATCAAAGATGAAGACCCTGGAAGATCAGGCCGAGGTCGCTATCAAAGAAAAGGACTATGCCGAAGAAAAAGTTGTTGCTGCTAAAGCGATAAACAAAGTCCTTCAAGCCCAGCTGAAAGAGGCCGAGGAAAAAGTGGCCCAGGCCCAGAAGGAGTTTCAAGACGCCTTGGCCACCAAAGAGGCCGAAATCAAAGATGCTGACGAGAAGGCCTATGCTCAGGGCATGGCCGATGTCACGGAGGCCTACGAAAAGCAAGTGAAAGAGGCATGTAACAAGGGTTTCACCCTTGGTTGGATGTCCCTTCTAAAAAAGTTTAATGTTCCTGAGGACTCGCCTTTGAGAAATGCCGATGCCATTCATGTTCATTTCCCTCCAACTCCAACTCTAACTCAATCTGATGATGACTTCGAATCTGAGGAGGAGACCTTGGTGAGAAAACCAAAGATGCTGATGGGGCCAAGTCCCTTTCTCAGAGTGAGCAAGTCCTAGACTTGACTCAAGATGAACAGGGTGATGAGGTTCTCACAAATGCTGCTCCTGAGAAGACATCAGCTGACGTCCCCTTTGCCAACAAGAGCCTTGACGAAACCCTTACCCAAATTGATCCCGAGCTTGCGGTGGAAAATGCTGCTGAGGCGTCCTTTCAACAATCGTCTAAACTTCAAACTCAACCAACTGCTACTGCTGAGGAGCCTTAGTTTTATGTTTTGTTTTTTTTCCTTTCTGAAGTAATGTAAAAACTCTTTACATCGTCGACGTTCTCTTAATGCAACTCTTTTGCTTTTGAATGCTTGTATGTTTGCCTTGTATGCTTTCATACTTAGAATATTTTGCATATCTTTAATACAATCCAATCCTTGTGCAACCTTCTCGGGGTGACACACCTCGGTTATACAACTGACGATTTTACCTCGGCAAGTACCCAAGTATCTTTCTCGGCGTAAGCTTGGTTTCACCTTATAAATATAAAATTTCAACAAGTGTTTAACCTTAGTCTTCAATCTTGTAAATTGTCCACAAATTTCAACAAGTGTTAAACAATGATCTCGGTTTAACTTCAACTTGTAAATTGTCCACAAATTTCAACAAGTGTTAAACAATGATCCCGGTTTAACTTCAACTTGTAAATTGTCCACAAATTTCAACAAGTGTTAAACAATGGTCTCAGTTTAACTTCAACTTGTAAATTGTCCACAAATTTCAATAAGTGTTAAACAATGATCTCGGTTTAACTTCAACTTGTAAATTGTCCACAAATTTCAACAAGTGTTAAACAATGATTTCGCTTTAACTTCAACTTGTAAATTGTCCACAAATTTCAACAAGTGTTAAACAATGATTTCAGTTTAACTTCAACTTGTAAATTGTCCACAAATTTCAACAAGTGTTAAACATATTCTTCTTCTCTCTGCCCCCTAATGTGAACCTGAGTTCCACTTGGGTTCTCATTATGCATGTATTCTAGAGACAATGTCAAGTATCTTGAAAAGAGAACCAGCTGAATCTTTATTTATTTACTTCGGCAAATGGCAAAGGGACAAAGAAATTCTAATTATAGAAAAATTTCAAATTACAAGTGTTCCAAGGCCTTGGCAACTCTTTGCCCTCATTATGTTCAAGCCGATATGCCCCATTGCCCAGCACCGAGATAATTCTGTAGGGTCCTTTCCAATTTGGGCCAAGCTTGCCTTCTTTGAGATTCTTCTTGTTGCCGACAACTTTTCTTAAGACGAGGTCACCAATCTGAAATTCCCTTGGGTTAACCTTCTTGTTGTAAGCTCGCAAGTCGTTATCGGTATGTCATGAAATAATTGCGACTTTCTCCCTTCGTTCTTCTAGAAGATCTAGATCTCGGGCTAAGAGTACATCATTAGTCTCGTTCTCTACCCATTGGGTTCTGATCCCAGGGATGCCGACCTCCAGCGGAATGACTGCTTCTGTGTCATAAGCCATGGCAAAGGGTGATTTCCCTGTTGATCTTCTCGGCGTAGTCCGATATGCCCAGAGTACATTGGGCAATTCGTCTACCCACTTTCCTTTTGATGCCTGCAGCCTCTTCTTTATCCCATCCAAAATTACTTTGTTGGATGCTTCTACTTGTCCATTACTTTGTGGAAAGCTTGGGGTTGAAAAGTAGTTCTTGATCTTGAACTTTGCACAGAAGTTCTTGATTAGCTTACTGTCAAATTGAGTTCCATTGTCTGCAACAATTGCTCTTGGAATCCCAAACCTGGTGATAATGTTCTTCCAAACGAAGTTCTTCACGTCCACATCTCGGATCCTGGCAAGAGGCTCAACTTCTATCCATTTAGTGAAGTAATCTGTTGCTACCAGCAAATACTTCCTTTGTCCAGTTGCTTTGGGCAGTTGCCCGACGAGATCCATGCCCCATTGGGCAAATGGCCAAGGACTGGATACAGGGTTCAGGTCTGCTGCTGGCTGGTGTATCAGAGGTGCAAACCTTTGACATTGTTCACACTTCTTTACATAGGCTTCTGCATCTTTCTGTATGTAAGGCCACCAATACCCCTGGATGATGGCCCTATGGGCAAGTGATCTGCCCCCAGCGTGGCTTCCACAAATTCCTTCATG
This sequence comes from Camellia lanceoleosa, assembly GCA_025200525.1. Taxonomy (NCBI): domain Eukaryota; kingdom Viridiplantae; phylum Streptophyta; class Magnoliopsida; order Ericales; family Theaceae; genus Camellia; species Camellia lanceoleosa. The sequence goes on along the minus strand of CM045760.1, from coordinate 199,201,319 downwards.
TATTTCATATAAAAAATCTTCAACTTGTAAAGGGTGTATGCACTTTAAAAGGGGTCCAGTGAAGGACCTTCTGTAGAGATGTCCTTCTGCTGTCAGACTGAATCTTGCCGACTTCAATCTAATCTTATGTGCCTCCTTGCGGTCATCTGGCAACTTTTCTTCTTTTAGGAACGCAATAATTGCGTCCATCCAGCTTAGTCCCATGTCTACGCACATTGCTTCGCGCTCTGTGGTTACTGGTTCAATGCTCGGGCCCGACAAGTAGTCGATCATTATTATCCTTGCTTTTCCAGGTTGTACTGCACTAGCTAGGTTAGCCAACACATCGGCGTGGCTGTTATCATCTCGGTTTACCTGGAGTAGTCGGTAGTTTTGGAATAAGGCCGCTAACCTGATGACCTCTTTTGCATATGCTGATATTCTTTCATCTCAGGCTGCATATTCTCCTCTTGCCTGATTAATTATCAGTTATGAATCACAAAAAACTATTACCTCATCTGCTTGTACTGTTACTGCCAATTTTAGTCCTGTAATGAGTGCTTCGTATTTTGCTTCATTGTTTGAGGGCTTGAACCCCAAACGTATCGATTTTTCTAGTACCTGCCCATCTGGGGATATCAGTACTACTCCTGCCCCCGCTCTTTGTCGGTTTGAACTCCCATCAACAAATAGTCGAAAGGAGTCACCGATGTAAATGCTGCAGGGTCTGAGTTTGTCTTCTTTCCTTTGTTCTTTTGTCTTTGGCTGGGCTTCTCCTTGCTTGTTTGGACATCGTTTATCTTGGCTCAACGGAGCCCGATGTTCGATGGATTCTGGCGTGAACTCGGCCACGAAGTCGGCCAAAACCTGGCCTTTGATTGTTGTTCTGGGCTTGTACTCCAGATCATACTGGCCTAGGGCAACTGCCCATCTGGCTATTCTTCCTGTTAAGTCTCCCTGCTGCAATAGGGACTTCAATGGATGTTCTGTCAGTACCACAATTTTATGGGCTTGGAAGTAATGGTTCAATTTCTTTGAAGCCATTACTAAAGCCAGTGCCAATTTGTTTAAGGGTAGATACCTTGTTTCTGTGTCGGCTAGGGTTTTGCTTACATAGTAAACAGCTCTTTGCTCTCCTTTTTCTTCTCGAATTAGTACTGCACTTATCGCATGTTCTGAAACTGCCAAGTACAGGAACAGCTCATTCCCGGGTTCTGGATTCGAAAGAACTAGAGCTGTGGTCAGGTACTTCTTCAGATCAGCTAATGCTTCTTTGCACTCCTCTGTCTAAAGAAAGTCTGTGGCTTTCTTCACTAAGTTGAAGAAAGGTTTGCACTTGTCTGAGCTTCTGCTTATGAACCTGTTCAGGGCTGTGGCCCTTCCAGTTAGCATCTGCACCTGTTTTGCTAACGTCGGGCTCTTCAATTCTAGGCTGGCCTTGATCTGATTTGGGCTGGCCGCAATGCCCATTCTGGTCACCAAGTATCCTAAAAACTTACCAGATCCAATTCCAAATGCACACTTCGATGCATTGAGTCATAGCCGATATGTTTTAAGGATTTCAAAGACTGCTTTTAGATCAGCGAGATGACCCTCAGGCTCCTTGGTCTTAACAACCATGTCGTTGATGTAGACTTCTACTGTTCGGCCAATCAAGTGTTTGAACATTTTGGTTACCAACCTTTGGTAAGTTGCTCCTCCGTTTTTCAACCCGAAAGGCATTACTCTGTAACAGTACATGCCTTTTGGGGTTATGAACGCGGTCTTCTCTTCGTCTGGGGGGTACATGGCTATCTGGTGGTACCCCCTTTAGGCATCTAAGAAGCTCATTCTTCCATGGCCTGAAGTGGCATCTACTAGCTGGTCAATCTTGGGTAGAGGAAAGCTGTCTTTGGGACAGGCTTTGTTGAGGCTGGTAAAGTCTACGCAGACCCTCCATTTACCGTTCTTCTTCTTTACCACCACTGTATTGGATAGCCATGTCGGGTAGTGAACTTCTCTAATGGCCCTAGCCTCCAGAAGTCTGTCTACTTCTTCCTCTACTGCTTTGACGTGCATCAACGTCGGTCTTTTGGCTCGTTGAATTACAGGTTTGGCCGACCTGTCAATATTTAGTTTGTGGCAAGTGACCTCGGGGTCAATGCCAGGCATTTCGTAAGGTGTCTAAGCAAACACCTCAATATTTGCTCTCAAAAAAGCTTCCAACTCTTTTTCCTCTTCTTCGGCTAAGCCCGAGCCGAGAAGAAAGAAGCGTTCTTCATCTACATCCTGGACGAGGATTTTCTTTAGCGCCTCTTCGCTCTTCTCGGCTGGCTCCTTGTCGACGTCTTCTAGGACTTCCAGGTCCTCATCTTCAATTTCTGCCTTTTCTGGCTCTCGTATGCTATAGGTAGATTTCATTGCTGCCATGGAGCAATTCTTCGCCTGCAGCTGATCGCCTCTGACTTCCTCTATCATGCTCCGTTGGGAATCACAATAGTTGATGCAATGTTGAGGGAACTGCCCCCATCACATGCAACCATGGCCTTCCCAAGATGATGTTGTAAGGGGTGGGTGTGTCGATGATGGTGAATTCTGTCTTGATCTTCCTAGTGCCAGCCTGCACCTCCAAGCTTACTGCTCTCAGTGGCCATGTCGGTGTTCCATTGAACCCAACCATTGGGCCATTGGATTGTTCCATATCATCTGGGTGAAGGCTAAGCTCCTTGTAACATCGGACGCACATGATGTCACAAGAGCTGCCTTGGTCAATCAGGATGCGTTTTACTTGGCACTCCCCAACCTAGAGGGATACTACCAAGGCATCATTATGCGGATGCTGGACCATCTCTAGGTCGGCTTCAGTAAAGGTTATCATTGGTCCCTGGCACTCTTCTGCCCGATGTCTTTTCTCCCCGACTTGGTAGACATGTTGTAGGTGTTTTACCTTCTGGGTCTCTCCTCGGATTTCATTTTCGTTGACTTTCGAGTGGATTACGTTGACTACCCGAGGTCCTCCTGCCTGCGGCTGCTATGCTGGGGAAGGTGGGGCTGCTGGTGCCTGAGGCAATCTTGCCCGTTCTTCCCTTGTCTTGGTCTCATCGACAAGGTCTCTCAGATATCCTTGTCTCACCAGGTCTTCCAAGTGCGTTTTCAGGGCTCTACAACCCTGAGTTGTATGCCCATCTTCATTGTGGTAAGCATAATGCATGCAAATGTTTCTTCTCATGAACTCTCCTGGAGTCCTCTCTAGCGCTCTGAAATAGGGTTGATTCCGAATTTGTTCCAGGACTTTGTGAATTGGGATTCGGAACACAGTTGTCACTGCTTGTGCAGCCCTCAGTTCTGCTTCATGCTTGCTCGATCTGTTGTTACCTCGGCCTCGCTTCGGCGAGCCATTTCCTTTCTCTTGCTTTTATCTCCTTAGTCCCCGACGTGTCTTCCTCGGCTCTGGCATACTTCTCGATTCTCGCCATGAGCTCTTCCATGCTTTTTGGAAAAGTCTTTGCCAAAGACTTTCATAGTGGACAGTTGTCTTTTAGGCCGTTCTTGAATGACACGACCGCCACTTCTTGATTACACTCTGGTATTCGGTTGAATACCTCATAGTATCTTTTTGCATAGGCCCTAAAGCCTTCATCCTTACTGATCTTCAGAGCCATCAATGCGTCCACCCTTAATGGCTGCAGCTTGTTTGTCACGAACCTGGCCACGAATATCTCGGCCAGGCCTTCCCAAGTCTTCATGCTTCCTTTTGGTAGTTTGTGGAACCAATCTGATGCAATCTCCCCGAAGGATGAGGGGAACACTTTGCAGAGCAACGGCTCCTTCCCACTAGACAATGCCATTGAGTTCAAATATAATCTGACGTGGAAATTGGAGTTTGACTTACCATCATATATTTGAAACCTCGGCATACTGAATCTCTTCAGCACCTCAAACCTGTCCAATTTCACCGAGAATGGTATCCTCGGCTTATCTGAGGAGGTTACCTCGGCGTCGGCATTCTGTTGCTTCCTTTTGAGGTAATCTCTTAAGTCCTCTTTTGTCCTCCCAGGAGCTCGGTGTAGACACCCCATTTTTGACCGTCCTCAAGACTTGGACGTCACCGTTTGAACACCCGGTGATTATCCATGTTTGTGTTCGTTTGGAGTTCCCGGAGGTCTCGGCTACGCGCCTTGCCTCAGGATCTCTGAACTCGACCGTTTTGTGTCTGGTTTTGCACCAAACACTTGTGTTTTGCCTTTGAGGGGCAGGGAATGCCTTGTGAGGTCTCCCCACACTCCACCGGCCGTGGCTTGAGGCCACCGGCTGCTGTTTGTGCCCATCGGCCATATATTTGGCCGACCGACACTCTTTTTGGCCGACCGGCCATCAATTTTGTCAAAATGGCAATTTTGAGCAGCCGACTACTGTTCATCTGCTTTTGCAGATATTTTAGGACAGCTATGTGGCATTTTGTTGCCCTCCATACACGTGTATGGAGGGATACTCCTCTTGTAAGCTTATTGAACAAGCTTTACAAGATTGTTTGCCTATAAGAGGAGGGCTCTTCTCTTGGCTTTAGGGTTAGAAAATTTGGTTAGAAAAGTGTGGGAGAAGCTCTGGTTTTAGGGTTTGAGTTCCATACATAACCTATATCTATACCACTCCCTCTCTTGCCTTTGTGTGTGTTTAAGCTTACTATTGCACACAAACACATAGTGTTACACCATTCCTTGGTTTTTGAAGGACCAGAGGTTTGTTCTTAGTGTTCTTGGCTGGATTTGAGCTTGAAGGAGCAACAAGATCACCATTGTTGAAGAAAGGCTTCAAGGGTAAGAAACTAGTCCTTTTTACCCCATTTTTGCATCCTACTTTTGACCATCTTGTAACTGTTTTTGTGTTTAGTGTATAACATAAAAAAGTTCTGTTTTTGGGCCCTCTAAATTGTTTGTTTAGAGTGTTTTGTGGTTTGGAGGTGTTTGACCCCTCTTAAGCCTTGAGGGGCCCCATTTTGTGCTATTTTGGGTGAGCTCCGAGACTTTGGTGTTTGGGCCTCCTCACCACTGAAATCTTGAGGGATTTCAGTGGTAAGGATGGTGCCTTGAAGTCCCAAGAAGGAGAGGGCCACCCCCTCTCCTTATTGTCCTTGAAAAGGACCATTCTTGCCTCTTAAATGAGCACCTAGCTAAGCCTCATGTTGACCATGCCTTAGCTATCATTTATGCTTATTTTACCATGAAATAGCATTGTTGTATGTTGGTTTTGGTACACCATGTTAGCTTAACATACATGCTATGTAATGCCTTGTTGTTGCCTTAATATGCCTTAGGTTGTAAGCCCTTGTTTTAGCATATTTTAGGCTTGACTTTGTGAAGCTTCAATGCATGTTTTTGTATGCTTTAGCTCTGTTTTAAGTTGCTTTAGTCATACTTGTCATGTATTGCATAGCCCCTTTGCATTTTTGGCTTGTTGGCCTTAAGTGTGTGAATGTATAGCATGCCATTCTTGCATGGATTTAGTGGGTTGGGATAATTTTTCATGCTATTTCAGTCCCTCTAACATGCTTGTATGCTTGCCCTTAAATACCTCTTTGATGCCTTATGAGCTTGTGTTGTATGCTCCTTGAAAGTGCATTTGTGCATGCCTTCATATTTGAGCCACTTAGATGCCATCTAAGTAGTCTTTTGGCCTTGTTTTAACATGCTAAAAATCTGTTTTTAGTTGTTTAATGCATGCCATGTTGGTCTTGCTAAGTGTGGTCCAATACCCCTTTAGCTTGCCTTGATACTTGGACCATTTGCATGCTAATGTTTACTTTATTTGAGTTGGTTTGGCACCGTATTCTAACATGATTTTCAGAGCTTGTGTTGCATGCTAATTATCCATGTTATGCCGCTTTTAAGTGTGCTTGAGAGTGGCCCCTTTTGATGCTTAAGTGTTGGACCATAACATGTGCATGTGTGTATGTGTGTTTGGCCTCACTTCCTTAGCATTATGGCTACTGTTTTGGGCCTAATTAGAGCTGCCTAATTCATGTTTAAGTCCACCCTCTATTTGGTTTGCATGCTTACTTTGCATGTTTGCTTGCATGCTTGCATAAGTGTCTTGTATTGCCATGTTGCATCCTTAGCTTGTATGCCTAGGTTGCATTGCATCTTGCATGCATGTCTTGTCCTTTGATTTAGTGATAGGGATTGGGCCTTTGATTGTTTGTGTGCATTGCATTACATTTGAAATCGAAGTTGCACACTTGATTCTTTGGGCCATCACGCATGGAAATGCGTGATTGGTGGTCCGAGAATCGAGGTACATCCTCCTTTGAGTCCTTAAAATGATAAGGGGCTTGTTTGGTGCATATATTGCTTGAATTACATTGCCATACAAGTTCTGTCCTCTGCTGGTGTAAGTTGCAGGTTCTGCAGGCATTTTTGGCCGACCGGCAACATATAGTGCCGACCGGCCATCCATTGGTGGCCGATGGATGCATCTTGTGCCGATGACCACACCCCACAGCCGGTGGTAATTCTACTCAGCCGGCGGTGTTCCCCAGTATCCAGGGAATCAATTCAGAGACTTTGACAGTCTTTAGAGGGGCAGAGCATGGAAAACAGAGGCAGTCTATGCATGGCAGTGCACTTCCGAGCAAGACCGAGCATGCATTGCATTGGACCCGCTGCCTGAGGCAGTTTACTGTTTTTCCTAGCTTAGTTAGTTTGTAAATTAATTAAGTGGTCTGTAATAATTAATTAGCTTGTAGGTTAATTAATTTGTATATTTATTTGGTCCCTCCGAGCGAGGGCGAATCTGTAATAAGTGTGGGTGCGTGTGTGTGCATGTCTTCCAATCCCCACTTCTTTCTTCCCTTTTATTTACCCGCTTATGATGGTAGATTAGGGCATGTTTAAATTAGCATACCTTATGCTATGCATGTGTGCATCCATACATATGTCTTGCATGCACCGGGCTCGGCGTATCACGCTAACTGCATTCGTACTTCAACTCCAAATTGAATACGTGCATCAATTAATTGCATTTCACATGCCATGTTTAGGTTAGCCGAGCCCATCCTAATCACATTCTGTATGCGATGCATTAGCCACTTAACATGAACTAGGACCATGCATGTTTGCTAACTAGTTTATTGTTTTGGCACGGAGTACGATGTAAGTATTTTCATGTTTTAGCATACCGCATGCGTGTGAGTGCTATCATGACAGCATGCTTACCATGTGGCTAATTGCTTATGTGAGATAAACTGTTTGAATGCCTGTGGGTGAAGGCTGAATTGTTTAAAGTTGGAACAACTCATTGAAATCCGACTTTTAGCCTACTTGCGAGTAGCAAATTTCAAAGTATTTTCAAGACAAACGGATATGCAATGTTGTTCCAAATTAGGCGATCTAGTCTATACTTGTTTGCTGTGCGCATAACATAGTAATTCTAGGCTAATAACCGGAATAAGAGCATATAATGTTTTCAAAATAAGATATCACGGTTAATAGAGGCCGATCTTCGGATCGGGCGAGAGGGGGTGCTCATAGCTGACCATCCTCAATCGTACCCAAGCTCCTGAGCCGAGGCAACTTTGGTGATGACGGACACGTGGCCTTTGGCACCGAGTCAGGGTTTCCAAAATTTCCCAAAATAAAATATTTAGGTGGCGACTCTGTATCTGGCAAAGCAGTCCATGTTTGGCACTTCTTTCAAAATCTGTTTTTTCTCAAAACGATTTGCCAGATTTGGACTCTTTGGTTCAGATTTAGAACCGTGACAAAAATCGAGTCCGAGCTGTAGCGAGGTCCCCCGCGGGCGTTGTTACACTCGGCTATCTCCTGCTTTCAGTCTTTTTGGTACACTACTTTCAGCTTCGTGGTGAGTCCTCTTCGACCCCACTCCATGAGTTGTGTCGAAGCACAGCACCTACCCCTGAACATGGCGATGTCCTTTGGGGTCTGCCTCCTTTGTATGATGCGTCCTCCATGATTCTTCTCTTCTTGACTCCCTTCGTCCGATCTCCCTTGAAGGTTAGTGAGAGTGTCTTTCGCTCCCGTTGTGCTGAGGGGCTACGGGGATTGTTTTCTGCCCTCCCTTCTGGGCATTGGTCATTGGAATCGGCATGTCTGCCGCAATGAATGGTGGTCGATGATGTTATTTTGCATCATGAAATTGACGACCGACTGCAGGTCTGCCAATTTGTTTGCCATCTCTTTTACCTCTTCGTCCCTCTATGGGCATCTATCCTTCCATACCTAGAGGTCGTCTTCGTTGTAGTAGCCACTTCGATTTGGTTTCTTTGGTGCATCGCCAGTCTGGCCGACGTCTTTCACTCCGTGATTCTGGTCACGAGTTTCTGCGTTGCATTCGTCTCCTGTGATATCAAGGTCAATAGGTCTCCCACTCTCAGCAGGAGTGTCGTCCCCAATCTTTTCCTTCTGTCCGTTACTAGCCATCTATTCTACTTTCTTTCCCACAGACGGTGCCAAATTGTGTGTGTCAATTTCCGACCACACTGCCAATCAAGCACTCAGCTTGAGAACACTGGCAGAATAAATTAAGCCTGAATGACCTGCAACAGAAAAGAAGAGGTTCCGGTGTGGCTCATCCACCCGGGGGCACTCTGACGATCAAGTCAGTAAAATATCTCTCAAAGATAACCAATAGTGCTTAACTCACTAGACAGAGCATAAAAAACATACCTTAGACCCATGGGGGTGCCTCCCTTTTATAGCCAACACAATCCTAGTCCCAAATAGAAGCCTAGCTCTTATGGACTTAGGATTACTGCTAATCTTGGACTCCCGGTAGGATTAGGATAAACTCTCTAAGAGTCTCATCTTTACCCAAATTGTAGTCTTCTCCCATTCTAGGACTCTTGTCCCTCATCCGCTTATCTCGGAATCCGGTATCCTCGCAGATAACCTCGGCCTAGCCAAGATGATCTCGGCGTCGTGACCAGGACACGTGGCACCTCGGCTGACATTTCGGTATTACCTCGGCCACGTGTTGTCATTCAAAAATTATATCCCCACATAAAACAATGAACTTAAGGTATTGAACAAGCAGCAGAAAGTTAAACCAAATTTGCAAAATAGTAAGTGTTGTTAGCTAATGGGTTTGGATTTATTTCTCAAATCTGGCTCAATAGTTTAATTATTGTGGAGATAAATGTTGTGTAGAAGAATAACAATTGATAAAACCACTTGTTCCTAGAGTGAAAAACACATTGATTAAAGTATAAAAATTAGAAGCCAAACGGACAGTTATATGGTGAACTAAAGTAGTTGACTATGGAACAAAACATTTATTGTACAAAGTTGACCCAAAAAAGGGAAAAAGGAAAAACGCTAGAAGTGTAAAAACACTACAAGTGTCGAGTCACCTAATTTGCAAGCAACAACAACACATAGGAATACTAAATAGCCATGCCTTCATTTGTGCCACAATATTAGAATATTGTCTAGGCAACAACACATACTGTCCAACACAATTCAAGTTAAAAAAACAGGAGGTTAAGGACAAACAAAAGAAACCATTCATAGCTTAGGAGGAATTGGATGCACAACATGAAGAGCCAAAGCTTTGAACCAATTGCTTAATTTCATTATGGTGTGAAGTTGTAAATGATAAAAACAATCAAGTGAAAACTTATCTACCAAATTCCCAAGAGATAAATCAATTGGCAAAAACTTACTTGCTAATAATTATCCCATAGAATCATAAGCCTGCTAAGTGTATGGTTATGATGAGAATTTTGGAAAAGTAATAAGCTATAACTTTATATTAGTGGGCTTCCACAAGATGAGCTGTAGTCAAATTAAATAACAAGGTGGAGTGGACAAGGGTAGTTTGAAGAGGGGGCTAGCCTATGGAGATAAATTTATAAAAATATTAGAGATAGTTGCCATGACAAATTTTTATAAATTAGAGATAATTGCAACGATAAATTTTTATCACAATGAGATTCATTCTTTTCAGTCCAAAAATAAAGAAGTAAATAGATATCCCAAAAAAACATAAAAGCAGTGGAAAATCGTTTTATTATTGAGAAGCATACATAGAGCAGCAAAACAAACAAATCATTTTTCAATCGGTGATTAACACAGAGAGAAAGAGAAATAAACCAAAAGCCAAAGAAAGTTTTAGTATATGTAGAGTAGTACTCCTTGTGGGTACAACAAGTCTGAATTCCATCGAAAAAGCGATTACCTAATTCACTGTTCATAGTTAAAGAGAAGAAATATTGTGTTGAGTTTTATGCCATTAATTAACCATCAAAATTTGTAGCACAACATAAAAACCAAAAATAGATATTGAATGCAGGAATAAATAGGTACTATATGTAGTATCCAAAAGCTAGCAAGCATAATCTTATACTACTGATGATAGCTATTTATATGTTGTCCAAAACGTGGAAGTTATTACATACCAAGGTTGTTTATAGGTTATGCGAAAAGTGTAAGTTAACTATTATATATAACTTTCAGTGAAGTATATGGATATATATAGAGAGATATGTTAATATATATTTATATATCTAGATCTACTATTAGTATATTGTATTACATGAGGGAATTTATACATCTTCTACTTGTTGGATAGTCCACTTGTTGTTTGCCCATGTTGAACTTGCATTTTTTGTGGGAGCGAGATGGATGTAATATTCTTTTTCCTTTGAAGCCATGTTCATGTCAGCTATTTTCTACATGCGTTCCTACAGTTGAAGAGTCTATGCATATCAAATAATTGTTTCCATGCTTTAATTTAAACTTTAATTTAAAATTGCAAGGAGATACTTGCCTTGAGGTTTAATTGGACCAGTGCATCTGTTGAATGGCCTACCAACTTCTCTGCACGTGGTCCAAAAATAGCTGTTTGGAAGCTACCACTGTTGTCTTTGATTTGAACTCGGAGGATAGATCTGCAGGTAGTTAAGATGGATATAATAGAATATAATAGGATATAATATAATGTAATATAGGAAATTATGATGAAGCAAGGCTAGCCAAAGCTTAGGTTTCACTATTTAACGGGTTTGGTGAATTTAGTTGTACCAAATTATATGTTTTGTACCTTATTGTTGCTGTAGATTGTTCTGTGTTGCATTCAATGCGAGTAAATGAGGTGCCAATGTCCTCCATTGTACTGCGATTACATTTGTTACAAGTAACATACCATGGACGCTGTGTTACTGGATCTGCTGTTATTTTACCTTTTATCCATATGTTGCCCTGATTTGAAAGAGAGTAGTATGTAAATATAAATATGTTTATATATATATATATATATATCAATGTAATTGTCTTCAATTAAGAAGATAAATAAAAAGGTATATACTTCATGTGACGACAAATTGTTGATGGGTACAACTTCAAATGTTTCTGAAGATGAAGTTGGAGATGGCAACAGAAACATGTGTTTTGAATTTTTAATTTCTTCAATTTTTTGTGGGTTTGCTATTTGCCTACATTAATGTAATTAAGGAGCTATTAGTACAGGTTAGATGTGAAGGTAGTAAAGTGAATATAATGTTTGTGATTTGTACCAGTCACACAACGATTGTATTTCAGGTATGTTGGCATCGAAGATGAATTCAGTTGTTAGAGTAGTTGATAGAGAGCATCCTCTAATTACAGTTTAAAGTGTAAGCATAATTTTATTCTTCTAGGTATTCGATGATGGAAAATATAGGACACTTATGTGGCATTTTCTGTTATAGGAAAGGGTATGTTAACCTACCATTGAATGTAGTTGCTCTGATGTTTGTGGCAACAAATGTAGGTTTTTCAGTAATGATGGAGCTTATGTGTTCACATTCATTTGTGGTGAAGTCATCCCATGCTGAAAGCTTCATAGGCTTCTTGTTATTAATAGAGACATTCGAAAGTGTGTTATTAATAAATTTGTGTACTTGTTAATTTGAACTTCGAAATATCTGTTATGTCAATATAATATGTAGGATATGCATGGAAATTGGTAGAGAACTAATGATTGATCGATGAGAAAGATTTCTTAAACTTTAGTTGGTTGTCCATCAATTCGCTTTGTGATTGTTCTTGTCGGCAAAACATTAGTTGTAATAATAGCAATATATGTTGGGCATGTAAGATAAATGTGAATTGTAGGTAATTAAAAGCGTAATTGTGCTGCTATTAGTTGTGGTATGCATATAAATTTACCAAATTTGATATTTGTTGTAATGTAGTTGGATGCATCTGCTAGCTGGATAAAAAAAATATGTTTCTAATGCATTTGCTTCTTCTGTTGTTGCAGTTTCTTTAACTGATAGTCAAGAGTTTAGCATGATTTGAATTATGTTGTCAACAATTCTATTTCGAGGGTCAATGTATTTGATAATACTATTTGAAAAATAGTATATCTTAAATACATTGAGTAAGCCATCAAACATGGGGATGTCATCATCAAAACACGTAGCTTGAATTTGTGAGTCCTAATATGGCGTAATATTAGTTATAATGAGTAGTTGGGTTCTACATTTAGTGTGTGTGTGTGTGTATGTGAGGTTTTTGTTTGTTGCTAAAAGTAGGATAATGTAATATGTTGTTAGTAGTGTATTGAATATACCTCACTGTCTGCTAGGATGAATTGTTGGATAGTAGTTATCCCAAGCTTGCTTGTACGAGGGGGGTTTTTTCAATGACATGAAGTTTGGTTTTCCATCTGCGTGATTTGTCAAATAACTCACGAATCATTATAGATTTCTCTTCCATTGTTCATGCAAATGCAAATATGGGTGTAATTGAATTTGTGTGCATGTATACATGGATTTGTTACATATTATGATATATTCTTAATTTGATTGATTTGTTATTGAGTTTGGGTGCAAGTATATATGGACTTGTTTATGTTGGAGGATATGTTGCATTTAGTGTGGATTGTCAAATTCTTGTAGAGTTTGTTGGGTTTACCTGTGATTTTTTTTTGATAAAATCTTTGTAGACAACATTTCGTGTTATGTTGGACATTTGTTTTGATTGTTTGGCTGGTTTTATGAGGATTTTTACAGCAGATGATCGTTGTGCTCTTGAAAGTGCAACGTATAATTATCCATGGGAGAACACAGGTTGTGGAAGGTAAATGCTGACTTGCTCTAAGGTTTGTCCTTGAGCCTTGTTGATGGTCATTACGAAACAAGGTTGGATTGGAAATTGTTTACGTTGAAATGGGAAAGGGTAGTTATCTGTTTGGCTGGTTCAAGTGGAATCCAGGGGATCAAAATTGAGTTGCCCTGATAATGGCCAGTTGCAATTTTAGCGTGGATAACATTAGGTTTTAGAGCTTTGCGTATTAATCGCACATCATTGCACATTCCTACAGCAGGGTCTATGTTTCTAAGAAGCATTATTAGGGAAGACTATTTGAGTTGTAGTTGGTGGGAAGGCATTCCATTTGGAATCAAGCTACGAAGGAATTCTTGTTGGTAGTTTTCTTATTTGTCATTTGTCACTTTTGTCAAAGCTAGTGTATGTGTATGTACTTCTTGGAAATTTGTCCATCAAGACTTTGATGATTTTGTCTACGAATTCATTCTTAGGAGTCAAAATGGCTCAAAATGTCAAATATTTTGATTGAATGCATTTTCAATGAAATCTAGATAGATATGTTCAACCAATGTTAATATTGGATTTGAACCCTCTTTTGTGCTGATAGTCATGCATTCAGGTATTGTGGTTAAGTCCTTATCTATGTTGTTGTAAGTTCTATTGCTGACATTTAATAAGAAATCAGAAAATTAAAGATCATGTAATGCTCGCATGTTTTCTGTTAGACGAAGAATGTGAAGATGAGGCCTGAGTGTTGATTCAACCAAGCTGTTGTTTATGCATTCCTCGCGAGTGCATTAGGGACTAACAGGAAGAACTTGTCGGACATCACCACCAAATACTACAACTTTTCTAGCGAAGATGGTCTCATTTGAGCAAACATCACGTAACATTGCTTCAAAAGCTTCAGTATTTTGTTTTTTTGCCATAGGCGCTTCATCCCAAATGATTAATTTTGTTTTTCGAATGAGTGTGGCAATTGCACTTTGTTTCCCAACATTACAGCCAGTTGAACTGTTGATGTCTAAAGGTATTTTGAAGCGAGAATGTGTAGTGCGGCCGCCAAGTAGGTTAGTCGCAGCTATTCCTGTGCTAGCTGTTGCCATAGCTATAGATCCTTCTCAACGATAGCGTTTAGCAATGCTCGGTACAAGAAAGTTTTTCCGGTACCTCGTGGGCCATCAACGAAAAATTCACCTCCTAAGTGTTGCTTTATGTGATGCATAATTAGATCGAAGGCAGCACACTGTGCATTGTTTAGGAGGAGTTTCATATGTATGTCTTCTTTTGAAATTGGGATTTGTAGTTTAGCCTCAATTTCCTTGGTAGGTTTGTTTTGTATAATGGAAGCTTTGTTGTATGCTGGGAGGTTATAATCTGTAATTTTCTTGCCCATTGATTCGATTAAACTTGTAATATGGTCAAGCATGATGTTTTGTACTTGTTCTGCTATGAGTTGTAGATTTTGTCTGTAGTCTTCTGATAGATCATCATAAAATTTCTCCCGCAATGATCTTGGATTGTTAGGTTCACAGAAAACTAATAGTGTTGCAAACAGATGCCTCAGCGCAAAAGGCATTTGGAAAACATTTGCTTCTGCAAGGCATTCTTCAATAGCATTGTCTTTCTCAAGCAAGCATCGTTTTTCAGTAGCTACTCTGAATGAGGAGCATATTTTCCCATCTACAGTACGCAAGTTTATGAAACTTGTAACTCCTCTTATGTGTGTTAAAAGTATACGTAGGAAGTATCGTTCTCCTTCAGAAGGGTTGGCCGATACAGTTCTTCCAATTGTTCCACTTCTTTAAGGTGATTTCCAATATCGATCTTGAACATTCCAAACATAATGTTTAGGGAATTCAGAGTATAACCATTGCCTAGAAGATGTGTTTGCCTTGTTCGTCGCAAAATATTCAGTGAGCATAGTTCTAGAGGCACACCCAAATTATAGAACACTTGGCAAATTATCTTCTTCCTTGAAATTTACAAGTTGCATGTCTGGCAAGTGTAAATGGAGAGCTAAAACTACTGGGGAAATATTGTTAAGTGTGAATTTGTAAATACACAAATTGGTATGCACTAATCTCATCAATAATTGAGCTGTTATCATTAGCAATGAAATAGAAAGAAACACAATCATGCCCTTTATGTACATATTTGTACAAATATTTTACAACTTTGATTGTGGAGTAAATTTCAACATTTATGTGACAATCGAACTTTGCAAGTAAATACGGGTTATAAGGAACAACCCATCTATTGTGTAGAAGGCTACCTCGAACATTCACACACTTGCCATCGTTTCGATGCCTATAGATTGGGTAGGAGTTCTCACCACACTTGGCCACTTCTGAGAATTCTCGAGGGTATTTGTTCTTACATTCGCCTTTCTTGGTTATGTAAGGGTTTGTTGGCTTCAGTGCACCACAGGGGCATGTATTATATGCTTGACAATTGCCTTATACAAATGTGGGTTGTTATCTTTATTTGGTATCTCGGTAGAAATATATGTGTCATATTCTTTAGGGTGGATAATTTTTGCATGAGATTTCAAAACCAACAAGAAATAGACATGTGGAAGGCCACGCTTTTGATATTCAATCACATATGTGTAAGCTGCTACAAGGCCAAAGAGTTGTTTTTGGACTAACTCATTTTTTAGTTCTACAATTATGGCACGAAAAACACAAGCGATAAGATCTGATCGATTTTCTGCTTCTTCTGTTTCATGTAGCTTTGCTTTGAGTTCAAACCAAGAAGGGTTGCATGTCATTGTTAGGAATATGTCAGGCTTTCCATATCGTTGTACTAATGTCATAGCATCTAGATATCTTCGTTTCATATCTCGAGGGCCACCAAAAAAGGACGCTGGAAGGACTATGCGTTTACCAATGTTTGATGCTCTTGTTTCACCACTTGTTACACTGTCGACTATTCCTTGATACAAGTCAGCACGAATAGTGTCTTAGTTAGCTCATATGTAGTCTAACCGAGTGCTTTCAATTTTTATGTACATGTCAACAATAAATTGTTGTAGCAACTTGCCTGAAAGTAATATTGTCGATGTTTGTGAAGGCCTAATTTGTAGTAGATAGCAGTAGAATTGACAACATGAAATTCTTGATGCGTCACCCGTAATAGCATGTGAAGCTGTAAGGAAAAAGATTGTTAGAATGGATGTAGGGTGGTTTTGAGCTTTTGGGTTTTTTTCCTCAATGAAATGACAATATAATTTCAATGAGTAGAGGATTTTTTACCTTCATTTTCTGAGGCTAACAATTCTGATGTGTTGGCAAAAATACTTGTGTTGTCTAGTGGAATATTTTTTTCCTTTTCTTTTCACGTTACGGTGCCAGCCTGTTTCATCGTAAGGAAAGAATAGAGGGTATTGAAGAGGGTCATAGCAGCCATGGTAATGCATAACTCGTTGGCTACCACCTAATTTTTTATGTACAAGAATGTCGCGAGTCTTATTATTTGTGGACTCTTCTTCAACGCATATTGTTGCAACTTGTGAAGTTGATGGTGCATTGTAGGTTCTTTGATCTGGGCAAGGATCTCTTCGAATGGCAATACTACATTCCTCATCAATATCAATATCTTTTAAGCTACACAAGAGTTTTGCATAGGGATTTTCTAACAAAATGCGCATTATTGACTCGATGATATCTACACGTAATTGTGGTGCATTTTCCGAACAATGTTGCAATTCATGCTCAATGTCATAGAAATAAAGTTGGAGGTATTTGGGTCTGGTGTTAGGTGGTTGTAAACTATTGATGTAGTGATATATTTGACCTTGAGCTCAAAAAGTATATATGCCATTTTTCCTTGTTGCAACCTTGTTATCAAGTTTGACACCCATAGATGTGAAGGCGAATAAGTTGTTGTATGTTCGAATATTTGCACGAAAATATTGGTTACCCTCATCTTTGGATGTCATTAGGCAATATAAGGTTGGCGGTGGTTGGTTGCAAGCAAGTTGTATTTGACCTTGTGAACAGCATAACCCTTTAGGCTTATATGGAAAAAGTGTTATACCACAAAATCTACAAGAAGATGTTGGAGGAAGACATGAAATGGAAGTTGGAGGAAAAGGCATAATATTTACATTTCTCTGTGTTCGTTCACAGCCTACCAACAACAATAATTGTTAGTACGTCAAGTCTTGATCAAAATGTTGTAGAATACATTACAGGTCAAGTTTTCTGTTATGGGAACATACACCGACATTATTTGGTACAAGCTGTGGTTATCTTGCTATCAGATTTGTTTGCCTAATAGCTTAATGAATCTCTTGAATGGTCGGCATATGAAGGAAGCATTCCTAGAATTATGATAGTAAGTGGAATATACAAGTAGGGTGTATTTTGACAAATGGTAAATAATGTTTACACATTGGTATGAAAATATGAAGTTATAGAGTCATACGGATTGGGAAGTCATTTGATTCTAAAGAATCTGCAATGCCACCAGTTGAGCAACTCTCATAATAGAAATTTTCAATTGGGGCCATAACAGTTGAAGGCACATCTATATAACATTTGAATTAGATGTTATAGATGAGAAAAAAAAAATCATAGAGCAGAGCTACAAATATATTTGGCTCTTCCTTGCGAAGGCTCGTCAGACAATATGTTTGTAGGTCTGTTTACCCTATTGCATCTGATAACATGTTGTATACTTTTATCATTGTCAAACATTTTGTTGCATAATTTTTGTTCTTTTGCTCGTCGACGATTTTCCCTTCGTTGTTGTAATAGTTATTGCTTGCGTTCACTTGTTAGTCTTGAACGGTATGCGTGCTAACATTGGAGATTTTGTTCACGTTTACAAGCTGGGAAATATCAACTGGTTAATTGTGAATATATTGGTAATGCAAAGTATGTTGATATAGTTATTTAGCATACCTTTTTGTTCTTCAAATAGGCTTTCTCAAGTTTTGACTAAATGGTTATTCATATTGTTTGAGCTAAAGTCTCAAGTACACCTACATTTAATTATCAATTGTGTAGTACACATTTATAATAAATCAATAATGAATTTGTTAAGCTAGTAAACAATTAGAAGCTAAACAAAGAAATACAATTTCAATTGAAGACATAAATGCATGTTTAACAAGAGCTAGCCAAAGGGTCATATGTTAATTCTAGCATGTCAACTTATTAAATGTTTAACTTGTAATATAAGATCCACTCGTCTTCAATGTTTGGGGTGATATTAATGACTTTAAGTGCTTTATATTTTTATAGCTATTTGAAGTTGAGATTATGATTTGCATTGTTGGAAGTGCGTTGCTTTCAAAGTAGGAAAAAATCAATTGTCAATTTTGTATGTTGTTTACTTCTTGGATAGAATGTTGCTAAACATCCTAATTGACGACATGATTTCCATCTCCTCTAGTGTAGAGCAAAATAGAAGAGCATATTTCACTTTCTCTAAGGCCACCTAGTATTATTTCTTCATTTTTTATTGGTGAAAAGATAGAATATCTATTAGATGTGGAGGTCGTGCTATAATTTCAATATAAATATTTTTTAAAATTGTGTTTGGTTTATGAATTTGAGAAGTGAAATGTAGTTATGTTTTGTATCCAATTTATCTATCTCTTCAATATAAATATTTTTTAAAATTGTGTTCTAAGCTCAATTCAATGAACCTATTGAGCATGTCTTAATATGCTTTGTATTTACATAAATTGAAGACAATGGATTCACCTTATCAGCCTAACCTACAGTTTAATACTTTGAAGCTGCTTAAATAATAATGGTAAATTGAGTTATGCTTTTGTTTTTTATATAGCTAAAAAACTTCAAGAGTCATGAGACGATGGGAGTCTTACAAAGTGAGTCTGAATTTATAATTTCTTAAGGAATCCTAAATAATTTGATGATCAATGTGCATTTTACACCATTTATTGATTTAAATGGTTGTGTATGTAGTTATTTTGTCACGACCCAAACCCGCCCCTATAGGTTTAACGTCGTAACCAATCAGTAATCCTTGGATTACTGAAGGCCTCTTAACAGAATAACATATAATTAGGGGCTGCAGAAGCAAATATACAAAATTACATAGTCCATAGAGCTGTGCAGACATACATGGAACATAAATTTGAAACCTTATAAAATATATACATAAGATGTCATGTCCACATAAGTCTTGCAACACCGTGCAAACATCATCAAAATGGGCTTAGCCCCAAAATACAGATAAACAAACAATACAAAACATAAATGTTCTTAACATGATACATAAAATAACTCTTGGCATAGTCCACAAAACTTGACTTCTATACATGGGAACCTCCCCGGAAGGCACGGTGGATGGCTTGACAAAATAGAACTTAGGCCTTCAATTATGGGCCTGATCACGAGCTTGGTCACCTACATACATAAATAATTACAATGAGCTAGAGCCTAGTGAATAATAACATAGTAAAGGGTTTAAATGAATGATGTCTATCACAGAGTCAGAAATCAAAATTTATATCAGGAACAGATTTTTATGCATATTCAGATTTCATATCAGAAACAGATTCATATACATGTTTATATTCATTTTCATATTCATATTCGTATTTTGTATAAGGTCATACATGGTACACCCATTAGTGCTAACAGATCATATACAGAGCATTAAAGGTTATACTTGTCAGTTCCATAAAGGAACCTCCAGTATCGGGAACTTGTAACATGCTTAAACCATGGTATTATTACCCTCGGGCAAGGGCCTTGAAGCTACGGTATTATTACCCCCGGGCAAGGGCCATGAGACCACGGTATTATTACCCCTAGGCAAGGGCCTTGTGCTCATAAACCACGGTATTGTTACCTCCGGGCAAGGGCCTTGTGCTAAGGATGCCACGAATACATTTTAGAAAACATGGACGATCATTCATTCTACAGAATATAACATTGCATAAAACAGATCTTAATTCATATTATTCAGAAAATAATTAAAGTTAAACATAGCTTTACTAAGTTATTACTCACAAAAGGCTCCACTTGCTGAACAAATTAAGCAGATAAACCAAACCGTCTATGGCGCGTGACCTACACAAACATAGAACGGATACGTATTGAATTACACACTCGGAATCATTAACTTAGTTCTTTCTTATCTTGGTGTCTTTCTAACTTTTGTCTTCATTATTGTGTCTTAATCTTGGCCTAGGATGCAATGAAGATGCTAAAATGCACTTAAACACATTTAATAAAACTTGTTGAAAACAGGGGTCCCATTCGAGCGCAACTTTCTTCGCTTGAGCGGATATGCAAAATATGAGTGGTCGCTCGAGCACATCTTCTTTTTCTCGAGCGGTCTGTAAAAGTACTGATTGTGTGATTTTCACACTTGACGAATGCTTGATGGTTGCTCGAGTGTGAGACTCAGGTCCTCGCTGGAGCGCAACTCTTGCCGCTTGAGCGGTCTGCAAAACATGTGAACTGCTGGGAGCATACATTTTACGCTCGAGCCAACTTTTGGTCACTCAAGCAAAAGTGCAAAAAATAAAGGTGGTCGCTCAAGCGGATAAATCGAATTCTGGAATTTTCATATTGCACTCCCAAATCCAAGACTCAACTTCAAAGCTACAATTTACATCCTTTTAGCCCCAAAACTTGAGGAAACATATGTACACTTGTAAAGTATGAAGAATCAAAGATCATTGCATGAAGTCAAGGTCAAAAGCATGTGATTTGTGCAAAATTCAAATTTAAAACTTTGAAACATAACATGCATAAGTTGATATAGACTTCAACCTCTCAAAACAAGATCAAACTAGACAAAATGGTATGAAACTTGATGAATTTCTAAAACTATGCCATTATCAATGCATGCATGTAGGAATTCTTCAAAATCAAACTCTAAATGCAAGAGGATGTGCATGCATGTATGAATTGTTCATCTGCTCTACTTTGCTAGCTCAATTCTTGCATAACTCTACTTAATCCTCAAGAATTCATGTCGTAGATATTATAATTATACACTTTAGATGTTGCATCCTTACCTCAACTTCTCAATCAAGCTCTAGGTGGTGAATTCACTAAGGGTCCAAGTTAATTCCTTGACTTTCAAAGCTAGATTCATCTCCTTCTTTCCTTGTTTGTTGAATTTACTCCTCAAGCCTTCCCTCTCCCTCTCTTCTTACGTTTTTCTTCAAGAACAACAAAATGAGAGTGTTTTGACATCTAGAGGCCTTACTTAGGCTCCATTAAGAAGGCCTAATTAAAATTGACTTAAATTAATCAAATTAACATTAATTATTCTAATTTAATTCATTCCAAATAGGATTTCAATTCAACCTACCAACCATAAAATTCTAAAAATTTCTAACTAACACGGAAATCGAGTTAATTTCGTAATTGGAGATCGATAAGACCTTCAATTCACAATGAAATAGAAAGACAAACAGATATTTCTATGAGACACAGATAGGAGTACAAATAATGCAATGCACATGTAATTAACTCAGGATTTCATTTTAATTACTCATTAGACATACTAAATCAAGGCTTAATCATGGTTTAATAGTTAATCATGGGTCGGGGTTGTTATATATCTTTTTGGGCATTTTATGTCCTATTCAAAAATCAGAAACATAAAGAAGAAAAGAAAGCCATTAAAGATAAAGAAGCTTTGCAGACCCATCCAATTTTCTCAGTTTAAAATCCAAATCCAAGCAATAAAAATGTATGATCTATTACTTGAAAGCATAAAACAAATAAATAAAGAAAATGGAAATCCAAAAAACGCAAAGTCATTGAAGCTTCCAAAACGAAAAACCAAAAACATATGAAACTTCTAAAAAGAAATTGTCTTTCCTAGAGCACAAATAATGAAGTTAAGGAATCTGTTCAGGTATTTGGCAAGGAAATAATTCAGCAGGAAAAACATTCTCCTCTTCTGCTATAAGAATGTTGTTACTTCATCTACATACTTGAATAGATACCCATAATTTAAATTTCTCAAAAGTGCTCTCTCTCTTTTTCTTCATACACACACATTCACAAAAAACCATTAATCAAAAGTGAAGATTCAAGATCAATCTTTAATTCTTATTGTTTTTCATGTAAGCAGTTCTTGTTGTCTATATATTATTGTTTGTTGTATCAAAAGTGCAGATTGAAGATGAAACTTTAATTCTTATGGAAGTAATCTTATTGCTAATCAAACTTAGTTTTTTGTTTCTTTGATGTCTTAGTTGTCCGGAAAATTAGATGATTCCTACTTTGTGTGATTATAATTTACATCTAGTTCGCTCAACGTGAGTTTTGAGCTAGCGTTATTTTGCCATATTCTATTGTTGTCTAACTTATTGTCATCTAATATATAATTAGATATTTCTGATTATATCTTGATGAATTTGGATCTGAGTTGAACTATAGATATACCCCAAGTGAATCTTTTATAAATTAGTCTGGTTGGTAGAAAGGAACCACTGTAAATTTTTTATATATGATTCTTTTAAAGAAAAACCAAGTTTTCATTAAATGAAGAATAAATAAAATTTTACATCAGATTTCCAACCAATTTTTTCACCACTTAGATTTCATAAAATTATCAAAACATAAAGGGTTGGGCACATCTTATAAATAATTGAGTTAATTATCTAAAAGTCATATTTACAAATATTATAGAGTTATTTTGCCACATTCTGTTGTTGTCCAACTTTTGTCATCTAATATATAATTAGATATTTCTAATTATATCTTGATGAATTTGGATCTGAGTTGAACTATAGATGTACTCCAAGTGAATTGTTTATAAATTATTCTGCTTTGCAAGAAGGAACCACAGTAAATTTTTTTATATATGATTCTTTTAAAGAAAAACCAATTTTTTCGCCACATAAATTTCATAAAATTATCAAAACATAAATAGTTGGACAGTTTCATGGATGAGCAATTAGAAGCACCACACACATAAATAGAAAATAGTAACGAATAATTTTATAGTAAACTTAGTTAAGTTCATAAAAAGACTGTAGAAAATATAGTGAAAGACACAAATATAATAAATTACATAATTTGATAATCCTCAGAACAATTCCCAAACCAGTAAAAAAACATAACCCAATTTTACTCGAATCTGTATCTCCTTCAAAGCAATTGAATATTCTTTGATTTTTCTAGAATTCCAACAGGTTAATTATATAGAAACTCTTTAATTATCACTAAATATCACTTCAAAACAATACATTTAAACCCTAACAACTATTTAAAAATGAATAAATAAATAAATAAATAGAAAATGTACAAATGCTTTCCTGAAAATGATACAATTTTATAGTCAATAAATCCAAATGTACCAGTTAAGTTCATTTTTGTAGGAAGACATGTTCCGTTTAGAGGGTAGTAGCATAGAAATAGGTTTGGAATTGAATTTGGAGTTTATTTACATATCTATGTCTTTTGTTGATATGAAGGTGGACCATTGTACATCAATTGTGTTTTTCCACTTCCCATTCAAGACAGCCCAAAGAAAAAAAAAAAAAAACCCAAATCCAAATCCAAATTTAAGACATATAGATATAAAACTCCACACCAAAAGAACTTTAGATGAAAATTCATTTCAGAATAATTCCAATTCACCAAAGAATTATGATACATAGTTACTGGTTGGTCATATAAAAAGAGAGAGGGCAATCAATAGGGGAATCCAATTTGATTGCTCTATTTTTGGGTTGGTTGCCTTCTTTATAATTCCAAACTTATGCTCTTTGAATTGTCCTTTTGTGAATCATTCCAATTTAGATACCAAAAGGAAAACTCTTTTAGAATTTTTTTTTTTTTTTTTTTTTTGGTTTTTTGGTTGTTGAAAATGATACATATACACTTAACTCAACCTTTTAGAATATCTGAATGGGTGATTACCAGGATAGATCAAATTAATCTTGTTGTTCCTGAATGATATACTAATATTATTGCAATCAAGAGGATCAAATTCATTTTCTAGATCAAATTAATCTTGTTGTGAAGATGATCTACTAATATTCTTGGTGGATTTGGTAATATCACTTTTCAAGCTAAATGAAGATTATTTTCTTAGATGAAAACCTAATTTACTTCTAAAAGTTGCTTTTAGAATCAAAACAAATCTAATCCATTTACCCAAAGAAAACTTACATGTCGTTGAAGACAGGAAGGACATTTATTTTATGATCCTAAATTTGATTCTACAATTCATTCCACAATACCCACCCAACAATTACACAATTTTGGTTTTTTAATTGCATCTTCTTCATCATTTGGGTTTTAAGCAGCAGACCTAGATTTGCTATATTAGTTTAATATATTTTAATATGTAATACAAACAATGTGGTTCAATATTGTGCAACACACTTGTAAATAGTAGCCATCACATTACAAATGTACGAAATCATAGATGTACGTACCAGGATTTGCAACTGCAGAACCAGAGCTTTGGATGCCCAATTTTCATAGCATTACGGCAAGAAGAACATCGACAGTGATGGGAAAAAGAGGACAACAACAACTTCTTCCACAATATATATATATATATATATATATTGTGAGAAACCTCGAAAGGGCAAAATTTGTTTTCTTCTTCATTGTCGGTGTCGCTGAGCTCAATTCCACGTGGGTAAACCCAAATCTGCAACAAAATGTGGCAGGGAGGAGCTTTGGGAAATAGGCAAACTGAAGATCATTGTTTTGGGAAATTTCTATGAAGAATGGTCTTGGAAATGAAGTAGCAATAGAAAGGAAGTCGGCATTTGTACAGACTGAATGATGGAATTTGTTTGTTTGTGTGTGTGGCTAAGCTGAATGCCACGTAGACAGGCCAAATATGTTTTGGAAACAAAGAAGCAATAGACTTACAACAGAGGTAAAGGCACACCAACGTGACACCATCTGTTACACCACTCTTACCTTCTTTTTATATATGTTATAGATATATGATATTATTTGGTGGAATTCAATAAATAAAAAAATGTAACACATTAATTTCTTAATTGCTTAGCAAAATGTGAGTTAACATGTGCATTAATATATATATATATATATATATATGTATGTATGTATGTGTGTGTGTATGTATTTATCATCTAATTGGTTTAAACACTACATAAAGAGTAAGGATCCTCGGTCGTCCTTTCCTGTGGCCCTCCATGCCGCCCTCGCCAAAACGACATCGTTTTGGTTTGTATTTTTCAAAAAAAAAAAAAAAAAAAAAACCAAAATTTGAGTTTCATCTTCATCTTCCTCTGTTTAGCCCTAACATCAATAGCTACACAGAGAGAGAGAGAGAGAGAGAGAGAGAGAGAGAGATATGGAGTATAGACATCCATCCTACAAAATGAAGAGATCAAAACACGAGTGAATTAGTCATAGATAGATTTATGCTATGTTTGGGTTCATTAATTTTTTCATTTCCTTCTCTGTTTCATGCACAAACCCTCTACAAAAAAATTATTCAAACATTATTAGGAGACTTGGAACAACTTTTAAGTAAAAAATTAATATATTGAGTTCTTGTTTGGTTCCCTTTTTACTGGTGTACTGCTACTGAATTTAAAGAGTGGGATTGAGAGTTAATGTAAGCTCAATGATAGTATCATCTGTGTAAACCCAGTTAAAACAAAAATTAATTTCATATATATATATTATATAATGAAGATTGAAGATTTGGGGAGAATGATGTCACGACCCAAACCCGGCCCTATGGGTTTAGCATCAGAATCGCCAAGAATCCGAGATTACCAAGGCCTTCTTAACAAAGAATACAAGAAACAGAGTATGTATTCATGGAAGCCAATACAATAAATAAATAATGTCCAATGAGTCAGGACAATCAGATGCCAAAAAGATTTTTCATACATTCATGCAAATAAACAATACATTTATACCAATATTTACAAATACTCAGTCATGGGACCTAATCCCTTGATAACAAGACAAGAAAGCGAGATAATGATCTATACAAAACAAAGGAGACAAGATGAAGGGAAATGCTAAAACACCCTAAGCCTTAGCATGGCAACTCTAACCTCGCAAGTGAGGCACATAGGTGGCTTGAGAAAATCGAATCTAACCCACGCCCTAGCTCCGATCGGTGGTGAGCACATACATATATATATATATAAACAAAGGAGCTAAAGCCCGTGAATAACATAATGCGTAAAGAGGTTAAGAATGAAATGTCCTACAAGAATGAAAACAGATCATTAAACAATATTTCATCTTTTCAATGTAAGCTTATTCATCATATGTGGTACACCCATTAGCATAGCAGTAAACAGTAGGTCTTAAAGACCGAACAGTAATGATGGCCATCAATCAGTAAACAGTAGTGGTTCCACGAGGGAACCGACAGAGATCTCTCAGAATAAAGAAATGTGAGGGTACTAAGGATGCCACAAGACAGCCTAAATAAAGGACATACATTCATTCAAGAATAATACCAATTCGAACAGAATGGATCCAAGATTCGAAAGATAATCATTTTGAACATATCTTTACACAATTGTTACTCACAGAGTTTGGGCTACAGTATGCTAGAGCGTGTTTCCCCAGTCGCCAACCCTACACAGTTCACAGGTTGAACACATACTAAGCTACACAGTTGGGAAATATCGTAACTTAATCCCTAATTTGCCTTGGTGTGTTCTACATCTATATCCTCATTAAGATGCCTTAAACTAGGCCTAAGAATGCCTAGAATGGGATGAGGATGCAAAAATACACTTAGAAAACATTTTGCAAAGTTTGCTAAAAATAGGAGCCTCGCTCGAGCGAGCTTCCAAAATCAAAGGCTTCGCCGAAGAGAAATCCTTCGCCGAGCTATCGGTCAAACAAAAAAATCTTGATCGATGTGATTTTACGCGCGATGGTCGCTCGATGCTCGCTTGAGCGGGGCCCTGGACAAAGGTGCTCGCTCGAGCAAGGAATCCTTCGCTCGAGCGAGGAAGCCAAATCTGGAATTTCCAAATTTGCCTCCCAAGCTCAAACCAAGCATTCTATCACTCCAAACTCGACCTCTTGGGCCCAAATTCTGGAAAACATATCTAAATTCAATGTATAACAAGTTTCAAAGCTCAATTTATGAATTCAAGCCCCAAAGGTGAGTCAATTAGAACCATATTCAAACTCATTTTCAAGAATATGAAGAACATGCAAACATGCATGAAATTAAACCATTTCAAAACTCCAATTTGATGTTCTAGTGAGCCATTTATACCAAAAACAAGTTGAAATCATGGACTTAAGCCTAATTATGAACATGCATGTGCAATTTACTATGAACTTAACTCAAATTTCTACATTTCAACCACGCATGCATGAATTAAGCTATAATCTTACATGTATGAACTAGAACAAGACTTAACTCTACAATTAGGCAAGGATCATGCAAGAATTAGCTTAATCTCACAATTAGAGGGTTGTATTCACTTACCTAAGTCTTGCATTCAAGGTTTAGGAGTCCAATTTGACAATTTACACTTCAATTCCAAGCAATTCAAGCCAATTCAACAAAATGAACTCAATTCTCTCCTATTTCCTCTCTTGGTCGGCTAGTATAAGGAAAAGGGCTGAGGAAATGGTTTTTGATCAAGCATATACAAGTCTCTAAGTGTGTGAGGTAGTGGCCCACTTAGTGACAAGTTTGGTAAAAAAGTCAAAGTTTGCAATATAACAATATTTAATCTAATTCAATCATACCTAATCACATTTCTGATAAATATACCATTAAATCACATAATTTCCAATGATCCCAAAACATCAATCTATTTTCGATTCGGCCACCGATAAGGCCTTCAATTTGCAGTTTAAACATAAAAACACGAACAGATAATCAATTAATCGAAAAGATAAAAATGCAATACAATAGATATGCTCAATCAATTCGGCCTTCAATCAATCGCTCAAGATTTCCGGATTAGTTCAATTATCAATCATAAGCAAATTCGGTTTAGCAAAGAATCGAGGGTGATTCAAAGGATTTATCTAAATGATGGGGTTGTTACAAATGAAGATTGAAGGACCACATCTTAACTTGCCTCGCCTCGCCTCACCGCCGAATCGATGCCATCTCACCCGCCGTCGTCGTCCTCCGACTCTACTCCTTTTGTTTCGTTTTTCTCCTCTCCTCTGTTCATGGTCTTCTTTGATGGTTAGGGCTCAAATCGGCAGAAAAAGAGGGAAAAAGGGAAATGAGGTAAAAAGAAAAAAAAAAATTGAATTTAACGCCAAAACGACGTCGTTTTGAGACGCCGTAGGAAGCGCGGTAGGAAACCACGACCGACGATCAGGACTCCTACATAAATAGTACAAAATTACACAATAATTAATAGATTGATGACACTCACATATTTGACTCATAAATTTATTCACAATGATATGACAAGCCAATATGGCCTTTAATTATTTGGTGTAAAACAAATCAAAAGTTGATACTTATAAATTTTTTTTATAGTTTCAAACATTTTCCAAATTAATGTGACTCCCTTCAGCTTTGGCACATGGTGGAAACTCCGCTCACCCCCTTAATAGCTTCACCCAATGCGAGTCTCATTGAACCTTTAATTTATTATAAATTTAAAAATTATACCCAAAAAAAATATATATATACCCAAAAAAAAAAAAAAAGTTAAAAACATTTTTTATTTTTTAAATTAATTATGTTTTATAAATTATAAACATAAATTGTATATCTAACACAAATGCTAAAATTAAAATAAATTATAATTTATTTATTTAAACTACAACAAATAACTAGTTCAGGACTGATATAGGGCCCCTCAGTTTTCCACCCCCACCACCACCACACACACGTGGGGGTTGGTGAGTGGGGGAGTTAAAAAAAAAAAAAAAAAAAATTT
This sequence comes from Camellia lanceoleosa, assembly GCA_025200525.1. Classification (NCBI taxonomy): domain Eukaryota; kingdom Viridiplantae; phylum Streptophyta; class Magnoliopsida; order Ericales; family Theaceae; genus Camellia; species Camellia lanceoleosa. Next base: position 199,172,468 of record CM045760.1, on the reverse strand, counting down.
TTTTTTTTTGACCAATGAAAAGAAGAGGGGGTCGTGGGAGTCACAGTAGTCTTTTTTCTAACTAGTTAGTGTGGTAAGAGCTTAGCAGATGGTGGTCCTCTATTTTTTTTAGGTCTCTCCAGGGTATCCCTCGCCGACCACGGAGACTAATCCCTTCGCTGGTTTGTAGGCACCTTGAAGGGTAGGACAACTGGCCCAAGAATTTAAAGCTGCCCCATGCCCAAAGTGAAAATCAAACCCCCGACACTTGATTAAGAGAGGAGGAGTCCCTTCCACTCCACCGGACTTGGTGGTCCTCTCTATTTACACGTTATACAGAGTGCTTAATTGTACATGTACCCAATGTGGAAGGATGACAAGACCAAGACGTTGTTGGTACTTGTACGTCAACAATTTAAGAATATTTATTCAATTCGTCCTTTCTTAGAAAACTGTTCGAAATATTTAATTTATTATTTTTAAAAATTATTTTTAATGATGTATCTGATAAATATTAAATTTTGATTTAACAAATATTTTATTATATAAATTCTAATTTCAATGTTATATCATTAAAAGTGATAAATTAAGGAAATTAGATTTCTCTTATTTTTCTGTCAAATTTATTCTTTTTTATTTTTTATTTTTTTCTTTTAAGTGGGCTAGTAAGATTAAAGAGCTGTGATTCGGACCCCCACTGGGAGTGACAGCCCCAGTGACGTGACAGCATGGGATTGGCCGAAAGCCTAAAAAAAAAAAAAAAAAAATTTTGAACCAATCACGTGTGACCCCGGTACCCCACTGGGGGTCTGAAGCTTTTTCCTAAGATTAAAGTATCTGCAATCAATGAGTTTCTCCTCACAACATGACTCAAATCTACTCAAAAGATATACTTTGCCCAAAACCCTCTAATCTTGTGTCATGTGTTGATTGACGAAATTTTTGTTTGGTTGATGTTTCTGAAAAAAATTTCAGAAATTTTCTCTACAAACAAATTTCAGAAATTTTCTCTACCAAACAAATTTTTTCAAAAAAATTTCCCAAAACACACAAACCAAACAACTTTTCTAAACAAATCTCTCACACACACACATCAAATCAATCACTTTTTCCAAAACTCTCTCTCAAAACAATTTTCCAAAACAAATTTTCCAAAACACCAAACCAAACATGTTTTCGTACTTTTTTTTTCCAAAACATGTTTCTGAAACACAAACCAAACAAGCCCTCTCAACCAAAATAATAATAATAATAATAAATAAATAAATTACATAATTATTAATTTTAGAAATAATACTTTAAAATTATTGAAACTTACCTGTAAACCTTACTTGTATGGGAGAAAGAGATGCAACCCAAGATAACCAATACTATAAAAAAAATAAAAAATAAAAAATAAAAAAAAAAAGAAAATTTGTTACATATCTTTGAAATATCAAGTAGTGTTATTTAGGTAGTTTTTTTGATATTATTTATATGAAAACCTCTTAAATTATTGATTTTTTTTTAAGGGATATCTTATTGACCTCTTAAACTATAAAAGCGTACAAATAAATCTCACAAATTATCGAGAAGTATCGTTATGTCCCCTAAACTATAAAATATATATATATATATATATGTATATATATGGCAAATTATATTAAATCCCCTCAAATTATCGTCCATTTACACTTTACCCCTTAATGTTTTAATCCCAACAATTACACATTCAAAGTATTTGAATTTGAACATTAAATCCTTCTGTCAGTCATCTATTAGATATTTGGATAAAAATTATCAAGTGCTGTGCATATGATGCTTATGTTAAATTTTATAACCAAATTACTCTATTTTATTTTTTTATAAAAATTTAATATAATCATCATGTACACAACACTTGATAATTTTTCAACCAAATATCTAACAAATGACTAACAAAAGAACTTAATGTTCAAATTCAAATATTTTGATAGGGGTAATTGTTGGGTTTAAAACATTAGGAAGGTAAAGTATAAATGATCGATAGTTTCAAGGGATTTAATACAATTTGTTGAAAAATATAAATGAATCCCCTAAATTGTTAACATATTTCACTTTGACCTATTCCATTAAAAGGTTTAATTAGTACATTTTCATAGTTTATGGGATTTATTTATACATTTTTCTAGTTTAATGGGCAAAATGATACATTTCTCCATAGTTTTTTAGGTGATCTATTTATACGCTTTCATATTTTAGAGAGTCAAAATGATACTTCTCAATAGTTCAGGAAGTGTTTGTGTAAATAATCCTAAAAAATACATCATAATATGTGAATTATTTATTATCTCTTAATTATTTAGTAAAAATGAGTCAGTATATCTCACTTACAAAACTTTATATTCAATAATTAATTTAAAATATCATGCATGTAAATAATATTATGTAATATTTTAAAATTATTTTAATAATTACACGATCGTTTTAAAAAGTGTTAAAAAAATTAAATTTTTTATTTATTACAAAATAATAAAAAAAAAGAAGTGATGTAAATTAAATAAATAAAAATTTCAAGAAATTAATTATTATTATTTTTACTTCCAATGGGGGCCAAAATACGACTTCTGTGTCATGTGGTTAGCAACTTTGCATTTTGCACGGACATGTCTGTTGGTCACGTGGGAATGCGGTAAAATGGGTTTATTTTGATAATTTAAACTGTTTATATTTTATAATACATTAATTAGAATATATTTATAAAAAATAAGTTAATCGGATATTTTTTATCCATTCATCCTCTCATATTTTGTATCTATAAAAATAAATAATAATTGTAATTTAAAATATTAAAATGAATACAAATGTAAGTGAATGAATGGATAAACGATATCTGATTAACTTGATTTTTTACAGACATATCCTAGTTGATGTATTATAAAATTTGAACAATTCAAATTATCAAAATAAATCCCAAAATAAGTTTATTTCTCCACACAACAGCCACTGCTGCGCGGGCTATCCCACTTCTTGGACACATGTTTGTCCCAAAAAAAAAATGCTATAATTATAGAATCCAATCCACTTTGTCTTTTTTTTTTTTTGTAAAAAAAAAAATTTCAAAAATTTTATCAAAATTTTTACCAAATGTCTCACATCATTTAATAAAAATTTTGATAAAATTTTTAAAGGAAAATGAATAATCCCCCTAAAAAAACCTCCCCTAATCCCCCTAATTTCTATTTTTGGCAAACTGTTTTTTTTTTTTTTTTCTGTTTTCTTTTTTTTTTTTTTTTTTACTTAAAACGGAAAAACGGGGCTTTTGGGGGACGCAGCAGCTCCCATTTTTAAAATTTCTAACGTTACTCTTTTTGCTGAAATCTGATTCATTCATACATGCGTCTTGCTAACCTGATAAAAATAAAAATAAAAATAAAAATAAATAAAAAAGAAAGTAGGTCTTGCTAATCAGTGTTCTTAATTATACAAGTAAAAGACAATTTAAGACACTTTTTATTAATACACTTTTATTAAAATTAATATATTTTGAATAATATTAAGTTTGGGATGTCCAAAATAATCCAAAAAGTCAAAAAGTTACTCAAAAAGTTAAAAAGTTAACATTATTCACCAAAAGTCAACAATTACGGCTGCACAACTCCCAATTCAAAATTTTCTCTAGAAATTAATTTTTATAATTTTTTATTACACATTTTTTCATAAAAAGTCAAAAAGTTAACCCAAACATTCATATTTGTAAAATCCAAATTTTTTTATGTGTAGAATTATTTTTGGATAAGGTAGTAATTAAATTAATTTATATGGGTCATTTTAGTAATGTCAAGGAATTAGTTATGAGGTGATTTTTTTTAAATTTTTATCATTTAGATGGTTAAGTTTGTAATTTTGAGAGATTTGGTATAGGCCCACTTGGGCTTTAGGTCTTGGAACCATAGAAGCACAAACAAATAGAGATATTATTGATATTGTTGCTGCTGCGACAGATCTAGGAGTAGAGGAAAAAAAAAAAAAAAAAAAAAAAAAAGAGAAAAAGAAGAAGAAGAAAAGAAAAGAAAGAACATTCATAGATTGGTGATTTTGATCTAATCATCTCTTGGAGGTAAGATTTTTTTTATGGTACTTTTAACTATTTCTTTAGACATAGTATCTTGTATGTTGATTGGGTGTATGTATTTTGGGGTTTTGGAATTTACTTGTAGACTATAGGATTAGATTATTACATTCTAAAGAAAAGAATGATGGATGCATCATGGTGATCAATAATAATTGATTTTGTGGTATAATATTTAATTAGGTTTGTGTGATTGAAGTGGTGGAGCTGGGTGTTTAGAGTTAGTATTAGAATATTATTTTAAGCGTTGAGGTAAGTAACCCTCTATCACTGTTGGTTTATTTTTATTCCTATCGAATCGTTTAAAATCATAAATATTTATTTATACATTTTCTGTTCTCTTAAAATAAAATATGGGTCAAGTATAAAACAACATCGAATATTATTATGAAAATTATTTGAATATTTTGTGAAACTATTCTGAAAATTGTACTAAACGTTTATTCTAAAAATATCAAATGTTTTATTTAAAATTTGTGTATTGTTTGAATTTTTTTTGAACATCACTCTAGTCTGATTATGATTTGGACCCTAGCCAATGGGGGTTATTTATTGGCACAGAAACTAGTTTCTTTTGGGGCTTTACCACTGGCCTATGTGTGGTTCTGGGTCTTGTCACGGGCTAAGTGACCATAGTCATTAAGACTTGAATTTTGTGAATCGATCATTGAACCATCTGAATATCGATCTATAAATTTTGGATAACGAAATTTCATCGAGTTACCCCATTAACTTTTAATTAAAATGTATTGCTAACCTGTTTATTTTCAGCTATGAAACCATCTTACAAATAATCGTGTCATTTATGGATTTGTATCAAAAATTATATTTATTGGTTATCTACTATTTATTTGCTTCTTTTTGATATACTTGATCCAACTGGCAGTGATGGTTGGTTATTTACTAGGCTGTCTAGCTTACCCTTATTTTTTTTACGAAGAGTAGAGTAGCATGATTTTTACATATGGGAGTGCCGAAAGTAGGGCTATGGATTAAGTACTTGGATTATTATTTTGTTAATGGATTTTAATAGTGGACTTGGTGGAAAATTATCATAATGTGCCAAGAGTAGAACTATGATTTAAGTCCTTGGATTATTGTTTTGTTAATGGATTGTGTTAGTGGACTTGGCGGATAATTTCATACAATAAGAATAATCAATTTTTGTGGATTTTAGCATTATGACAATTTAAGGATTTATTTTGAGTATTTTACATTGTGGGTTATGTGATTGGATTCTTAGCCTTGCATGTTCACTTTTGTGAGTGTGCGGCGTTGTCACGGAGCTTGGGGGCGTGACATTTTCAACCTCAATTTTTTAGTCCAAAAAGACAAAAAAATGCACTTATTTAGTCTTTCCAAACTTGGTTAACATTTAGACCTGATTTGGGATGTTAAAAAAAATTCAAAAAGTCAAAAAGTTATAAAAAAATAAATAAATAAAAAAGTTATCACTATTCACAAATTAAAAAATAAAAAAAAATTTAATATATATAATATTTTAATATAAACCAACCTTACACTGTGAAAGGTACTGAATTAATGAGAAAGTATCGTTAAAGAAACCAAAAAAAATTACATATATATATTCACGAAGTTGGACGGTAAGGTTGGGCCCGTGAGGTTTACCACAGGTCCCGTTTTAATAATTCAAACCGTTCAATGTGTAGAACTTGTCCAGTACTATATGTCTGTAAATAATCACGTTGATTGGATATCGCTAACTACATGATCAAATCAATTTTGTATAAAAAAATGGTGTTATAGTTAACGGTTGACAAAAAAAATAATACGATCAGATAGCTATAGATATCCGATCAACGCGATTTTTTACAAACATATAATACTCGACGAGTTGTATACATTGAACGGTTCTGATTAGTAAAACGGGACCCGTGGTGAGCCCCCATTGGCCAAAGAGCACCGTCTAAATAGTTATCCGAAAAAGAGACAATCATTTCCTATTACACCACACTACAAACTTTGTTGTCACCATACAATGTACACTGTCAAAACTTTTCCTACACACTAATTTATATAATTTTTTAATATATATTTTTTCATAAAAAATTAAAAAATTAACCTAAATATCTATATTTTTTTTTAATTTTTTAATCTAAAAAAATAAAAAAAATATACTTATTTAAGACATCACAAACAACCGGTAATACGACCAAAACAAACAAGAATGGCTCGTTTCACAATTTTTGGGACAGCTGGCCTCTAAGAGTTTTTCAAACAATTATTACCCGAAACGGACAGGTTTGTTATTGGGGAAATATTTCTTTCCATTTTGTTATGGAGAAATGCGTGAGAACTCGAATTTGTAGAGTTTGAATGGTGTGAAAATATTCTCTTATCGGTAAGAGAATTCTCTTACCGGTAAGAGAATAAAAAAACACTCTAAAACGACGTCGTTTTGGGATTTCGAATTATTCGCGCCTCTTGATTTTCGAGGTACCTAGCAGTGCTGTTTATTATGTGGATTGAAACGTATTATTAGGTTAGTGAGTTTTATTACGGGTTTTGATAATTTAAATTATTTAATATATAAAATTTGTCAAATATTTTATATTTATAAAAACTCATATTGATTGGATATCAGAATCTCTTGACCGAAATATATTTTTATCAATTGTAAATATTATTTTAAAAATAAATTATTAATAAAAATATGTTCCGATTAAAGGACTATAGATATTTAATTAAAATAATTTTTTAACAGATATCAAATATTCGATGAATTCTACACATTGAATAGTTTGAATTATTAAAGCAAAATTCATAATGAGCCCCACGAATCCAACAATATTCTATAATTCACATAATAGACCGGAGGAAAGTCTCCCATTCATATTATTACCTACACTCTCACGAAATGGTGAATGGACAAGTCTAGGCTAGTAGAAAAACATTAGATAATATATATATATATATATATTAAAATGAGAAAATTATTTAAAAGTCTTATTTGGATTTTAAAGTGAAATTTTTTGAATATTTTTTTAGAATTTGAAATTGTATTTAAATGAAAATGTGTTTTATAAGATCTTATGAGTTGTAAATGAATGATATTGGTATACTATTATACCCCTAATTTCTTTTCATATTTTACCTTATTTTTCATTCATCATATCACATTTGAGAAAGTTTTTAAGAAAGACAAGTTTACAGACAACGATCGTGCGAGTTGTTTTTGCCTTGATTTCAGAATTTCAGTGCATTTTCAAAATATTGCTCAAATAAATGTGGATATAGTCGATGATATGATGAAATTTGAGGATTGTGTGTTGATTCTTTCGATAGATTTTGACTCCAATCAGTTGAGGGGAAAAAGTTTTTTTTTTGGTTAAAGTGTGTTACTATTTGTTTAAGTGTGGATTGTTTATATTTAATAGGGGATTTACAATCCATTACACTCATTGATAAGCATACTTTGGTCAATGTTCTAATTGATTGTGTGCAGTTGACATTGTAATGGTTGATGATTATATTAAATTTTATGACCAAATTACCTTATTTTATCTTTCGAAAAAATGTAATATAATCATTATGTCCATAACACTTAACAAATTTTCATCCAAATATCTAACAAATGACTAACAAAAGGGCATGATATTCAAATTCAAATAGTTTGAGGGGAGTAATTGTTGAGTTTAAAATATTAGGAGGATAAAGTGTAAATGATCAATAGTTTGAGGGGATTTAATATAATTTGCACAAAAATATAAATGAATCTCCTAAACTATTGACATATTTCACTTTGACCCATTCTAGTTTGTACGTTTTCATAGTTTATGGAATTTATTTGTGCACTTTTCTAATTTAAGGGGCAAAATGATAGTTCTCTATAGTTTTTCAAGTAGTCTATTTATACGCTTTCATATTTTAGAGAATCAAAATGATATTTCTCAATAGTTTAGGAAGTTTTCGTGTAAATAACCCTAAAAAATACATTCATATTAAGTGAATTATTTTTTATCTCTTAATTATCTAGTAAAAATGAGTTAGTATATCTCACTTATAAAACTTTATATTCAATAATTAATTTAAAATATCATGCCTGTAAATAATATTATGTAATATTTTAAAATTATTTTAATAATTACACGGTTGTTTTAAAAATGTGTTAAAAAAATTAATTTTTTTTTAATTATAAAAAGACATAAAAATAAAAAAAATGATGTAATTTAAACAAATAAAAAAAATTCATGAAATTAAAATTTTTAAATATATATATTTTTTCCTTCCGAACAGGCCAAAATACGGCTTCTTTGTCATGTGGTCAGCAACTTTGCAGTTTGCACGGACATGTCTGTGGTCACATGTTCGTCCAAAAAAAAAAAAATGCTATAATAAAAGCAATGACAATTACTAACAAAGGTTGGTTCAGATGGTAACACTCGTTCCTTTCATTCATTTAGCGTAGGTTCAAGTCTCGTTGTTGGTGGACGATATTGTGTAACATTTTTCTTGACCCTGGAGTAGGAGTAGCCTCTCTTCCTCCTAAACTTTTCTTGAATCGAAAAAAAAAAAAAAAAAAAAAAAAGCAATGACAATTTTAATATCTGATGGTCGCCTTTTGGTTTTTTTTTTTTTTTTTTTGGCTGGAACCTGATTCATGAATACCTCTTACTAACCTTGATCCCAAAAAAAAAAAAAACATCTTGCGAATCAGTGTTCTTAAGAATATAAGTAAAAGATAATTTAAGACATTTTTTATTAAGTTTAATATATTTTTAAATATTATATATATACATATATATTTAACATTAAATAATATTTAAAAATGACACTTATTAACATTTAATATGACCAAAACAATTAATAACATGGTTCGTTTCACAATTTTGGGACAGCTGGCCGCTAAGAGTTTTCAAACAATTGTCACTGGAAACGGACAGGTAGGGAGAGGCTCACGTATTATTAGGTTTGTGATTTTTATTATGAGTTTTGTTTTGATAAATTTAAATTATAGGGTAAACTATCAATATGTATTATTTTTGAGACTTATTATTTAATAGGTCCTACTTTAGAGACTTATTATCTATTAAGTCCTATTTGATATAATTTATTAAGTGATAAAGATAAATTTATCAGTCTTTTTTTTTTTTATGAATAATTTTATAGTGATAAATTTATCAGTCTCTTTGTTTTATGAATAAATTTTTAGTGATAAATTTATCACTCTCTTATTTTTATAGTGTTAAATTTATTAGTTAGGACCTGTAGGTAAATAAGTCTAGTTAACAGGACTAATTGGTAAGTACCCCTAAATTATATAATGTGTAGAATTTATTGAGTATTTTATGTCGGTAAAAAAATCACGTTAATCAAATATTAATACTTCTTGATCGGAATATATTTTTGTCAATGGTGCATATGATTTTAAAAATAAATTATCAATAAAAATATGTTTCAATCAAAATATTACTGATATTCAATCAAAGTAATTTTTTACAAGTATCAAGTATTCGACGAATGCTATACATTAAACCGTTCGAATTATTCAAATAAAACTCATAATAAACTCCACAAATTTAACAATATTCTCTAATCTACACAATAGACTAAAGAGAAGCGTTCCTTCTTATTATTAGTTACACTCTCATCTCACGAAATGGTGAATGGAAAATTCTAGGCTAGTGGAAAAATAACTTAAATTATTGAGGTAGAAACCAAAGTGAATTTTACAACGTGGTCCAATCTAATGTAGACTAATGTTAAAAAGAAAAAATCTCATGTAGACGAGAGGGGAGCTATCTTCCAAAAATTAACTACATCGTGAATCATGTCCATCCATTATCAATCACAAACTGTTCATTTCTCATTATATAATTCTCTCTCTCTACCACACACTCAATCATCTACCCTCTTTTCTTGCTTGTTCATCTTTCTCTTCAATGGACTCAAACATTCTCCAACTAGCTTACGATTTAAACCCTTTCATTCGAGTCTACAAAGATGGCAAAGTAGAGAGACTCATGGGCACCGAGGTTGTTCCTCCATCAACCACCGATCCAAAAACCGGCGTCCACTCCAAAGACCTCGTAATCTCGCCGGAGACCGGTGTCGCCGCTAGGCTCTACAAGCCCAAAACCACAACCACCGATCAAAAACTACCTCTCCTCATCTACTTCCACGGCGGCGCGTTCTTCGTCCAAACTGCCTTCTCTCCCACATACCAGACCTTCCTCAATTCTCTCTCCTCCGAAGCCAATGCAATTGTAGTCTCTGTTGATTACCGGAGAGCTCCTGAGAACCCGCTCCCAATCGGGTACGACGATTCGTGGGAGGCGGTCAAGTGGGTTGCTTCTCACACCTCCGCCGCACACGGTGGCGGTCTGGTGGAGCAGTGGCTGAGAGACTATGTTGACTTTGAGAGAGTGTTCTTTGGTGGAGATAGTGCTGGTGCTAACATAGCCCATCACATGGCCATTCGGGTCGGGTTGGAGGGCTTGTTGGGCGGTGTGAAACTTGTGGGGATTGTTTTGATGAACCCGTATTTTTGGGGGAAAGATCCGATTGGTGGGGAAGGGACTAATATGGATATAAAAGCACTGATGGACGAGTTTTGGATCAAGGCATGTCCCTCGAGTAGCGGGTCGGATGACCCCATGATAAACCCGGTGGTGGATCCGAATTTGGCAAGGCTAGGGTGTAGCAAGGTCTTGGTTTGTGTAGCTGAGAAAGATGTGTTGAGAGATAGGGGTTGGCTTTATTGTGAGGCATTGGGTAAGAGTGGGTGGGGAGGAGTGGTGGAGATCATGGAGAGTGAAGGGGAAGATCATGTGTTTCATTTGGACAAGCCCAATTGTGAGAAAGCCATGGATTTGGTGAAAAGAGTGATCTCTTTCATGGGCCTGGAGGCCCATGACAAGGCCCAGTCATAGTGGTGGTGAGATTCAAGATTGTCTCATTGGATTCATCTAAAATATAGCCAATGATCAATATCAATGTATATGTAATATTTTGAAGGAAAATGCTAATTTCAATCAAATGTGTAACATTGTATTGAAATGAGAAAATTGCATTCAAATTCTAATAAATCTGACATTATTTCCACCATAATGTCACCTAATGTGCTATTTTTAGCACATATTTTTTTGATCATCACAATATTTTTACTATAATAATGTTATAATAATTAAATTTGTTTGCTAAATGATATATCATCATCACTTCATTGGTGGTAAAACAAACGCATTTTTACAAAGAGATGTAAAGTGTCGTGTCATTGGTAAGCAAATTCTATATCAATTTCATGATACGATTTATAGTCTTTACAAATTACAATAATGTTTGCACATAGACATGTATAGAATAAGCACTTTATGGTCTTTCAATATAAAAAATTTAAAAATTATGAGTTACTTTTTCAACAACTATCCCCCAATTCAACATGTATAGAAGCAGTAGTTAACCTAGTTAAGCCTTTTATGTTTTGTAAGATTCACATCAATAAATTTTTATTTTTAATTAAAAAATATTTTAAAACTTACACTGACACGTTAGTTATAAAACTGCTTATTTTAGATTTTGTTATTAACTTCATTAAATTAACAAAAAAAGGAGAGATCAAAAATCCAAAGTTCTAGGTCACACCACCAATAGCAGCCCCAAGCAAGTTGTCGGTGGAAAGAAGTGGCCACTCAATCTTCGTGGCTCTGCCTTGCACATAATTATTGAAATAAAAAACAATATATCAACAAAAAAACAAAAAAACAATATATATAAAATTCGTAAAGATGTGATAATGGCGAAGCAATTGAATACAAAATCAAGAAAACCCACCACTATCTCTTAGCTTACTTTGTTTCTTTTCTTTTTCTTCACAATGTCCTCAACCAGAGAGGAAGAAATAGTCCAAGATTTTCCAAACTTCATTCGAGTTTACAGAGATGGCAGAGTAGAAAGATTAACTGGCACCGATACAGTCCCTCCCTCAACCAATCCAGAAACTGGAGTCCAATCCAAAGATGTGGTAATCGATCCAGAGACTGGCTTATCTGCAAGGCTCTACATCCCCAAAACCCCCAACCCACATCACAAACTTCCTCTTCTTGTCTACTTCCACGGTGGTGCCTTCTGCGTCGAAACCGCCTTCTCTCCCAGCTACCATAACTATCTCAATTCACTCACATCCAAAGCCAATGTTGTCGTTGTATCGGTCGATTACAGAAGAGCCCCGGAGCATCCTCTCCCAATCCCATACGATGATTCTTGGGCCGCTGTCAAGTGGGTTGCTTCTCACTCGACTGCTAATGGTGGTGAGGTATGGCTAAAGGACTATGTTGATTTTGATCGTTTCTTCTTCGCAGGAGATAGTGCAGGTGCTAACATAGCACACAATTTAGGCATTCGCGTCGGGTTGGAAAGGCTGGACGGTGTGAAACTAGTTGGGATTGTTTTAATTCATCCATATTTTGGGGGGAAGGACCCGATTGGTGGTGAAGGTAGTAACATGGTTGGGAAAGCGGTTTGTGACAAACTGTGGGTTTTAGCGAGCCCGGAGTCTGACGACGGGTGTGATGACCCTTTTTTCAACCCGGGGAAGAATCCGAAGCTGTCGAGGATGGGTTGTAGGAAGGTGTTGGTATGTGTGGGTGAGAAAGATGTGTTGAGGGATAGGGGTTGGTGTTATAAAGAGGAGTTGGGGAAGACTGGGTGGGGAGGAGTGGTGGAGGTTATGGAGGCTATGGGGGAGAACCATGTGTTCCATTTGGTTGACCCGACTTGTGACAATGCTGTGGCTATGCTCGACCGAGTGGCTTCTTTTTTGAATGAAGAAGACAATGCCTAGTGATTGTATTGGTCTTTTCCTTCTTTTTTTCTTTTTTTTTTTTAATTTTTTTTTTTTTAATAATGTAATTTAGTTGCATCTATCTATTGGTTTCATGCAACATTTGATCAAATTATTTGCGTGACATGGCAATTCAAAGTGAAAATGCAGGGTTGTTGGTCAGGACTATGGTCCTCTAAATTGATTTTTTTAAGAACATAAATTTATAGTAAAGTGTGCTATGGTTGAAATGTAATTTACTATATGTGAATATTATATCTCAATCATATAACAAAGACATTATTCTATAGAAGAAAATTTTTCTAAAAGATCTATGCCATGCTCTAACAAGCATGTGGAGACCGAGTGAAAGACATGCCAACATATGGTTCAACCCTAATTATGACATATGAAAAGGTTGCTGGCAGCAATGCTTTTTAATTTTCATTACATATTAAATGATTATAAAATTATTATATGAGCTTATTATTATCTTAATCAAAGCTATTGGTTGGTTGTGGAAGGTTTTGAGTTCAAATCTCATAGAGAGAATTTTGATATTTTCTGTAACTCTAATAACATCTAACTCCTACTCATATATATGCGTGACCAAGAAAAAAAAAAAATGTTACTATTTCAAATTAAAAAAGAAGTTATTACACATTTATTAAGGTGTTTTTTCTCAACAATTAATCCACATAATTGTAATGGAGAGAATTTCAATTCATACTAAAAACATTATTGAACTAATCATATATATCATTTGAATTTTGAGGGTAGAAGATTTTTTTTTATTTTTTATTTATATAAATAGGATAATGAACTCACAAACAATTTTTGTAAGATTTTGATTCCAGTAATACTCGTAGAAAAATACTAGGCAAAACTACATCAATAAAATTATAGGGAGTTTGTGTTTCTACCACATTTTATTTATCATCACATAGGTTAATACTACATCACCTGAATTGGTCCACTATTTACACCTATTCCAAATGCAATATAGACGCGTGAGAACAAAATTTGATAAGAAAATATTATTGAATTACATTTTGACAAATTGAGCTGTCTATTTTTTTTTTTATCAAATGTTTGATTCCTAAAATGTCTTTGGTAAGCCCGTAACATCAAGATTGAAAAAATAAATAAATATTACTTGATCTATGAGGCCAATGGTGATCAAGAGATGCCATTATCATACAAATCTTAACCAAAATTTGTTGGAAAATCTTCACTGTATTTAAAAAGATTAAATTCTGTCTTAAGATTGTTGGACAATCTTCACTGTAATTAATTAATTCAGTTTATGTACTTAACAACAAACAGAATATAAAAGAAATAAAGGAAATGAGAGAATTTATTTGTTTGATTACAAAAATCAAACTCGAAATAAAAATAAATAAATAAAAAACAGATTTTATTTTGTTACAAAAACAAAATTAAAATCAGATTTAAATAAATAATAAAAACACCGAAAATAAATTAAATAACTTACTTGATTAATTCTTGAATAATAATCTGATCAAGTCCAATGTTTGATACTGTGTCCTTAAGCCAGATTCGTCATCTCCACGGTACTTTTAGAATTTGGACGTCTATCTCCCAGGATAAAATGATCTACTACAAACAATAGCAGCACTACAAATTGTTTGTCTAACGAACACACTAAGTGTTTATACTCTCTCACAGAAGAAAATAATGCAGCAATATGAAGAGAATGTTTGCAGAATTATGAAGGACGAAAATTAGAGTTGCAAAATCCAAATGAGGGTTGTCCTATTTATAGATGGATTGGTGGCTGCAGATTTTGAATTAAATAGGTGCAAACCTATTTGAACAGGTATGGTTTTGAATTTAAACAGATTTGAATCTGGTGGGTTCATAGTTCAAACAGATAAAAAAGGGGAAGGACCCTGTTTGGATGTACAGTAAAATCAGACCAGTTTATTTCTAGTTTAATTTGAATTCTGGATTTTATTTTACCAAAAATAAAATTAAATTCAAATGTTTTTGGTCCAAAAAGATTAGTATTGGGCCAAACAAGCCCAACCCAACCACATACCTGTGCCCAAGTGCAGTCCGACTAGACGGACGGTGGTGGCGCGTGTGTCGTGATTTTTGGGTCCAATGGGTCTAACCCATTTTGCCCATAACCTCTCCCTCTAAAACACTTGGGTACCCCTTGGGGCACACCCCAAGTACCAAACCCATGCCTTATAAACCCATTCAAAATTTCCCACCAAATCAATGTGGGACAAGCCTTATTTAAACCTTTAAGAATTTTCCACCAAAACTCCATTTCCATAGAGCATACTTTGGCTTCAATTTCCCATTCACTCGGTAATGGTTTTGAGCAACCAAATATGCCACGTGAATCACAACGCGGCATAGAATGTGTTACCACTTTGACCCGCGACAAACGACGCTCGGGGCCCACCTAAAAAATAGACCAAACTTAGGAAAAAATTTTGGTTTTACCCAGAATTTGATAACCATTTCCAACAAAATTTACACTAGATTTACTAATTTAGCCTCCTAAATTCGAAAATTGAGATCCTAAAGTATTATTTTAAATTTATTTTTAGTGACATGAATTTATTTTAAATTTATTTTACATGCAGTATAAGAAATCGTATCTTTGGCGACTAAACAAATTTTAGTCACCGAAAGTATATTTTTTGGCGACTAAAATTTAAATTTGTCGGAGTTGGTTCAAGATATCGCTACTAAAATATTTTAGTCAGTAAATATTACTTATTGACGACTAAATTTAAATTTAGTTAGTAAAAATTCCACTTTTAACGACTAAAAATTTGATTGGTCGCTGTTAGTCCAAGTTTTAGGCCCAAAAAAATAAATTAATCTACAATATTGGTTTTTCCTGACTAAAATTAAAATTAGTCGCCAAAAAGTACTTTTGGCGACTAATATTTTCGTCGCTACTCCGTAATCTTTTGGCTACAAAAAAATTTAGTCTGCAGATCTATTCCTTTGTTGACTAATACAAAAATTAGTCGCTAAATGTTCAATTTTCAACCATTCCGCGCGTGCCCCTCTCTTTGTTATACAACATCACACTTTGTAACATACACACACACACACACCGTCCTTCACCAAACCTCACAAAAACCATCCCCCTCACCGTGGCCCACCGTGTGGTTGACATTACGACGGCCACCGCCCCCCGCACAAATCACCACTGTCACAACTCACCACTGTCATAGCCGCACATCGCAGGTACCTCTCTCTCTCTTTCTCTCTCTGTGTCTCTCGCACTCTCGCTCTCACTCACGGTCTGCCCGTTTCTCTCTCTCTGTGTCACTTGAGCTCTCTCACACAGTCTTTCTCTCTCTTTTTTACTCTGTTTCCTCTCTTTTGATATTGTTGGTTTAGGGTTTATTCAAATTTGAATGTATGTGCCTTTAATTTATTAAAAATTTGAAAGATGATATTTAATAAATGTGTGTATATAATGGTTTGTACATGTATTGCAAGCGTCTCTCTCTTACTCGAGCTCTCTCATGCACAGTCTCTCTCTGTTTCTGTCTCTCTCTCTCTCTCTCTCTCTCTCTTTGTCTCTCTCTATCCCCCTTGCTCTATTTTCCCATTTTCTCACATTGTTGCTTTAGGTTTTATTCAAAATGTAGTGTTTAGGGCTGTAA
Source organism: Camellia lanceoleosa (assembly GCA_025200525.1). NCBI lineage: Eukaryota > Viridiplantae > Streptophyta > Magnoliopsida > Ericales > Theaceae > Camellia > Camellia lanceoleosa. The sequence goes on along the minus strand of CM045760.1, from coordinate 199,155,955 downwards.
TTTATGATAAAATTTAGTGTTTGGGGCTGTAATCTACCAAGAAAATTAAGTGAAAATATGGAAAGAAACTAAAAATCCAACATTATATGCTGATTATCTAGTTACTTCCTACAAATATGGGTGAATTTCGTTTTAGATTCCGTTTGGCTACCAAGAAAACTGAGGGAAAAAAGGGAAAAACACTAAACAAATCCAGCATTACATGCTACTTTCTAGTAATTTCCTACAGATATGGGTGAATTTTTTTTTTATCCTTATATTTTCTAGAACCAGCGAGACAAAATGATTATGAAGAATTTGTCCTTTCTTTTGCTCAATTTTCTCAGCAACCAAACTGATTATATATAATGCTCTGTCCACGTTGCATTATTTGGAATATGGTTTCAAAACTTGTTTATGCTATTTGTTGTGAAAGAAAAAAGAAAAGACAAGAGCAAAACTAGAGTGTAACTGTGGAGTGTGTTGAACCTGATTTTGAACAGAGTTTGTCGTGAACTTGAGGAGTTCATTCGATAAGAACTTGAGAGAGCTAGTTTACATTTTTCTGATTTATTCTGTTGCTTGCTCCTGCTATCCTTTACTGTTATGCTCATTGTTAATCATTCTCTTTATGTGTGTGTGTGTGTGGTCGTGTTATTTAAACGTTTTTCTCTGTAAGCTTCTCCGCAGATTTTATGATTAACAAACTTGTGGATGCCTCAAATTTCAGCAGGCTTTTTCTTTACATGAACCATTTTATTTTATTTTTCCACTCGATAAAATGGTGAATATCAAGATGTCCTAGATTTTAGCCCTCCAATCAAGTGATTGATGATGAATTTCATTTAATTTCTTGCCACCATTGAATGATCCTAAAGTATGCCCCAGAAGGGTGTCTACATTATAGACTTTGAGCGGCATGAGAACATGATTTATTAGGCATATTTGTCGTCGTCAACCAAATTGTGGTTAAGAATATTATACGTTGTTGCACAGCCACTTTTATATTCTTGTTTATATAAACTGAGAAGCATGCTTCATGTGGCACATGAGCAGTGTTTTGTTTTGTTCCTGTTGGTGCATCATTTCTTATTTTTCATGGGATATGATCAGGCACTTGCACCTGCACCTTTACTTCAACCTTCTGCAGAAAAGGTCATCAAGAAGACAAGTGCAAAAACTAGTGAAAGAAAGGAAAAACTGTTGAAGTAGCAACGAAAGTGCCACTAGATTCAGCAGTAGAAAAACTTCGACAAGAAAGGTGAAAGATATGGATCTCATCTCTTCTTGTTTTGGCTAGGCCATTTTTATTTAGATATGTCTATTATAGAAAGAGAAAGAATGCTATCAAATTTAGAAATGTTAATACCTGAGAGGGAAGATTTGCATCGGGCAGTACAGCCGAGTTGATACAACGTCAGACTTGACGGACTACATGACGCCGAGCAAAGTCCTCTATTGACTCGGCCTGACTTCTTGCAGTCGGAGATGTTGGTAGTGCATGCTCTTGCCCATCTTTGTGATTGCGTGTTACGAAGCTCAAGTTAGCGGATGACGGCGAGTTAAGAGGTAGCGAGCTACACCGTGGTGCGATCGGGGCGACGCATACTGGACCGATCAATCAATAAAGATGACTTCGTGTGACCGAGATTGGAGATAGAACGGTTGGAGGCCGGCATGCCTCGCAATCGATTGATCATGATGAACCGGTCAAGGATAGTTTGGCCGAGGTGGTCAGGCTTTCGCCTAATCCCAAGTCACAGGCCAGTGGCCCATAGCACGGTTAGGTGCATGTGATGGCAATTTCTCACAAGTGTTAGGCCGGTCGTGGTACCCCGGTTAGGAGTGCCACCTAGGCCAATGGCGTGAGGGAGAGGACATCTGCTCCACGCACGCCTCAATACCGTTGGACAGTTCTGTGTGTACTGGTGGAAGGACAAAACCTTTACACGCGTAAGGTGGTGAGAAGCGAGCATTGCCACCTGTCGAGGAAGGACGAGAGGTAGTCGCCAAGACAATCTTGGGCTGCATGGCCAGCCTAGAAATAGGGAGAAAGGCGAACGTTGGAGGTATGAAAATTCACTCTCACAAACACTCTCCTCCGACTGTCTTCTTCCTTAGTGATCTGACTTGATTGTCGGAGGGTCTTTCCGGCACACCACCGCCGGGTAGCTCACCGTTTTTGTGTTGCAGAGATAGACGCCGTCACCAGAAGCTTGAAGTTCAAGGCGTACGGAGAGCAGAGGATATTTCACCCCCGTACAATACCTCATGCTAGAATCTAGTGATTGGTAATGTGGAAATATGAAGCACAGACACAATGAGACAAAAATATATGATGCTGCAAAATAGAATATGACAAAAAATTTCCCTTATGCATCCATTGAGAGATGTTGAAAAATTTGAATTTAAATTTACTCCAATGGTTGTGTCTCTTGAGATGGAAGGGTGTGTCCTTTTGAAGGGTCACAACCTTTCTAAAGAGTCATGGAGGAATCTATAAATTCTATACCCCTCACTTCAATTGATAGGGAGAATGGTCATTTCTTCTTTACTTTGCATTTTATTCTTCATATTTCTTGAGTCTAAGTTTCCTATAAAGAGAGTACATGCACAGCGAAGTTTGCTAGACTTGCAATAGTAGTGCTGCTAGTGCAAGACATTGATCGTTGTATCCTGGGAGATAGACGTCCATTGAATCCTGGGAGATAGTGTGTGACACTCGACTCGATCAGGTTTTATTTATTTATGTACTGTAAGTTTTGTTCTGTTGTTTTGTCAATTTATTTCAATTTTGATTTTGCCCAAAAACTATTTACATATTTTTAAATTATATTTTCCTTATAGTTTGGTACTATTTTTTCCAACAAGAGACACCTTCTTAGCTTTGAAATCGTAAGGTGAGAGAAATGAGAGAAACCAAGAGAGTGAACGATAAAGTAAGGACTCATTAGCATGATTTTTCAGTTTGGCAACCTCCATTGCCCCATACAATGACAATTCGGTGAGCTATGATGGATTTCTTTTTGGTGTGTTTTTCACAGATTTTGAAGTTGTAATTTGAAATTAGATTTAGAAATCTGGTAGGCTTTTCTGATGCTCCAAACTAACTCAACACTTTCCTTTTTTGACCAATTTTAATTGTTTTATACCCTCTTTTATTTATTCTTTGAGCGAAAAGGGCCATGGAGATGTAGAAAGGGAGAGAAAAAGGATACAGACCAAGTGCAAATGGAGAGAGCTATGGGTTAGTTTTAGAGGGGAAGAGGTAGACCAAGCATGAACCTAGAGCAAATAGGGTAGTTGTGGAGAGGGAGAGAGAGTGACTGACTGTGAGTCAAGAGTGTCTTTTTAGAGAGGTGCTTTCAGTTTTTGTGAAGGAATAAATGAAAAGTGGATAGGCCTTTCTACACTCTTTTTCTTGGTTAAGTTATTATTATCATAAGCTGTAATAACAGAATTACACCACCATTGACCTGAATAAATAGATTGGCATCCCAACAATTTTGTTTTTTGTCCTTTCATCCAGACAAGATTTGATGCTTGCATTTGATGTACTATTTATATATAAATTTTATAATCAAGTATTTATTGAACAAAATAAAATTTTCCTATATCATATAAGGAGCATGACAAAGGAGAAAACTAATAAATGCTTGAATTTGAAATGGCATCTAGAATTTAATAAGAAAGTGAAAAGACAATATAGTTATATCTATAATAATTAATAATTTATGAAATTTATTTTCCCCCCATATCCCAGTTGTGTTCGTGCCTTGTGCCAATGTTTTTGCTTCTTTGTTTTGGAACAGAAGGAATCCGTGTCATTTATTTGGGACCTAAATTTCATGTTTTGTTATGTTTGTTCATGTTGTATTAATTAATGCTAATGTATACAATGATAGATACATGTCTGCCTTGGTTGCAATCATAACATTCCTAGGACCCTACATATTTTGTGACTAGTATACAAAAAATATACTTTTTTCCCCCCATATGATGTGTTCGTGTGCTGATTTTACAAAAATTGTCATATCCCAACCCATTTATTAAAGTTAAACCCAACCCGCCCACTAACCCAATTATATACGCACATGAAATTAAAGCCATCCTACCACCACCACCACTGTCACTGACAAATGGTCACTGGTAAATGGTCTGTGTACAACCCAAGGTTAGTATGGATGATGACTTCATATGTGATGATGAAGATGAACCGACAATCCATATTGGTCATAATATCAGAGTGATGCTTCTTTGTCCATAATGATACTTGTTTGTTTTCTTCCCAAATTTTTTGCTTTTTGAGGAAGTAGTACTAGTTTAGTCTCTATGTGTATTTATGGCCCTTGTGCTCTGTCTAATTAGATATGGTTTTATAATATTTGAATCCCCTGTATTGGTATTATTTATTTGTTTCTCATTAACTCACTCTATTATAAGATTTACCTTTTGTTTGTGTAATTGTTGCTTATGTTCTTGTTATAAAGCTCCAGATGGTGTCCATCTCAGAGTGAGTTTTATCAGATATTTTGATATCTGTGCTTGATATCTGACTTTCACTAGTTAATGGATTTGTGGAAGCAATGAATATCCTACATTGTTCTAACTGAAGTTGGTTTTGTGAATTTGGTTGCGCTGCACTGGGCAGTGGCAGATGATGTGTACAGAATACCTTGAAGAAAGAGAAGAATTGATCCAAGCATTGCACAATGACAGGGAATTCTTTGATCTTTCCAACATAACCCAGGTTTTCTCTCTCTCTCTCTCTCTCTCTCTCTCTCTATAGTACACTAGATCTTGTTGCTCCTGCTTTATTTCTACATGATAAATTTTCTGAGCAATCACTTGTTCACTTTGGTTGTGTGACAGCTTTAACTTGTTTAATTTGTAGTTGGATACTAATTTCATTTGGTAGCTTTTATCGGTAGTTGTTCATTGTGCTTGGTTGGACAACTTCCAAGAGTCTGGATCCTCTGTCGGGACTTTCTACGGGGTGCCAAAACGACGATGGTTTTTTCCTTTTTTTTTTCTTTCCTTTCGTTTCTTTTCTCTCTCAGTTAAGAACCCTAACCCAACCAAGAGCAAGAACAGAGAGACGTTTGAGGAGGGCGACAGTGATGCTTCTAAGATTTACATATTCACTAAACAATACTATCTCATTATTGTTAAGCATGAGGACAAGCTAAGATTGTGCAATTGTAGAATTAAAATATGTGTACTCAGTATCTTCAAGGAGCAGAAGCGTGCTTTTAATTTGAGAAACCTGTTTAAAATGCCCTAAACTTAGTCGAAAAAGGATATTTCGGGGGCAAAAATTCAAAAAAGCCCCCTGAACCACCGTGTGGCTCTCACAGGCAGTTTTTCTATGACAAATAGGACTTGTGACAACTGACGAAATGTAATTTGGACCAGTAAGTAGGGAGTTAGAGCGAAAACGCCCTAAACTTAGTCGAAAAAGAGCGTTTTGGAGGCGAAAATTCATAAAAGCCCTTGAACCACTGTGTGGCTCTTACAGACAGTTTCTCCATGACAAATAGGATTTGTGAGAACTGATGGAATGTAATTCAGACCTGTAAGTAAGGAGTTAGAGTCGAAAACGCCCTAAACTTAGTCGAAAAAGAGTGTTTTGGAGGCAAAAATTCAAAACAGTGAGCCACCATGCGAGTCATACAGAAAGGTTTCCCATGAGAAATAGGACTTGTGAGAACTGATAGAATGTAATTCGGACCTGTAGGCTTGGTGTTTGAGCTGAAAACGCCCTAAACTTAGTCGAAAAAGAGCGTTTCGAGGCTGAAAATTCATAACAGCCCCCGAACCACCGTGTGAGTCGCATGAACAGGTTCCCCATGACAAATAGGACTTGTGAGAACTGACACAATGTAATTCAGACCCGTAGGTAAGGAGTTAGAGCCGAATACAGCCTAAACTTAGTCTATAAAGGGCGTTTCGAGGGAAAAAATTCAAAGGCACCCCAGAACCACCGTGTGACTCACACAGATAGTTTCCCCATGACAAATAGGACTTGTGAGAACTGACGGAATGTAATTTGGACCCGTAAGTAGGGAGTTTGAGTCGAAAACGCCCTAAACTTAGTCGAAAAAGAGTGTTTTGAGGGCAAAAATTCATAACAGCCCCCAAACCACCGTGTGACTCACACAGGTAGGTTCCCCATGATAAATAGGACTTGTGAGAACTGACATAATGTAATTCGGACCTGTAGGCTTGGAGTTTGAGCTAAAAACGCCCTAACTTAGTCGAAAAAGAGCGTTTCGGGGTCGAAAATTCATAACAGCCCCCAAACCACCATGTGACTCACACGGACAGGTTCCTCATGACAAATAGGACTTTTGAGAACTGACGGAATGTAATTTGAACTCATAAGTAGGGAGTTAGAGCCGAAAACGCTCTAAACTTAGTTGAAAAAGGGCGTTTCGAGGATGAAAATTCGTAACAGCCCCTGAACCATCTTGTGGCTCTCACAGACTGCTTCCCCATGAAGTTATGACCTGTGACAACTGACGGAATGTAATTAGGACCCGTAAGCTTGGAGTTTGAGCCGAAAATTCCCTACACTTAGTCGAAAAACTCGCAACACTTAATTTGAAGAGCGACAACTTTATGAAAATAATATCAACATATTCTAATAATTGCCTTTATATATTTATAGGATGAAGAAATTACACATTAGATTGTTTGTGCAGTTGGTTGGAATAAATATTGCATGATGCATATATCATACTATGTGAGTCGATTTTTAATCACACTGCCAAATTAGTACTCAGTTGGAGAACACTGACAGAATAGATTGCGCCCGAACGACCTGTAATAGAAAGAAGAGATTCTGGCGGTGGTTCGTCCACCCGAGGGCACTCCGACGATCAAGTCAATTATCTCTCAAAGATAGAAAAAGTGCTTAACTCACTATTCAGAATACAAAAAGCATACCTTACACTTATAGGGGTGCCTCTTTTTTTATAGCCAACACAAACCTAATCCTATTAGAAGCCTAGGTCCAATGGATTCTGTCTTAATGTTAATCTTGGAGTTCCAGTTAGATAGGGATAAACTCTCTAAGAGTCTTATCTTTATCCAAACTGAAGTCCCTTACAATTCCAGGACTCTTGTCCCCTCTCCGCTTATCCCGGATTCTGGTATTCTCGCAGATAACCTCGGCCTAGCCAAGATTTCCTCGGCATCATATCTAGGACACATGGCACCTCGGCTGACACTCCGGTGCTACCTCGGCCACGTATTGCCATTTAAAAATTATGTCCCCAGAACTGCCCCCTAGGTTCTATTACCTCGGCATCCTGAGGTGATGGAACCTACATCATTTCTTCCATTTAGAACGTCGGCTAAGCTCACTTTATCCTTCATTACCGAGGTCATCATTCGTTGGCCCCATACGACTAAGACCTGTAATCTATTTTCACCAATGCCCTAGAACAAATAACCAAGTCGGTTCAAATTTTTTAACCTAGATTATCCCCTTTAGCCGAGGTATTTGCTTCATTAAACCAAGAACTTCAAGAGTTTTAACACGTGTGTGAGCTGTCATGCATAATATTTCAACTGTTTCTGCCACGCGTCTTTCCTCTACTAGATCGTACTTGACATGCGCCTTTAAGCCACCTTACGTCTGCGTGCGCCGTCTGACAAGCACGTTGCCCTAGGTACATTGATTACAATTTTGCTGCCACTTCGTAGTTTTGATCAAAATCACTTCCTCACTTCCCTCTCTCCGTCTTTTCACTTTTGCATCTCCGTTCTCGTTCAAACTCTCTCTCTCAAATCCTTCATTGCTGCTTTCATGAAGCTTTCTGTAACTAGTTCCATTTTTTCCCTCCGACAAAGCTTTTGGCGATCTTTTCCGATTGCTGCCGTCATCTGACTTCGGCGTACTCAACACTGGCTTCATTTTCTTCGATGAGTCACTGTTCTTTCCTGTTTCGATTTTTGGTTTACTTCGAACTCTGTTACATTCATATTCTGTTACTGTGACTTTATTCACGCTTTTATGATTACAAATTTGTGTGCATGATTTCAATCATGTATTAGGGCATGTTCATCCTATGATTATGTTTTTTCCTAATACGTTTCTTGAATAAACACACACTGATTACCCATTTGCTTATTTTGCCACTATTTTTGGCCTTACACCCTTGTACACTCTGTCACAGTGTTCTTGGTAGTTCATCACTATTCTTGATTCTAAATCATTGTTCTTTTTCTTTTTTTTTTTTTTCTTTTTTTTGTGTCTTTTCCAGATTCTTGCCTTCAATCTTCATTTTCCTAGACTTAGGTTTGAGATTTGTCATAGAACACACGAATCTTTAGAAAAAATTGAAACGAATTCCCATTAGATCTTTCAGAAAAATTTGCCCCAACACACTTGCAGTTTTTAGCCGAGGTCCCTCAAACCCCTACAAAACACCTTCCTTCTGAAATCTAATACTTTCCCTTTAAGCCGACATCATGGATATGTGGATGTATAGGGTAGATACCCCGACCAAGTTAGAATATTTCAGGCAGGAGTTTTCCATCCCAGCCGACATCCATCTGAGGTTGGCTGGAGAGGATGACTCCATTATGCCCACAGTTGACTCCATGCCTTTCCCAGTCGTAGCTTTCATAGAGTGTGGACTTAGGCTCCCACTTAACATCATTTTTCGAGAAATCCTCCATTACTACAAGTTGAACCCAATGCAACTCGCCATTAACTCTTACCGAGTTATCAATGGCATAATAGCCTTAGCCCAAAAAGAGAACGCTAGGGTAACTTTAGCCGACATCCAATACTGCTACACCATGTGTGGCCTCAAGTTAGAAAAAGGCTACATCTACTATCTCAAACCGAGATCCACCGAATACAAACTTGTCACTGACCTCACAGACTCTAACAAGGGAGCCGGGGATGATTACTTCATTATCTCAGGCAACTGGGAGTTCACTCCAGATGAGGACCTCCACCTCTACCCTCTTAGCCGAACAGTTTTCATAGAGGGTAATGGTAAGAGCCAAGTGTTACACTTACTTGTTCCTCAAGTCTTTAATATTTTGTTCTTTCTATATGTTCTAACGTCTGTTTTTCTTGCAGCTCTTCTACAGCCGGCAAAAGACTTTCGTAAGTCCTTCTTCCCCAACAAGGACTTGAAGAAGCTGTTGGATCTGCCAGTTCAGAGGTGGAGAGCTCCCTCACTGCTCAACTTCATCCCAACCTACAAATTCATTTTGCCCGACGTCCCGAAGAAGAAGAAGAGCAAGTCTCCTCCTTCCGCCACAACTCTAGTAGCAACTTCATCACCCCGGCCAGATCAGGGATCAACTTCTGATCTAGCTGAGCAACCATCAACCTCGGCTCCATATTTGATCCCTCTATCTTAACGCAAACGCTGACGCCAAACTGCAATTACTACCAAGATGGGTCGCAAGAAAGCGGTTGCAAAAGATCTTCTGGCTGACATCCCTGACTCTATTAACACTCAAACAGCACGATCCCAACCTCAATCAAAGCCGAAACAAAAAAGACTAAAGAAAGCTCAACCTAAGGCAACGGTGACTCAGATTGACACTGAGGACACCTTGCCAATTTCGAAATTGGCCGAGAGTGAGAAGACCTCCCCCACTGCCGAGAAGAGGCCTGCTGAGGCCGAACCATCCCAATCAACTCGGTCGAAGAGGCCGAGGTCCGAGTCCGCGAAAACCTCGGGCTCTCTGAAGTTTGATGCCCCTGGGTTCCTGCAATTACAATCGAAGACAAGCTAGTTAGAGCTGGCGACAGCGTCGATGACATTGAAGTCGGCATTGCCCTCTCTACCGTCTTGCTCTTGCCCAATGATCTCAATCGTAATGCCGAGATGAGCGAATACGAAAATTTCACTCTAATGTTGCAACATTCTGTACAAGTAAGCCCCTAAAGCTTGGTACTTTATTTTCTCTATTTGCTTTAGAAAATTTTGCTAACTTTTGCTTTTGTCGATTTTTGCTAGGCGATCCAGCATGGTCACTCCTTCGCAATGCAAGCTTTTGACCTTAAGAAGGAGTTGACGAATAAGGACAAAGAGGCTGCTAGCTTGCAAACGGCCCTGAACAAGGCTGAGGACAAAATGAAAGCCTTGTCAGATCAGGCTGAGACAGCCATAAAAGCTCAGGACGTGGCCGAGGAAAAAGAAGATACTACAGAGGCCATTAAGAAGGTCCTTAAGGCCAAGAAGAATGAGGCCCAGATAAAAACTACTGAGGCCCAAGCCAAGCTTCGGGCTGCCTTGGCCACAAAAACAACCGAGATCAAGGCGGCGGATGAGAAAGCGTACGCTGAAAGGGCAGCCGATGTCAAGGAGGACTACAAAAAGCAAGTGAGGTAGGCATGCAACAAGGGTTTCATCCTTGGTTGGATGGCTGCCCTCAAAAAGTTGGATGTCCCCGAGGACTCCTCTCTTAAGAATGCTGGCGACCTTCCCTTGCCATTCCCCCTTACTCTAAGCCAATTCGAAGACGATTCTGAGTTCGTGGAGGAAACTTTGGTCAGGAAGAAGAAGGAAGATGCTGGGGCCAAGTCCCCTACTCTGAATGAGCAAGTCGTGGACTTGTCTCAGGATGAGAAGGGTGAGGTCTCCAAAGATGCCACTTCTGAGAAGACAACATCAGGCGCGCCTACCACCGAGCAAAGCATCGACCAGACTCTTCAAGAGATTGATGCTAAGCTCACGGTTGAGAAAGCTACCGAGATGTCTTTTCAACTGTCTTCTGAACATCAAACCCAACCAGCCAAAGACACCGAATAGTCTAGTTTGATGTTTTTCTCTTTTTTCTGTACCTTGTACGTTTTTTCACTTTTGGAACAAATGTAAGCTTTAATTTGGTCGAGGTGCCGCTTTTGTATTTCGCACAAGTAATCCTTTTGTAGGCTAATGTGCCCTTTCTTTTGAATGTGAATACCACTTCTTCTTTCAAATGCTTGCATGTTTGTCTTTTTTTTATTTTTGTATGAGTCTTATACTTTGAATATTTTGTATGTCCTTAACGTACACCTTGACTGTGTAATCTCCTCGGTATGGAATACTTCAGCTGTACCCACTAACAGTTTGCCTCGGCTTTGACCTAACACTTCAAAATATTTATCATAATATTTTCACAAGTGTTACTCACAACTTGCCACTTTACTCAAGTCCTCTGTCTTCTATTACTTCAACATAACCTTGGTTTAACTTCAACTTGTAAACTTTTCCTAAAATTTCAATAAGTGTTAAGCCAACTTCTTTTAACATAACCTCGGCTTAACTTCAACTTGTAAATTTTTAAAATTTCAACAAGTGAATTTCAACAAGTGTTAAGCCAACTTTAGCTTGTAAATTCCAGCTCCCAAGCGATCATTCCAACCCTCTGCCCCCTAATGTAAACCTAAGTTCCACTTGGGTTCTCATTAAGTATAGAGCTTTTGACCTTGTCGCCGAGGTCAGATTCAAACAAAGACTAGCTGAGTGTTATCAACCTCGGCCTCTTTGTTAATCTTGATTGACATGCGCTTAGCTTCGATCTGTGTCTAATTCTGCCGACATGGCAAGTTCAAGTTGATTCAACTTAGTTCAACTCTATTATATGCAAGTAAGAACTTTGTTATATAATAAGTCTAAGTTATTCGTCATGTTTCAGTTAGAAACATCACCAACTTAGTTCAACTCTATTATATGTAAGTAGAAACTCTGCCATATAATAAGTCTAAGTTATTCGTCATGTTTCAATCAGAAACATCACCAACTTAGTTCAACTCTATTATATGCAAGTAGAAACTCTGTCATATAATAAGTCTAAGTTACTCGTCATGTTTCAATCAGAAATATCGCCAACTTAGTTCAACTCTATTATATGCAAGTAGAAACTCTGCCATATAATAAGTCTAAGTTATTCATCATGTTTCAATCAGAAACATCGCCAACTTAGTTCAACTCTATTATATGAGAGTAGGAACTCTGCCATATAATAAGTCTAAGTTATTCGTCATGTTTCAATCAGAAATATCGCCAACTTAGTTTAACTCTATTATATACAAGTAGAAACTCTGCCATATAATAAGTCTAAGTTATTCGTCATGTTTCAATTAGAAACATCGTCAAGTGTCTAGTTAGACACAATACACAAGTTTAAAAATCAATCTAAAACTTTTATTAACACTTCGGCTAATAACAAAAGAAAAGAAAGCGTAAAAAACAAGAAAATCTAATGATAGAAAAATTTCAGATTGCAAGTATTCCAGGGTCTTGGCAGCTCTTTGCCTTCGCTGTCCTCAAGCCAATATGCCCCGTTGTCCAAGACCGAGATGATTTTATAGGGTCCCTCCCAATTCGGGCCAAGCTTGCCCTCTCTAGGATCCTTCTTGTTACCAACGACCTTTCTCAGGACGAGGTCACCAACTTGGAACTCTCTTGTGTTGACTTTCTTATTATAAGCCCTGGCAAGTTGCTGCTGGTATGTCCCCAGATGAATTGCTGTTTTCTCCCTTCTTTCTTCTAGCAAGTCCAGATCTCGAGCCAAGAATGCCTCATTGGTCTCATTTTCTACTCCCTGGGTTCTAATCCTTGAGATGCCGACCTCCAGTGGAATGATTGCTTCTGTGCCATAAGCCATGGCAAATGGGAACTCCTCAGTTGATCTTCTCGGCATAGTCCGATATGCCTAGAGTACACTAGGCAACTCATCCATCCATTTTCCCTTTGCTACTTACAGCCTCTTCTTAATCCCATCCAAGATAACTTTGTTGGATGCTTCTGCTTGTCTATTGCTTTGTGGAAAACTTGGGTTGGAAAAATAATTCTTGATTTTGAACTTTGCACAGAAGCTCTTGATTAGCTTACTGTCAAACTGTGTACCATTGTCAGCTATTATTGCTCTTGGGATCCCAAACCTGGTGATGATGTTCTTCCATATGAAGTTTTTCACATCAACGTCCCGAATCTTAGCAAGGGGTTCAACTTCTACCCATTTGGTGAAGTAATTTGTTGCTACCAGCAGGTACTTCTTTTGTCCAGTTGCTTGGGGTAGTTTTCCAACAAGATCCATGCCCTATTGGGCAAATGGCCAAGGACTGGACACTGGGTTCAAGTCTGCTGCTGGTTGATGTATCAAAGGTGCAAACCTCTGGCACTTCTCATACTTCTTGACATAGGCTTCAACATCTTTTTGCATGTAGGGCCACCAGTACCCCTGAGTAATGGCCCTATGAGCAAGTGACCTGCCCCCAGCGTGGCTTCCACATACCCTTTCATGTATCTCGTACAAAAAATCTTCAACTTGTGCAGGATGCACACACCTCAGAAGGGGTCCAGTAAAAGATTTTCTGTAAAGATGTTCTTCTTCTGTCAAACTGAATCTTGTCGACTTCAGTCTGATCTTGTGCACTTCTTTATGGTCATCTGGCAGCTTCTCATCTCTAAGGAATACTATTATTGCATCCATCCAACTTGGTCCCATCTCCACACACATTGATTCACGCTATGTGCTCAGTGGTTCTATGCTTGGACCTGACAAGTAGTTAACCATTATTGTTCTTGCTTCTCCATGTTTCATTGCACTAGCCAGGTTAGCTAGAGCATTTGCATGACTGTTGTCATCTCAGCCGACTTGTTGTAGTCAGAAATTTTAGAACAATGCCATCAGTCTGCCCACTTCTTTTACATAGGCTGACATCCTTTCATCTTGGGCTGCATATTCGCATGTTGCCTGGTTGACTATAAGCTGGGAGTCACAGAAGACTATTACCTCGTCAGCTTCCATCGCTGCTGCCAGCTTTAATTCTACGATTAGTGCTTCATACTTTGCTTCATTGTTTGAGGCCTTAAATCCAAAATGAATGGACTGTTCCAATATCTGCCCATCTGGAGATACTAGTACTACTCCTGCCCCTGCTCCTTGTCGGTTTGAACTCCCATCGACAAATAGCCAGAAGCAGTCGCTGATGTAAATGCTGCAGGGTCTGAGTTTCTCTCTCTTCCTTTGCTCTATTATCCCCTGTTGGGTTTGTCCTTGCTCAGTTGGACGTCGTATACCTCGGCTCAACGGAGCCCGATGTATAGCGGCGTCGGGTGTGAACTCGGCCACGAAGTCGGCTAAGACTTGGCCTTTGATTGCTGTTCTGGGTCAAAATTCCAGGTCATATTGGCCCAAGGCCATTGCCTACCTGGCTATTCTGCCTGTCAGATCTCCCTGCTGTAATAAAGACTTTAGAGGGTGCTCAGTTAACACCACAATTTTGTGGGCTTGAAAGTAATGATTCAGCTTCTTAAAAGCCATTACTAAAGCGAGTGTTAACTTCTCCAGGGGTAGATATCTAGTCTCTGCATCCGCCAGGGTTTTACTCACGTAGTAAATTGCCATTTACTCTTCCTTTTCTTCTCTGACTACAACTTCACTTACTGCATGCTCTGAAACTGCCAAGTATAAGAACAGCTCCTCTCTAGGTACTGGATTTGAGAGTATTGGAGCTGTGGTCAGATACTTCTTCAAGTCGGTCAAGGTGACTTCGCACTCTTCTATCCATAAGAAGTTTACAGCTTTCTTTACTAGGCTGAAGAAAGGTTTACACTTGTCAGAGCTTCTGTTTATAAATCTGTTCAGGGTTGCTGCCCTTCCAGTCAACATCTGCACTTGCTTTGCTGATGTTGGGCTCTTCAATTCTAGGATGGCTTTAATCTGATCTGGGCTAGTCTCAATGCCCCTTCTGGTAACCAAATATCCTAAGAACTTACCAAACTCAACTCCAAATACACACTTCGATGCATTGAGTCAGAGCTGATATGTTCTAAGGATGTCCAAAACTGCCTTTAAGTCTTCCAGATGACCCTTAGGTTCCTTGGTCTTCACGACCATGTCATCTATGTATACCTCCACGATTTTGCCAATTAGATGTCTGAACATCTTTGCCACCAATCTCTAGTAAGTTGCTCCTGCATTTTTCAATCCAAAAGGCATCACTCTGTAGCAGTACAGCCCTTTTAGGGTGATAAATACAGTCTTTTCCTCATCTGTGGGGTACATGGCTATCTGATGGTACCCTCTGTAGGCATCCAGGAAGCTCATCCTTCCATGCCCTGAAATGGTATCTACCAGTTGGTCAATTTTGGGTAATGGGAAGTTGTCTTTAGGACATGCTTTGTTCAGGTTGGTGAAGTCCACACAGACTCTCCACTTCCCATTCTTTTTCTTCACCACCACTGTGTTTGATAACCACGTTGGGTAATTTACCTCTCGAATGGCTTTGGCCTCTAGAAGTCTGTCCACTTCTTCTTCTACTGCCTCCACATGCATTAACATCGGCCTCCTTGCTTGCTGGATGACAGGTTTGGCCGTCCTATCCATATTCAGTCTATGGCAAGTGACCTCGGGGTCAATGCCAGACATCTCGTATGGTGTCCATGCAAACACCTCTAGATTTGCTCTCAAGAATGCCTTTAGCTCTTTTTTCTCTTCTTCGGCTAAGCCCGAGCTGAGAAGAAAGAAGCGTTCTTCATCTCCTTGCTGGACAAGGATTTTCTTCAAAGCTTCTTCACTCTTCTCGGCTGGCTCTTTGCCAACATCTTCCAGGACTTTCACGTCCTCGTCTTCGATCTCTGCTATTTTTGCTTCTCGTATGTTGCAAGTAGATTTCATTGCTGCCATGGAGCAATTCTTTGCTTGCAGTTGATCCCCTTTGATCTCCTCAATTCCATGCTTTGTTGGGAACCACAATAGTTAGTGCAATGTTGAGGGAACAACCTCTATTGCATACAGCCATGGCCTTCCCAGGATAGCATTGTAAGGTAAGGGAGTGTCAATTACAATGAACTCAATTTTAATCTTCTTGGTGCCAGCTTGTACCTCTAAACTTACTGCCTCCAAGAGCCACGTCGGCGTTCCATTGAACCCTACCATAGGACCATTAGATTGCTCCAGATCATCTTAATGAAGGCTAAGCTCCTTGTAACATTTGACATACATGATGTCACAAGAGCTGCCCTGGTCGATTAAGATGCGCTTCACTTGGCACTCCTCAATCTAGAGGGATATTACCAAGGCATCGTTGTGTGGATGTTGCACCATCTCTAAATCATCTTCTGTAAAGGACACCACTGGTCCCTGGCACTCCTCTGCCCTGGGTCTTTTCTGACGGACCTGGTATACATGCTGTAAATGCTTTACCTTTTGAGTCTCCCCATGGATTTCGTTCTCATTAACCTTCGAATGAATTACATTGATCACTCGAGGTCCGCTTGCCTGCGGTTGCGGTGCTGGGGGTAGTAGTGCTGCCAGTGCTTGAGGCAGTCTTGCTTACTCTTCTCTTGTCCTGGCCTCGTCTACCAGGTCCCTTAGATGACCTTGTCTTACTAGGTCTTCTAGATGTGTCTTTAGGGCTCTACACCCCTGATTCAAATGCCCATTCTCATTGTGGTAGGCGCAGTACTTCCCCAGGCTTCATCCCATAAACTCGCCAGGAGCCTTCTCTGGTGCCCTGTAATATGGTTGGCTCCTGATCTTCTCTAGGACATTGTAGATCGGAATTCGAAATATGGTAGTGACTGCTTGTGTAGCCCTCAGTCCTGTCTCTTATATTTTGTATCCTCTATCACCTTGGCCTTGCTTCGGCAAGTCGTTTTGCTTCTCTTGTTTTGACGCCTTTGTCCCCAGTGTGTCCTCCTCGGCCCTGGCATACTTTTCTATCTTGGCCATAAGTTTCTCCATACTTTTTGGCAATGTTTTTGCTAATGACTTTCGAAGCAAGCAGTCATCGTTCAGGCCGTTCTTAAAGGACATGACTGCCACCTCCTGGTTGCATCCTGGTATTCGGTTGAATACCTCGTAATATCTTTTGGCATAGGCTCTAAGGCTTTCTTCCTCCCCAATTCTTAAAGCCATCAGGGCGTCCACCTTTAATGGCTGTAGTTTGTTTGTCACGAACCTGGCCACAAACATCTCGGCCAGGCCTTCCCAACTTTTCACAATTCCTTTCAGCAACTTGTAAAACCAGTCTGATGCGATCTCCCCAAAGGATTAAGGGAACACCTTGCAGAGCAACGGTTCATTCCCAGTGTATAATGTTTAGGTAGAAGCCGACGTGAAAGTTAGAGTCCGACTTACCGTCGTATATTTGTAATCTCGGCATGCTGAACCTTTTCGGGGCCACAAATTTTTCCAACTCTACTGAGAACGGCGTTCTCGGCTTGACCGGAGAGGTTACCTCGGCATCTTGTTGCTTCCGCTGGAGGTAACCCCTCAGATCCTCCTTGGTCTGTCCAGGAGCTCGGCTATCAACGGATTTCAGCCTTTTTGGTGTGCTACTCCCAGTATCATTATGAGTTTTTTTGGACCTCTCTCCATTAGTTGTGTCGAAACACAGCTCCTTCCCCTGAACATGCCGATGTTCTTTGGGATCAGCTTCCTTGGTACGATGCGTCCTCCGTGAGTCTCCCCTTCTTGATTCTCCTCGCCCGACCACCCTCGAAGGCCGGTAAGAGTGTTCCTTAGTCTTATCGTGCTGAGGAGTTGCAGGAATTGTTCTCTGCCCCCCTATCTGGGCATCTTTTTTGGCCGCTGGAATCGGTGTATTGTAGACACCCCATTTTTGACCGACCTTAAGACTCAGACGTCATTGATTGAGCGCTCGGTGATTCCGCATGTTGTGCTTGTTTCGAGATTTCGGAGTTTTTGGCTGAGTGCCTTGTCTCCGGACCTCTGAACTCTTTGTGTTTCGGCTCGGTTTGCGGACCAAGCCTTGTTTCCCTTCCCTGGAGGGAGGGAGAGGTCTTGTAGACCACCTTTTCGTGGTCGTAGACCACTTTCCTCGTTTGGAGACCAGTTTCTGATTTTTAGAGTCTTCGATTGCGTGCCTCAACTAGGGACCGCTTAACATTCTCCATTTGGCGTGGTTTTTGAACCACACCTTGTTGCCTCTGCCTAGAGGGACACTATGGTTCGGGAGAGCACTTTTTGTGGTCGTAGACCGCTTTTGATGCCTGTAGACTAGTTTTTGAGTCTCCCGGCCACGCGCCTTGACTCCCGAACTTTCGTCTTGCATCTTTTTTGGTTTGTTT
Organism: Camellia lanceoleosa; assembly: GCA_025200525.1. Classification (NCBI taxonomy): domain Eukaryota; kingdom Viridiplantae; phylum Streptophyta; class Magnoliopsida; order Ericales; family Theaceae; genus Camellia; species Camellia lanceoleosa. Next base: position 199,137,914 of record CM045760.1, on the reverse strand, counting down.
TTTGTACAAACCTTGTTTTCCTTGTTTGGAAGGTGGTACAAGGGTGGGAGACCAGTTCTTCCCCTTGGAGACCACTTTTCTTTCCTCTAGCCAGTTTTCTGGTCGGCCAACTGGTCTCTTTGGTCTTTGGGCCACCTTTTCTGGTCGGCCACCACACCACTGCCTTGCTTTCATACTGTAGACCTTCTCTCCCAATGGCCGACCACTTTTTGTCTTGGGAGACCACTTGTGGTGGTCGGCTGACCACTTCAAGTGGTTGGCTGCTTTTCATCACCTTTTTGGAGATATTTTTAGGCTAACTGTGCCAGCTGAAAGGCACAGAAGCCATCCTCCATACACGTGTATGGAAGGATTGCTTTGAGCCCTTAGCTTCCTTAACAAGCTTGCGGCTTGGTTCTCTATATAAGAGAACCTCCTCCTCCCTCCTCTAGGTTCAGAATTTTGTGGCTGGAGTGATAGATACACACTTGTCTCTATATTTCCTTATTTGCTCTTGTTTTGTGCCTAAAAGTGTCATTTTATCACACTTTAACACACAAACACACACTAAAACACCATCCTTTTGTTGTTGAGGCTCTTTGAGGCTAGTTTTGGAGTTTTTGGATTGGTTTGAGCTCAAAGAAGTTGCTGAAGTTGCAGCTTTGAAGGTGTTCTTCAAGGGTGAGCTTCTAACCCTTAAATCCCTTGATTTTGCTTAAGATTTTAGCCCTATTTTCATGGTGTTTTGGGCTTAACTTCTTACTGCAAAAAGTTTTATTTTTCAGTGCTTAAAATGTTTGTTTAAGGTCACTTTTGTATTGGGGGTGGTCTACCCCCTCTTAGGCCTTGTTTGGCCTTGTTCTTGTGCCTTCTTTTTAAGCTATTTGGACCACCTTGTTTTTGGCTTCTCACCAGTGAAACTCAAAGGAATTTCAGTGGTGGAAATAGTGTTTTGAGTTCCAAAATAGGAGAGGGTCATCCCCTCTCCTTGTGTTCTTGAATACTTGCTTCATTTGCCTCATGTTTGAGCATGCTTGTTAAGCTTATGTTGGCCATATTTTAGCATGTATTTGGGCTTATTTCAGCATGGCATACCACTGTTTTGACTTGGTTTTGTCACCTCATGCATGCCTTATACACTTGTAGTGTATTTCTCACAAACTAGTCTTATATGCTTCATGAAGTAGTATGTCTTTCTAGGTTGTTTTGAGTCCATTTCAGCATGTTCTTGGTGTTGTTTTTCCATGATATACCTCTGTTAAGGTTCAGTTTGATGGCCCCTTGCATGCTCTATACACTTGTAGTGTAATTCCATGAATTAGCCTAATGTGTATCATGCTTTTAATCATCATTCTAGCATGCTTTTGGCTTAAATCTAAGAAACTTATGTCCATGTTTTAGCATGTGGTTAAGCTCTGATTTGTATTATTTTGGTCATGCATGCTATGCTTTGTATAGCTATAGTGCATTCTAGCTTATTAGCTTTGTGTATCAAGTCCACTAACATGCATTGCTTGGCCTATTTGAATGATTTTGCATCATTTGAAAAGTGATTTCAGTCCATATAGTGTGGTCATACACTTACATCTTTCACTCTTTCACTGCGTTGGAGGGTTTGCCTTTTATGCCTCAACATGAATCATTGCGTATGCCTTCATGTCTAAGCTTGCGAACTATCATTTTAGTGTGTTTTTGGGGTTATTTTGCCATGATATAACTCAGATTTTTATTGGCAAAGCCATCTCATGCTTGCTTTTGGTAGGTGTAGTGTAATCCTCCCTATTGCCCTTGCATGGTCCATGTTTTGGCCCTTCATGTTGGCTTGTTTTGGCTTCCCTCCATACATGTTTTAGCATCATTTTGACATGCTCTAGGACTGTTTTGGGTTGTCTTTTCCATATGCTTCATGTATTGCATAGCTGTAGTGCAAGTGCCTAGTTTCAAGCTTTGGGCACCATAGCATGCTTCATTTGTGTCATGTGCATGATTTGGCATCATTTACGATGACATTTCAGAGCATATAGGACTGCCATGTCCCCACTTCATTCACTCTTTAAAGTGCCTTTCAGTGTTATGCATTGTTGCCTTGTTTGTGGCCTAGCATGTATGTCATCTTGCCTAGGTCCTTGAGCCCTCATCTTAGCATGTTTTGGTCTTTGTTTAGACCTACTTGAGCTTTGTTTGTGGCTGGTTCATGCATTTGTGCCATGTATTGCATGTCTCTAGGGTAGTCCTCTTTGTTAGCTTTCATGCTTTAGGACCCTAGCATGCCATGCTTGTGTTGTTTGAATGATTTGGCATCATTTCTTGCTTAATTTCAGAGCTTATAGTGTTGTTACATTTCCATATTTATCACTCCTTGAGCACTCTTGAGGGTTGTGCTCTTAGGCCTAGTTGATAGGACAATGCATGTGCATGCTTGTATATGCTTTTATGCCTTTATTTCATCATAATGGCCACTGATTTGGGCATGACTGAGGTTTGTCCATTTTGGTTTAAGTTCATCGAGCATGATATGTGAATGTTGTTACATTGCATCATGTTGTTGCATGCTTATATTGCCTTGCATTGTGTATGCATGCATTAGTATTGTTTGCATGTCATTAGCTTTGTTAAGTTGATCATGTCACATTGCATTGAGTATGCCATGTTATTCTTTGCATTGTGTGTGCTATGTTATTATTTGCATTGTGTATACCATGTAATTACATTGTGTTTTGCACGCCTTGCATTGCATGTTTGCACGCTTAAGTTGCATTACATGTTTGCATGCATGTTGTTGCTTGCATTGTGTTTGGATTAGGTGTTAGTCCAAACACGAGAAACGAAGAACGTTTCATACTTGAAGTGATGAACATGCCTCAATTCTCGGTCGCCGGCCCTCTTGATCATACATGATAGAGGTCAAGGTTTTATGTGTTTATTTGTGCATTCATTTTACATTGAATTGTGCAATTTGGCTTCTCGGCCATCATGCATCAAGATACGTGATTGGTGGCCCGAGGGTTGAGAACTGCACTCCCTTGAGCTTATGAAATGATAGGAAGAGTGGTTGTGCACACATATCTTGCAAATACACTGCCATACCCTTTCTTGCTCTCTGCTGCAGCAAATTAAAGAAGTGTAGCAAAACTGGTTGGCCAACCAGAAAAACTAGCTGACTGACCACGTTTTTTGGTCTGCAGCAATGGAAAGTGGTCGGCCAGTGGCTGGCAACACCCCTAGGTGGTCGGCAGCCCTCCTACAGGTCCCCAAGGTGAGTTGGAAGCTTTTTGGAGCTTGGTGCAAGGTTCTGAGAACAGTTGCAAACAGAGGCAAGTTGGGGCATCGTGACGGATTTTCGAACGAGGTGACCGAGCATGCATATACTTCCCGCCTTGAGGCTCCTGATTTATCGCTTTACTTAGCTGATTTGATTAGCTAGTTAGCTATTTGATTTGTACTTAATTAGTTAATGCGTTTAACTATTCAATTTGTGTTGTAATATCTTAATTAATTAACTTGTTAGTTAATTAGATTTGTGATGTAATAATTAGTTTAATTAGCTTAGATTAGCTAGTTAGCTTCTTATTTAGACCCTCCGTCGAGAGGGCCAACCGTTGTAATAAGCGTGCGTGTGTGTGATACATGTCTTCCAACCTCCATTTCTTTCTCCCTTTTACTTAACCGCTTACGATGGATAGTTTTAGGGCATATTTCAATTAGCATACCTTATGCTTTACATGCATGCATCATTCATCTGTTTTGCATGCACTGGGCTCGGCGCATCATACTAACTGCATTGTATTTCAATTCCAAGTTAAATACATGTATCGAATTGTCGCATTCATATGCCATTCTAGAATAGCCGAGCCTATTTTAGTCGCATTTTTGCATGTGTTGCATTAGCCATCTTAACATGAACTAGGATCATGCATGATTTCTAACTAGTTCTTTGTTTTGGCTCGGAGTACACTGTGAGTGTTTACACTTTAGCATACTACATGAGATGTTAATGTTGCCATGAAAGCATGCTTACCATGAGGCTAACTGCTTATTTGATATAACTGCCTGAATGCCTGTGGGTGAAGGTTGGATTGCTTGAATTGGAACAATTCATCAAATCCCCAATTTAGCCTACTTGCAAGTAGCAAACTTTAAACCGTTTTCAAACAAACGAATATGCAATGTTTTGTTCCAACTTAGGCAATCTAGTCTATACTTGTATGCTGTGCGCATCACATAGTAATTCTAGGTTAATAACCGGAATAAGAACACATGTGTTTTCAAAAACAAAATATCATGCTTAGTACAGGCCGATCTTTGATCGGGCGAGCGGGGGTGCTCATTGCATGACCTTTCCCTCTTGTACCCAAGTTTTCGAGCCGAGGCAACTTTGGTGATGACGGACACGTGGCCTTAGGCACGAGTCATGGTTTCCTAATTTTTCTCCAAAATAAAACATTTAGGTGGCGACTCTGTATCTGGAAAAGCAGTCCATGTTTGGCACTTCTTTATAAAAATCAGTTTTCCAAAACGATTTGCCGGATTTGGACTCTATGGTGATTTATCGGTCTCACATTGTACTTTGCGAGATTAGATTCAGAACCGTGACTTTGAGTCCGAACTGTAGTAGCCTCAGAACAAAAACGAATTCGCGCCCCTCGTAGGCGCGGAGCTGCAGAGAGTTCTTGGGGGCGGTCTACACGTATCTTGTAGCGGAAACGGTGGTTGCATAACGTTGTTCTGCATCATGAAATTGACGACTGATTGTAGGTCCACCAATTTGTTTGCTAGTTCCTTCATCTCTTCGTCCCTTCGTAGGCATCGATCTTTCCATACATGGAGGTTGTCCTCGTTATAATACCTGTATCGGTCTGATTTTTTTGTTACGTCGCCTTTCTTGTCGATGTCTTTTTCTCCGTGACTCTTATCATGAGTCTCTTTGTTACAGCTGTCTTCATTGATGTCAAGGTTAATATGTTTCCTACTCCCAGTAGGAGTGTCCTCCCCAATCTTTTCTTTTTGTCCGTTATTGGCCATCTATTTTTCTTTCCTTCCCACAGATGGCGTCAAATTGTGTGAGTCGATTTCTGATCACACTGCCAAATTAGTACTCAGCTGGAGAATACTAGCATAATAGATTGCGCTCGAACGACCTGTAACAGAAAGAAGAGATTCCGACGGTGGTTCGTCCACCCGGAGGCACTTCGACGATCAAGTCAGTTATCTCTTAAAGATAGCAAAAGTGCTTAACTCACTATTCAGAATACAAAAAGTGTACCTTAGACCCGTGGGGCCGCCTCTCTTTTATGGCCAACACAAACCTAATCCTATTAGAAGCCTAGCTCCAATAGATTCTGTCTCAATGTTAATCTTGGAGTCCCAGTTAAATTGGGATAAACTCTCTAAATGTCTTATCTTTATCCAAACTGAAGTCCCTTACAATTCTAGGACTCTTGTCTCTTTTCCGCTTATCTCGGATTCCGGTATTCTTGCAGATAACCTCGGCCTAGCCAAGATTTCCTCGGCATCATATCCAAGACACGTGGCTCCTCGGCTGACACTCCGGTGCTACCTCGGCCACGTGTTGTCATTCAAAAATTATGTCCCCACACATACTTTCTTTTATTTCCAAGAAGACATTTCTCAATTGATTTACCTTAAATGCATGTTAGAACGTATTCCCTATGGCTGACTGGATTGATATTTTGTAACCAATTCTATTGTTTTGTTTTTTATTTTATTTTTTTGTAGATGGCTTTGTTGCATGAACTTGTAGATAATCCATATTGGTGTATGGAGAAGAATTTACACTTTTGTATAGAACTAATATAATACTTTTGTCATCCTCAGCTTTTGTATAGTTCACTGTTACTGATACAGAAAACTTTTGGCAATCAACAGATAACGACTGTCGTGGTACATAGATCACCTTCTGTTGTGGTACATATATGACCATTTGTCGGCATACATATATGACCTTTTGTTATGGTCTATAGAAAAACTTTTGTCGTGATACATAAATCACCTTTTGTCGAGGTACAGATTACGATGGTAATTTGTACCATGCCAAATGGTAATTTCGCTCGGTAGTAAATGTATTTTTTTATATACGGAGGACTTTGATTTTTGTATGACATATTTTGTATGGAATTATTATTTTAGTTTGGACAATAGTTAGTTTGTATATGGACTTTGACATTTGAAGTTATTTATTTTTTGTATATGGATGCAGATTGTGGAATGATTGATAGTTTGTATTATTTTGCGATGAAACATAATATCATGTTTTTAGCGACTAAACAATTAGTAGCTAAAAAGAAATTGGAAAAATACTTTGGGCAGTTAAAAGTTTTGTAGCAAAAAAAAAAAAAAAACATTTGACGACTAAAAGTTTTGTAATCAAAAGAAAATCAAACATTTGGCGACTGAAATATTTGGTAGCTAAAGAATAAAAACACTTTTGCCGACTAAAAATTTAGTAGCTCAAAATGTGAGACTTGCCAAAACAAGACCTCTTTGCCGACTAAATTTTTAGTAGCAAAAAATGTGGGACTTTAGGCGATTAAATATTTAGTAGCCGAAAGAAAAATTATTTGCCAACTAAAATTTTAGTAGCCAAACATGTGGGACTTTAGGCGACCAAATTTTTAGTAGCTAAAAGAAGAACTCTTTGCCGACTAACATTTTAGTAACTAAAAATGTGAGACTTTAGGCGACTAAAAGTTTGGTCGCCGAAAATGTAGTAATTTAATTTAATATCCAATCTTTTGACGACTAAAAATTTAGTCGGAAATTGAATACCTTTGGCGACTAAAATTATTTTAGTCACTAATGGCCTTTGCTGACAATTCTTTGACGACTACTTTTGCGACCAAATAATTTAGTCGCAATCCATTTGGCGACTAAAAATTAACTTTTGGCGACTAAAAATTTAGTTGCCAAAAGTGATTTTTTTTGTAGTGATGTTAGTTATTAATTAATTTAGAAAATAATTAATTAAAATTAACTCCCTACCACAATAATATAAATAAATTTATTGATGATTTTAAAAGTCTATCACATTACTCTAAGATTGGCTTCAAACAATGTCTCTAACATTTTTTATTTACATTAGTCTGTGGTTGGCTTCAAATTTTAATGGGCCATTTATTTCATATCCTTAATGAGTCATTGTTTGAAAATTTTAAATCAAGCCGTATCCGTATGTACTCGTTCGTAAGTATGCCGAAATTGTTACAAACAAATGAAAGAATAACAATCCAATCATCAACTAACATGACTCTTGATATGCTTTTTCATTTTAAAAAATGTTTAAAGATTCATAACCGCAGAGTAAAAATTTATTATAATGATATTAGTGACATGTTATCTCCAATCGATAATAAATTTATACTAGTAATAAATTTACATGGAAGTAGAGTTGTAAATGAATCGAATTGTTCACGAACATGTTTGACTCGACTCGTTTAGTAAATTAGCCGAGCTCGAGCTCGAAATCGAATAAGCTCGGTTCATTTATCTTCATTTAAATTATATAATAAATGTATTATGTATATATTAAATAATATATAAATATATGTAAATAATATTTTTTTAAAAAAAACTTATCGAGCCGAGCCGAGCTGAATTTGAGTTTCATTAATATTAATGAGTCGAGCCCAACTACTTATCGAGCCGAGCTTGAGCTAAATAAACTAACTTGATAAGTAAACGAGTTGAGCTCAAGTTTGAACAAAATTTTACTCGGCTTATTTGCAGCTCTATATAGGAGTAATGAACCACACTAATCACTTACCACAATATACAAAGGAGAAAAAATAACAAACAACTATTGAATGGTGATACCAAATCATTAGTATCCCCATTATATTAATTATTTTTTTTCTACCAGCCATGAATTTTTCCTAATGGTATCGACTTTTTAAACCTTTTTTGTATATATATTTTTTATTATAAAAAATACCACTTTCATTAATATATTTTTAATTTTCAAAGACAAAACAAAACAAAAAAAATCTTGAAAAATTCAATGTCTTTACTTTTGTGCTAATATATTTTTACGAATTTTCAAAAATAACTTTTACAAGTTGATGAGTCCAAAATTTCACAATAAAAAATATATTTATAAATCACCTGATAATCTCAGTATGAAACATAATAAAAAAAAATTATAAGAAATCTTTTAGTGGGTGTTTAAAGTTTAGTTACTTGGTGATTTTTTTTAGTTTATTTTCGGTTTCAGTGATTTTTTAAAAAGAAATTTTCAAAAAAAACCTTTGGTTTCTAGACCGAAAATTGAAAAGAAAAATTAAAAATTCTAAAAAAAAAAAAAACCAAAATAAACACCCAAAACAAATGTGAACTTTTTTTTTTTTTTTTTGTATTATTTAAAATTTTTACCTTTTAGATTTGTTTTATAAAATGAACAGAAAAAATAAAAACTTTTGACATAATTTAAAAAAAATTATTTAAAATAAAAAATTTGAAAAAAGAGATGGGTTATATAATCACACTGCCGTAGCCACAACGAATATAATGGGAGATGCATAACAACACCATTCCAATTTGTCGTTCTCCCTTCTCCTTTACTAATGTAAATGCACCGGTAACACTTGCATAGGTTATAATATTTAAGGAAAAGTTCAGTATCATGAAATTTTTTTCATAAAAATGATTATGAAAAATTTATGATCTTTGGATTACCTTGATTAGTGTGTAGTGTTTTATTCTAAATGTAATCTAAAGGTGACAAAACTTTCATGATTATTTTCATAAAAAAATTTTCATGATACCTACCATTGCTGTAATATTTAATCAACCATGATAGAATCTATGACTTATTCTGTTTTTTTTTACCATCTCATTAATTCACTCAAAATCTGACTAATAGAGTTTCATATAAATTTAAAATTAATATAAAAACAAAACAGAAATGGTACCACACTCTCTCTTACGTAAATCAGTATTTATTAATCAAATGTTGGCCACAATAAGGTATTATTAACTTGAGTTTACAATCCACAAAAGCTAATACTTTCTCTCTGTCTCTCTGTTCTGTTTCTTTTCTTCTCCATGGCTTCAAGCACAGCTGAAGAACTAGTCCATGAATTTCCATACTTCCTTCGAGTAAATAAAGATGGCAGTGTCCAAAGATTGACAGGCAACGATATTGTCCCTCCCTCAACCAATCCCGACACCAGTGTCCAATCCAAAGACGTCGTGATTGATCCAGAGACTGACTTATCTGCAAGAATATACCTCCCCAAAACCCCCAACCCAAATCACAAACTTCCTCTTCTTGTCTACTTTCATGGTGGTGGATTCTGCATCGAAACCGCCTCCTCTCCTACATACCATAACTATCTCAATTCACTTGTGGCCGAAGCAAACATTGTTGCCGTCTCTGTTGATTACAGAAGAGCCCCTGAGCACCCTCTCCCAGTCGCTTACGACGATTCTTGGGCCGCTGTCAAGTGGGTTGCTTCTCACTCCACCTCTAATGGTGGTGAGGTATGGCTAAAGGACTATGTTGATTTTGATCATGTTTTCTTTGCAGGAGATAGTGCAGGTGCTAATATAGCACACAACATGGCCATTCGGGTTGGGTCGGATGGACTGGATGGAGTGAAACTTGTGGGGATGGTTTTAATCCATCCGTATTTTGGGGGGAAGGGCCTGATTGGACGTGAAGGTACTAACATGATGGGAAAAGTGTTTTCAGACAAATTATGGGTCTTTGCCCACCCATCATCTAGCGGGTCTGATGACCCATTATTCAACCCAGTTATGGATCCGAATTTTTCCAACTTGGGTTGTAACAAGGTGTTGGTATGTGTAGCTGAGAACGATTTGTTGAGGGAGAGGGGATGGTATTACAAAGAGAAATTGGGGAAGAGTGGGTGGGGAGGTGTGGTGGAGACTATGGAGGCTATGGGGGAGAACCACGTGTTCCATTTGTTTAACCCAACTTGTGACAATGCGGTGACTATGCTTGGGAGAGTGGCTTCTTTCTTGAACGAGGACAAGGCATAGTGTGACTGTGATTGTGTTGTGTTGTGGACTTTCTTTTTTGGTTGTTTGCCTGCACTTTGTTTTCCATTGTGTAACGTACGTAGAAATCATTGCTCTTTTTCTTAATATAGTTTTGTTGCATCTGTATTGCTCTTTTTATAATATAATTTTGTTGCATCTGTCAAATGTTGCTTTCTTGAAATGTTTGATTAAATAATAAGAATAATGACTTGAACCCTTTTTTTTCTCACCCTCTTGACCCCCTCTTCACTTGATTGGCTACTTTTTCTTTCTTTCTTTTTTTTTTATTCCTTCTCCTCCAATCACCACCTGCCACGTGTCTGTGGGGGGTGGTGATTGGAGGGGGTCTCAATCATCACCCAAATAATAAATAAATCACCGTCTAATTCTTTTACTGCATTATATGTGTGAGTGTTGATTTTCGATTACACAATCAAAGGGGAACTCAACTGAAGAGTACTGACAGAATAGATTAAGCCCAACAACCTGTAACAAGAAGATGAGAATTCCAGCAGTGGTACGTCCACCCGGTGCATCACAAATAAAAACATACCTTAAACCCACGAGTACTTAATGCACAAGTCAAAGCATCACAAATAAAAGTATACCTTAAACCCACGAGTACTTAATGCACAAGTCGATCAAAGCATCACAAATAAAAGCATATCTTACACCCGTGTCTTACTTTTATAATGACTATCATCTACAAGGATAATATCTATCACAACTCATACTATTCAGATTAAGATGAACTTTCTCAAGAGTCTCATTTCTATCTAAATAGGTACCTTGATGTCATTTAAGATTCTGGTCCTCTACCCAAATATCTTAGATTCTGATATCCTCGCAGAATACCTCGGTTGTGCCCTAAACATCTCGACAAACATGATCTGCCCACGTCACACTTGACTAACACCTCGGCATCACCTTAACCACGGCGTCATCTCAAAATACATCCCCACAATATGTTTGCACCTTGTATAATTAAAGTTACCCCTCTTGCCTTTCAGATCTTTTTGAAGTGCTTTGATTCTAAAGGCCATTATATGTGATGATCATAGTATTATCAAATTCGATTAAGAGGTAATTAGAGAAGAAAAACAAAGGTACTTTATGCTAGTGAATTATGTTTGAAGACTAATGACACATTTTATAATTTAGTGATTAACATAATTTAAATATTAAAATTTAAGTAACACACAATGCATACTTGGCAGACCATAAGTATGATTAACCCCTTACATTAGTTTCAAGATTTCAACCACTAAATTTGCAATATTCTAAATTTTAATTGGTATTTTATTTCATATCATTTTCATGAATGGGCATGATGGGTCATTGTTCTAGAATTTCAAGTCAAGTTGTATTAGTTTAACCAAATGAAACAAAATAACCGAATTGTCAAGAACTTGTCATACTCCATGATAAAAGTTAATTTTAATTTTAATTTTGATTTTTTTTGTTACCAATCCTCTCTATTACATCATTTAATGATTTTTACTTCAACAATTGTAGAAAATTTTTCTTAATTTAATATAATAGTAAATTTACATAAATATTTTACAATTAATGAATAGAGTATTACACAGCTGAGCCGTGAAATTTAAAATTACAGACGATCAATATTGTTTTGCCACCTCAGTAAAAATTAAGAACTCAACATTTAAGAGCCAAGTTTAACTCAACCATAGTTTGAATCATTTATGTAACCTTATTTTCTCTCTACTAACCCCAAACACCTCCCCGTTAATCTCCTTTTCTCTCTTTAGATTTGTAGACCCATCTTCTTTCTCTCTACTCCATTCTTGATAAATCCAAACTTCTACCCCTCATTCTTTTATCTTGGAGATATAATCTGCTGTATCTATTTATTTGTATATAAGTAATAAAGAATACAACATGAGAGAGAGTAGGAATAAATTACAGAGAAAATTAATTGCGGAGAGGTAATGGTGACTGTGATAGAGACAAGCAAATCTATTAGGCAAAAATGGTGATTGGGTTTACCAGAACAATTAGATTTGCCTGTGTATTTTGTGGAGAAATTGAATTGATTTTGTTTCTTCTTTTTGAATTTTCCATTCTTTAACTGAAAAGAGATACTTTATAGGGATAAATTTAGCAGTTGAAGGGGAGATGAGTGATTGTGTTGGTGATTTGCTTGTCTGGAAAATTAAGATATGTGTATATTACTTTAAATGGATTTACAGAACTGTATTGTGATATAGATTTGTTCATTATGCAAAATTATTTTTATTATGCATAATATGTCTATGGCGTTGGTGCAATGTACGATGGCCGTTGGGGTTTGTAGGACTGTATTTGGGAAAACAGTTCGTAGAGAGAGAATGAAGTTGACCACATAAATAGTTTAAACTAGAGTTGAGCTGAAGAGACTTTTCAATTCGACGTCTCACTTTGTTTTATGAGTTTGGTGATGTGGCAGCACACTATTTGTTGTTCGTAAAGAATAATGTTAAGGATCATAAAAAAAAAATACTATGAAAATAATCATAAAAGATTCTCGTTCTCCACCTTTAGATTATACATATCAATTGTTACAACTATCAAATTGAGATGATACGAATCCTCCATCAATAAGTGTAGAAAAAGAAAAGAAAAGGCCACCACTTTTTCTTTCCGTGTGTTCAGTTTCCTCTCATCATCACCATGGCTTCAAGCACAGCTGAAGAAATAGCCCATGATTTTCCACCGTTCATTCGAGTTCACAGAGATGGCAGAGTAGAAAGATTCATGGGCAACGATGTTGTCCCTCCTTCAATCAATCCCGACACCGGTGTCCAATCCAAAGATGTCGTAATTGATGCAGAGACTGGCTTATCTGCGAGGCTCTACATCCCCAAAACCCTCAACCCACATCACAAACTCCCTCTTCTTGTCTACTTTCATGGAGGTGGCTTCTGCCTGGAAACCGCCTTCTCTCCCACATACCATAACTATCTCAATTCACTTGTGGCCGAAGCCAACATCGTTGTCGTCTCTGTTGATTACAGAAGAGCCCCTGAGCACCTTCTTCCAATCCCATACGACGATTCTTGGGCCGCTGTCAAGTGGGTTGCTTCTCACTCGACCGCTAATGGTGGTGAGGCATGGCTAAAGGAATACGTTGAATTTGATCGGGTTTTCTTTGCAGGAGATAGCGCAGGTGGTAACATAGCACACAACATGGCAATTCGGGTCGGGTCGGATGGGCTGGATGGTGTGAAGCTTGTTGGGGTGGTTTTAATCCATCCATATTTCGGAGGGAAGGACCCGGTTGGATCTGAAGGTGCTGACGGTAACATCAATGGGAAAGCGGTTGCTGATAAATTCTGGCTCTTTGTGTATCCATCGTCTAGTGGGTCTGATGACCCCTTATTCAACCCAGTTGTGAATCCGAAGTTTTCGAGCATGGTTTGTGACAAGGTGTTGGTATGTGTAGCTGAGAAAGATTTTTTGAAGGATAGGGGTTGGTATTACAAGGAGGAGTTGGGGAAGAGCGGGTGGGGAGGGATGGTGGAGATTATGGAGGTTGCAGGGGAGGACCATGTATTTCACTTGTTTAAACCGACTTGTGACAATGCTGTGGCTATGCTCAAACGAGTGGCTTGTTTCTTGAATGAGAACAATGCCTAGTTCTTTGTGTTGTGCATTGATCTATTTTTTTAATGTAATGTCGTTGCATCTATCAAATGCTTTGCTTTCTTGCAAAATTTGATTAAATAAGGAATAAATCAATTTACAGTTCTTTTACTGCATTATATGCTAGTAGGGGTGTCCTCATGTTATTTCGGGTTCGTATTAGAATTATCTTAATAATCTTAATATTAATTCAACTTATTTATTATTTTGTATTATCATTTAATATCATTTTCGATACATTTCAGATTCGTCTTGTATCAATGTATTATGTCAACAAATTTCACTATTAACTAAAAATATAAAATGTTCAAAAAAAATTTGAAAATTTCCTCACAAGTTAAATTTAATGAAACTAATCTCTATTAAATGAAATTATTTATAAAAATATTTGATTTCAACTTAATTTGATTTTCTTAATTTATAAAAATTATATTTTATAATTTTATTTTTTTTACTAGATTAATAGACAAAAATATATTAAAAGTTCAATTAAAAGCAAAAACAAAACTTATATTAAACTTAAAATTGTATTTTATATAATTTTAAATAAATTGGATGTAAATTACATGAGAGATTAAAAAATGTCATGATACTCTTTAGTAGAAAAAAATATTAAAGGTGTAACTAATTCTTTATTATATCGATTATCCGTATCAATTTCATGTTATACAGTTTTGGCACTAACCTGATCTTTTTAATATTCATATTATTAGGTCGTGCTATATACATATTAATGTTGGGAAATGATCAATTCTAACCCTCTAATTTCGTATACGGTTCGAGTCATATTATCGTGTCCTATCGCAAATTTCCACCCTTATATGCTAGTATCTTATTGCGTAACTATGTTTGGGAAGTGGCTAAAATAGCCAAAAAGCCAACTAAAACACATCACATCACCTCTCTACTTTTCTGCACACCTTTTCGTAAAAAGTCAAAAAATTACTAAAATAGTTTGTTCCCAAACCAAGCCTTAAGTTACCTCGAGTACCTTTCAAATCTTTCTTCTTCTTTTTTTTTTTTTTCTAATTTTTTTTTAAAGTTTTCAAATAATATGTGATTATTATGACATAATTGTTTTAGAGATTTGAAATGTATGAATGTGAAAAGATTAATGATTCGCCTATCGAATTTGTTTAATTTGAATTCACCTAAATGAGTCTTTTCTAAAAAAGAAACTCATGTGCATGAGTCTCTTGTCAAAAAATAACTCATTCAGACTTATTCAAATAAAACAAATTTGATAGATGTAACAATACAAATAAAAAAATGATTTGTGATTCCCTTTTTTTTGTGATTTTAAATCATGCCGTTAATTTGTATCTCAACCAATTAAAACAGATTGCATAGAAAAAAGTGAGGCTTGAAATGTCAATATGTACAAATTTGACTTGAAATGTCAATTTGTGTAAACTCAGATTTCCGCAAGGCAGGTGATGGAGTTCCATCCACCAGTTAGTTTGCCAAAAAGTTAAGATTTTTTTTAATAAATTTTATGGTTTTATTTAACAAATTAAAAATAAGGACTATAACTATCTCTTTAGTTTGACGAATTCAACTACTAAATTTACATTATTTTCAAGTTGCCTTCAAATTTTAATGGGTATTTTATTTCATATCATTTTCATGGATGGGCCATTGTTCTAGAAATAAAAGAACTTAATGGTCAAGTGACTTGTCATTTAAAAAATGTTATACGTTTAATTTTTTATTAAATAAATGACTAAATATCTTATATAAATGTGAGATCTTTCTATCCATATAAGACATTTAATTATTTATTTAATAAAACATTTAATATTCTTTCATGATGTGTTATCACCACAATAATAAGACACTTAGGTCATGTTTGTTTGGATGGACATGAGCTTGGGATTAGACTAATAGTCCAATAAAATTATTAATTCGATATTTGGTTAAACAATTGAGGTCCGGACTAATTATTTTAAACTTGACTATTAGTTAAGATAGGATACATAATCCAACGGATTTGTAATCCTATGACTATTAGTCTTGGGAATGCTAATCCAGTCCACCCAAACAAACATGGCCTTAGAGTTGGTTTGGGATATTTTAAAAAAGTATACTTTTTGACTTATTGACTTTTATGGGTTGAGTTTAAGTTGGGTTTGATGTGATGTGTTAGAGAGGTGATTTGATTTAAATAAGATGATGTGACTTAAATAGGATAGTAACTTTTGTATTATTTAGGCCTCGTTTGGGAACATGCTATTTTAGTAATTTTTTGACTTTTTACGAAAAGATGTGCAGAAAAGTAGAGAGGTGATGTGACTAATTTTAGTTGACTTTTTTACTAAAATAGTTAGGCCAAGTTTGGCATCCCAATATAAGTGCACTTATTTTATCTTTTTATCTTTTTTGGGTCACATCAATCAATATCTCCTCTCTACTTTTTCTACACATAATACAAGAAAAGTCAAAAAGTACACTTATTCTAAACTTCCCAAACTTGACCTTAGTCCCCAAACGAGACCTTAATAGATGTCAAACTTGACCTTAATATGTGACTCACAATAAAATTTAATAACGTGCAATGACAAATGGAGGAAAAACTAATGTTTACTCATAGATCAAAATCATTATTT
This sequence comes from Camellia lanceoleosa, assembly GCA_025200525.1. Classification (NCBI taxonomy): domain Eukaryota; kingdom Viridiplantae; phylum Streptophyta; class Magnoliopsida; order Ericales; family Theaceae; genus Camellia; species Camellia lanceoleosa. The sequence continues at coordinate 199,121,670 of CM045760.1, read as the reverse complement.
ATTTCTCTCTCTCTCTCTCTTAACTTTTTAAGATTAAAATAACTAAAAATACCCGTACCAAACATAGCCTAAATCATCCCGTCGATTTGTTTCTCCACCCATTAAAACTGCTTACATAGAAAAAGTGAGGCTTGAAATGTCAGTATGTGCAAATTTGACTTGAAATGTCAATTTGTGTAAACTCACATTTCCCAAAGGCAGGTGATGGAGTTCCATCCACCAGTCGGTTTGCCAAAAAGTAAAGAATTTTTTATTTTTATTTTTTATAATTTTTATGGTTTTACTTAACAAATAAAAAGTAAAGACTATAATTATTTTGGAAAGTTAGCAAAAAGTTAACTTTTGACTTTTTATCAAGTTTTTTTGTTTTTTTGGAAGTGATTTGGAAAGTTAGTACAAAACTGACTTTTTACTTTTTAGTTTAATATTTATTTATGATATCAAATCAAATTAAAATGACTAAAATACCCTTACCCAACATAAGAGATTTTTTTTTTTTTTTTCATAAGCTCTAATTTATAATTTCAAAGCTGCGTTTTTGGCACTTTCCAAAAAGATTTTGTTACGTTTTTGACAATTATATTTTTAGATATTTTGTTTAAAAACATAACTTTTTATTATATTCACAAAATGGCACTATCTCTTTAGTTTGACGAATTCAACTACTAAATTTACATTATTCTAAAGTTGCCTTCAATTTTTAATGTGTATTTTATTTCATATCATTTTCTAGAATTTAATAAACAAATGAAATAAAATAACCCAACCGTCAAGTAACTTGTCATATTTCATGATAAAAGTTTGGCACGTGTCCCCGGTTGATGCCTTGATTGTAAAAGTGTGCATAATACCGTCAAAATCGTCTTATAGTTAAAGTAAATTTATTATTATTTGTCAATTAAATTGTCAATTTTTAGTAAGAAAAATGACAAATTCTAGTGACACTTTTATCAATCCGTCGGTTTCTATTTTTCTTCCAAACCGCACCAATCCACACCACTATTAAATCATGTTTTATAAGATTCTAAAAATTCTTTTTTACTTAAGTTTGCTTGTTGTTCTATACCTTAGAATATAGTATTACATTACTACTCGAGGGGAATTCATGATGTCAGTAATCCAAAATAAAGTTGGATTCCAATTCACTTTTTTTTTTTTTTTTTTTGGCCATGTTGCAAACTTGCATTAGCTCACTTTTCAATCTAAATACTTTTCAACAGTAAACATTTTCAATATATTGTAAATCCTGAATGATATTAATTTTATGTATTGTATTTGATCATTGTAGCTTCCACAGATACTTATAATGAACTGATGGCATAGTCATTGATATTGTCATGTTGTTGCTACACTTGCTGCATCAAAAGAAAGCTTCGCAGGATGCTTAACATCACGGTATCTCTCATCTTTTTTTTTACTCTTTGATTTAAGTTTTGTAATTTAAATTATATTTTTTATAAACCGCTAATCCGCCCGAACCGCCAAGAAAAATCCGTCATTATTTGTCAACCGAACCGCCGGTTTTTGATAAGGAAAATGACAAATTCTAGTGACACTTTTATCAATCCGCCACCCGCCATACGATTTCTATTTTTCTCTCAAACCGCACCGACCCGCACCGCGCACACCCCTACTTGTTTGTCACCACAAAAAAAGCCACATGTTATGTGAGTTACAATAAAATTTAATAATGTACAATAAAATTTTGGAGTGTTTTGAGAAGATGATTAAAGGTGTTTTGGAAAGATGGTAAAAAGTTAACTTTTAGCTTTTTATCCAGCTTTTTAACTTTTTTAGAAAGTGATTTGAGAAGTTGGTAAAAAATTACTTTTTGTTTTTTTGGTTAATATTTATTTATGATGTCATATCACAATAAAATGACCAAACTACTCCACCTAATTTAGAAAATTTACATTTTCATCCATGTATAACCTTAAATAATATTAAGGGTATAATTGTAATTTTATATGTAACTTTTTTTCAACTTGTCAAATGATTTTTTTGCTAAAAAAAGCTAATGTAACTTTTTTGGAACCAAGCTAAAAACGTGACTTTTTACCATGTTGCCAAAAGATTACTAAAAATTATTTTTTAACTTTTTTGTAAGAGAGAGAAGTGGGTTAAAATCTGACTTTTAACTCACTTCCTAAAGGAAAATGCCTGGTAGCTCGAAGCTACCAGGCTCGAAAATGGCTCGAGAGAAAGAGAGGGAGAGGGAGAGGGAGAGGGAGAGGGAGAGAAAGAGAGAGAGGAGAAAGAGGAAGAAGGTCGTGTCGCCGCCTCCTTGGCAGCAGCCTCCGTCATGACTCAGCCTTGCCGGGTCGCTCATACTCCTTGTTCCGCTTGATCCCCTCCTCCTCAAACCGGTTTTTATGGCCCCCTCCCCTCCCTCTTCCTCCTCCTCCTCCTCCTCCTCCTCTTCTTCTTCTTCTTCTTCTTCTTCTTCTTCTTCTTCTTCTTCTTCTTCGTTCTGCAAAACTAGGGAAAAAAAAAAAAACAGAAAAAACAAAATCGACACCAAAACGTTAATAATGTACAGAGGCTAACGGAGGAGAAACTAAAGTTTACTGACAGGTTAAACTCATTAATGATTTCTCCCTATTCTTTGTCTCCCTACTTCGCTTTGGACTTGGACCCAAATATGAATTCATTCTCCTCATCTCCTGTCTCGCCTGATCTAATTGAATAGTTTGAACTGCTGGGGAGATTTTAAAATGTACGAAAAAAATCATCAAACAAACATTTATAGATATGTAAAATTCACAAACAGATTACACTAAATTTGAATTTTTAATCACAAAACTGATCTTCAACATGCATTTTTCCACAAAAACAGCGAGTAAACGACACTGCTACAACGTTTCTGGGCTTCAGAAACTAAAATTTCTTTGTTAATCTTTCATGGTTACAAGTTTCCTTTCTAATCAATAAAATTTCTTTGTTAATCTTTCATAGTTACAAGTTTTCTTTCTAATCAATAGACTTCATCAGCCACAAAAATTTGGAACAAGAGAAGAACCATCTCTCTGTTATCTGTAACAGATAAGTGGGTCAATGCAACACCCCCGATCCATAAGGCGTTCGGTAATCTCAAGACTATTGGCAATTGCAATACTAAATCTATAGGGACGGATTTGGATTGTGACAGTCACACACAACACAATTTTAAGATTATACTTCATTTTTTATCCTATTCCCTTCATCAACATCTTTGAAACAAAACACTCACTTTCCAATTTATGTCTTTTGCTACATGATAAAATAAACATTAGTTGTTTTTCTGTGTCTTTGTTCCATATTTTTTTCACGATGGATTGGACCGCAGATATGAAAAATTAGATTTTCATGATTACATCCCACAACATTAACATCTATCCGTTGCTACAAACCAAATTCGAGAGAATTGGGAGAGTGAAATGATAACTGATCACTGATCAGAGAGAGTTTGATGACGATAGCTTTGGAAAAAGTAAATGTCAAGTCTTCTCCATTTCTCTCCGTCAATTACTAAATTTGTTATGGGACTCACAGGATAGGTGGCTGATTTCGTATGGAACAACTCATCAACCGTAAGCGACTGCTGCTGCAACAACAACAACAACAACAACAACAACAAAACCGCACCCATAAAAGTAAAAAAAAAATTCACCAATCTCTATCTCTATAACATCATTAATAACTTTTACTTTAACAATTGTATATTCTTTTTCCTAATTTAATATAATAGTAAATTTACATAAATATTTTACAATTAATGAATGATGTAATGAGATCTTCAATTATTACAACTATTACTATTCAAAAAAAAAATAATAATAAAAAATTATTCACTTTGTATGTCCTTGGTTTTTCAAAAATACTTTTCATATAAAATTTTATTTTCTTACTTTTCGTTTATTTTTTCTTATGTTTGTAATATTTTAAACAATTTTTTTAATGTTTAGACACACCTAACATAAATACATATAAAAAGTATAATGTTTATGAAAAAAATATTTTAAAAATTCACTAAATATCAAAAATACAAAAAAAAAAAATAATAAATAAAAATTCAATATATTTTTCGTATTTTTATGTATTTATTAATTTTTAAAAATATATTTTTACAAATTTTTTATTTTTAAGATACATACATCTAAATAAGATATATCTAAAAATATAAAAAAATATATTTAAAACTTAAAAAATATTCACTAAAAACAAAATAATACGAAAAATAAAAAATTCAATTTTGAAAAAATTTAATCAAACAAACTCAAACCAACACACGCCGACACAATACAACTATTAAATGGAGATGATACGAGTCATCCTTCAATAAGTGTACAAAAAGAAAAGTCCACCCCTTTTTCTTTTCTGTGTTTAGTTTCTTCTCATCACCATGGCTTCAAGCATGGCTTCAAGCATAGCTGAAGAAATAGCCCATGATTTTTCACCATTCATTCGAGTTTACAAAGATGGCAGAGTAGAAAGATTCATTGGCAACGATGTTGTCCCTCCTTCAATCAATCCCGACACCGGCGTCCAGTCCAAAGATGTCGTAATTGATCCAGAGACTGGCTTATCTGCAAGGCTCTACATCCCCAAAACCCCCAACCCACATCACAAACTTCCTCTTCTTGTCTACTTTCATGGCGGTGGATTCTGCATTGAAACCGCCTTCTCTCCCATGTACCATAACTATCTCAATTCCCTCGCCACCGAAGCCAACGCGGTCATTGTCTCCGTTGAATATAGAAGAGCCCCCGAGCACCCTCTCCCAATCGCTTACAATGATTCTTGGGCTGCTGTCAAGTGGGTTGCTTCTCACTCCTCGGCTGGAGGTGGTGAGGTATGGCTAAAGGAATACGCTGATTTTGATCGGGTTTTCTTTGCAGGAGATAGCGCAGGTGGTAACATAGCACACAACATGGCAATTCAGGTCGGGTCGGATGGGCTGGATGGTGTGAAGATTGTTGGGATGGTTTTAATCCATCCATATTTCGGAGGGAAGGACCCAATTGGATCTGAAGGTGATGGCGCGGCCACTGATAAATTCTGGCTCTTTGTGTATCCATCGTCTAGTGGATCTGATGACCCGTTATTCAACCCGGTTGTGGATCCGAAGTTTTCGAGCGTGGTTTGTGACAAGGTGTTGGTATGTGTAGCTGAGAAAGATTTTTTGAAGGATAGGGGTTGGTATTACAAGGAGGAGTTGGGGAGGAGTGGGTGGGGAGGAGTGGTGGAGATTATGGAGGTTGCAGGGGAGGACCATGTGTTCCACTTGATTAAACCGACTTGTGAAAATGCTGTGGCTATGCTCAAACGAGTGGCTTGTTTCTTGAATGAGAACAATGCCTAGTTCTTTGTGTTGTGTATTGTTCTGTTTTTTTAATGTAATGTTGTTGCATCTATCAAATGCGCAGCTTTCTTCCAACATTTGTTGTTTGTTTTTCTGTTTGTTTGTTTGTTTTTTTTTTTTTTGTTTGCTGGGTGCAACATTTGATTAAATAATGAATAAATTAATTTACAGTTCTCTTGCTGCATGCATTATATGCTAGTACCTTCTTCTTGTGTAACTCAAGTTACCTCAGGTACCCTTCGAATCTTTTTTTAAGTTCTCAAATAATATGTGATCATTAAGACATAATTGTTTGGAGATTTGACATGTGTGAATACCAAAAAAAAAAAAAAAAAAAAAAAAAAAACAAGGGATTTGCGATTCCCTTAATTTTTTGTGATTTTGAGTCACCCCGTTAATTTGCTTCTCAACCAATTAAAACTGATTACATAGAAAAAGTGAGGCCCTTTCTACAATAAAAAAAAAATAAATAAATAATAAAATAAGAAATAGTGAGGCTTGCAATGTCAATATGTATAACTTTGACTTGAAATGTCAATTTGCGTAAACTCACATTTCCATACGGGGAACGGCATAAGGGCTGGTGATGGAGTTTCATCCACCAGTCAGCTTGCCAAAAAATTATGAATTTTCTTTTTATTTATTTATTTATTTATTTATTTTTATTAATATGTAGTAGTTCTAATTATAACTAATTTACTTAAAAAAAAAGATTAGGCTCCATCCAATCATTCATTTGGTGTCTATGTCGCGTCCGGATCCTCTAGAGTGAAAGACCCTCAAGTGATCTCCTAGAGTGACTCATCCAACGGCTGAGAATAAAACTCACCAAAACGACGTCGTTTTGGTGAGTTTTTTGAAAAAAAAAATAAAAAAAAAAATTCAGAATCGGGGGAGCAGCCCTCCTGGCCCTCCGCTCCGCCGTCGCCGTCTTCTTCGTCGCTGATTCCTCGAGAAGAAGCTCTCTCGAGATCGAGATCGAGATCGTCTCCGTTGGGCTCCTCTCTCTCGCTTCTCTTCCCGCTGATACTCGAGATCGTGCTGTTCGGAGATGAAACTCCAGCTTCTTCCTCGCAATCGATCGTCGAAGGAAGTCGATTCACGTCGATTCCTTTCAGCAACGATCTCGTCTCGACTCTGCAAGTCTCCGAGTTTCGATCTGCACGTATAGATCCCCAAATCAGTGAAAAAAAAAAAAATTCAGATTCGGGGGATTTCAAAATTCCCCCCATATGGCCGAAAGGACGAGTGAGGTAGAGAGAAGAGGAAGTCGGGGATTGGGCCGGAGAAGAGGTTGTCTTGGAGGTAGAGGTTGCGGAGGGAGGAGAAGTCGGAGGGGAGTGGGCCGGAGAGGAAGTTGAATCGGAGGCTGAGGGTGTGGAGGTGGGTCAGATTGGAGATGGAGTTGGGACGGAGTTGGCCGGAGAGGCCCATGGCGGGGAGGCGGAGCTGGGTGACGGAGGAGGAGGAGGAGGAGGAGTCGCAGGAGACGCCGGCCCAGAAACATGGGGTGGCTTCGGAGAGGTTCCAGAGGAGGGATCTGCCTCCGACGGCGGAGCGGAGGGCCAGGAGGGCTGCTCCCCCGAATCTGAATTTTTTTTTTTTTTTTTTTTTGGGGTTTGGCTCACCAAATCATCTCAGCCGTTGATTTATGAATGGGACACGTGTTGCACCAGGAGGGATCACTCTAGAGGATCACTTCAGAGGATCACTCTAGAGGATCCGCTCGCGTCTATGTCTGCTACCATATCACTTGTGTTATGTACAAGATAAAATAATATATTATTTATCAAAAATATGATAATTATATTTTATTTTATTTTATAATTTGTCTCGTGTAAATAAAATTTTATATATGACTTTAAGAGTTTTTTTTTTTTTTTTTTTCAAATGTTCCTTTACTATAATATATTATATAAATAAATTAAAATTGTTGTATTGATAATTAATAATTCAAATTATGCTTTGTTATATAAAAAAAAATGATATAATTCTAATAGTTCATTATTTTAGAATAAAAATATATGAATTTTAAAAAATTATCATATTGGTTTTTGTGAGGGAAATAATTAAATAAATTTTAAAAACTTAATGAGTAACAAAGAATCATCGTAATATGTAAAACCGTTAAAATTATGATTAAACCAGCAAATTATTCAAACTAAAAATGATTTAGCTTAATCAGTTAGGTTAAAAGACTAACCAACTTACACAAAAATTAATTAATTAAAACTTTTAAATTTTATTTTATTAAAATTTAAACTGTCGCTAAATATGGAAAGCAATCCATTAATTTAAATTTAAAATCGACACAATATAAATTTAAAATTATAATAATCTATCTCATAATTTATAAGTTTTAAATACAAATTTAAAATTATCATAATTATCTCATAATTTTTGTATTAAAGAGCAGTAATGTCACGATCGAAACCCGGCCCTATGGGTTTAGCATCAGAACCGCCAAGATGTCTGAGATTACCAAGGCTGCTCAACGATATCTGATAAAAGCGAGTTCGAGCTGGCGGAAGCCAATACAGTAAATAAATATTGTCCATTGAGCTGTGACAGTCTGTATGCCAAAAAGATTTTTCATGCATTCATACATTCAAACAAGATGATCTATACAAGATTTCTGATACATAGTCAGGACCTAATCCCTTGACAACAAGATTAGTAGTTGATGATCTATACTGAATCCGAACAAGACGAGAGCAGACGGAAAAACGAACACCCCAAAGCCATAGCATGGCAACTCGGAACCTCGCGATGAGGCACAAAGGCAGCTTGACAAAAGCTGGAGTCTAACCCACGTTCTAGCTCCGTCGGTGGTGAGCACCTACATATATATATAAACAGTGAGCTAAAGCCCAGTGAATAACATAATGTGTAAAGGGGTTAAGAATGAAATGTTCTTACAGTAATGAAAACAGTTCATTAAACAATATTTCAGTCTTTCAGTCAGAACAGTTATTCAATCATATGTGGTACATCCATTAGCATAGCGATGTGATGAGGTCTTAAAGACGAGCGGTAATGATGGCCATCAATCGATGTGATAATGGTTCCACGAGGGAACCGACAGAGATCTCTGTAACAGTAACAGTAAACAGTAGGTGCTAAGGATGCCACAGTACATTTCAGAATATAGGACATACATTCAATCAAATGGCAATAATTACTTCAGAAAACAGTTCCGTAAACAGTCAGAAAACATTATCAATTGAACATAACTTTACACAATTGTTACTCATAGAGTTTGGGTTACAGTATGCTAGAGCGTGTTTCCCCAGTCGCCAACCCTACACAGTTTACAGGTTGAACACACACTAAGCTACACAGTTGGGAAATATCATAACTTAATCCCTAATTTGCCTTGGTGTGTTCTACATCTATATCCTCATTAAGATGCCTTAAACTAGGCCTAAGGATGCCTAGAATGGGATGAGGATGCAAAAAAAATACACTTAGAAAACATTTTGCAAAGTTTGCTGAAAATAGGAGTCTCGCTCGAGCGAGACTTCCTTCGCTCGAGCGAGCTTCCGAAATCAAAGGCCTCGCTCGAGCGAGAAATCCTTCGCTCGAGCGGTCTGTCGAAACAGTAAAAATACTGGATGCTGCAATTTTACGCTCGAGCCACCAATTCTATGCTCGAGCATAGCTTCGAACAAAGGTTGGTCGCTCGAGCGAAGACGCCAAATTCTGAAATTTCCAGATTTGTCTTTTAAGCTCAAACCAAGCATTCTTTCACTCAAAACTCGACCTCTTGGGCCCAAATTCTGGAAAACACATCTAAATTCAATGTATAACAAGTTTCAAAGCTCAATTTATGAATTCAAGCCCCAAAGGCGAGTCAATTAAAACCATATTCAAACCCATTTTTCATGAACATGGAGAATATGCAACATGCATGGATTCAACCCAAATTCAACCTTCAAAGCTTGTCCAAATGGACTCATTTCTTCAAGAACATGATGAATTCATGGACTCAAGCCTAATTATGAACATGCATGTACAATTTTACCATGAAAACACCTTAAGAATCAACAATACAAGCCTGCATGCATGAATTATGCTCTAATTCAACATGTATGAACTAATTCATGACTTAATTTTACAATGAAGCATAAACCATGCAAGACTTAGCTCAAACTCACAATTAGAGGGATGAATTCTCTTACCTAAGTCTTGTATTCAAGGTTTAGGAGTCCAATTTGACAATTTACACTTCAATTCTAAGCAATTCAAGCCAATTCAACAAAATGAACTCAATTCTCTCCTATTTCCTCTCTTGGTTAGCTAGAGCAAGAAAAGAGGCTGAACAAGTGTTGTCTCTAAGTGTGTAAGGCTCAAACAATATTAGACTAAGTGGCCCACTAAGTGGTCTAATTAGTAAATAAGTCCAAGTTAGCGATTTATCACTATTTAATCTAATTTAATCATACCTAATCACCTTTTAGATAAGTATACCATTAAATCACAAAAATTCCACTGATCATGAAACACTAAACAATTTTTAGTTCGGCCGCCGATAAGGCCTTCAATTTGCAATTTAAACATAAACATACCAACAGATAATCAAATAATCGAACAGATAAACATGCAATACAATAGATATGCTTAGTCAATTCAGTTCCAGTTTTCAATCAGTCCGTTCAGTACTTCAGTTAGTTCAATTATCAGTCATAAGCCGTCTAGTTTAGCAGCAATCAGTATGTAACACAGTAAATTTTCGGTAAACAGTATGGGGTTGTTACAAGTAAGAGTGACATTGAGATTATCGATATATTTATGTATTTTATAAAAACATACTTTTAAGTAGAGATATTATGAAAAAATCTCATACAAAATTATTTTTAAAATCAAAACCTCTATGTGGGATTGTAAAATAAAAGTTAAATGAAAGCTAACTAATTAGGATTTTCTTAATTGTTTAAAATTAAGAAAATCAAAAAAATTAGTATGAGATATTGATCATAAAACTTTTCACTAAAAATTTCATTTTACTTATATAAATGGGAGCATAAGAATCACTTTATGTAAGTGAAACAATTCATTTTTTCCTTCTTTTCTCGGTATGAGATTATAAAATAAAAGTTAAATGAAAGCTAACCAATGAGAATTTTCTTAATTGTTTAAAAGTTAACAATTGTTTGAGCGGAAAGTTTATTTCGAATCAAGTAATTATAGCTGTTTAATTTTTAATTATGTCATTCTTTAATTTATTTCGAATCAAAAAAATTTAACCAATATATTTTGATAAAACTACTAAAATCGCAGTCAAACCAACGAATCAGTCAAATCGAAAATGGTTCACCATGTCGGCTAGGTCAAAGAACCAACCAACTTATGCAAAAAATTAATTAATTAAAACTTTTAAATTTTATTTTAATTTTAAAATTTAAACTATCTTGAACTGAAACATACACAATACTATAATATTAAATGGGAGCATAAGGTTTATATAGCAAAACAATTTGTTTTTTTCCTCTTTTTCCTGATGTGAGATTGTAAAATAAAAGTTAACAGTTGTTTGGATAAGAAATTCATTTCTAATCAAGCAATTTCAGTCATTCAATTTTTAATAAGGTCAATCTTAGTTTATTTCAAATCAAACAACTATAAGCAATATATTTTGATAAAACAGCTAAAATCGTAGTTAAACTAATGAATCATTCAAACTGAAAACGATTCAGTCTAATCGGCTAAGTCAAAAGACCAACCAATTTACAACAAAATTAATTAATTAAAACTTTTAAATTTTATTTTAAAATTTAAACTATCTTAAACTAAAACATACATAATACTATAACATTAAATGAGAGTATAAGATTCACTTTGTATAAATGAAACAACTCAATTTTTTATTTTATTTATTTATTTATTTATTTATTTTCTCGAGATGTGGGATTATAATTATTTTAAAGTTACATATTATGAAAGTTTTAAAATCTTATACCAATTATTTCTAAAATCAAAACGTTTTATGTGGGATTGTAAAATAAAAGTTAAATAGAAGCTAATCAATAAACAATTAAGAAAAAAAAAATGGTATTGATTATAGGACTTCTCACTAAAAATCTTTTTTTACTTATATAAATGGGAGCGTAAGATTCACTTTATATAAGTGAAATAATTTACTTTTTCCTTCTTTTCCCGATGTAAGATTGTAAAATAAAATTTAAATGGAAGTTAACCAATGGAGATTTTCTTAATTGTTTAAAATTAAGAAATTAGAGCATAAAATTCACTTTATGTAAATGAAAGAATTCATTTTTTCATTTTTTTTCTCGATCTGGATTGCAAAGTAAAAGGTAAATGGAAACTAGCTAATAAAATTTTTCTTAATTGTTTAAAATTAAGAAAATTCAATAATTTTAGAATGAGGGTTTGGAGTTGTAGAAGGCTTCTCCCTCAAAACCTCAGTTATAAGATTCACTTTATTTATGTAAAACAACTCACTTTTTCTTTCTTTTCCTGATGTGAGATTGTAACATTTTATATATGTGAAAAAAATCTTCTTTTTTTTTTTTTTTTTCTTTTCCCATTGTGAGATTGTAATTATTTTAAATTGAAATATTATGAGAGTTTCAAAATCTCATACAAAATTATTTTTAAAATTAAAACGTCTATGTGGAATTGTAAAATAAAAGTTAAATGAAAGCTAGCCAGTGGAGATTTTCTTAATTATTTAAAATTAAGAAAATAAAAAACAACGAGTATGAGATATTGATCATAGGGCTTATCATTAAAAATCTCATTTCGCTTATATAAATGGTACTATAAGATTTACTTTAGGGCAAATTACACTAACGGTTCCTATAGTTTGGACTTGTATCACTTTGATCCCTGACTTTTTAATTGTGACATATTTAACCCTAAATTTTGAATCTTGTTCCAAATAAGGACAATTGAAAATATCATTGCTTAATTTTAAGGGCAAAATAGTCAATTTGATAAAATATATACTAATTTGACAAAAATAAATATCAAAAAAATATTTTTGAATTTTTAAAAATTATTTCTACACACTAAGGCCAAGTTTGGGATAAGTCCACACTTTTTATCTTTTTATCTTTTTTGGGTCACATCAATCAACATCTCCTCCCTACTTTTCTACACATCTTTTTATAAAAAGTCAAAAAGTGTATTTATTTAGAACATCCCAAACAACCCCTAAAGATAAAATTATATATAATTAATATATCTTTTAGACATTTATTTATTTATTTTATCAAATTAATTTTTATTATGTGTTTGGATGATAATCACGTAATGGGTGGTTGTTTTTATTTTCATTAAATTAGTTTCTATTTTTCCAAAAGTCAAATATGGCGACAGTTTTGATATCATTATTAAACCAATCCATTAAATCAAAAAATTCAAAACTAAAAACATTTCATATATTAAATATATTGATTACATATTAAAATTCTAACAACCACCCATTACATAATCATTATCCAAACATATAATAAAAATTAATTTGGTAAAATAAATAAATAAATAAATGTTTAAAAGATTTATCAATTTTACATAATTTTATCTTTTGTGGGTAGAAATAATTTTTAAAAATTTAAAAATATTTTTTTGACATTTATTTTTATCAAATTAGTTTATATTTTATCAAATTTACGATTTTGCCCTTGAAATTAAGCGATAAGATTTTTAATTGTCCTTATTTGGAATAAGATTCAGAATTCAGGGTCAAATGTGTCATAATTGAAAAGTTAAAGATTAAAGTGACACGAGCCCCAAACTATAGGGACTATTAGTGTAATTCCCTATTCACTTTATGTAGGTGAAACATGTGATAACCCAACCTGTAATATACTTAATTATGCATTCGATTGTGTGTTTGATATGAATTTTTATGTTTAATTATGTGAGTGATTATGTGATTATGAATTAAATCTATTTACGAGGTATCCAATTTAAATATGAAATTTATCGATAAGGATTTTGGATTTGATTTGAAATTGAGGGCCTTGATGATTTATGAAATAAAAATTGATAATGATAATAAGTTCAATTTAATGTTTGGAACCTCCTTATTTTATTTTGGGACGTTGATCAAAGTGGTAACGTGACGGTAAAGTAAGAATGAACCAAGAATTTAATTCGGATGATTTTTCCTACAAGTAGCCATCACTCTTTTTTCCTTTTCTTTTTCCAAACTTTGAATTTGGATGTGAGGCTAGAACCATTGGAAAGCTTATTTCCAAGGCTTCAATTTGGACACAAGAACGACCTAGAACGGAATCCGGATGAGAGAGTTATGCCCGTTTGAAGTTTTGGAATCTGTGCTGGAAGCAGGTACGCTCAAGCGGGAAAAGCGACGCTCGAGCGGACTACGTGAATTCAGCAAGTTTAAAGGCACTTTTCTAGATCATTCTTCACAGTTCCATCCTCTCTCTTCATCTCTCTCACCCTTAGTCCGAAAACCCTAGAGATTTTGACCCAAATACCTTCTATTTGTCAAAGATTTGGCCAAGATCCTTTGCCAAAAAGTGAAGAAGGCTTGAAGCTTAATATTTTCTACCGATTGGAATTCATATTTGTAAAGGAATCTCATCAAAGCTTTGCTCCTTGCTTGATTCTTGAGGGTCAAGCGCAGAGACGAATCAAACACCAGAACACTGTGATCAGGCGTGTGACCAGGCTTAGAGGCATCTATCTAGAATCTGTTTTTGTCAGCCAACCTATATGCCTCCCGTGGAGGTTCCAGATATGTCAAATGGCTATGGCTATGTGATTTAAAGTTTAAGTTTTGTTTTTTTAAGTTTAAGTTTTGTTTTTTTGTTTGGTTAAGCAAATCTTGTGTATTTTGTAAATAGGGCTAAGTCCCTTTTTGTCTAATCTATATATATAATGACATAAGGATGATGTGTATATACATATATAAAAAGTTTCAAATTTTTCTGTCTTATATAAGTTTGCACAACTCAATGGATTTTGTATATTTGTTATTTGCTTCTGCTAACCCCTAATATTGTGTTATTATGTCTCAGAGGCCTTCGGTAATCCTAGGATTATTGGCCGATTATGATGTTAAACCTGTAGGGGCGGATTTGGGTCGTGACAAAACAACTTAGTTTTTCTTTCTTTTTCCGTTGTGGGATTGTAATTATTTTAAAGTTACATATTATAAAAGTTTTAAAATTTCATACAAAATTATTTTTAAAATCAAAACGTTTATGTGGGATTATAAAATAAAAGTTAAATAGAAACTAACCAATGGACAATTAAGAAAATAAAAAATAAAAAAAATGGTATTGATTATAGGGCTTCTCACTAAAAATCTTTTTTTACTTATATAAATGGGAGTATAAGATTCATTTTTATATAAGTGAAAATTTCACTTTTTCCTTCTTTTCCCGATGTGAGATTGTAAAATAAAATTTAAATATAAATTAATTAATGGGGATTTTCTTAATTGCTTAAAATTAAGAAAATTCAATAATTTATATAAATTGCAGCATAAGATTCACTTTTTTTAAATGAAAGAATTTACTTCTTTTTTTTTTCCCGATCTGGACTGTAAAATAAAAGGTAAATGAAAGCTAGTTAACGAGAGTTTTCTTAATTTTTTAAAATTAAAAAAATTCTATAATTTTAGAATAAGTGTTTGGAGTTGTAGAAGGCTTCTCCCTCAAAACCTCAGTTATAAGATTCACTTTATTTATGTGAAACAACTAACTTTTTCCTTTTTTTCCCAATGTGGGATTATAACATTTTATATAAATGAAACAACTCATTTTTTTTTCTTTTCTCATTATGAGATTGTAATTATTTTAAAGTTAAATATTATAAGAGTTTCAAAATCTCATACAAAATTATTTTTAAAATCAAAACGTCTATATGAGATTATAAAATAAAAGTTGAATGGAAACTTGCTAATGGAGATTTTCTTAATTGTTTAAAATTAAGAAAATCAAAAAAATGAGTATGGGATATTGATCATAGGGCTTCTCACTAAAAATCTCATTTTGCTTATATAAATGAGAGCATAAGATTCACTTTATGTAAATGAAACATTTCACTTTTTCTTTCTTTTTCTGTTGTGTGATTGTAAAATAAAAGGTAAATAGAAGCTAGCCAACGAAAATTTTCTTAATTGTTTAAAATTAAGAAAATTCAATAATTTTAAAATAAGTGTTTGGAGCTCCTAAAAGGCTTCTCCGTAAAAACCCATTTTTCTTATATAATATATTGATAGATAGTGAAATAAACTTTGCTTTTTTTTCTTGTTCCGATGAGGGATTATAAAACAAATTATAAGCTAATTAGAGTTTTATTTTTATACAGTTAAATGGAAGTTAGCTAATGAAATTTTTTTTAATTGTTTAAAATTTATAAAATCAGTATGAGAAATTATGATTAAACTAGCGAATCGGTCAAACGCAAAATGGTTTAGCCTAATCGGTTAGGTCAAATGACCAACCAATTTATACAAAAATTAATTAATTAAAACTTTTAGATGTTATTTTAATTTTAAAATTTTAACTGTCTTGAATTGAAATATACGTAATACTACACTATTAAGATTCATTTTACATAAGTGTAGACGTCCCTGAACGTCCTGGGAGGAAAAATCCCGTTTTGTTCATTAGGGCTCACTACAGTTCAGGATTCAATGTCACGGTCCTGTATCTAATCTTGCAAGGTGCAATGCAAGACCGATGAATCATCAAAGAGTCCAAATCCGGCAAATCATTTTTGAAAACAGATTTTTTTGTAAGATGTGCCAAACATACTTTGCCAGATACAGAGTCGCCACTTAAATATTTATTTTTGAGGGAATTTAGGAAACCCTGACTCGTTGCCTAAGGCCACGTGTCCGTCATCACCAAAGTTGTCTCGACTTGGGAACTTGGGTACGATTGGAGAAGGTCACTTTGTGAGCACCTCCGCTCGCCCGATCAAAGATCGGCCTCTACTAACCATGATATCAAGTTTTGAAAACATTATGTGCTCTTATTCCGGTTTATTAGCCTAGAATTACTATGTGATGCGCGTAGCATACAAATATAGACTAGATCGCCTGAGTTAGGACAAAACATTTCATGTTTGTTTTTGAAAGCGGTTTGCTACTCGCAAGTAGGCTAAAATTCAGATTTTGCCACCCTCAAGTGGGCTTAAAACTCTCAATTGGTGAATTGTTCCAATTCAAATAACTCAACCTTCACCCAGAGGTATTCAAGCAGTTATATCACATAAGCAAATAGCCTCATGGTAAGCATGCTATCATGGTAGTCATTCACACGCATGCAAGGATGCTAAAGTATAAGTACTTACCGAGTACTCCAAGCCAAAGAAAGAAGCTAATTAGAAAACATGCATGAATTCTAACTATGCTGAAATGCCTAATGCAACACATGCAAAAATGCAATTACAATAGGCTCGGCTATTCTAAGATGGCATATGAGATGCAACAGATAACATGTATTCAACTTGGAATTGAAATATGATGCAGTTAATATGATGCGCCGAGCCCGATGCGTGCAATACGAATGAATGTATGCAAACATGCTAACATGAGGTATGCTAATCGAAACATGACCTGAAACTAACCATAAAAAGCAGGTAAGTAAAAAGGTGAAAGACGTGGGGTTGGAAGACATTCACACACACGCACGCACCCTTATTACAAATTCGCCCTCTCGATGGAGGGTCCGAAAGAATAATACAAACCCAATAAATAATTAACTACTCTAGCTAATTAATTATTACAGACCTTTGATTAATTAACAAATTAATTGCAAAAATAAACTAAGTATGAAAATAAAGAGACCGCCGTAGCTCCGCCTCGAAATGATTGGATGATGTATACTCGATTGGCCTCGCTCGGAAACCCGTTGCCATGCCCACTGTCGCCTTTGTTTGCACTGTTTCATGCCTCTAAAAGCTGCACAAATCCCAATACTAATTCTGAACCACTCCATGAGCATTGTGGGAGGTCACCGGCCAGTAGATAGGGCCACCGGCCATTGAAACATGGTAATCAACCATTTGTATGACTATCGACCAGATATTTTTGGTCGATTGGCACTTGATGTAGTCGGTCGGCCAATGATTCCTGCAGAATCCTGTTTTGCTGCAACAGAGGACAGACAGTGCATGGCAAGGCGTTTTCAAAGCAATGTGTGCACGACCACCCTCCCTATCATGCTATGAACTCAAAGGAGCGTGGCTTTCGACTCCCGGGCCATCAATCACGCATTTCAACGCATGATGGCCAAAGGAGCCAAGTGTGCATATCAATGTAAAATGGATGCACAAAACAAATGGATGCCACATACTCTATCATGTTGGATCAAGAGTGACGGCGACTGAAGATTGAGGCATGTTTCGTCACTTTAAGTATGAACGTCCCTCCTACCTCACGTTTGGTTTGACACCCCAAACCAAACACCATGTAATGCATGTATGCTAAATACAATGCGATATGTAAATGCAATACAAGGTAATGCAACCTAAGCATGCCAAATGCAATGTGATGCAACCTAAGCATGCCAAATGTAATGAGACTCGAGTATGCACACAAGACTAAGGTAGCAAGCATGCCGGATGCAATGCAACCTAAGCATGCAAGTTAAACTAATGCAACATGAACATGCCAAGTATACAACAAGGTTGTGTAATGCAACTAGCTAAGCATCATGCAATATGCTAAACATGCAAACATGATATAATGCAAGTATGGAAATAATGTAACGCAACATGAGTGTGCCTACTCAATGCAACTTGCACAAGCATGTAACAAAGTGTAAACTAGAAAGCATGTAACAAGATGAAACATGTCAAACATGCAACTATATACAAGGATGGGCTTAAACCGGAATGGGAGACCTCAGCCATGCCCCAAAACAGTGGCCAAAATACCAAAACTAAGGCACCGAAATGCGAGACAACCATGCACACATATTGGTCCATCACTTAGGCCACAATGCACAACCTTCAAACATGAGCAAGATGTGATGAATATGAGAATATGGCATTACAATAAGCTCTGAAATCACATGAAGAATGATGCCAAATTGACTGGCATGCTAATAGAGTTAAAGTTCAAAGCTAGCCAAGGGACTTGAACCATGACCATGTCAACCAAGCCCCAAAGGGGCAAGGTGACCCAAAATAGTCCCGAGGCAGACCAAAATGAAGCCAAAACACCTATGGAATGAGGCCAAAACATGCTAGAAAGGTGAGTACAAAACAAGACGTATACAAGGCCAAAAAGGGCAAATGCACTACACCTCTAACAACCAAACATGGCATGACTTAGACCAATAAAGTCAGAGTTAAAACACATCAAAATAAGCCCCAAAACCCGATGAGAAGGTCTCCTAAAGACCTAATCATGAAGGGACATGCAATGGTCCAAACATGGAGCATGAAACAACACCTCCCCAAGGCATTGAATGGATGGCAAATGCAAGTATACAAGCATGAAATATGGACTGAAATAGCATGATAAATGATCCCAAATCACTAAAATAGCCCAAATGAAGCATGCTCATGACTCACACACCCAAACCTAGCAAGCTAAAATGCAAAGTGGCTATACAAAGCATGGCAAGCATGACCCAAAAGACCAAAAACAGAGCTCAAGCATGTCACAACATAGCTAAAAGCTTCATGAAGTCAAGCTAAAACATGCATGCACGATGGTCTAAATGCATGATATATATTATGATAAATAGAGGGGATTTCAAAGCAAGTGCATGATGCATGCAATAGGCTATCAATCTGACCAAAAACAAAGGTATAATATGATAAACTAACACCAAATACCTACCGAAATGAAGCCAAATAAAGCTAAGCAAACATGCTACCTTTATGAGCCCTAAATGCAAACAAATGAGAGACAAAGGGAGAGGGGTGTCCCTCCCCTATACATGACTTTAAAACCACTTCTCCACCATTGAAAATCCTCTGGATTTCAGTGGTGAGAAGGTCGAAATAAGGGGGTTCCAAAGCCCAAAGAGAAAGGCACAAAAAGAGGCCAAACAAGGCCTAAGAGGGTGTAAACAACCCCCAACCCAAAAGCAACCTTAAACAAACATCTTAAGCATGAAAATACAGAACTTTTATCAGTTATGCACTAAGCTCAAAACAACATGTAAGATAGGCTAAAAACTAGTGCAAGAAAGGGGAATAAAGAAGGTAGTTCTCACCCTTGAAGAACACTTCAAGAACACCAACTCCAGCACCTTCTTTTGACCAAAACCAACTCAAAAACTCTGAGATCAAACCCTTAGCACCTCCACAACCGAAGTATAGTGTAATACTAGGTGCCTTAGTGCAAAACTAAGAACAAAACACCCTTTAGAACACTATTACACACACAAATGTAGAGAGAGAAGGAGATATAGAGAGAGAGAGAGAGAGGGATATATAAGCTATATATTAGATTGTTCAACCTCTGGAAAGGGAGGGGAGGCCCTCCTTTTATAACAAAACCATTTTACAAAGCTTCCAAGAGAAGCTAAAAAAGGCTCAAATCCCTCCATACACATGTTTGGAGGAGAGCCATTCGGTGGCACAAAATATCTGCCAAAAGCAGATGAAAAGGGGTCGACCGGGAAATATGGCCGATTGACCAAAATAGGTGGCCGACCGACCAAACATAGTGCCGATCGGCCAACACTTTTGGCTGATGGCAATAAAAAGGGATCGGTGGCTTCAAGCCTTGGCCGGTGGGTTGAGGGGATGGCCAACAAGCCACCTTCTTCCCTTAGGAGCAAAAGAAAACAAGTATTTGTGCACAACCAAGTACAAAACAAACAAGTCGAGAGGTCTTGAGGCAAGGCGCGCGACCGAAACCTCCGAGAACTCAAGATGAACACGAATATGGATGATCACCGAGTGTTCAAACGGTGACGTCCAAGTCTTAAGGACGGTCAAAAATGGGGTGTCTATAATAAGTGAAACAACTCACCCTTTTTCTTCTTCTTTTTTTTTTTTAAATGTGAGATTATAAAATAAAATTTAACAATTATTTGGATTGAAAGTTTATTTTTAATCAAGAAATCTCTCTCTCTTTCAATCTTTAATCAGATCAATCTTTAGTTTATTTCGAATCAAACAAATCTAATCAATATGTTTTGATAAAACCCCTAAAATCACGGTTAAACCAACAAATCCATCAAATAAAAAATGATTTAGCCTAATCGGCTAGATCATAATTAATTAATTAATGAATTTTTTTTTAAATTTAAACTATGTTGAATTGAAACATGCATAACACCCCAATATTAAATGGGATAGGAGTATAATATTCACTTTATATGAGTAAAATAACTTATTTTTTTCCTTTTTCGACGTGGGATTATCAAATAAAAGTTAGCTAATGGAGATTTTCTTAATTGTTTAAAATTAAGAAAATTAATAAAATTAGTATGAGATATTGAAACTCTCACAAGTCTCCTCACTAAATGGGATGAGAGTATAAGATTCCTTTTATATAAGTAAAACAAATCATTTTTTTCTTTCTTTTCCTGATGTAAGATTATCAATAAAAGTTAGCCAATGGAGATTTTCTTAATTGTTTAAAATTAAGAAAATTAAGAAAATTAGTATGAGATATTGAAACTCTCACAAGGCTCTTCACTAAAAATACCATTTTCCTTATATAATATATAGATAGATAGATGGGACCTATCACGGGTTCAATTTTGACAATTCAAATTATTTATTTTGTAAAATTGTTTCTGTATATTATCAAAAAAATAAAATAAAATAGGTCACTCCGATAATTATAATGTTTTAAATTTATAGCATGTCTTCAAAAAAAAAAAATGATTAATAGACAAAAATATATTAAAAGTTCAATTAAAAGCAAAAACAAAACTTATATTAAACTTAAAATTGTATTTTATATGATTTTTAATAAATTGGATGTAAATTACATAAAAGATTAAAAAATGTTATGATACTCTTTAGTAGAAATAATATTAAAAGTTGTAACTAATTCTTTATTATACCGATTATCCGTATCAATTTCGTGTTATATAGTTTTGACACTAACCTGATCTGTTTAATATTTGTGTTATCAGGTTGTGCTACATACGTATTAATGTTAGGAAATGATCAATCCTAACTTGCTAATTTCGTAATGGTTCGAATCATGTTATCGTGTCCTATTGCAAATTTCCACCCTTATATGCTAGTACCTTACTGCATAACTTAAGTTACCTCCAATACCTTTCAAATCTTTTTTTTTTTAAAAGTAATATGTGATTATTATGACATAATTGTTTTGGAGATTTGACATGTGCGAATGCAAAAAGATTAATGATTCATCTATCGAATTCGTTTAATTTGAATTCTTCTAATTCAGTCTCTTCTCAAAAAGAAACTCATGTGCGTGAGTTTCTTCTCGAAAAGAAATTTACTTAGACTTGTTTGAACTAAACAAATTCGATAGACGCAATGATACAAATAAAAAAATGATTTGTGATTCCTTTTTTGCGATTTTAAATCATCCCGTTAATTTGTGTCTCAACCAATTAAAACTGATTATATAGAAAAAGTGAGGCTTGAAATGTCAATATGTACAAATTTGACTTGAAATGTCAATTGTGTAAACTCACATTTAAGCAAGGCAGGTGATGGAGTTCCATCAACTAGTCAGATTGCCAAAAAGTTAAGGCTTTTTAATTTTTTTTTTAATTATAAATTTTATGGTTTTATTTAACAAATTAAAAATAAGGACTATAAGTATCTCTTTAGTTTGACGAATTCAACTACTAAATTTACATTATTTTCAAGTTACCTTCAAATTTTAATGGATATTTTATTTCATATCATTTTCATAATGGGCCATTGTTCTAGAAATAAAATAACTCAACTGTCAAGTAACTTGTCATTTGAAAAATGCGGTAGGTTTAATTTTTTTATTAAATAAATAATTAAATATTTTACATAAATGTGAGATGTTACACTTATATAAAACATTTAATTATTTATTTAATAAAAAATTGATACTCTTCTGGGATGTGTTGTCACCACAATAATATGACACTTGTTATGTGACTCACAATAAAATTTAATAATGTACAATGACAAACGGAGGAGAAACTTAAAATGTTTACTCACATATCAAAATTATTTATTTCTCTCTCTTTCTCTCTCTATGTATTCTCTCTCTGTCTCTCCTCTTCGTCTCCTTCCACTACAAGAAAATACACTTTTAGCGACCACTTTTGCCGACTAAAAATATTTTGGTTGCCAAAAGTTGTGGAATTGGCGACCAAAAATTATGTTAGTCGGTAAAAGTACAATATTTAGCTACTAAATTTTTTTAGTTGGGATATATTAATTTTTGGCGACTAAAAAAAAATTTAGTTGCTAAAAATCTCACAATTGGCTACGAAAAAAAATTTAGTCGCTAAATTTGCCACAATTGGCAACCTAAAAAATATTTTAGTCGCTTTATAGATAGTTTTTGCAACTAAAATAATTTAGTCACTCAATGAAAAATAAAAATTTATTTTTTATCTTTGGCGACCAAAAGTTTGCTCGGCAAAAATTTAATTTCAGCGACTAAAAAATATTTTAGTCGCGGTATAGATAGTTTTGGCAACTAAAATAATTTAGTCGCTAAATGAAAAATAAAAATTTATTTTTTATCTTTGGCAACCAAAAGTTTGGTTGGCAAAAATTTAATTTCAGCGACTAAAAAATATTTTGGTCGTTGTATATATAGTTTTGGCAACTAAAATAATTTAGTCGCTGAAAGAAAAATAAAAATTTACTTTTTATCTTTGGCGACCAAAATTTGGTCGGCAAAAATTTGATTTCAGCGACTAAACAATATTTTAGTCCTTGTATAGATAGTTTTGACAACTAAAATAATTTAGTCGCTGAATGAAAAATAAAAATTTACTTTTATCTTTGGCGACCAAAATTTTGGTTGGCAAAAATTTAATTTCAACGACTAAAAAATATTTTAGTCGCTGAGTGAAAAATAAAAATTTACTTTTTATCTTTGGCGACTAAAATTTGGGTCAGCAAAAATTTAATTTCAGTGACTAAAAAATATTTAAGTCGCGGTATAAATAGTTTTGGCAACTAAAATAATTTAGTCGTTAAATGAAAAATAAAAATTTATTTTTTATCTTTGGCGACCAAAACTTTGGTTGGCAAAAATTTAATTTCAGCGACCAAAAAATATTTTGGTCGCTGTATATATAGTTTTGGCAACTAAAATAATTTAGTCGCTGAAAGAAAAATAAAAATTTACTTTTTATCTTTGGCGACCAAAATTTGGGTCAGCAAAAATTTAATTTCAGTGACTAAAAAATATTTTAGTCGCGGTATAAATAGTTTTGGCAACTAAAATAATTTAGTCGTTAAATGAAAAATAAAAATTTATTTTTTATCTTTGGCGACTAAAACTTTGGTTGGCAAAAATTTAATTTCAGCGACTAAAAAATATTTTGGTCGTTGTATATATAGTTTTGGCAACTAAAATAATTTAGTCGCTGAAAGAAAAATAAAAATTTACTTTTTATCTTTGGCGACCAAAATTTTGGTCGGCAAAAATTTAATTTCAGCGACTAAAAAATATTTTAGTCGCTATATAGATAGTTTTGGCAACTAAAATAATTTAGTCGCTGAATGAAAAATAAAAATTTACTTTTTATCTTTGGCGACTAAAATTTTGGTCGGCAAAAA
Organism: Camellia lanceoleosa; assembly: GCA_025200525.1. Classification (NCBI taxonomy): domain Eukaryota; kingdom Viridiplantae; phylum Streptophyta; class Magnoliopsida; order Ericales; family Theaceae; genus Camellia; species Camellia lanceoleosa. The sequence continues at coordinate 199,097,648 of CM045760.1, read as the reverse complement.
TTTAATTTTAGCGACTAAAAAATATTTTGGTCGCTGTATATATAGTTTTGGCAACTAAAATAATTTAGTCGCCGGAAGAAAAATAAAAATTCACTTTTTATCTTTGGCGACCAAAAGTTTGGTTGGCAAAAATTTAATTTCAGCAACTAAAATAATTATTCGTTGAAAGAAAAATAAAAATTTACTTTCACTCATCACTCTTTCTCTCTCTTTTTGTCTGTCTGTTTGTCTCTCTCTTTCTCTCTATGTCTATGTCTCTCTTCTCTTTCTCTCTATGTCTATGTCTCTCTTCTCTTTCTCTCTCTCTCTCTCTCTCTCTCACTCATCACTCTTCTCTGTCTGTCTGTCTCTCTCTTTCTCTTTGTTTTTGTCTCTGTCTCTCTTCTCTTTCTCTTTCTCTCTCTCTCTCTCACTCATCACTCTTCTCTATCTGTCTGTCTCTCTTTCTGTGTCTCTCGCTCATCTCTCTTCTCTCTATCTCTCTCATCTCTCTTCTCTCTTTGTCTCTCTTCTCTCTCTCTCTCTTCTCTTTTTCTCTCTTGCTCATCTCTCCTTGTCTCTCTCTTGTTTATCTCTTTTCACTCTTTTTTTTCTCTCTCTCTTTGTCTGTCTCTTTTCACCCATTTTTTCATCTTCCCCTCTCTCTTCTCTTTCTCTCTCTTACTTATCACTCTTCTCTGTTTGTCTGTCTGTCTCTCTCTCTCTCTCTGTGTCTCTCACTTATCTATCTCTTTTCTCTCTCTATCTCTTTCGTTCATCTCTCTTCTCTCTATCTCTATTGCTCATCTATCTTCTCTCGCTCTCTCTCATCTCTATCTGTCTCTCTCGCTCATCTCTCTTCTCTCTATCTCTCTTTCTGTCTTTCTCATTCATCTCTTTTCTTTCTATGTCTCTCTCGCTCATCTCTCTTCTCTCTATCTCTCTTTCTGTCTCTCTCGTTCATCTCTCTTCTCTTTATGTCTCTCTCGCTCATCTCTCTTCTCTCTATCTCTCTCTCTGTCTCTCTCGTTCATTTCTCCTCTCTCTTTGTCTCTTTTTCTGTCTTTCACTCTCTATCTATTTCTCTTTTGTCTCTCTCTCTCTTCTTTTCTCATTCTCACTCATCACTCTTCTTTGTCCTGCTTGTCTTTGTCTCTATCTCTATTTCTTTTTCTCTTTGTCCCTCATTCATCTCTCTTCTCTCTATCTCTCTCATTTTTTTTTCTTTCTCTATCTCTATCTCTCACTCATCTCTCTTCTCTCTATCTATCTCTCTCTCTGTCTCTCTCGCTCATCTCTCTCTCTCTATCTATCTCTTTTTCTATGTTTTTCTCTCGATCATCTCTTTTCACTCTCTTTCTTTCTCTTTGTCTATCTCTCATTCATCTCTGTCTCTTTCTTTCTCTATCTCTTTCTCTCTCTGTCTCTCTCTCACTCATCACTCTTCTCTCTCTCTCTCTTTCTCTCTCTATGTCTGTCTGTCTATCTCTGACTCTTCTCTCTCTCTCTTTCTCTGTGTGTGTGTGTTTGTCTGTTTCTCTCTCTCCCCTATTGTGTTTACCTTGCTCACTCTCTCTCCCCTCTTCTTTATTTACCGAGCTCTTCACTACAAGAAAATGCACTTTTAGCGACCACTTTGTCTCTCTCTTGCTCATCACTGTCTCTGTCTGTCTCTCTCTCACCACCCATCTCCTCTACCACATTCACTACTACTGCAAATGTCATTCCACTACCAGCATTATTACCATTGTTGCCATTCCACCTCTACGATTACCATTACTACCACCATCGTTACCACTCCACTACCACCACTACTACTACTATTACCTCTACTCTACCACCGCCACCTCATCTCCTCTACCGCTACCACAACTTCACCATTAATCTCCTTCTCCATCACCACCACTACTATCACCTCTTATCCACCACCTTCACCACTACTGTCACTCCCTCTCCTCTACCACAAAAAATTAGTTCTTGATTTTTAGTAACAAAAAAAAAAAAAAATGGGCCACAAAAAAATATTTTTCATTAAAATATTACCCCTATTCCTACCAAATAAAAAAAAAATTCATTAAAATAAAAATGAAGCAAATTTTCCCCCTATTTTCACTGACCCGCCCGCCCAAACTTATTTCCCCCCTTTTTTCCATGTCTTTCCCCCCCTTTTTTCATTTCCTTTCAGGTTTGCAGAGCCCTAAGTTTCAAAACAACATGTCTCTCTCTCTCTCTCTCTCTCTCTCTCTCTCTCTCTCTCTCTCTCTTTCACAGAGGTGAGCGACGAGCATCGAATTTTAGTTTGGACGAGCGACCAGCAGGACCATGATTCTCGACAAGGGTCAGCTTCTCGAGACTGAGCAAATGTTCAGCGACGCCGGTGAGCAGTGGCCTATTATTATCCTCGAGGAGGAGAACCACCAAGCAGCCCCTGGTACTAAGGTAACAGTTTCTGATCAAATCTCGGCATTTTTTGATTCATACATTTGATCGAATAGTTGGTGGATCTTGATTATTCTTTTGTCATTGTTGTTGTGGGTTTGATTTTCTGTTACATGAATTTGATGGGTTTTTTTTGTTTTATTCAAATTTTATTTTCTATATATATATATATTATGAGCAATTGGTGGATTCTTCAATCATGCGTCTTTATGAAACTTGTGAGAGATATTTGGTTCAAAGTTGGAAAAATTTTCAGATTAGATTTATGGGTCAAATTGCTTGACATTGGTAGGTATACCCATAAAAAGTGGTGAATATTTCAAAAAAGATATGCCAAACAGTCAACTTGAAATTGTTTATCTTCTTTCTATGCTCAAAATACAGTCAACTTGTTCTTCTTCTTTTACACTTTTCATTGTTTAGTAGTAAGAATCCTATAATGGCTTGGATGAACAGTGAGGAGATTGTTCTATCCGTATGATGATATAAGAAGTATGATCAACATTATTCTTTTGGATTAAAGGGGAAAAAATGAATATCTTCGTTTATTGTTTGTATTGGGCAAACATTTTCCTTTGCCTTGTATTTTATTGTTTCATCAGCAATCATCTACATATATGTCATATCCTTTATGTACCCTATATGTCAAACCTACCATGCTAAATGACCGCGGGATTTTTTCTGTATCATTTCCGAGAGCTAGTGCGATGACTGATTGAATCGTTCTAAGTTTTCTGCACTATACAATATTTGACTATTTTTTGTTAAATATGATTTTGCAAGAGGGTAAAAATGTGATTCCACTTGTTCTGTTAACATCATTAGGCCAATCGTTTTGACAAGGGGTGTTAGTGTTATTTTAGAAACTTGAAGGGTGTCCTTGTCAAAAGCTTCAAGGGTGTTAGTGTAATTTACCCAGAAAAAGTTTTTAGAAAAAAGACCTCAAGGGCAAGAAATACTGCTTTGAAGTTATAATTAATTGTAAAAAAATAAATAAAATTCAGTTTATTATTTATGTTTTGTTGCAATAGTTCATAAATACTCTGCAAGAGGATCAGTCAGTGTTAAAAATACTCACTCAAAGTTGAGCTTTACCCATTTCCTTACCTGCATAATTTTTTTCTTCAAGCTATGTCTCATAACTGTTTTCTCCATTTTTTTGTTTGCCCCAGGTATGCATTAGATGATGTTGGTTCTGGATCTCATGTGCATCTCAGTTTGTGGGAAAATGGGAAAAATGTATTTATGGCATCTGGTGGACACTCTAAGCATGGAATGTCCAAGGTTGGAGAAGAGTTCATGGCAGGGGTTTTAAATCATCTTCCTTCAATTCTGGCCTTTACGGCACCATTTCCAAACAGGTTTTTAGTTTTTTCGTATAATTTTGATGATTCTTGTGCAAAACATGTTTCAGAGTTGAACCCATATGAATAAGTAGTTAGGTACTAACAGAGAAGTATGCATTTTTACCAGTTCTGTTAAAATATCTTGTCTACATAACATTATTTTTTAAGCATGCAGTTATATTTGGAAATTTGATGGGTGTACTATTGATCTTGAGGAAAACCTTTAAAGGTGATGTTTCCATCGCTTTCAGTCCTGCATAAAGAAAGCAGATATCTCACAATAATTTCTGGAGCCACTATTCTGCAAAGACTTTTTCCCAGTTAATCATTTGAATTGAAACAAACAGATCCTTGCATTTCTACTTCTCCCTGCAGACTCGAATTTATTAATTTTTATGCACGGACCTTTTTCTAATCTGGAAGTTTTTATGTAGAACTCATTGGCCTAGAAACATGAGAGGACAGATAAGATGTTTGAAATTTTGAATGAAATTCAATTTTTGATGAATTGGAGGATTTCAATTTTCAGCAAAATATGTAACTTATTTTTTTAAAAATACATGTATTCTTTTCCTATTCTTATCATAAGTTGTCTGTGTGATATGATCTTGTGTAAAACTCAACCCCAATAGCTAGCTTGTAAAGTGAGGGTGCACTTTTGACACTTATTCTAATTGTTGATGCTCCATTTTTGCTAAATTAAAATAATGCCCTTCTGTGCAAATAGTTTTTGCCCATTTCTTCACTTCCAAATGTATGCAGTTTGAAGGATCAAAATTTTAGTACGTTGTTGGGCTTTTGAACTTCAAATAGATGTGTATTAAATTAACAGAAAAAATATAGTTTGTTTTCTCTAATTTCCTTGTTCAATTGTTATTGGAATGTAGTCATGATCACGTAGTGCCCAATATGTGGAGTGGAGCATACCAGTGCTGGGGAAAAGAGAACAGAGAAGCACCTCTAAGAACCGCATGCCCACCTGGGGTTCCAAATGGTGTTCTGAGCAACTTTGAGATTAAAGCATTTGATGGGTGTGCAAATCCACACGTGGGCTGGCTGCTATAATTGCTGTTGGGATTGATGGCCTTCGTAGACATCTAAGTTTGCCCGAACCCATTGGTAAGTAGGATTATATGATTGTACTATACCCAATGTGTAACATCAATTATTTGTTAGTGTTTTTTCTGTGCATTATTTCTGAATATTTTTTTAGGCATACCATCCATAAGTCCCCCATGTTTCATGTCCTTACGGCCCTGACACTTAATAAAAAATAAATAAATCCTTTATGGATTATGTGAAAGAGTTCAGATTCAACTGTATCATTCCTCTAGCAGTGTTCATGCCAAATATTCATACTTGGTTCGATATGCATTAGTTCATGGTACGTGCCATGGTGTTTTAAAAAATATAAGAAGTGTTTTCCTTCCCCTTTTTTTCCTCAACAATCTTTATGTGGTAACTTCCAAGGGTCCAAGCCCATATAGGCCCTTTGATTCCAAATTTTTAACTATATCTCAGATGCATTGCTACAATTTGGAGTCTAATATGAGTTCTATTCTCATTCCTCTTAATCCGGGTACTTTTTATTGTTAAATTGTAGGACTCATTTTTTAGACATATCACTAGTGTGCATATTTTATAATGGAACTGTATCTGTATTGGTCATAACACCTCTCAGAACTCCCACATGCACGACATATCACTAGGTTTTGAGAGTTCAAATTTGTTCAAAACGCCTCTTGTCTTTATAGCCCATTTAGTGGTTTGAAGTTCCCAGATGTCCATTGAGGTTACATGCATAATGTACTTAGAATCTTTGTTAAAATTGAAAAGATGATCACGCTTGTTTTGATAGTGACCAAATCCAGAAGTTTTGTAGTGAGAATCTTACAACAAATTATAATCTTATAATAAATTATAATCTTGTAGTGAGACTATTATAACAAATCCAGACGTTGCCAGATGTCCACTAGTTTTCAATGAAGGTTTGTGAATATTAGAATCTTATAACAAATTATGCATTTTTTATGGCATTCTATACAGTGAATTCTGTAATTTACTGATCTACAATTTATTATAAGTATTTTCTGGCTGCACTTTATTAAGCTAGTACACAGAGAATTTGGCAAAAAAAGACTTCATATTTTCTAGAATTATTTAGGTTATGTTTGGATTGTGAATTTGGATAGGAATTTGAAAGGGAAAGGAAAAGGTGGGGAAATAGAGAAAAATGTGGGTGGTTCTTTAGGACTTGAAAATTGTAGAGTTGGTGGGACTCTGGTTCTTTAGGACTTGAAAATATAAATTAATATATTTTAGTAGTTGTGTGCACTCAAGTTAATTATTAGCTGTCACTGCATTAATCCGTAATCCTATAAGAATAAGGCATCCTTGACTCTTGAAAACTTGGTAATCATTTTCACATTATGATTTTGTATATAAATGTTTTGTCATTTTGTTTTTTTTTTTGAAATTTTTTCTTAACATGTAAATGTTATTTTTTTTCTTTTAGTTTTGGTGCAAGGAAATTGATTAGATTTATCTCACATTCGTCTTCATTTCATGTTAACATTAGGAATGGTGTGAAAAACAAATGGAATTCTCTCTACTGTTTGGCAAACTGGAAAAGACTAAAGCAATGAAAGCTGGTATTACACGCCATGCAGTACTTGAGGAAGAGGTATGCTTATGAACTCTAAAGTAGATATCACTTAAATTATTTGATATTCTTAGCTTATCCCGAAAATTATAGAATTCTTTCATGTGAGCATGCTCTTTGTTGACTGTGACTATCAAAATTCTTATCTATGCTAGTAAAATAGTTCTTTTCTGAGATCATTCTATCATCTTCTTGACGAATTTATTTTAACTATGACTGTTAGTTTAGTTGTTTGCTATCATTGAAATCTTGCTAGAAAATTCTTGCAACAAAAGTAACTTTTCAAGATGGAAAATGCTTTTTACGAGCAGAATGGTACCAAGATCTAGAGTCTGTGTGAGGTTACACCTTCTTTTGTTTTTGAAAAGTTTTGATAGAATTTAGCTTATATATGGTTTGCCTTGCATAATAAATATGGTTATGGAGCTGCTCGAGATTTTCTATAGATGGTATTTGGATGGAGTAGTTTTGATTTGAGCTTGGAAATCAAGTCTGATGCTGGAATTATTAAGGATATGGATCTTGGTGAAACCATTGTTGGATTTTATGACTGAAGTACATGGACTTGAAATAACAGGTGAGTGACCTAGGCCTAGATCATAACGGTTACCTAGGCTTAGATTAAACAAACTTGTGAGAGCAAGTAGCGCAACGATAGGATATACGGTTAGAGATATAGACAAAAAAATGTGAGAGAAAAAGGAAAAAACGAGCCGTATGGGGGCGAAAATTGAAAATAGCACCCAAACAGCCCTGAGATCATCACAGTCACATCGGCCTAGATTAAACACATTTGTGAGAGCAACAAAACATCACTTTTTCCACAATTCTTGAAATAGTAAGAAAAACTAACATTTTTATAAAGAACAATAAAAAAAAAGCCTTATTTGAGTAAAGACCACAAATGAAAAAGTCTGGGGATGTGGTTGGTATTAAAACTAGATGACAAACATTGAAAATGATGATATTGATAGAATTGTAGTGTTGATTGGATATATACATATGAATGTTATTTTATTTATAAAATGGTATTAATAGTCATTTAATTTGTTCGTATTACCTTTACTTTCCTTAGACATTTTTCATTTTTTGTCCAATTTTATAATAATTTGATGTGCAAATATTTTAATAAAAAAAGTACCTGACAATATTTTTGTTTTTCTTTGGTACAGATGGATGAATTCATGCATGAAGCTGAATTGTATAGGATTAGTTGGCATCTGTTGCATTTTTTGAAGGATTATATATTTTTGGATAGATATGTATGGAAAATATTTGGATAAAGTAGTAGTTATATTTTTAGATAGATGAGCATGGATTAAAATTTAAAATATAATAACAAGTACTTGTCATGTTTTAAATTTTTTATGCTAGATGGATGTGAATTGGATGATTATATAGATTACATGATTTTTAATTGAATGGTTATGTAGTTTGGAATTACTTATGGATGGAAACTTATAATAATTGATGACTTTAATTAAACAGATTAAGGATTTGATGATTTATGTATTTTGTTGGATGTTCATGATTCAGTTGATTTTGTTGGTTTAAATGATTTTTGCAAATTACAGGTTATATTGAATGGATTTGATGGATTATTATATTTTGATAAACAAAAAGAATTGAATTGGCGACTAAAAATTGGTTTTGTTTTCCCTCTTTTGGCGACTAAGTGATTAGTCAGGAAAGATGAGTAATATTTTTGCCGACTAAAGTTGTTAGTTGGTGTATGACCACTCACATTTGGCGACTAAATTGTTGGTCGGCAAAAAGGTATATTTGGCAACTAAATAATTAGTCGGTAAAATTATTAATTTTAGCAACCAAAGAGTTTGGTCGCGAATAGGTCTATCGTCGACTAAAGTCTTAGTCGTGCAAACATTACTTTTGGCAACTAACCGATTTGGTTGGGAAATGTTACTTTTGGCGATTAACCGATTTGGTCGGGAAATGTTACTTTTGGCAACTAACATGTTTTGTCGAGGAATGGTATAATTAGCGACTAACATATTTAGTCGGAAAAATATCACTTTTGGCAACTAGAGTGTTTTAGCTAAAAAATGGATTAGTCGTGGTAATTATATATTTAGTGACCAAAAATTTAGTTGGCAAATAGAACTTTTTTCCGACTAAAAAACTTTTTAGTCGCTAATTACTTTTTGCGACCCTCAATTGGCGACTAAAGTGGCGACAAAAAAAATTAGTCGCGGATAACTTTTGCCGACTAAAAATGGTAGTGTTCTCTTGGAACTTGGACCTAAATATGAATTCTTCCTCATCCATCTCCTGTCTCGCTTGATCTAATTCAACTAATAGTTTGAACTGCTGGGGAGATTTACAGGCTAATGTACGAAAGAATCATCAAACAAACATTTACAGATATGTAAAATTTATAAACAGATTACATTAAATCTGAATTTTTAATCACCAAACTGATTTTCAACATGCGTTTTTCCACATAAATATTGAGTAAAGAACACTGCTACAACGTTTTTGGGCTCTATAACAAAAATTTCTCTGGTAATCTTTCATGGCTACAAATTTTCCTTCTAATCAATAGACTCCATCAGCCACAAAACTTTGGAACAAGAGAAGAACCAGCTTTCTGTTTTCTCCAGCAGATAAGTGGGTCACACACAACACACACACAAACAAAACACTCACTTTCCAATTTAAGATCATATTCTATTTTTTATCCTCTTCCCTTTATCAACATCTTTGAAACAAAACACTCACTTTCCAATTTAAGTCTTTTGCTACATGATAAAATGAACGTTAATTGTTTTTTTGTGTTCTTCTGTTCCATATTTTTTTCACGATAGATTGGACTGCAGATATGAAAAATTAGATTTCCATGATTTCATCCCACGACATTAACATCTATCCATTGCTACAAACCAGTATTGGGCTGATATGAGGTGGTAAAGAAAAAAGTTCTCTTTCTTTCGAACAAAAAGAAAAAAACAAAAAAATAAAAAAAATAAAAAATAAAAAAACAAAAAACAAAAAACAAAATAGAAAAAAGTTTTTTTTTTGATAAAAAAGAAAAAGAAAAAGAAAAAAGTTAGGAGAGAGAAATGATAACTGATCAGAGAGAGGTAGACGACGATAGCTTTGAAAAAAGAAAACGTTAATGCAGTGTCATTTAAGAGATTTGAGAATGAATTTAAACAGTGATGATTTAGAACTCTAAATATTGAGCTCTAAATCTATTACTAGTGAGGTGAAAATGGCAAAAAAAAAAAAGAAAAAAAGACACAACATTGACTGTGACAGTGGGTGGAATCTACTGCCATATCACTAGTGACACCTCTAATTAGAGGTCTCAAGCTTTATTAAAATTTTAAAATAAAAAAATATAATATATATATATATATATTTATGTTTTACTTAATTATATATATATATATATATATTTCCTTTCAAATTCTTTCTTAAATTTCTTGACCAAACACAATAATTGTACCTTTTTCTCTCCGTCAATTACTAAATTTATTATGGAACCCACAGGTAGGGGTGTGCGCGATGCGGGTCGGTGTGGTTTGAAAAAAAAATAGATGGAACAGCTCATCAACCTAAGCGATTACATCTTGTGCAATACTAGCAAAACTGGTAGTTTTTAAAACATTATTTGAACAAAAAATTAAAAAAATTGTTTGGTTCATAAATTTTTAAATTACAACTTAAAATTAAAACTTAAATTTTCTCTCTCCTCTCCTTTTTCTTATGATTAATAAATCATTCAATCGTTTTTTCTCTTTTCTATCTTATCTCTCATTCTCTCACGTTCTAAACGCTAATGAATCAATTTTCTCTTATAGTCATCTATTCAACTAAAAAATAAATAAATTACAAATCATCTCAAAATTATTTTTAAAATTTATAACCAAACAAATTTTTAATAACTTTTAAAAAAAAAAATACAACTCAAAAAACATTTCAAAAATTAAACTAAACGGGGCCTAATTCTATTTTTTCTAACCAATCCTCTCTATAACATCATTTAATGACTTTTACTTTAACAATTGTATAAATTTTTTCTTAATTTATTATAACAGTAAATTTACATAAATATTTTACAATTAATGAATGATGTAATGAGATCTCCAATTATTACAACTACTACAGTTCAAAAAAAAAAAAGAATTATTACAACAACTATTATATGGAGATGATACGAATCCTCCTTCAGTAAGTGTACAAAAAGAAAAGGCCACCACTTTCTCTTTCCCTGTGTTTAGTTTCTTCTCATCACCATGGCTTCAAGCACAGCTGAAGAAATAGTCCATGATTTTCCACCATTCATTCGTGTTTACAGAGATGGCAGAGTAGAAAGATTCATGGGCAACGATGTTGTCCCTCCTTCAATCAATCCCGACACCGGTGTCCAATCCAAAGATGTCGTAATTGATCCACAGACTGGCTTATCTGCAAGGCTCTACATCCCCAAAATCCCCAACCCACATCACAAACTTCCTCTTCTTGTCTACTTTCATGGCGGTGGCTTCTGCATCGAAACCGCCTTCTCTCCCACATACCATAACTATCTCAATTCACTTGTCGCCGAAGCCAACATTGTTGTGGTCTCTGTTGATTATAGAAGAGCCCCTGAGCACCCTCTCCCAATCGCTTACGATGATTCTTGGGCCGCTGTCAAGTGGGTTGCTTCTCACTCGACCGCTAATGGTGGTGAGGTATGGCTAAAGGAGTATGTTGATTTTGATCGGGTTTTCTTTGCAGGAGATAGCGCAGGTGGTACCATAGCACACAACATGGCAATTCGGGTCGGGTCAGATGGGCTGGACTGTGTGAAGCTTGTTGGGATGGTTTTAATCCATCCATATTTCGTACGGAAGGGCCCAATTGGATCTGAAGGTGATGATGGTAACAAAATTGGGAAAGCGGCTGCTGATAAATTCTGGCTCTTTGTGTATCCATCGTCTAGGGGGTCCGATGACCCGTTAATCAACCCGGTTGTGGATCCGAAGTTTTCGAGCGTGGTTTGTGACAAGGTGTTGGTATGTGTAGCTGAGAAAGATTTTTTGAAGGACAGGGGCTGGTATTACAAGGAGGAGTTGGGAAGGAGTGGGTGGGGAGGGTTGGTGGAGATTATGGAGGTTGCAGGGGAGGACCATGTGTTCCACTTGATTTAACCGACTTGTGAAAATGCTGTGGCTATGCTCAAACGAGTGGCTTGTTTCTTGAATGAGAACAATGCCTAGTTCTTTGTGTTGTGTATTGTTCTGTTTTTTTTAATGTAATGTTGTTGCATCTATCAAATGCTCTGCTTTCTTGCAAAATTTGATTAAATAATGAAGAGGAATGCCAGGATAAAAATGTTTTACTAATATTTTTACTAAATATTTTATATAAGTGTGAGACTCACATGAGACTTATATGATGTGGGTTCCACACTTGTGTAAAATATTTGTAGAAATGTTGATAAAATATTTGAGATCTCTAGTATTTTTTAATAATTGATAAATCAATTTGCAGTTCTTTTACTGCATTATATGCTAGTCTGGGTGGGCGTTTGCGTTTGGCCGTGTTCGTGTCATATTATTTCAGATTCATGTCAGAATTATCTCAATACTAACTCGACTTATTTATTATTTTGTGTTATCGTGTTACATTATTTTTGGTCTGTGTCCGGTTTATGTCATGTTAATATGTCATGCCAACAAATTTCACTATTAACTAAAAATATGAAATGTTTGAAAAAAATTTAAAAATATCATCACAAGTTAAATTTAATGAAACTAATCTCTATAAAATAAAATTATTTATAAAAAATATTTGATTTCAACTTAATTTGATTTTCTTAATTTTTAAAAATATATTTTATTATTATATTTTTTACTAGATTAATAGACAAAAATACATTAAAAGTTTAATTAAAAGCAAAAAACAATATCTATATTAAACTTAAAATTGTATTTTATGTACTTTTTAATAAATTAGATATAATTACATAAAAAATTAAAAAATGTTATGATACGCTTTAGTGGAAATAATATTAAAATGTGTAAATAATTTTGATTATACGGGTTATCCGTATCAATTTTGTGTTATACATATTTGATATTAACCCGTTCTGTTTAATATTCGTGTTATCGGATCGTTTCATATTCATGTCAGGAAATAGTCAATTCTAACCCATTAATTTCATATTCGGTTTGAATCGTATTATTGTGTCATGTCATAAATTTCCGCTCTCATATGTGATTATTATGACATCATTGTTTTGGAGATCATGTGTGAATACAAAAAGATTAATAGTTCGTCTATGAAATTTGTTTAGTTTGAATTCATTTGAATGAGTTTCTTTCCAGGAAGGGATTCTTGTGCACGAGTCTCCTCCCAAAAAAAAACTTATGCGGACAAATTCGGGCTAAACAAATCCGGTAGATATAATGGTATTGATGGAAAAAAAAAAAAGGATTTGTGATTTTAAGCCTTCATTTGGGATATGGCTTGACTTTTTAGTTATTTTAGTTTGAGATTAAAAAATCTCGTTTGTGATGGACTTTTTAATTTGTTTTATTTTTGTGAGAGAAAAAATAAAATGATTATAATTTAAATATGACATTTTATCTTATTAATTTTTTAATTTATTTTATCTTTTTATAACTAAAATAACTAAAAAATTCCATGCCAAACATGGTCTAAATCATCCCGTTAATTTCTTTCTCAACCAATTAGACTGCTTACATAGAAAAAAAAAGTAAGGCTTGAAATGTCACTTTGTACAAATTTGACTTGAAATGTCAATTTGTGTAAACTCACATTTCCATAAGGCAGGTGTCCACCAGCCAGTTTGCCAAAAAGTAAAGAATTTTTTTATTTTTTTTATAATTTTTATGGTTTTACTTAACAAATAAAAAATGACTATAACCATCTCTTTAGTATGACGTATTCAACTACTAAAGGTGCCTTCAAATTTTATTAGTCATTTTATTTCATATCATTTTCATAGATGAGCCATTGTTCTAGAATTTTATAAACAAATGAAATAAAATAACCTAATCGGCAAGTAACTTGTCATATATCTTGATAAAAGTTTGCTGCAGTCGCATTTGTCCCCGGTTGATGCCTTGTTTGTCACCACAAAAATAAGTCATCTGTTATGTGAGTTACAATAAAATTTAATGACGTACAAAGGCTAACGGAGGAGAAATTAACGTTTACTCACGCGTTAAACTTATTAATTATTCTCTCTCCCTACTCTTCGTCTCCCTACTTCTCTTGGGACTTGGACCCAAATATCTAATTCAACTACTAGTTTGAACTGCTGGGGAGATTTTTTAAAGGCTAATGTGCGAAAAAATCATCAAACAAACATTTATAGAAATGTAAAATTCATAAACAGATTACACTGAATTTGAATTTTTAATAACAAAACTGATCGTCAACATGCATTTTTCCACAAAAACAGTGAGTAAAGGACACAGCTACAACGTTTCTGGGCTTCAGAAATTAAGGCTCCGTTTGGTAAGAGTTTCGAATTATAGTTCTACCCATTGATTTGAGTGTGTTGTTTGTTTTGAGCTTTCAAATTATAATTCTACACCCATTTCTCAAAACTCAATTCAAAACATAATCATTACTTCTCAAAACTCAATTCAAATCAATATTTTAATTTTGTTAAGATTTTAAATATTTTAATATTTAAAATATTTTAATATTTAAATATGTTACGATTTTTTTAATTTTTTAATTTTTTGAATATTTTCAAATATTTTAATTTCAAAATATTACGATTTTAATTTTTTAAAATTTAAAATATTTTATAAAAATAAATTCAAATTCTATTTTATAAAAATATTTTTAAATATTTTAATTTTGTTGTTATGTATTTGGTTATGATTTGAGTGTAAAGTTGTGAAAGTAGTATGGAATTTCGAGTTATGTGTTTGGTTATGAGTTTTAAAAATAATTTTTTAATTGAGTTTTATTTTATGTGATTGGTTACGATTTGAATGTAGAGTTGTTTTTAAATTTAAAATATTAACATTTTAAAATATTTAAATTTTTTGAATATTTATTTTAATTTTTTACTTATTAAATTTTTAGATTATTTAAATTATTTAAATATTTATGATTGAAATTTTTTGAATATTTATTTTGAAAAAAAAATTATTTCTTTTGTAGTATTTTCAATTAAAAAATTGATTAATGTTATTTTCTGTTAATAATAAATTTTTTTAATTGAATTTTAAAAAGAGTTTGGTTATGACTGTTGATCAGAATTTTCAACAGTGTGAAAGTAGTGTGTTTTGTTATGAGTCATAACAATTTGAATTAAGTTTTGAAAACTCTTTCTAAAACTCATAACCAAACAAATTTTCTTACTTCACATGTCAAATCAAATTTTCAAAACTCAATTTCACACTCAATTCAAAACTCAATTCAACATTCTATTCAAAAACCATAACCAAACAAATTTTCTACACTTAAATCAAAATTCCACAACTCACAAACTCAAAATACAACTCATACTCTCAAATCATATTTACAAAACTCTACCAAACGCAACCTAAAATTTCTTTGTTAATCTTTCATGGTTATAAGTTTTCTTTCTAATCAATAGACTTCATCAGCCACAAAAATTTGGAACAAGAGAAGAACCATCTCTTAGTTTTCTGTAACAGATAGGTGGGTCACTGTAACAATTCTTGATCCGTAAAACCTTCGGTAATCTTAGATTTACTCACCAGTTGCGATGCTAAATTCATAGGAGCGAGTTTAGATCGTGACAATCACACACAACGCACACAAACAAAACACTCACTTTCCAATTTAAGATTATACTTCATTTTTTATCCTAGTCTCTTCATCAACATCTTTGAAACAAAACACTCACTTTCCAATTGAAGTCTTTTGCTGCATGATAAAATGAACATTAATTGTTTTTCTGTGTTTTTGTGTTCCATATTTTTTTCACGATCGATTGGACTGCAGATATGAAAAAATTGGATGTCCATGATTACATCCGACAACATTAACATCTATCCGTTGCTACAAACCAAGGTCGAGAGAATTGGTATTCGGCTGATATGAGATGGTGTGTGAGTAATTTTCCGATCACACTGCCAACTCAGTGATTAGCTAGAGAGAACTGGCAGAATAGATGACACCTGGCTAACCTGCAACAGAAAGAGAAGATTCCAGCGGTGGTTCTTGAAGCTTTGATTAACCAGCTTAAGGGTATGATATAAAATCATCCCTTATTTATAGATTGAATTAGGGTTTACAAAGGGTTACAAAGGGCCCTGAGGGCATAGAATAATACACCCACTAACATAATGAAACTTTCGGTGATTAAACAAATGAACACTTTCGGTGAATATATGCTAACACTCCCTCTCAAGCTGGTGCGAAGATATCTCTCATGCCCAGCTTGCCTAATATGTCATGAAATGGTTTATTCCCAACCCCTTTGGTGAGAATGTCAGCAAGTTGTTCACCAGATTGGACAAAATGAGTACAAATGGTACCATTAGTGAGTTTCTCTTTAATGAAGTGGCGATCAATTTCAACATGTTTTGTCCTGTCATGTTGAACTGGATTGTGAGCGATGTTGATGGCGGCCTTATTATCACAGTATAACCTCATGGAGTCCTTCTGATCGATACCTAGATCACTCAACAATAACTTGATCCATAAAATTTCACACACACCTTGTGCCATAGCTCTAAACTCAAACCGCTTGACACAGCAACCACATTCTGTTTCTTACTCCTCCAAGTAACTAGGTTGCCTCCAACAAATGTGCAATATCCTGAAGTTGATCTCCTATCGAATCGATCCAAATTTCAAAGATTTGTATAGGCTTCCACACGAAGATGATCATACTTTGAAAAATAAAGACCCTTACCAGGGGCAGACTTCAAGTACCTCAAGATTCTCATGACAGCCTCAAGGTGAATCTGATGAGGAGTATGCATAAACTGACTAACCACATTGACAGCAACAACAATATCAAGACGGGAGTGAGATAGGTAAATGAGTTTACCCACTACTCGCTGATAGCTCCCCCTATCAACAACTTCTCCTCCTTCATTATCCCCCAATTTCTGATTAGGTTCCAGTGGAGTGGCACTTGCCTTGTAGCCAAGCATTCCAGTTTCCTTTAACAGGTCAAGCACATATTTTCTCTGTGAGATAAATATCCCATCCTTAGAGCGAGCAACTTTAATTCCCAGAAAATACTTCAAGCTTCCCAAGTCTTTGATTTCAAACTCATTAGCTAAATATTTCTTCAACAGAGGTATTTCCTCACTATCATTGCCTGTAAGAACTATGTCATCTACATAAACAATAAGTGCTGTAGTCTTACCACGTGAGGAATGTTTCACAAACAATGTGTGATCTGCTTGACTTTGTTTGAAGCCATATTTAAACATAGCCTGAGTGAATCTCTCAAACCAAGCCCTTGGAGACTGTTTGAGACCATATAATGACTTCCGAAGCTTGCATACTTTGCCTTCTGTGTGATGATTCTCAAAACCAGGAGAAATGTCCATATATACCTCTTCTTCGAGGTCACCATGGAGAAAGGCATTCTTGACATCAATCGATAAAGACCAATCAAGATTAGCTGCTAGAGAGAGAAGTACTCTGACTGAATTCATCTTAGCCACGGGTGCGAAGGTCTCCTGATAATCAATGCCATATGTCTGAGTAAACCCTTTTGCCACAAGTCTTGCTTTGTAATGCTCAATAGACCCATCTGCTTTGTGTTTCACAGTATATACCCATTTACATCCCATAGGTCGTTTGACCGTAGGTAACTCAGTCAATTCCCAAGTGCCATTCTTCCTAAGTGCTTTCATTTCTTCAATCATGGCTAGTTTCCACTCAGAGGTAGCAAGAGCATCCTGAAAATGGTTAGGAATGCTAACAGAGGAAATATTGGACACAAACGCTCTATATGAAGATGACAAATGAGAGTATGACACAAACTGTGAGATAGGATGTTGAGTGCAAGATCTCACACCCTTTCTCTTGGCAATAGGAACATCAAGATCAATGGATTCAAAGTTACCTCGACTCTCATCAGAAGTAGGAGATGGCAGTGGAGCAGCAGAAGTGGTCCCTTGTATCCAGTGTTGTCTGTCTATGTCCCGGACATAAACATGCCCGACCTTTTCCTTGGTGACAGTGGGTTCTGTAGTCCCAGTAGAAGAGGGTGGTGCAAGAACAACTGGTTCCACCATAGGGAGCACAGTAGAAGAGGGTGGTGCAAGAGCAATTGGGCCCACCATAGGAAGCACAGGACTCACTTCACACCAAGGCTCCCCCGGAAATGAGGACGGTGACACCGGAGAGGACACGAAATAGGACTGGGACTCAAAGAAAGTAACATCCATGGATACAAACCACTTACGAGAAGAAGGGTGGTAACATTTATACCCCTTTTGAGTAGGAGAGTAACCAAGGAAAACACACTTGAGGGAGCGAGGGTCCAACTTACCACGAGATGGAGAGTGATTATGAACAAAACAGACACAACCAAAAATTTTGGGGGGAATAGAAAACAAGGACTGAGAACCTAGGAGGACGTGAAGAGGAGTCTGTTTTTGCAAGACCTGGGTAGGGAGAAGATTAATAAGATGGGCAGCGGTGAGAACAGCGTCGCCCCAATAGGGCCGAGGCACATTCATAGAAAAACACATGCACCGAGCCATGTAAAGAAGATGCCGATTTCATGCTCGCCACCCCATTTTGTTGAGGGTATTGGTGCAAGAGGTCCGATGGATAATGCCATGAGTAGAGAAATATTGTCCTAACCTGAATCTATGTATTCCCCGCCATTATCGTAATGAAAGAGTTTGACAAAGGCCCCAAATCGAGTACAAATCATCTTATGAAAAGTGCGAAACAGAGAAAAACCTCACTCTTATCTTTCATGAGATACACCCAAGTAGTCTGAGAAAAATCATCAATAAATGTAACAAACCATCGATGACCTTTCACAGACAGACACGAGAGGGACCCCAAACATCGTAATGTATTAAGGAAAAAGGAACTAAACTTTTATTCAAACTGAGCAAAAGAAGCTCAGGTCGTTTTCCGAGTTGATAAGACTCACAAAGAAAGTCAGACACATGATGATTGGCAAAATCAGAAGGAAATAAATGCTTAAGTAAATGGAATGAAGGATGCCCAAGATGCCGATGCCACAACCATAAATCAGGGTAGTAGAAGATGTGGTGGAAGAATAAGCAAGTTTGTCCTTGATCTAGGAAGTAGAGACCATTTTTCAGACTACCACCGCCAACCGTCCTCCTCGTGACAAGGTCCTGATAATGTCAATGATCAGGAAAAAACGTCACACTACAATTCAAATCTGGGTGAGACGACTTAAGGATAACAGACAATGTAAAAATTGGGAACATGGAGAACAGAAGACAGATGTATGGTAGGAGTGACGTGGACTAAACCTTTTCCAGAAATGGAAGAAACAGTACCATCGGCAATCCTAACTTTGTCTTGACCTGAAGAGGGCTTATAGACAGAGAAAAGATCAGAGGAGCCAGACATATGATCTGAGGCACCAGAGTCAATGATCCAAGGCAAAGACTTATGACACAGGAAAGCACAAGGAGAAGAGACTAAGGTACCTGAGCGGGCAAAGGATGAGGAAGCTGTACTGAGAGCAGAAGAAGACCGACGGTCCAATAGTTGGCGCAAAGCATCCTCCAGCTCAGTATCAGAAGTTGGGCCAACAGAAGCAGAGGTAGAATCAAGTGGATCAACGGCACTAGTCTGATGAGCCCGGGAATAGGAACCACGTCCTCTAGATTGGCCTGACCAACCGCCTCGAGAACCAGACCGATCACCTCGACCCCCGGATGGAGTCCCATGAAGCTTCCAACACGTCTCACGAGTGTGCCGCGGCTTCTTGCAGTAATCACGAATCTGCACTTTAGCGCAGACGGAGGATGGGAGTCGCTAAGGCCATCTCGAGGAGTAGACGAATGCTTTGGGTCAAGAGAGACAGGGACATCATAGCGCATCGGCGACTCTCCTCATTTTGTACATAGGCAAATGCCTCCTGAAGTGAAGGAAGAGTGTCCATACCCAGAACGCGACCCCGAACTGGATCATACTCCACATTTAGGCCGGCCAGAAATTTAAAGACCCGTTCCCGTGAGAGGAACTTCTTGTACCCGGTAATCGGAAGGCAAACGGGCTTATAGTCTTCCAGGTGGTCGAGGCGTTTCCAGCCGTTGGTAAGGAAAGTGAAGTACTGAAGAACAGTCTGCTCCCCCTGAATTGAGCTCTCAATAGAGCGGTGCAACTCGAATGCCTGTGAGAAATTTCCTTTGTGGAAATAGGTAATAGCCACAGTATCCCAAACTTCCTGGGCAGTCTCCATAGATAAGTAGCCCTCACCAAGTTCTGGAACCATCGAATGGATAAGCCAACTCATAATCAGGGAGTTGTTAATCTTCCATTGGTCATATCCTGAGTCAGTGGTACTAGGTGCCTATATCCTGCCATCAACATACCCCATCTTCCCTCTGCTCTTCAGAAACATAGTCAAACTTTGAGACCATGTTAGGTAGTTCTGACCATTAAAGAGAGAGGTGGTGATTTTCATACTAGAGTTGGGGTTCTCAGTCATGGTAGTAGGTATAGTGGGACTCTCACTCTTTGGTGTTTGAGAAGAAGGGGACACACTGGAGGAATCTGTCATGGATACAATACTACCAAACCCGCAACAAAACTAGTGGTAATCACAAACCCAGAAGGTGGTGGTGAAAGAACAGGCACAAGGACCACTATAAGGGCATAACAAAATTACGAAATCATAGTTTTTTTTTTTTTTATATACTGCTTTATTTATTTATACATGTATGAGTCGGTGATACAAAATAGAGGTATAAACAAAATAGGGTGTGTGATATACCTATCAGAGACGACGGTGACAGAGGCGAGAGGCGAGGCGAGGAGATCGACGGCGACAGAGATCGATGAGCGACGGCGACAGAGATCTGCTGGAGATCGATGGCGACAGAGGCGGAAGACGAAGACGAAGCTGATGATCCACCGGCTGAGAGTGATAATGGCGCTTGAAGATCGACCCAGTAGAGGCTCAACCTAGGTAAGTTTCGAACCCTAGAGTGAGGGTGTGCCGAAACCCTAGAGCTGAAGCTCTGATACCATGAAGCTTTGATTAACCAGCTTAAGGGTATGATATAAAATCATCCCTTATTTATAGATTGAATTAGGGTTTACAAAGGGTTACAAAGGGCCCTGAGGGCATAGAATAATACACCCACTAACATAATGAAACTTTCGGTGATTAAACAAATGAACACTTTCGGTGAATATATGCTAACAGTTCTTCCACCCGGGGGCACTCCGACGATCAAGTCAGTATATCTCTTAAAGATAATCAAGTGCTAAATTCACTGCTCAAAGTATAAATTGCGTACCTTAGACCAATGGGGGTGCCTCCCTTTTATAGTTTACTCAATCCTAGTCCCACTAGAAGCCTGACTTCTATGGACTCCCATTTAGTGCTTACTTTGGACTCTACAAGAGATAAGGATAGACTCCCTAGAAATACTATCCTTATCCATCTTGTAGTCTTTCTTCATTCTAGGACTTTTGTCCCTTATTTGCTCATCTCGGATTCCGATATCTTTGGAGGTCACCTCGGCAATAAGGAGATAACCTCGGCATAACGATCAGGACACGTGGCACCTCGGCTGACACGTCGATGTCACCTTGTTACATATCGGTACTCAAAAAATATTTCCCTACAACTGCCCCCTAGGTTCTATTACCTCGGTATTCTGAGGTGATGGAACCTACATCGGTACTTCCTTCCAGTACGTCGGCTTAAGTATCTTAGCCGAGATCATCATCATAGGCCGACATGTCTTCTAAAAGATCAAGAACTCCAAGAGCTCCCTTATGAACTTCTTCATGCGTGTGAGCTGTCAAGCATCGCTTTTCAACTGTTTTACTTACTCGTTTGATCCTCATTGGATCGTGTTTCTGACGCGGCCGAAACCGCCTTCTTCTCTGCGCCGTCTCGACGTCGGCGTATCGTTGCTCCAGGCGTATTTAATGCCTTCTTTTGCCGCCGTTTCAAAAATATTTTGACAAAACTTATTTTTCCTTTCTTTCGTCTCTTTACTTTGCATTCGATTCACTTGTTTTGTCTCTCTCTAGCTCTTGAATACGCCATTGTTCCAGTTTACCAAGCTCTGTAACTGCCTTCCTTTTTCCCTTCGTGTGAAGCTTTCGTTGTTTTGTTACATCTGTAACTGTCGTCTGACTTCGGCAATCTTCATACCGGCTCCATTTTTTTTGGTAAGCAACTGTTCCTTTCGTTTTTCAATTCTTTTGATTTACTCGTTATTATTGTTTTGTTCAAACATTTACCTTGCGAACCATATATCTGAATGTATTTATTCCATGATTATGCTTTTGCCCAAATCTTGAACACACGCACTGTTTCACCACTTTCTTGCGCTTTTGTCACTGTTCTTGACCTTATACTCCTTGTATTTTCTGTGCTTTTGATATCTCCACCTCTGTTCTTGATTCTGAAACTTCATTCTTGCTTTTCTGTTTTCTAGATTTGTGCTTTCAATCTTCGTCTTCATAGATTTAGGTTTGGGATTTGACTGTAGAACCCGTCAAAACTAAAACAATCTTCACAAATTCTTGCATCAATATACACCTAGGTCTTAGCCGAGGTTCATAAAATCTTTTTTAGATCATCCCTCTTCTGAAACCCAGTCCTTCTAATTTAGGCCGACGTTATGGGTATGTGGAGGCATAGGGTAAACACCCCAACCAAACTAGAATTCTTTAGACAGGAGTTTGAAATCCCAGCCGACGTTCATCTGAGGTTGGCTGGGGATGATGACTCCATCATGCCTACTGACAACTCCATGCCGTTCCTTGTAGTTGCCTTTATTGAGTGTGGACTTCGGTTTCCACTCAACATCCTGTTTCGTGAGATTCTCCACTATTATAAGTTGAACCCTATGCAACTCGCTATCAATTCTTATCGAGTGATCAACGGTATCATAGCCTTAGCTAAACAGGAAAATGTTAGGGTCACCTTAGCCGATGTTCAATACCGCTATACCATGTGCAGGCTTAACTTGAAAGAAAAAGGCTACATTTATTATCTTAAGCCGAGATCCACAGAGTTCAAAATTGTAGCCGACCTCCCAGACTCCAACAAGGGGGCTGGAGCCGATTACTTCATTACCTCAGGAAATTGGGAGTTTGCTCCAGATGAGAATCTCCATCTCTTCCCTCTTCCTCGATCAATTTTAGAGGGCAAGGGTAAGAGCCCAGTGTTAATACTTGCTTGTTCCTTTTTCAAGTCTTTAATACTTTACCTATTTCTAATGTCTGTTTTCCCTTGCAGCTCTCCGTCAACCACCAAAGAACTTTCGTCAATCCTTCATTCTCAGCAAGGATTTGAAGAAACTTTTGGACTTGCCAGTCCAAAAACGGAAGGCGCCTCTACTTCTTAACTTCATTCCGACATACAAATCAACTCTTCCCGACGTTCCCAAGAGAAAAAAGAAGAGCTTATCTCCTCCGTCTACCACAACTCCACAAGCCGCATCAACATCTCAGACAAACCAAGGATCAACATCCAATCTAGCAGAACAGCCGTCTACTTCGGCTCAATACCTAATCCCACCATCTCAACGCAAACGTTGCCGACGTCTTGTTCATGTAGCTGAGATGGGTCGTGCAAAACCTGTGGCAAAAGATCTCTTAGCCAATATCCCAACTGACGTTGATACTTTACCAACACATACCCAACTTTCACCCAAGCCAAAAAGGATTAAGAAGGCTCAACCAAAGGCCAAAGTGACTCAGGTTGAGACTGAAGACACTTTGCCTATTTCCAAGTTGGCTCCAAGTGAAAAGACTGCCTCTGTCCCTACGAAGAGGTCCGCTGAAACCCTTCCCTCTAAATCTACCAAGTCAAAAAGGCCGAGGTTATCCTCTGGAACGACCTCGGGGTCTAAAAAACCTGATGTCCCTTGGGTCCCCGAGATTACCCTAGAAGATAAGTCTGTTATGGCTAGTGACAACGCCGACGATATTAATGTCGGCGTTGCCCTCAGCACTGCACTGCTTCTTCCAGTTGATCTGGAGAGAAACGCCGGGTTTAGTGAATACGAAAACTATGCTTTGATGCTTCAACACTCTGTTCAAGTAAGTGTTTTTTTGTCTGGTACTCTTTATTTCTTTCTCTTTATTTCACACTTAGAATATTTTTCTAATACTTATGTTTTCTTCCAGGCCATCCAGCATGCCCACTCTTTTTCGATGTAATCTTTTGAGAACCGTGAGAAGTTAGCCGAGAAGAAGAGGGAAGTCGCCACACTTCAAAAAACCAATAATAACTTGCAATCAAAGATGAAGATGCTAGAGGATCAGGCCGAGATTGCCATTAAAGAGAAGGATGCCGCCGAAGAAAAGGTCGGCGCTGCTGAGGCGATAAATAAAGTCCTTCAAGCTCAACTGAGGGAGGCCGATGAAAAAGTGGCCCAGGCCCAGAAGGAACTTCAGGATGCTCTGGCCATCAAAGTGGCCGAGATCAAGGATGCTGATGAGAAGGCATATGCTTAGGGCATGGCCGACGTCACGAAGGCCTATGAGCAACAAGTGAAGCAGGCATGCAACAGGGGTTTCTCCCTTGGTTGGATGTCCCTTCTTAAAAAGCTCAATGTCCCCGAGGACTCGCCTCTTCGGAATGCCGACACCATTCCTCTTCCATTCCCTCCGCCGCCACCTCCAGCTCAATTTGAAGATGATTCTGAATCTGAGGATCAAGATGAGGATGAGGCCTTGGTGAGGAAATCCAAGGAGGTTGCTGGGGCCAAGTCCCCTCCTTAAACTGAGCAAGTCCTTGACTTGACTCAAGATGACTTGCTCAGTTTGAGGAGGTTGAGGAGGTTCCCAAGGAAACTACCCTTGAACAGGTATTATCCGACGTTCCTCTGGCCGACAAAAGTGTTGATGAAATAATTGCTCAAATTGATGCCGAGATCGCGGCGGAGAAGGCAGCCGAGGTATCTTCTCAACAGTCCTCCGACATCCAAACTCAGCTTGCTACCGATGTTGTGGAATCTTAGTTTTGATGTTTTTATTCTTTTGTCTTTTGTACTCTTGTACATTTTGTTTTTCAGACAATGTAAGCTCTGCAAGTGGCCATCGTGCCTCTTTGTTCTGTGAATGTCTAATTCAACTCTCCTTCTCTTGAATGCTTGTACCTTTGTCTTCTCTTGACTGTTTCTACATGATTCTATACTTAGAATATTTTGCAAGTCTTTTCTTCTTTGTGCAATCATCTCGGGGTGACATACCCCGGGTATAAAAGTTGATGACTTACCTCGGCTTATTTTCAACTTGTAAATTGCTACAAGTTTCAACAAGTGAAGATAAACAATTATCTCAACTTAACTTCAACTTGTAAATTGCCACAAATTTCAACAAGCGTTAAGCATTACTTCGGTTTAACTTCAACTTGTAAATTGCTACAAATTTCAACAAGTAAAGATAAACAATTATCTCGGCTTAACTTCAACTTGTAAATTGCTACAAATTTCAACAAGTGAAGATAAACAATTATCTCAGCTTAACTTCAACTTGTAAATTGCTACAAATTTCAACAAGCGTTAAGCATTGCTTCGGTTTAACTTCAACTTGTAAATTGCTACAAATTTCAACAAGCGTTAAGTGTTTTTGTCTTCTCTCTGCCCCCAATGTGAACTTGAGTTCCACTTGGGCTCTCATTATTCAAAAATAATATTATGCATAGTTTCACAAGTTGTGGAGAATTCTGCTATGTGTAGACGTGCCCGTGGGCTTCACTCTACAGTTCGGACTCGATTTGTGTCGCGGTTCTAAATCTGAACCAAAGAGTCCAAATCCGGCAAATCGTTTGAGAAAACAGATTTTTTGAAAAGTAGTGCCAAACATGGACTGCTTTGCGATTCTGAGTCGCCACCTAAATATTTTAAAATGGGAAATTTAGAAACTCGACTCGGTCAAGGCCACATGTCCGTCATCACCAAAGTGGTCTTGGCTCGGGAGCTTGGGTACGATCGGAAGGTCACTATGAGCACCTTTCGCCTTCCAAGACCGGCCTCTACTAACCGTGTTATCCGTTTTAGATAACATTAGATGTTCTGATTCCAATTATTTCTCCTAGAATTACTATGTGATGCGCACAACACAAAAGTATAGACTAGATTGCCTAACTTGGAAATAAACATTGCATATCCGTTTTGTCTCGAAAAATGTGTTGTTTTCTTTTGCTACTCGCAAATAGGCTAAAATGCGGATTTCAATGAGTTGTTCCAACTCAGGCAATCCAACCTCCACCCACAGGCATTCAAACAGTTTATCATGTAGGCACTTAGCCGCATGGCGAGCATACTGTCATGGTAAACATTCACACGCATGCGATATGCTAAAGCCATAAAGACTTACATCGTACTGTACAAAACAAGAACTGGTTAGCAAACATGCATGACCTAGTTCATGTTAAGTGGCTGATGCATCACACACAGAGATGTAATCTAGAGTAGGCTCGGCTAACCCTAAACATGGCACATGAGATGCAACAACTATCACGCATTCAATTTGGAATTGAAAGTATGATGCGGTTTGCATGATGTGCCGAGCCCGAATGCATGTAAACAAATGCATGAATGCACACATGCATTGCATAAGGTATGCTGATTTAAATGTGCCCTAATCTACCAACATAAGCGGGTAAATAAAAGGGAGAAAGAAATGGGGGTTGGAAGACATACACCCACTCACACACACTTATTACAATTACGCCCTCACTCGGAGGGACCAAAATAATAATACAGTCCAAGAGAATAAACGAATAAATTAAATATTACAAAATTCTAACTATTAAAATTAAAGCAAATAAATGAAAGAAAAGGGGCCTCAGCCCTGCCTTGGGGCGCGCGAATGATGCATGCTCGATCCGACTTGCCCCGAAAAACCCGTACCGTGCCACTGCTGGTTCTGTTTTCACTGCCCTGCCTCTCCAAAAATTCCCAAAGTTTCAGAATACCTCTGAAATACCCCACCGGCTGGGGGAAGAGCTCATCGGCTGCTTGTATTGGCCATCGGCTTCTTGTGGTGGTTATCGGCACAAACAAAGTGCCGATCGGCACATTATACTGCCGGTCGGCAGAAAGTTCCTGCAGAGGACAGTTTGACAGCAGCAGCAAAAACAGCAGTGCAAGGCATGGTTTTTGGGCATATGTAAGCATGGTCATTGCCTCCTATCATGCTTGGGGACTCAAGGAGGCAAGACCCTTGGTTCTTGGGCTACCAATAGTGCATCTTAATGCATGATAACCCTAAGAACCAAGGTTGCATTTTGATATGAAAATGCATGCAACACAAAAATGAAATCCAAAGCCTTATCATGTGTTGGTCCGAGGCCTTGGTGACCAAGAATTGAGGTGAGTTACACCACTTGGAGTTTGAACTCCTCTCAATCCTATGCTTGGCTTGACAATCCCCAAGCCAAGCCATGGAATGCATGAATGCAACATGGCTCAAATGATGCAACAGTGAGGAATATGATGCAATCACATCAAGCATCATGCAACTATCACAATGGGCATACAAAATGCTAAGGCAAACAAGGTATGAATAGCATACAAACATGAGCCAATCAAATAATGGGACCAATATGCTGTAACACCTAATGGACCAAGTATGCAAATAACACGTAATGAGCCTAAAGTAGTGGACTTAACCACCATGGGGGGGGGGGGGGGGCTCAAACTTCCCCAAAATAGTGACTGAAATGGGCTGAAATCATAGAGAAAACACTACACAAATATGCAAATCACTCAAGCCCAAAGCCAAGGGCACTCAAGAGAGCATCTAGCCAACGTTTACGCAACCACTCATGGCATGAATCTAATAACCAAAGACAAAATTTTAGCATTGAAAATGGCACCCAAATCCCTCATGTGGCAGCCCCAAAACAGTCCCAAAAGCATGAATGCACACAATGCACATTTTAAAGCATAAAGGGCACACCTTTAAAACATGAAGAGAGATAACAAATCTAGACATGTGAGCACGGATTAAGGTCTGAAATAGCATGCCAAATGATCCCAAATCGTCTAAATAGGCTAACCAATGCATGCACATGGACTATATGCTTGAGGCCAACAAACCATCATGCAAAGTAACCATACTAATCATGCCAAATATGATCAAAACAGTGGCTCACAGCCCTAGAACATGGCAAATCAAGGCTAAATGCTCCACCATGCTAAGCCAAAACATGGAGATATATGGGGCTAAACATATGGCACAATTCTAGGCCAAACGAGGCATTACAAAGCAAGTGTAAGAAGCATGCTAAGGGCCATTAAGCCCATATTAGACAGAGGTTAAACATGACTTAAAACACTCAAGAAAGCTCTGAAATGAGGCCAAATGCAAGCAAGCATGCATACTAGAGCTTCATACAAGCAAGGCCTACAAGCCAAAATGGAAGACAACCAAACCAAGCATGCCAAATGGGTCCAAGACAGTGGCTCACAGCCCTTATATATGGCAAGATGATGCTATTATCTCCATGAAATCAAACTAAAACATGCAAGTATCAAGGCTTAGACATATGGCACACTTCTAGGCACAAGAGAGCATTCCAAAGCAAACATAAGAGGCATGTTAAGGGCTACAAAACCGACCAAAAATAGAGGCAAAACATGACCTCAAACACCCAAAAAATCTCTGAAATGAAGCTAAAACAAGCATGCATACATGTTACCTCATGAGCCAAAAATGAAGGCAAACAAAGGGCCAAGGGGGAGAGGGGTGTCTCTCCCCTATATGAGACTTAAAACCATCTTCCTCACCACTAAAAACCCACTAGTTTTCAGTGGTGGGAAGGCCAAGAACACCAAGTAAAGAGGGTCTTAAGCAAAGGCACCAAAAGTGGCCATATAAGGCCTAATAGGATGGACCTTTGCTCAAACCAAAAAAGGACCTTAATGAAGGTTCAAGAACAAGTAAAAATAAGACTTTTTTTTTTTATCTTAAACACAAACTCGAAAACACAAAGTAAAGAGGGTAGAAAGAGGTTGCAAGAATGGGGAATATAAAGTGATGTTCTTACCCTTGAAGATCCTTTGAAGAACAAGTGATGCAGCCACTCTCTAGTGCTCAAAACTAGTCCAAAACCAACACAAACATCCTCCCAAGTCTCTCAATCTCGAGCTAAGGTGTAATGGTGTGTGTAAAGGAGCAAAAATGAGGTAAAACTACACTTTTTGGCCTAAAAACACACACACAAGAGGAGAGAGAGGGAGGTATATATATGTATGGATGTATATCAGAGATATATGTATGATGCTCTGGTTTTGGCTCTCAAAAGGCTAACCCTTGAGCCAAGAGGAAGAGCTCTCCTCTTATAGGTAAGGAATGCTTAGCCACTAAGCAAGCCAAGGGCTCATCCCTCCATACACGTGTATGGAGGGGAGCAAAACACTTTACAGCTGCAAGAAAATATCTGATAAAGCAAGTGTGCGATTGCTCGTAAGCAAGAGTACCATTTTGGAAAAAAAGCAGTGCTTGGTCGGCACAATAAAGTGCCGATAGAAGCTTGACCGGTGGCCTCTAGCCCGGTGGTGTGTAGGGATGCCTCATAAGGCATTCCCCGCTTTCATGGCAAAACACAAGTGTTTGGTGCAAAACCAAACATTATCTGGTCGAAGTTCGAGATCTGAGGCGGCGCAAGGCCGAGAACTCCGAACTCCAAACGAACACAAACATAGATAATCACCGGTGTCCCAACGGTGGCGTCCAAGTCTTGAGGACGGTCAAAAATGGGGTGTCTCTGATTTGCCCTCTTTGTGAACTCGGAAGTCATAAGGATGACGGAGTGAATGTTAAAGCCGAGACGACCCATTTTTGACAAGGCCAAGACTTAGACAATATGCAAAACAAGTAAGATATGCGCCGAAGGGGGCAAAATGCAAGACAATGCATCTAAGCGGGCATAACTTATGGTCATGCAAAGGAAGTCAGAATGAAGCACACATGCAGCTTATAAGCTAGCGTACGCCAAACTATACCACAATGTAGAAAGGATGTAAGAGAATTATGCAATTCTCAAAACGTCTCACGCGGAGGATACAATACCTGTGCGGCTCGTCCGGTCGCGCCGGCCTCAAATGAGCCGTACATACAATATCGTGCCTGAAAAGAAAGTAAACTCAACAGGTACAATATTGTTAGTGACATGTATATCATGTCGAAAGTCTTGTGACAGTATAAATCGAGAGGGGTGCCTAACAATGCTGTGAAGGTACAGACACATGTAAGTAAAGCATGCAGTCTATGCAAACAATGTGTATAGGCAGTTATAATTTGAACACATGTGAATAAAGCAGTACATGCATATAAGCAATGTGTATAAAGGAACTTGAACACATATCAGTAAAGCAAAGCACGCATACAATGCAATGTGTATAATAGAAACTTGAACACATATCAGTAAAGCAAAGCACGCATACAATGCAATGTGTATAATAGAAACTTGAACACATATCAGTAAAGCAAAGCACGCATACAATGCAATGTGTATAATAGAAACTTGAACACATATCAGTAAAGCAAAGCACGCATACAATGCAATGTGTATAATAGAAACTTGAAATTGAACATGGTAAAGCATGATGTTGGAATGCAACGTATTGCAACACAGTATAATTGAAACAATTTCTTTTGAAATTCACAAGATATAAAAGGATACGAGAAGGGACATCCTTTGCATGTTCCGAGCATTGCTCACAAAAGTCATGGCTTGAAATCAACTCGAAGATCCATTAACATTCCAGAAGTGCACTTCCCCGCACTGTTCTTAAGTGACGAAGGTGCCAGACCTCGTAATCAACCCGGACAAGGGCATGAAAGGTACTCTGATTGCAAGGGGAGGTTTTCGGTATCCAATCCGATATTCTGTTACCCCGCTGTCTTCTGCTTTACATTCCTTTTCATTAGTTGTTTAAGCACATTGCACTGCCTCAGGCAGGTTTTATATTGTTTTGAAATTGCGGGTTTTTACAAAAACACATGATGGAGATAAGACAGCTATTTGCTTGAAAAGATGTTGCACTTGTGTGCACCGCATCGCAAGGTATCACATAACAATGTGAATGAAATTGAAACTGTTTTCTTGAAAACAAAGCGTCGCGTCGTAATAACCAAGTAGTGAACCGACTTACAACTCGATAAGCAAATCAAAGACTCGACAGACTAGCCAAGTGCAAGCACAACTTGATAGACACAGAAAAGACTTAAAGGGAGTGACATACAACTCGATAAGCAAATTTACAACAACTCGATAAACAAATACGCGCGACTCGGCGGGAACCAAATCACCGGAGAGTGCTGGAAGTGGTGGAATTCCCCAATATTCAGCATAAACAGCTTAGAAAACACAGGGGAGAGCCATCGGCCCGACAGAAGGTCCACCGGCCTTGAAGAATTCCCATCGGCACAATACTTGGTCGGTCGGCACAAAAGTATGGCCGGTCGGCACTATTACTGCGATTCGCCATCAATCTTCAAAGATCGCCAGAATGTTGACACGTGTCCTCCACTCAACCTTATCCTCTACAAAAGATCTTAGCCTCGTGGTCTTCTTCATTTCCACACTGATTTACTCCAAATGGAGGAATTTCTTGCTAAAAATCTCGCAACTTGGATTAACAACTTGGATGGCTCGGAAAAGCTGAATTTCAAGCTTTCAAGATAAACGCACTATTCACTTTGCGCCGCACCCCGCTGCATTTTCCGTTCCTCCATGCCGCGGCAAGGTTCTGGAACCCAGTAACACATGTCTTTAGCTTTAGCGGGCAAGAGGTGTGTCCCACTTTCGAAGATTTCCAAGTTCTAATGGAATCTGGGCGCAACGAGGAAATCCTGCCCCAATTTCGCTTTGGCCATGCTCAAGCCTTAGGACAAATGTGTGGGCTCTCAATACCCGATGCTCGTTCTCTGATTTGCGACGGGACATTAGATGTTCCGAGTTTGGTTTGTCGTTTTTCTGAGACTGGTGATCGTGGCGACCATCACTGGCAAGGCTTTCGGCGGCACGCCCTCTGTCTATGCATGCTATCTCATTTTCATTCGTTTACGGTTCGAGGACCCAAAGGTCCTGCTGATTGAAATTGCCCAAGGCTTAAAGGAGGGCTGAGTCAGATTGCCATGGTCTTGGCTGAGACACTATTGGGCTTAGACGCCTTTTATCGTCGAGAGACGATCAGATTAGCAGGGAGTCCACTATTACTGCAGGTAATGTTTCCCACCGCGTCTCACATTTTATGTTTGCTTACATCACTCGGCCCTCAGGCTCGGTTTTTCTCACAAAACCTTTTCTCACTTTTTCTCTCATCGCACTTCTCTCTATTCTTTATTCTCTCATTTTTCATCCCTCCCCAGGTGTGGTTAATGGATAAACTGAAGGTCGTGGACTCTTGCCCAACATATTCAACTCGTGGCTACTTCTTCAGGCAACGCCTAGTTGATGCCCTTGATGACGGCTGGTGGTTTGAATGGATGTGCAGTTTGTCCGCAGATCGCATTGCTTGGCGGTGCCCTTGGCTCAATCTCCCAATGATGAGTTATAGCATGACCCGTCAACCCGGGATCCAATTGATTGGCTTGACTCACTGTATCTTTTACTTCCCATTCCGCATCCTGCACCAGTTCGGTCATAATCAGACTTGCCCGCCGGAAGGGATAGAGTACCCGGCTGCATTCCTAATCCGAGGCTCATAGCTGGCCAGGTATGCCACAGCATGGAGGACGAGAGAACTCCTGGCCCCCGCTCTTACTTTCAGTTGTACTTTGTCTGATGAGTGCTTGGATTGGCTTAATGAAGAGGCACAGGAAGGGCCCACTTTGGCATCAGAGGCTTCACCCGGCTGGGAGGCGCAGGACATTTGACTTGACCATGCCCGGATTTATTGCTTTATTAGTACTTTCAAGTTTTCTTTATGAATGTAATAAAAGCAACTTCGATTGTATGCAAGAGCAAGAGAACTCTATTTGAAATTAATGAAATTGAAGGTTGTGGTACTGAAAAGTTTCCGTTTTGGTCCAGAAATGGTCTTAGTTGTAAAAAGATTTATTTGAACAAAGTCATCTTTTATCAAAACTTTTCAAAACCATTTTCGATATGGATCAGAACTGGACACGCCTGAAATTTGTCACTGAGATGCACAACCCCGGATCTAGCAACTGGAAAGTTGCCCCTTTGTTTGAATGGTACCGCGGCACTGTATGGCAACGGAAAGTTGCCCCTAGTCTGAATAGCACTGTACCGAAGATTGCGATAAATGCTGATGGGCAAAGATGACCAAGATGATCAAATGGACAAAGTTGATCGGGGAAGAGTTTATGGTCAACTTCAGATTAAGTCGCCACGATCCCAAAGATGGGAATCAAGCCTTACGTAGTTCAGGCTTGGGTTCACTCGAGTATTTTCACTCTCCTTTTGCGCTGTAACTTTTGCCAAGGCTGCCCTTTGCGGGTTTTCAATCTTGCGAGCTCAGCTTTTATATTTCTCTAATTTTTCTGTGCTCTGAATTTTGCCTAGGTCGCCCTTTCGGGTTTTCGGCCTAGCGAGCCTCTCAGGGATAATATTTCTTCAACTTGTCCATGTTGATCGGTTGGGAGAACTCTAGGCCATCTAGGTCCATCAGAACCACAGCTCCACCTGACCAGATAGACTTGATGATATAGGGACCCGTCCAATTAGGTCTGAACTTACCCCTCGGGTCGTGGATGGGAGCTCGGTTGTCCTTGAGCACCAAATCTCCTTCCTTCAAATTCCTGGACTTAACTTTCTTGTTGAAAGCCCGGGCGATTCTGCGCTGATAACCTTGGACATGGTACAGTGCTTTCAAATCTTCTTTCATCAAAGAGCATGAGTTCCTCGAATCTACTCTGCGCCAATCTGCCTCGGCTATCGACACTCAAATGAAGACTGACGTAATGAACCTCAATCTCAATTGGTAGAACGGCTTCCATCCCATAGACCGATGAATAAGGAGTTGCTCGATGGGTTCTAATCGAAGTCCGATAGCCCCACAGAGCGAATGGCAACTTGTCTGGCCAGTCCCGATAGGTTTCCACCATCTTCTGCAAAATGTGTTTGATGTTCTTGTTGGCGGCCTCAACTGCTCCGTTGGTCTGCGGCCGATATGTGGATGACTTATGAAAAGCCACATTATACTTCTCCAGCAAATCAATCACCTCTTTCTTGAAGTGAGAACCATTGTCTGAAATGATCTTGTTCGGGACTCCATAACGGCAGATAATGTTGTTTCTGATAAACTTTGCGACTTGCGAAGCCTTCAACACGGCATAAGACTGGGCCTCGACCCACTTCGTAAAGTAATCTATCGCTACCAAGATATACTCATACCCGTTTGACCCCTTCGGAGTTACAGCTCCGATCACATCGATCCCCAAATCAAAACGCCACGGCGATGTCATGTTGTACGCTTTGTGACGGGACATTCATGCGGTTTGCGTGAATCGCATTTGTGGCATCGCCGAACAAAGTCGATACAATCTTCCTCCATGGTAGACCAAGAGTAGCCTTGTTCGAGGATCTTTCTTGCCAAGATCACGCCATTCATGTGCCCACATTCTCCTCCATGGATGGCCTCCATCGGTTTCGACTCTTCGGCTTCCACACACAGCTTGTGCATTCCCAGATGACCTCTTTTGTACAACTTACCCCCGCAGATGATAAACTGAACAGCTATTCTTCTGATTGCCCTCTTGTCTTTGGCGTTTGCCCCTGGTGGATATGCCTCCTTTTCCAAGAAATTCCATATATCGTGATACCAAGGGTTGTTATCCTGTGCTTCATCTATGGCAGAGATTGACTCGTAGGCGGGTGCAAATTTCTGGTCAATAATGACTGGACGCATCTGGACTCCAGATGGGATGTCTATCATAGAAGATAGAGTTGCTAGCGAATCTGCAAACCTGTTGTTCTCTCTCATTAGGTGAGTGAAATTTAGCTTTTCAAACCGAGGGATTAACAAATCCAAGGTCTGGTGGTATATTATCATCTTTTCCTCCTTCACTTTCCAATCTCCTTTCGCTTGAGACACAACCAGGTTCGAATCTTCAATGACGTCCAATCGCCTTGCCCCTAGTTCTAGGGCCACTTCCAGACCGGCAATACATGCCTCGTACTCTGCCTCATTGTTCGAGACCTTGAACTGAAGCTTGAATGCTAAAGGGATACGGGACTCGTCAGGCGCTATCAGCAACACCCCTATTCCATACCCGTACTGATTTGACGCTCCGTCAAAGTACATCGTCCAAGTCTCATTTTCGATGTGCAAAATAGCTTCATCTGGGAATAGGTACTCAACCGCTTCATCCCCTTCAACCGGGTGGTCGGCAAGGAACTCTGCCACCGCTCTCCCTTTTACGGACTTGCGTGTCACATACTTGAGGTCAAATTCTGAGAGCAACAGCAACCAACGAGCTAGCCTACCCGTAAGCGCTGGTTTCTCGAAAAGATATTTGATGGGATCAAGTCGTGAAACCAACATTACAGAGTGGGCTAACAGGTAGTGCCGCAGCTTCCTGGTAGCCCATACCAAGGCCAAACAAGCTTTCTCTAGCGGAGTATAGCGGGTCTCGTAATCCAGCATCTTCTTGCTCAGATAGTAGATGGCCCTTTCCACTTTATCTTCCGACTCTTGTGCGAGCATGCAGCCCATTGTAGTTTCAGTCACTGACAGATACAATATCAACGGCTTCCCCGGCTTCGGTGGTGACAACACGGGCGGATTCTGTAGATACTCTTTAATCTGTTCAAACGCAGCTTGGCATCGGCCGTCCCAATGGAACTTCTTTCCTTTCTTCAAAAGACCAAAAAGTGGTTCACAAGTTAAGGTTAGTTTTGAGATAAACCGCCTTATGAATTGTACTTTACCCAGAAAGCCTCGCACTTCCTTTTCAGTCATTGGTGGTGGCATTTCTAAGATGGCCTTGATTTTAGAAGGGTCGACTTCGATGCCCCTTTGTGTAATCAGAAATCCCAGCATTTTTCCCGCTGTAACACCGAACGTACATTTTTGAGGATTTAGCCGCAGCCTAAATTCCCTGATCCTTTGAAAAAACTTTTGCAAGGCGGTGTAGTGGCCCTCTCTTTCTTTGGACTTGACAATCATGTCGTCCACATACACCTCAACCTCTTTATGGATCATGTCATGTAATATTGTGGTTGCAGCCCGTTGATACGTAGCCCCAGCATTCTTTAGCCCAAATGGCATCACTCTGTAGCAATATGTACCCCACGGGGTGGTAAAAACAGTCTTCTCCCGGTTTTCGGGTGCCATTACTATCTGATTATAGCCCGAAAAGCCATCCATGAACGAGAGCAAAGCATGCCCCGCTGTAAAATCTACCAACTTGTCGATATGCGGCAAGGGAAAGTCATCCTTGATGGCTCGTTCAAATCCACAAGTCCACACATACCCGGATTCTGCCATCCTTTTTCGGCACTGGAACAATGTTGGCCAACCAAGTCGGGTATTCGGATACCAATAGGAAGCCTGCGTCAATCTGCTTGGTGACCTCTTCCTTGATCTTAATGGCCCAATCAGGGCGGATCCTTGAGCTTCGCTTGTGAGTCGAGCCTCGGTCAAGAGGATCCGGTCTTTATGCGATCTCAGGATTGATTCCAGGCATGTCTTCGTAGGACCACGCGAAAACATCTTTGAAATCTTTTAGTAAAGCGACTAAGCGCTCGCGTTCCTCCGAAGACAACGTGGACCCGATCTGGACCCGGCCATGGTCTTTCTCGAGACTAATATTCACAGTAGTGATTTCATCAATTAAGGGTTTAACAAACCTCTCTTGCTCTTGTTCAATTAGTCGTTGCAAAACCGAAGGAATTTCGTCCTCGTCGTTTTCATCAAAATTTTGAAAGTCCTGATTTAAACAATAAACCAAAGGCACAGAAAAGTACTCGGAAACCACAGTTACCTCATTCTCATTAGATAGTTCCAAACCGTCCGATTCCTCTGTTACAACAGACTCAAAAGAGAAAGAAAAAGACGACCGACAGATCGGTGGCATCCGGGTTATCACCCCAGAATACGGACTCGGACTCAGACAAGCCGAACTGATTCGACTCACAAGATTCTGGAATCAGATTCGGCTCACTACTGACCGGTCTTTGCTTGATAAAAATCCTCCTCGTCTCGCCAGATGAGGAGGTGCGATGGATGCATCCAAAATAGCCGCTGGTTGGCCCACAGCCGTTTCATCTCTAATCATGGACACTGAGGAGTCATCCCCCAAGCACAACTGGTTGATCAAAGGATCTGAAAGTAGACAGGCCAGTGCTACCCCCATTTCAAACTCTGTGTCCGCAGACTCCAATTCCTTGCTATATTCAGCCTCAACTGTCGGGTCTGTCTGCTCTTCGGCAACATCATCCCCAGATAACTGCAAGTCAAAGAAAATCTCAAATCCCGGCGTGCGTTTCCCTTCTTTATTCACCATGGCTCAGGAAAACCACGAATGGGAAGTCTTCCCCCTCCGGACGAAACGTCCGTTCAAAGGTACCGGATGGGCGGTGCATCAATTCAAAAGGTTTCCCATCTGTTTTGCTTTGGCCCTTCCTGCCATCTCTTTTCCTTTTCTTACCCAATCTTCCTTGGTGGGTAGGTAACCCAAGCCGAAGGCGTGAGGGTTTTGCGGCACTTCGACCAACGTTGCAATGCCCTTTCGGCCGATCTTCCCTAATCCGATCCCGGGGATGTGTTGGGGCTTGGTCATGAGGTACCGCTTGACCGACATATATCCTTCATTAATCGCCATGATGTTCTGTACCACCTCAGCTTCTGCTAGGGTAAACCCGGACATAAACACGTCTTCCATCCCGTGCTCAATTTCTAGAACAGGGGTAGATACCTCCGGTGGCGGATGGATCGATGAATTACCAAAAACAATGGCTACTCCCTTCCCATAGGGGTATTTCACCATTTGGTGCAAAGTAGATGATACTGCCTTCACCTGATGCAGCCACGGCCGCCCCAAAAGCAAATTGAAGGTCGCGGGCACCTCCAGGACATGGAAATCTATTTCGTGCTGCCCAGGCCCAACTTTAGTCTGTACTTTTACCGTTCCCATCACCTCTCTACTTGTATTATCATACGCCCGGATCACTTGCATTGGTATGCAATTGGCGCTTTTCAAACCAATGGCATATCTTTGCCTTGCCGCGAGCGTTGATGGCGTAATCTGATGTCGACAAGTACCACTGGTATCCATTTATCCCTGCACTCCACGGAGATGTAGAGAGGTTTGTTATGGTTTACACCCTCAGGCGGTAATTCTTTATCGGAAAAAGTCATTGTCGGGGAGCCTCCTCCCAGAAAAACCAATCCGACTAGTCGCTCGGCGTAGTCTCTATCGAAAAGCTTAGCCTTATCCATAGTCAAAGGACCGCACTGTACTCGGAAGCCATAAGCAATCCCCAGATGGAGATGTCTCTGTATCTTTTC
Organism: Camellia lanceoleosa; assembly: GCA_025200525.1. NCBI lineage: Eukaryota > Viridiplantae > Streptophyta > Magnoliopsida > Ericales > Theaceae > Camellia > Camellia lanceoleosa. The sequence continues at coordinate 199,059,609 of CM045760.1, read as the reverse complement.
AATTGTCTCAAAACGGCCTCTTCCTCGAGCCGCTTTTCCATTTTTCAACTCTCTATCCTTCAGACGCTCGTTGGTCTAGGTGTGGGGGCTTGAAATACCGCCCGCTCGTCATGTGATCAACTTCACGATGTACCATGTGTCATCCGTTGGTTACTTCCCGATCTTAAATGCTGTATGGGCAAGACAAAGATCGTCATCTTCCCACCACATTCCATCAGCAACTGACAAACATCTGTCGGGCTCTGGCATGGCTGTTCTCGTACTCACGGCACTTTGCATTCTCGTACTCGTAGCATTATCTGTCTCTGTGCACACAGCGGTTTCAGTCCCCACATGGGCCTTTGCCCTCCTGATTCTCTCGGAATCCTCAGAACTTGCTTGTTCTGACATAGTTGACTGTTCATTCATTTCCGTACTCAAAATGTTCCAATCTTGGGCGAAATTCTTAACACCGACACCCTCCGGCAATATGCCCTGCTCTTCGACCCTTCCGGCCGTCGCTGATATTCTCATTCCTGCTGAGCTCTGCTCTGCCTGAAATTCTCCTACCACATCGGGCTACTCGTCCAACCACCCGGTAGCTTCTACTGAATCCTCATAATTGAACCACGCAACTGCCGCGTCCTCTGGGTATTGGTCGCTGTAAAGTTGGAGATTGGCCAGGTCCTCCCCTATGGTTGTTACATCATTGATTCCCTGTCCCAGACTATCTCCTCGGATCATGCACAATTCTCCCCCTGTTGGCAGTTCCATCCTGGGCCTATCTTGGCCTATCAACGAGATGTAGTCACTTGGACTGTATGTCTTCCCACTGTAACTCCCAGATTCCGCAGACTCTGATTCAACAACCCTTTTCTCCTTCGGGGTCTCTTCTCTCCTGTTCTCGTGGTCACCACCGGCTTAGGTTGGGTTACGGAGATGTCCATCATGCACAAGTCGATTGCACTCGGGAGAACACCTCTGGTTTAGGCAAGTGGGTGGGTGTGATATAGACACTAGGGTCATAAGACACGGCCCAGATGGATGAAATTAAGTCTTTTAGGTGGTGGAGCTTGGTTATGTGTGGAGGGATTTGTAGTAACATTGGGCTTCTCGGGAGGCAAAATCACCCGTTATCGATAAGGTCTTGAATTTCATGGCGTAACCGAGCAGTGGTCGGTGTCGTGACTGTCTTGTTGATGAAATGCACAATATTTGGTCGGGTTATGGGTAGGAGGGAGTTTTTCCCGGTAGGGTCGCGGCTCGGGGCCTCGGGTGCCCTTTCTTGATCAACACCCCGAGCTTTGGATTGGGGCATATAGAGTGGAGCGAAAGTTCGAGTTTTTGGGTGGGTATTTGGTTGTTTGTGGGTTGCTTCGGACGACCGAGAATGGCGATGGCTGCCAGATTTCTTTGTGGGGGGTTAGTGGTGACCATGCTCACTTCGGAGGCTCTCGTGGCAGATGTACCACTCGGGCCTGCATTAGTGTTGCAGTTGAAGGTCCTTCGGGGTTGCTCCCGATCATTATCAATCCAGCCTTGTTTCAAGGCATCTTCAATCTGCACCCCCATTTCATGTAGGTCAGAAAAGGTGGGAAATGGGACTACTATCATCTTTTGCATCAATTTCGGCTGTAGATTGCGCACAATCATCCGAATCTGGTCTTTGTCCGTAGGCCTCAAGGTCATCATCGAAGCCTTGGCCCTCCATCTGGTTACGAACTCTGAAAAACTCTCCTTAGGCTCTTGCCTAGTTGTCTCGGGATCACGGGTAGTGATCTCAATCTGTGTGTTGTATGAATACTGCGCGATGAAGGCCTCAGCCATTTCGTTCCAATTTCTCTTAACGTCATCATCTAGCTTAGCATAGCATGCAGACGCCACACCTGACAGGGTCCGACCAAATAGAGACAACTTCTGAAGCCTGCTGAGGCCCATTGGCCTTAGAACGTCCAGCGATCTTAAGTGTACCATGGGGTCCCCAGACCCATCAAATCGATCAATATGAGGCATTTTGAATCAGCCGAGGCGGCGTCCACAATTGCGTCGGTAACCATCTTCAATATCGGGATAGTCTTGACCCTTGGGATCTCTTAAATAACTTTTCAAGCTTGCTCAATTTGAGTCGGTGGGATCGATCTCGAACTCAAAGGAGAGTCCGTAGATTGGTGGGTGTTTTGATAATGAGGTTGAATTTGGGGTAGGGTTGGAGGTGGGGGTGGTCTGTGGGGCTCTCAGACGTCAACATTGGCTGTCTCCCACGTTGGGAACTCTGGTGGGGAAGGAGCTTGATCTGGCAGATGTCCGGTTTCTTTGTTCAGTCCGCAATGGTCTCTGCTGTTCTCTCCTGGCGGGCTTTGTTCGCAAAATCTGCCTGACGGACGGCATCCTGCTGCATTGCTTTCATGCTTTCTTGAAGGTGGCACACCATCTCCTCCAAACTAGCCATATTATCTTGTTCTGGTTGAATTACTGGTATATATCCTCTCTTTGTTGGTGACACAGAATTCTGATCCCTACTGAACGCAGGTGGGGTAGATAAAGCCCTCTGAATCGCTCTTGATCGACGCTTTTTGTTTGATCGACCTTAGTAACCGGGGGTAGTGAGTAGTACACTGGTTGTCCGTCTATCAGATCCTTAGATCGAAGGAGTCGGCGACCTCTAGTCCAGAGTGCTTGGGGAGTATCTACTGGGTCAGAAGCAATCGTGCTCAACTACCTAATAAAAAGATAAATAAAACGTATAAATAAACAGACAATCGGACAAAGATAACGAGAAAGTAAATAAACACAACACACGGTCGGGTATTTAAAATAAACGGTCGAATGCTGGATACACTGTTTCTCAACCACTGATCACTGATCATGAACCATTGCCCCTAGGCCTGAATCTGATATCCACAGACAACTGATTCTCAAAACACTGATACTGATGCCCTCAGGCCTGATACTTAAACTTGCAAACTGATCTGTACGTTCCCTGCAGAGTTACACTCTAAAGCACATAGCAGATAAATGAGAACCAAAACACCCCTATATTGGGGTAGGGTTTCCCTGTCCTATTTTGTCGTGACTAGGGTTTCACTATGCACGCGGTTTCAAACAACTTAGCATCGGGTAAGCAACTGTCCTAGTTTGGAATGGTCACTATGGATTCGAATATGCACTAGGTCGAATGGTCAAAGAGGGTGCCCGGTAAAACCGGGTTTGTGTTCTATCTTGGCAAAGCCCGAACCGTCACCTTATGGACATGCCTTGACAAGACAAGCCTCCAAAGAAACCGCCAGAATAGCGGATGGCCAACACGGTGTCCTAGGCACTAATGCACATGCAATGCAAAGAAACACATAAGTGTAGTCAAAAGCAGATATCACGAGTTCGAGTCAAGCTCTCTAAAAATCCCCAGCAGAGTCGCCAGAAACTGTAGACGTGCTCGTGGGCTTCACTCTACAGTTCGGACTCGATTTGGGTCGCGGTTCTAAATCTGAACCAAAGGGTCCAAATCAAAATCGTTTGAGAAAACAGATTTTTGAAAAGTAGTGCCAAACATGGATCGCTTTGCGATCTGAGTCGCCACCTAAATATTTTAAAATGGGAAATTTAGGAAACCCTGACTCGGTGCCGAAGGCCACATGTCTGTCATCACCAAAGTGGTCTTGGCTCGGGAGCTTGGGTACGATCGGGGAAGGTCAGCTATGAGCACCCCCTTTCGCCCGGTCCGAAGACCGGCCTCTACTAACCGTGATATCCGTTTTTGAAAACATTACATGTTCTTATTCAAATTATTTAGCCTAGAATTACTATGTGATGCGCACAACACAAAAGTATAGACTAGATTGCCTAACTTGGAAATAAACATTGCATATCCGTTTTGTCTCGAAAAATGTGTTGTTTTCTTTTGCTACTCGCAAATAGGCTAAAATGCGGATTTCAATGAGTTGTTCCAACTCAGGCAATCCAACGTCCACCCAGAGGCTTTCAAACAGATTATCATGTAGGCACTTAGCGCATGGCGAGCATCTTGTCATGGTAAACATTCACACGCATGCGATACGCTAAAGCCATAAAACTTACATCATCGTACTGTGCCAAAAGCAGTAAACTGGTTAGCAAACATGCATGACCTAGTTCATGTTAAGTGGTGATGCATCACACACGTAGATGTAATCTAGAGTAGGCTCGGCTAACCTAAACATGGCACATGAGATGCAACAACTATCACGCATTCAATTTGGAATTAAAAGTACGATGCGGTTTGCATGATGTCGAGTCTAATGCATGTAAACAAATGCATGAATGCACACATGCATTGCATAAGGTATGCTGATTTAAATGTGCCCTAATCTACCAACATAAGCGGGTAAATAAAAGGGAGAAAGAAATGGGGGTTGGAAGACATACACCCACTCACACACTTTTTACAATTGCGCCCTCATTCGGAGGGACCAAAATAATAATACAGTCCAAGAGAATAAACGAATAAATTAAATATTACAAAATTCTAACTATTAAAATTAAAGCAAATAAATGAAAGAAAAGGGCCTCTACCTTGGGCCGCGAATGATGCATGCTCGATCCGACTTGCAGAAAAACCGTCTGCCATGGTTCTGCTTTCATTTTGCCTGCCTCTCCAAAATTCCCAAAGTTTCGAATACCTCCCAAATGATCTCAAATACCCCACGGTGGGGAAGAGCTCATCGGTGCTTGTATTGGCCATCGGCTTCTTGTGGTGGTTATCGGCACAAACAAAGTGCCGATCGGCACATTATCGCTTGGCCGTGAAAGTTCCTCGCAGAGACGGTTGGCAAAGAAGAAAAGCAAAGGTGCAAGGCATGGTTTTTGGGCATATGTAAGCATGGTCATTGCCTCCTATCATGCTTGGGGACTCAAGGAGGCAAGACCCTTGGTTCTTGGGCTACCAGCAGTGCATCTTAATGCATGATAACCCTAAGAACCAAGGTTGCATTTTGATATGAAAATGCATGCAACACAAAAATGAAATCCAAAGCCTTATCATGTGTTGGTCCGAGGCCTTGGTGACCAAGAATTGAGGTGAGTTACACCACTTGGAGTGTGAACTCCTCTCAATCCTATGCTTGGCTTGACAATCCCCAAGCCAAGCCATGGAATGCATGAATGCAACATGGCTCAAATGATGCAACAGTGAGGAATATGATGCAATCACATCAAGCATCATGCAACTATCACAGTGGGCATACAAAATGCTAAGGCAAACAAGGTATGAATAGCATACAAACATGAGCCAATCAAATAATGAGACCAATATGCTGTAACACCTAATGGACCAAGTATGCAAATAACACGTAATGAGCCTAAAGTAGTGGACTTAACCACCATGGGGGGGGGGGGCCTCAAACTTCCCCAAAATAGTGACTGAAATGGGCTGAAATCATAGAGAAAACACTACACAAATATGCAAATCACTCAAGCCCAAAGCCAAGGGCACTCAAGAGAGCATCTAGCCAACATTTACGCAACCACTCATGGCATGAATCTAATAACCAAAGACAGAATTTTAGCATGGAAAATGGCACCCAAATCCCTCATGTGGCAGCCCCAAAACAGTCCCAAAAGCATGAATGCACACAATGCACATTTTAAAGCATAAAGGGCACACCTTTAAAACATGAAGAGAGATAACAAATCTAGACATGTGAGCACGGATTAAGGTCTGAAATAGCATGCCAAATGATCCCAAATCGTCTAAATAGGCTAACCAATGCATGCACATGGACTATATGCTTGAGGCCAACAAACCATCATGCAAAGTAACCATACTAATCATGCCAAATATGATCAAAACAGTGGCTCACAGCCCTAGAACATGGCAAATCAAGGCTAAATGCTCCACCATGCTAAGCCAAAACATGGAGATATATGGGGCTAAACATATGGCACAATTCTAGGCCAAACGAGGCATTACAAAGCAAGTGTAAGAAGCATGCTAAGGGCCATTAAGCCCATATTAGACAGAGGTTAAACATGACTTAAAACACTCAAGAAAGCTCTGAAATGAGGCCAAATGCAAGCAAGCATGCATACTAGAGCTTCATACAAGCAAGGCCTACAAGCCAAAATGCAAGACAACCAAACAAAGCATGCCAAATGGGTCCAAGACAGTGGCTCACAGCCCTTATATATGGCAAGATGATGCTATTATCTCCATGAAATCAAACTAAAACATGCAAGTATCAAGGCTTAGACATATGGCACACTTCTAGGCACAAGAGAGCATTCCAAAGCAAACATAAGAGGCATGTTAAGGGCTACAAAACCGACCAAAAACAGAGGCAAAACATGACCTCAAACACCCAAAAAGTCTCTGAAATGAAGCTAAAACAAGCATGCATACATGTTACCTCATGAGCCAAAAATGAAGGCAAACAAAGGGCTAAGGGGGAGAGGGGTGTCTCTCCCCTATATGAGACTTAAAACCATCTTCCTCACCACTAAAAACCCACTGGTTTTCAGTGGTGGGAAGGCCAAGAACACCAAGTAAAGAGGGTCTTAAGCAAAGGCACCAAAAGTGGCCATATAAGGCCTAATAGGATGGACCTTTGCTCAAACCAAAAAAGGACCTTAATGAAGGTTCAAGAACAAGTAAAAACAAGACTTTTTTTTTTTTTATATCTTAAACACAAACTCAAAAACACAAAGTAAAGAGGGTAGAAAGAGGTTGCAAGAATGAGGAATATAAAGTGATGTTCTTACCCTTGAAGATCCTTTGAAGAACAAGTGATGCAGCGACTCTCTAGTGCTCAAAACCAGTCCAAAACCAACACAAACATCCTCCCAAGTCTCTCAATCTCGAGCTAAGGTGTAATGGTGTGTGTAAAGGAGCAAAAATGAGGTAAAACTACACTTTTTGGCCTAAAAACACACACACAAGAGGAGAGAGAGGGAGGTATATATATGTATGGATGTATATCAGAGATATATGTATGATGCTCTGGTTTTGGCTCTCAAAAGGCTAACCCTTGAGCCAAGAGGAAGAGCTCTCCTCTTATAGGCAAGGAATGCTTAGCCACTAAGCAAGCCAAGGGCTCATCCCTCCATACACGTGTATGGAGAGCAAAACTTTACAAATGCAAGAAAATATCGATAAAGCAAGTGTGCGATTAACTCGGGCAAAGACTACCATTTTGGAAAAAAACAGTGCCGGTCGGCACAAAAGAGTGCCGGTCGGCACAATAAAGTGCCGATAGAAGCTTCAGCCAGCCGGTGGCCTCTAGCCCCAACCGGTGGTGTGTAGGGATGCCTCATAAGGCATTCCCTGCCCTTTCATTGCAAAACACAAGTGTTTGGTGCAAAACCAAACACAACTGGTCGAGTTCGGAGATCCTGAGGCAGGGCGCGCGCAGCCGAGAACTCCGGGAACTCCAAACGAACACAAACATAGATAATCACCGAGTGTCCCAACGGTGACGTCCAAGTCTTGAGGACGGTCAAAAATGGGGTGTCTACACTATGATTTTATTGATGACATCGGTAAAAAATAAAGCAACATCTAATGATAGAAAAATTTTAAATTACAAGTATTCCATGGTCTTGGCAATGCTTTGCCCTCATTATCTTCAAGCCGATATGCCCCATTGCCCAGTACCGAAGTGATTCTGTAGGGTCCTTCCCAGTTTGGGCCAACCTTGCCCTCCCTGGGATCCTTCTTGTTGCTGACGAATTTTCGTAGGACTAGGTCACCGACTTGAAATTCCCTTGGATTAACCTTGTTGTTATAAGCTCTGGCAAGCTGTTGCTGGTATGCTGCAAGCTATACTGCAGCTTTCTTTCTTCTTTCTTCTAGAGGATCCAGATCTCGGGCTAAGAGTACATCATTAGTCCCGTTCTCAACTCCTTGGGTTTTGATCCCTGAGATGCCGACCTCCAATGGAATGACTACTTCTGTGCCATAAGCCATGGCAAAGGGTGATTCCCCTGTTGATCTTCTCGGCGTAGGCCGATATGCCCAGAGTACATTGGGCAATTCGTCTACCCACTTCCCTTTTGCTGCCTGCAGCCTCTTCTTTATCCCATCCAGAATTACTTTGTTGGATGCTTCTACTTGTTCATTGCTTTGTGGAAAACTTGGGGTTGAAAAGTAGTTCTTAATCTTGAACTTTGTACAGAAGTTTTTGATCAGCTTACTGTCAAATTGTGTCCCATTGTCTGCAACAATTGCTCTTGGAATCCCAAATCTGGTGATGATGTTTCTCCATATAAAGTTCTTTACGTCCACATCTCGGATCTTGGCAAGAGGTTCTGCTTCTATCCACTTTGTGAAGTAATCTGTTGTTACTAGCAGGTACTTCCTTTGCCCAGTTGCTTGGGTCTATTGTCCAACGAGATCCATTTCCCATTGGGCAAATGGCCAAGGACTGGATACAGGGTTTAGGTCAGCAGCTGGCTGGTGTATCAAAGGTGCAAACCTTTGGCATTGTTCATACTTCTTCACGCAGGTTTCTACATCTTTTTGCATGTAGGGCCACCACTACCCCTGGGTAATGGCCCTGTGAGCTAGTGATCTGCCCCCAGTGTGGCTTCCACAAATTCCTTCATGAATTTTATATAAAAAATCTTCAACCTGTAGAGGGTGTATGCACCTTAAGAGGGGTCCAGTGAAGGACCTTCTGTAAAGATGTCCTTCTATTGTCAGACTGAATCTTGCCGACTTCAATCTGATCTTGTGTGCCTCCTTGTGGTCATCTGGCAGCTTTCCTTCTTTTAGGAACACTTCAATTGCGTCCATCCAGCTTGGTCCCATGTCTACGCACATTGTTTCACGCTCTGTGATTACTGGTTCAATGCTCGGGCCCGACAAGTATTCGATCATTATTGTCCTTGCTTTTCCTGGTTGTATTGCGCTAGCTAGGTTGGCCAATGCATCGGCATGGTTGTTATCATCTTGGCTAACTTGAAGCAGTCTGCAGTTCTGGAATAAGGCTGCCAGCCTGATGACCTCCTTTGCATAGGCCGACATTCTTTCATCTCGGGCTGCAAACTCGCCCGTTGTCTGGTTAACTATCAATTGTGAATCACAAAAAACTATTACCTCATCAGCTTGTACTGCTGCTGCTAGCTTCAGTCCTGCAATCAATGCTTCATATTCTGCCTCGTTGTTTGAGGCCTTGAACCCCAATCGAATGGACTGTTCTAATATTTCTCTATCTGGAGATATCAGTACTACTCCTGCCCCCGCTCCTTGTCGGTTTGAACTCCCATCAACGAACAGTTAAAAGGAATCGCCGATGTAAATGCTGCAGGGTCTGTGTCACGACCCGAACTCGCCCCTATGGGTTAAGGCCATAACCGGCCAGTAATCGTGTGATTACCTACGGCCTCAATTCAAATAAATCAAAACTCATTAGAGGTAAAAGGGCCAAACGGAAGCAATTCAAAAACCTTGTCCATAGAGCCGTGCTTAAATGCACACCATAACATTCCAAACATTTATATGTTAATAACTCACATCAAAATATGTACTAACACAAAACGCTGTACATACAGGATCATACAGATTTAAGTCAGTCAAACCTAAGTCTTATATACAAAAGTAGACCAACATATTCGCCAATATAACAAAACTATAAACAAGATCAAAGGCGAAGACAGTCTCGTGCCTGAGACGTTTGGGCTGACTCCTCAAAACTTAAACTGTTTCTCACAAGTTCACCAAGGCTGGTTCTAGACGTCCCTTGGCTCACCTACATGTACATGAATGAGCGTGAGCGAATGCCCAGTGAATAATATCAAATGAGAAAATATAGTAATCATTGAAACAGTACGGCAAACGGCCTTCGGTCCAATCATTTATATCCATCGGCCTTTGGCCCAATCATCTATATCCATCATTCGTATCCATCGACCTTCGGCCCAATCATCCATGTCTATCATTCATATCCATCGGCCTTCGGCCCAATCATTCATGTTAATCATTCGTATCCATCGGCCTTCGGCCCAATCATTCATGTCAATCAGCCTTCGGCCCAATCATTCGTATCAATCGGCCTTTGGCCCAATTATTTATATCAATCGGCCTTTGGCCCAATCATTCACATCAATCGGCCTTTGGCCCAGTTATTTATATCAATCGTTGTCCATCATTCAAACCAATGAACTTATAAAAATTACATAAGTATAAACAATTAGACAACAGTATATTTCAAATATCTTGTTAAGATATTACTCACAGTGATCGGCTTATGGATTTGCCCCAGAGCTTGACCCTACACATTTCATGAACACAAAAGGGTCACCAACAATTCAATCCGTTCATTAATTCACATATTCCTCTTTAGGCTTCATTCTTATCTCTTTAACTCAATTACAATGCTCAATGTATGCCTAGGAGTGCTTAGAAGTGAAAGGGAACGGAAAACAAAACATAGAATGCATTTTCAGATTTTCAGAAGACAGAGTCCCCGCTCGAGCGGACCCTTAAGGCCTGCAAAAGTACTGGTTGCATGAAAAATACGCTCGTGCATGCTGGTGCTCGAGCGGAAGGCCTGTCAATAAAGCTCCCCCGTTCGAGCATGAAATACTCCGCTCGATCGGACATTAAGTTTGCAAAAAGTGCTGGGAGCACGAAATTCACGCTCGAGCAGCGGTTTCCCCGCTCGAGCAGCATTCAAACTTTCTGGAAATTCTAGAACTGTTCTTAGAGTTCAAATTCGATGTTCAAAGGTCTCAATTCATGATTTTTGGTTCAAACTTCATATATTTATGTACTAACATGGTGCAAATGCCAAAACATATCATCATGGAGCTCAATTTCAAGAATTAAACACATGCATGTTTCAAATTAGCACTAAACTCCCTTCCATCATACACATTCATGCATTCAAAGCTCTTATCCTCATGGATTGTACATGCATGTGATGTCTAGCTCCCGTTCTCAACTTAGATGACACCAATGGTGATCATACATTAGCTTTAACTACAAATTTACATAGATTTCAAGCTCAATTATGTAAGTTCCAAACAATTTCATACATGCATGCATATATGGTCCTCCAATTCAACAAAATAAACTCAAAACATGCTCTTGACCATCAATTAGCTTTGGACATATAAAATTATAACTTAAGCTCATGAATTCAAGACCAAATGCTTACCTAGAGGCTTAATCTTCCAAACTATGGCAATTTCTTGAGGTTAATCCTCAAATTCTTCACAAATTTGAGCCAAACACCCAACTCTCCTCTTTTCCCTCTCTCTAGCCGACTCCCCTCTCTATCTCTTGAGTTTAATTCAGCCAAGAGGAATAACATGGAGGGTATATTTTTGAGTGTATAGTGCCCCCACTAAGTCATAATATAATAATATAGAATAATTGGGCACTAATTCATTACTTCAATCAACTTAATCTGGTCCAAATCAATTTTCCAATTAAACTTCACCGTAGGCTCTTAAAGTTACGCTAATCACAATGGCGCAATCAATTTTGGGTTCTGTGGCCGATAAGGCCCCCAATTTAATTTCCAAAGCAAATTATTCAAACAGATATTCCTACGGTGAACAGAGAGAACTTCAAAATCACATGTATTCACAAAATGGTACATAAAATCATGCTAAACACATAATCATACACAAGTTAAGGACCAATTAGCGTACTATGGAATAGGGGTATCACAGTCTGGGTTTTTCCTCTTTCCTTTGTTCTTTAGCCTTTGGCTGGGCTTTTGCTTGCTTGTTTGGACATTGTCTGTCTTCGCTCAACGGAGCCCGATGTTGGATGGATTCTGGCGTGAACTCGGCCACAAAGTCGGCCAAAACTGCCTTTGATTGCGATTCGCCTGGCTCCAGATCATCTTCGCCTAGGCGACTGCCCATCTGGCTATTCTTCCTGTCAAGTCTCCCTTGTTTCTGCGTTGGCTAGGGTTTTGCTTACATAGTACACAACCTTTTTCTCCCCTTTTTCTTCTCGGATTAGTACTGCACTAATCGCATGTTCTGAAACTGCTAAGTACAAGAACAGCTCCTCCCCAGGTTCTGGATTCGAAAGAACTAGAGCTGTGGTTAGGTACTTCTTTAGATCGGCTAATGCTTCTTTGCACTTCTCTGTCCAAAGAAAGTCTGTGGCTTTCCTCACTAATTTGAAGAAGGGTTTGCACTTGTCTGAGCTTCTGCTTATAAACCTGTTCAGGACTGCGGCCCTTCCAGTTAGCATCTGTACTTGTTTTGCCGACGTCGGGCTCTTCAACTCTAGGATGGCCTTGATCTAATATGGGCTGGCCTCAATGCCCCTTCTGGTCACCAGGTATCCTAGAAACTTACCAGATCTAACTCCAAATGCATACTTCGATGCATTAAGTCGGAGCCGATATGTTTTAAGGATTTCAAAGACTGCTTTTAGATCGGCGAGATGACCCTCAGGCTCCTTGGACTTAACGACCATGTCGTCAATGTAGACTTCTACTGTGAAAGTTGCTCCTACTAGTGAAAGTTGCTCCTACTAGTGAAAGTTGCTCCTGCTAGTGAAAGTTGCTCCTATGATCACACTACCATTCAAAGAATGTAAGTTGACCTCTTGGACAGTTGCACTAGGCAACTTTTATGTCTATACTAATTCATTAATTCTAGAAGAACCTTGGGTTACATAATACTATATTAAGGCCTCAATTGTGGTGTGGTGTGGTGTGTATCAGCCAAATGATAATTTGAATAAGAAGTGTTAGTGTCGTATTATGCATTGTTGAAATGTTATAATATAAATGAAAAATGTTTGACATGTTATATTTAATTTTATGTAAATGATGGCATTTACTTCCGTTAGTTTCTTACATCTAGCATTTTCCTGTATATTATGTCATTCACATATAATCTCAATGTCATCTCACACATAGCTATTTTTAAATCTGCCATTCATCTTCTTCACAATATGCAGCAAATCTGCCATTCATAAATTTGCCATTCAATTCAATTAACAATATGCAGCAAATCTGCCATTCATCTTCTTCACGTGTGATGTGAGACCAGAAAACATTACACAAACATACATAAATTTGATAGGTCTCCTGGGTATCAACAACATAAGACATGACATACACAAACATACACAAAGAAAGCTTCAACAATTCCACAAAAGCATCAACTTAACAAACCTCATAAGACATGACATGTTATCAATTTCCATTATCTTCTCCTGGGCATCCAAAGTTCAATGTTCTAGTGGGCGATGCAAAAACATAATTCATTACAGTCATCCAAAGTTGAAAGTTGAAAATCATCCAAAGTTAAAAAAAAAAAAAAAATACAGTCATCCAAACAATAATACAGTCATCCAAAAAGAAGCAAAAAGTCATTAATTTCCTTGAGCCAAACCATGAAATGAACCATCTAAACCTGCATAACCAAAAAAATGAAATTATTTAATAAGAAAAATACTAAAAAGTCTTAAACTTAAAACAAATAAAAATATGTTAACAACATTTAGCAAAGGGGAGGGGTATTTTACCATGATATTAAACTTCAATAAAATTAGATTTCAGACTTGGGCTTGAACAAGAACTTGATTCTGAAACAACTACACATAAAACATAATACAAGAAAAACATGTAAAGTGAAAATAATGAATTTTGAATAATACAAAATAAATGAAATTTAAAACAAAATAAATCATTGAATGTATTATCCGAATCATATTGTTGTTCAAATTCTTCAATATCATTCATTGCTTGTCTAAGGCATATTGGAATGTTACTTCGAAGCCAATTTTGTGCACAAACAAGAACCTCCACCATCTTGGGAGCAAGTGAACTACGAAATGGATCAAGTATACGACCTCCTGTACCAAAAGCCGACTCAGAAGCAACAGTGGAAATAGGCATCGCCAACACATCTCGTGCTATAAGTGATAATACTCTATACTTTGCTGCATTAACCTTCCACCACTCCAAGATATCAAATTGAGAATTATTCCCACCTTTCTCAATATCACCCAAGTACTTGTCCAATTCCGACATACTCCCACTACTACAAAATTGCCCCTTCAAAAATGAGTTAAATTGAGAGTTCACAATAGAGTGTGGGTCATTTTCATCTATCACCAAATCTACTCTTTCATTTACATTGGAGGCATGCACATTTGTTGGCTCAAGTGTGGCATAATGATCATACAATTTGCCCAAACAATTTTTGACCTTGTCTAACATTTCTTTCACTTTCACCATATCTCCACAAAAAATTGTTGAAAAACAAAATTGCAAGTAGGTCATTTTTCTTCTAGGATCAAGCACAACTGCAACATACAAAAGTAGATTGATTTTATCCCCATTTCCCCAATACTTGTCAAACTTCTCTTTCATTTTCTTTGCCATTGAAGACAAAATAGGATCATTGTCTTTGATTAGTTGTCCAATCATATTTTCAATGACAAAAATTTCAGTGTAGAATGTGTTTGAAGTAACAAATAAAGACCCAGAAAATCTCTTTGTGGCATTGTAGAACATTCTAAGAAATTTCAAAAACACCCTACAATTATCCCAATCCTCGGCTGTAGGCATCTCTCTCCTCTCACCCCTTTCATTATCCAAAAAGTAGTGTTTGTAATTGTAGTCCTCCTCACCCATTCTTTGAAAAGCACTCTCAAATTTTTCTGCTGCCTCCAACATAAGATATGTTGAATTCCACCGTGTTCGCACATCTAGGCACAAGAGGCTCTTACTCTCAATTTTCAAACTTTCCACATACTTTTTAAAAGTGTCAAGACGGTTTGGAGAAGACCTCACATACCTCACTGCATGCCTCACATTTGTTATACAAGACTCAAGATCCTTCAATCCATCACTAACAATAAGATTTAGAATATGCGCACAATAACGCATGTGTAAAAATTCATGGCCCAAGATAGTTCCCTTCCACAATTTTGTTGTTCGTTTCAAGAATCTAATGGTTAGATTATTGGAACTCGCATTATCCACAGTTAAGGTAAAAAGGCCATCAATGTCCCACTCCTTTAAAAGTGCCTCAATTTTTTTACCAAGAGTTTCTCCTTTGTGGTCTTCAACTTGACAAAAATTTATGATCCTCTTTTGTAACTTCCAATCATCATCAATGAAATGTGCAGTTAGACACATATAACACAAATTTTGTATGGAAGTCCATGTGTCCGTGGTAAAACAAATTCTATGCCCCTTCACAATTTTTTTCAACCTCTCCCTTTCATTGGTGTATATGTCTAGAATGTCCCTAGCAACGGTATATCGAGATGGAATCTTGAACTTGGGTTGCATGACATTACAAAACCTCTTAAAACCAACCCCATCCACAAATCTAAAGGGCAATTCATCTATTACTATCATCTCCGCAAGATGCCTTCTAGCAACTTCTACAAAAAATGACGTAGTCACAACATCAACAATATCCTCCCCACCAACTTCTCTAGGTTTAAATCCCAATGATTGTTGCCCATAAGTATCCCTATATGGATACTTTGTACAATTTTTCAAATGACTTAACAAATTACTTGTTCCATGACTCTTAGAGCCTGCCATATATTCTTTCTTACAATACTTGCACATAGCCCTATCTTTCCCATCAATGCCCTTAATATTTTCAAAATGATCCCAAGCCTTTGATGTTGTTCTCCCACTACTACTAGTTTTGGCCAAGGGTGGTCTACGAGGGGGAGCATTAGATTGGGTATAGGGGTCAATAGAAGATGATTCGGGCTCAACATTAGGACTCACAACAAAAGTTTCTTCACTTGGAGGATCCATGACCAAAAGACTATCAAATAAACTGCCAACAACCAATAAAAAATCATTCAAAATATGCTTCTCAAATCCATACTCTTTTTGAAAAACTAAGAGATTAGTTTAAACTAAGAAGGATATTAGTTCACTGACTAATGAGATTTTAAACTAAGTAAGATGAATCAGTAAGTTTAAACTAACTAATGTTCACTAAGTAAGATTAGTTCACTGACTAAATTAGTTTAAATGTTCACTAATTACTCGTGCATAATCTGAGAGTGCCAAATCTTTGTAATTTTCAGTAACCTGTAATCGGGAATATGTCATGTCAATTGTAGAAACTCTAACACAAATTTTCAAATAAACTCATCAATTAAGTAAAGAACTCTTTTATAGACTGAAAATCTACAGCCACATATTTGTTCAATCTTTGTTGATAGCATAACTATGTTGGCTACAACAGTTTACTCAGAAAGCATAAATATGTTAACGTAAATGTATATGCAGGAACTAGTTAGGCCATGTTGTGATGAAAAGTTAGTCTGTTTTATATAAATAATTTCATAGAATAATTGGACTCATCACAAATGGTGCTCTAAAGCAAAGAGATAGAATGTGCAGTTTTGATCATACAATTAATTTTAAAAATCTTAATTTAATGTTGAAAACCACACATGAACTTGCAGACATATAGTTCTAATTAAATATGATATATAAGCTTTGTCTTGCAAATAAATGATTAGTGTGGAGCCCAAGTGATAATCATGTTTATTTGTGGTAAGTAAGACTAAAATTATATGACAAAGAAAGGTTGAGAATATGACTAAACTAATGATGTGATTAGGAAGAAAGAAAAAAAGGTTTAGTCAATAATGGCTCTTCTCACATTTCAGTTGAAGACACTTTTGTTTTCTTTTCTTGATCATGTTTTGGGTGACACAGAGGCTCTAACAAATGTTCCTAAAAAAAATGTAAACTAGTTACCCACCCAAAAAAATGTAAACCAGTTGTTTGGGTAGTAAAACAGACCAAGTTACTCAAGCTTACATTTATGTTCCACTTGTTAAACACTTATTTAAAATTGAAAACAAGTTAAGTTGGGACATGTTTGGGATTGACCAGAAAGATAAATACACTAAACTTGAACATGTTTTTAAATCTCGTTAATTTTTCTAAGTAATCTCAAACAATTCATTACTCTTCTTGTTTAAACCAGTAAATTATATCTCAATGTTTGAAAGAATGTTTAACCTTAAAATGTTTTGCCCCTACTTCCATAGTCTCAATTAAAGTTAACTCAAGTATTAGAGATATTTTTCTGACATAAAAACTTCACTTTAAACCTATTCCTCCCTTTTAATATTGTCAAGATCAAGAAATTATTTACCAGTCCTAAGTCAAATCCATATTATATCTTAACTTGATAATTATTTATTTATATAATAAAATTTGTTACATTTATGTTAGTATTTTAAGAGATAATAGAAGTAAGAATAAAATAAAAGGCTGATAATAATAACAAAACAGATTATTCAATCAATTTGGTTTAGAACTGGAATCAATCTGGTTTAGAACAGATTGTTCAATCAATCTGATAATAACAAAACAGATAATAAACCAAATTGAGATTCAGAAGAGATTGTTCCAAACCTCTCTGTGGTTTTCTCTCTGTATTCCTTTCTCTATAGAACCCTTAACACTGTGTATTAAGTTTGGAACAAAACAGATAATAATAGATTAGATAATAATCTGATAATAACAAAACAGATAATAATCTGATAATAACAAAACAATAAACCAAACCCTTAACTCTGGAACAAAACAAAATAATAATAATAGATTAGACTCTAAAAGATTAGAAGTTTAGAACTGGAACCAAAAAAAAAAAAAAAAAACAGTTAAGATTTAGAAGAAGAAGAAGAAGAAGAGAGAGAGAGAGAGAGAGAGAGAGAGAGAGAGAGAGAGAGAGAGGTACAAGAACTCGATTCTGATCGATGAGTGTAGTAGACTGTAGATCGATCAATCTAACCATCTATTTCGTTTTAGAACTGGAACAAAAAAAAAAAAAAACAAATTAGACTCAGATCAGAAGAAGAGAAGAAAAGAGAAGAAGAGGAAAACAGAGAGAGAGAGAGAGAGAGAGATACCTCAGTCAGTAAGTAGTGTAGATCGATCATCCGTGTAGATCGATCACCGACTGTAGATGATCGCCGACGCCGTGATGATCGGCCGACGATGGGTAGGGTAGAGAGAGAGAGAGAGAGAGAGAGAGAGAGAGAAAATGAGAGAATGAGAATGGCTGGGCTATCTGTCTTCGAAAATTAGGAAAAATGGAGGAGGATGCAAATCAGCAAGGAAAAGGAGGGAAAATGAGGCATATATCAGCTGAAAATAAATAAAAAAGAGCCAATGGTGGTTGGGTCGGGTCTGGTGGCTAAAATGGCAGATTACCAGAAAATTGTCAAAAAACAGGCCCGCATCCGCCTGCCACGTGGCACGCATCCATCCGTTTGGGGTCGGGTCGGGTCGGGTTGGTCGAGTATGGCGGGTCGGTGGATCCGCTGTACAACCCTAATAAATGCAGTCTTCTCTTCATCTGCTGGGTCCATAGCTATCTGGTGATACCCCCTGTAGGCATCCAAGAAGTTCATCCTTCCATGCCCCGAAGTGGCATCCACTAGCTGGTCAATCTTGGGTAGAGGGAAGCTGTCTTTGGGTCAGGCCTTGTTTAGACTGGTAAAGTCTACACAGACCCTCCATTTACCGTTCTTCTTTACCACCATTGTATTGGATAGCCATGTCGGGTAGTGAACTTCTCTGATGGCCCTAGCCTCCAGAAATCTGTCTACTTCTTCTTCTACCACTTCGACGTGCATTAATGTCGGTCTTCTAGCTCGTTGAATTACAGGTTTGGCCGACCTGTCAACATTCAGTTTGTGGCGAATGACCTCGAGGTCAATGCCTAGCATTTCGTAAGGTGTCCAAACAAACACCTCAATATTTGCTCACGGAAAAGCCTCTAACTCTTTTTCCTCTTCTTCGGCTAAGCCCGAGCTGAGAAGAAAGAAGCATTCTTCATGTCCATCCTGGACGAGGATTTTCTTCAGTGCCTCTTCGCTCTTCTCGGCTGGCTCCTTGCCGATGTCTTTTAGGACTTTCACATCCTCATCTTCAATTTCTGCCTTTTTCAGCTCTCGTACACTGCAGGTTGATTTCATTGCTGCCATGGAGCAATTCTTCGCCTGCAGCTGATCGCCCCTGACTTTCTCTATCCCATTTTCTATTGGGAATCGCAATAGTTGATGTAATGTTGAGGGAACTGCCCCCATTGCATGCAACCATGGCCTTCCTAGGATGATGTTGTAAGGGGAGGGTGTGTCAATGATGGTGAATTCTATCTTGATCTTCCTGGTGCCAGCCTGCACCTCCAAGTTTACTGCTCTCAGTGGCCATGTCGGCGTTCCATTGAACCTAACCATTGGGCCATTGGATTGTTCCATGTCATCTGGGTGAAAGCCGAGCTCCTTGTAACATCGGACGTACATGATGTCACAAGAGCTGCCTTGGTCAATCAGGATACGTTTCACTTGGCACTCCCCAACCTGGAGGGATACTACCAAGGCATCATTATGCGGATGCTGGACCATCTCTAGGTCGGCTTTAGTAAATGTTATCATTGGTTCCTGGCATCCTTCTGCCCGATGTCTTTTCTCCCCGACTTGATAGACATGTTATAGGTGTTTTACCTTCTGGGTCTCCCCTCTGATTTCATTCTCGTTGACCTTTGAGTGAATCGCATTGACTACCCGAGGTCCTCCTGCCTGAGGTTGCTGTACTGGGGGAGGCGGAGCTGCTGGTGCTTGAGGCAATCTTGCCTGTTCTTCTCTTGTTCTGGCCTCGTTGACCAGATCTCTCAGATGGCCTAGCCTTACCAAGTCTTCTAAGTGTGCTTTCAGGGCTCTGCAACCCTGGGTTGTGTGCCCCTCTTCATTGTGGTAGGCACAGTGCCTGCCGACGTTCCTTTCCATGAATTCCCTTGGTGCCCTTGCTGGTGCCCTAAAATAGGGTTGGTTCCGAATTTGTTCTAGGACTTTGTGAATTGGGGGAACACGATTGCCACCGCCTGTGCAAATTTCGATTCTGCTTTCATGTTTGTTCGATCCGTTGTTACCTCGGCCTCGCTTCGGCGAGCCGTTTCCTTTCTCTTGCTTTACCTCCTTAGTCCCCGATGTATCTTCCTCGGCTCTGGCATACTTCTCAATTCTCGCCATGAGCTCTTCTATGCTTTTTGGCAAAGTTTTTGCCAAAGACTTCCATAGTGGACAGTTGTCTTTCAGGCCGTTCTTAAATGACACGACCGCCACTTCTTAATTACATTCTGGTATTCGGTTGAATACCTCATAGTACGTTTTTGCATAGGCCCTGAGGTCTTCATCCTTACTGATCTTCAAAGCCATCAGTGTGTCCACCCTCAATGGCTGCAGCTTGTTCGTCACGAACCTGGCCACGAACATCTCGGGCAGGCCTTCCCATGTCTTCATGCTTCCCTTCGGTAGTTTGTGGAACCAATCTGATACAATCTCCCCGAAGGATGAGGGGAACACTTTGCAGAGCAATGACTTGTTCCCACTATACAATGCCATTGAGTTCAGATATAATCCGACGTGGAAGTTGGGGTCTGACTTTCCGTCGTATATTTGAAACCTCGGCATACTGAATCTCTTCAGCACCTCAAACCTGTCCAATTCCACCGAGAATGGTGTCCTCGGCTTATCTGGGGAATTTACCTCGGCTTTGGCATTCTGTTGCTTCCTTTTGAGGTAATCTCTTAAGTCCTCTTTCGTCCTCCTAGGAGCTCGGCTATCTCTTGCTTTCAGTCTTTTTGGTGCACTACTTTCAGCCTCGTGGTGATTCCTCTTTGACCCCTCTCCATGAGTTGTGTCGAAGCACAACACTTGCCCCTGAACATGCCAATGTCCCTTGGGGTCTGCTTCCTTTGTGTGATGCGTCCTCCGTGATTCTTCTCTTCTTGGCTCCCTTCGTCCGACCTCCCTAGAAGGTCGGTGAGAGTGTCTTTCACTCCCGTTGTTCTGAGGGGCTATGGGGATTGTTCTTTGCACTCCCTGCTGGGCATTGGCTGCTGGAATCGGCGTGTCCTGCAGTGGGAACGGTGGCTGCATGACGTTATTTTGCATCATAAAATTGACAACTGACTGCAAGTCTGCCAATTTGTTTGCCATCTCCTTCATCTCTTCGTCCCTCCGCAGGCATCTATCCTTCCATACTTGGAGGTCGTCTTCGTTGTAATAGCCACTTCGATCTGGTTTCTTTGGTGCGTCGCTAGTCTGGCCGACGTCCTTCACTCCGTGATTCTGGTCACAAGTTTCTGTGTTGTATTCGTCTCATGTGACATCCAGGTCAATAGGTCTCCCACTCCCAGAGGAGTGTCGTCTCTAATCTTTTCCTTCTATCCGTTGCTAGCCATCTATTCTCCTATCTTTCCCATAGACGGCGCCAAATTGTGTGAGTAATTTTTCGATCACACTGCCAACTCAGTGATCAGCTGGAGAGAACTAGCAGAATAGATGACACCTGGCTAACCTGCAACAGATAGAGAAGATTCCGGCGGTGGTTCTTCCACCCGGGGGCACTCCGACGATCAAGTCAGTATATCTCTCAAAGATAATCAAGTGCTAAATTCACTGCTCAAAGTATAAATTGCGTACCTTAGACCCATGGGGGTGCCTCCCTTTTATAGTTTACTCAATCCTAGTCCCACTAGAAGCCTGACTTCTATGGACTCCCATTTAATGCTTACTTTGGACTCTACAAGAGATAAGGATAGACTCTCTAGGAATACTATCCTTATCCATCTTGTAGTCTTTCTTCATTCTAGGACTCTTGTCCCTTATTTGCTCATCTCGGATTCTGATATCTTCGGAGGTCACCTCAGCAATAAGGAGATAACCTCGGCATAACGACCAGGACACGTGGCACCTCGGCTGACATGTCGGCGTCACCTTACCACGTGTCGGTACTCTAAAAATATTTCCCCACAGATGGTAAAGAAAAAAGTTGGGAGAGAGAAATGATAACTGATCAGAGAAAGGTAGATGACGATAGTTTTGGAAAAAGTAAACGTTAAGTCTTCTCCATTTTTGTTATGGGACGCACAAGATAGGTGGCCTATTTCGCGTAGGAAAATGACTCGGACCCCACAGGGGGCGTCCCATGGCTCTCTATCTGATTGGTCCTTTTTTTTTTTTTTTTTTTACCTTCTCTTCCAATCACCAGTCCTCACGTGTCTGTGAGGTGGTGGGGTGATGATTGGAGAGGGTCTCAATCATTTTCCTTTTGCATGAACAAAAATGATCTGGACGCCCTCCAGGGGTGGCCCCACGACCCCCTCAAGCCTTTGATTGGCCAGATTTTTTTTTTCTTTCTTCTCCTCCTCCAATCACCAACCCCCACTTGTGTATGGGGGTGATGGGGGTTGGTGATTGAGGGGGTCTCAATTACTTCTCTTCACATGAAACAACCCATCAACCGTAAGCGACGACAAAAATAAATAAATACATATATATATTAAAAATTTTAAATGTTTTATCAATATTTTTATCAAATATTTTACATGAATATAAGGTCCATATCATGTGAATCTCATGTGGATCTTACATCCATTTAATATTAATAAAATATTTGAGATTCCACACCCAATCCTCTCACTATTACATCGTTTAATGACTTTTACTTTGACAATTGTATAATTTTTTTCTCACAAAAATGCTAGACATTCCAAAAGTTTTATCAAAATTTTTACTAAATGTCTTATATAGAAGTGAGACTTACATGAAACCCACATGATATAGTAAAAATTTTCATAAAACCTTTGAAATCTCTATCATCACTCATTTCCTAATTTAATATAACAGTAAATTTATATAAATATTTTACAATTAATGAATGATGTAATGAGATCTGGAATTATTACAACTATTACTATTAAAATAAAATAAAATTTACAACTACTAAATGGAGATGATACGAATCCTCCTTCAATAAATGTACAAAAAGAAAAGGCCACCAATTTTTCTTTTCTGTGTTTAGTTTCTTCTCATCCTGATGGCTTCAAGCACAGCAAAATAAATAGCCCATGATTTTTTACCATTCATTCGAGTTTACAAAGATGGCAGAGTAGAAAGATTCATTGGCAATGATGTTGTCCCTCTTTCAATCAATCCCGAAACCGGTGTCCAATCCAAAGATGTCGTAATTGATCCAAAGACTAGCTTATCTACAAGGCTCTACATCCCCAAAACCCCCAACCCACATCACAAACTTCCTCTTCTTGTCTACTTTCATGGCGGTGGCTTCTGCATTGAAACCGCCTTCTCTCCCATGTACCATAACTATCTCAATTCCCTCGCCACTGAAGCCAACGCCGTTATTGTCTCCGTTGAATATAGAAGAACCCCCCGAGCACCCTCTCCCAATCGCTTATGATAATTCTTGGGCTGTTGTCAAGTGGGTTGCTTTTCACTCCTCGGCTGGAGGTGGTGAGGTATGGCTAAAGGAATACGTTGATTTTGATCGGGTTTTCTTTGCAGGAGATAGCGCAGATGGTAACATAGCACACAACATGGCAATTCGGGTCGGGTCGGGTCAGATGGGCTGGATGGTGTGAAGATTGTTGGGATGGTTTTAATCCATCCATATTTCGGAGGGAAGGACCCAATTGGATCTGAAGGTGATGGCGCGGCTACTGATAAATTCTGGCTCTTTGTGTATCCATCGTCTAGTAGATCTGATGACCCGTTATTCAACCCGGTTGTGGATCCGAAGTTTTCGAGTGTGGTTTGTGACAAGGTGTTGGTATGTGTAACTGAGAAAGATTTTTTGAAAGATAGGGGTTGGTATTACAAGGAGGAGTTGGGGAGGAGTGGGTGGGGAGGGGTGGTGGAGATTATGAAGGTTGCAGGGGAGGACCATGTGTTCCACTTGATTAAACCGACTTGTGAAAATGCTGTGGCTATGCTCAAATGAGTGGCTTGTTTCTTGAATGAAAACAATGCCTAGTTCTTTGTGTTGTGTATTGTTCTGTTTTTTTAATGTAATGTTGTTGCATCTATCAAATGCGTAGCTTTCTTCCAACATTTGTTTGTTTGTTTTTCTGTTTTTGTGTTTTTTTTTGTTTGCTGGGTGCAACATTTGATTAAATGATGAATAAATCAATTTATAGTTCTCTTACTGCATGCATTATATGCTAGTACCTCTTCTTGTGTAACTAAAGTTACCTCAGGTACCTTTTGAATCTTTTTTTAAGTTCTCAAATAATATGTGATCATTATGACATAATTGTTTTGGAGATTTGACATGTGTGAATACAAAATGCAAAGGATTTGCGATTCCCTTATTTTTTTGGAAAAAGCTCTGTAGCTTGAATATTTCTTGCTCGAGTGGCCCGAAACTCGGTCAAATATATTTCTGTCAATATTTTCTCTCTCCTCTCTATGTTTTACTTTCTACCTCTATTCGAAATCAAAACCCATTGAAGCGATGGCATTTACCACATCCTCTCGAGATCTCTCTCGTTCTAGATCACTCTCACCTCTGCTCAGCAGATCTCTCTCATCCCAAATCTCTCATCCCAGGCCTCTGTGGCACAAGCCTATCTATATAAGAGTTGATTGAACTATTGGAGTTATTGGCAAAATACTGAGAAATAGAATTTTCTTTATCTTATCCATGGAAGCCTTCTCATCTTCTGCCTTTCTCTCTCTCTGCTTCTCTCTGCTTTTGCTTTGTTTTGTGAGTGTTGGGGATTGTGGGGGACATTGCCATCATTTTTAACTCGGTTGGAATAAGGAAAAAGTACCCATGACCTGTTGCGTGATAAACATCTGCCTAGTGTAGGAAACTTAGTATTGAGTCTGATTTTAAAGGCCAGTAATGCTTAATGGCGAGGAACAAGATACGAAGGAAATGAATTTTAGTGACATTCTTGCAATGGTTCTGTAGCAATATTGAAAAAGGAATTACTTAAACAAATGTTTATGAGAAATCTGACATAGTAGCATGCAAAGACAAGACGATTTCGGGTAAGAGACGATATGGTCATACCTGAAACACACGGGGAAAGTGATATTGAATTAATGGATAATCATATAACAAAATAAGTGGTGCTGGATTGGTTTTTGATTGGATGAACATATTGCGTACTGATTGCAAATATTCTTGTAGGGCTTTGTTCAATGTTACATGGAAGGATGGTCTCCAATTCTGCAAGTGTCACCATGGTTTTGAAATTTGGTGCTCTACGAATTCGAATTCATATCATTCTAATGCTCTATGATTATCATTTTTGGTTTGTTTTCTAGTCAAAAAATGAATCAGAACTTGGAAGATGCTAAGCCCATTAATTAACCATAAACTTAGACCATGAGTTAGTGTTTGTCTAAATTCAAAGAAGTTAGCCCCCCAACAATTAAGAACTATGAGAAATTTCAGGTATTTGAATCCTTTTTGTAAATACAGCAATCTATACAAGCACAGTCCAACTAAAAAAAAAACAGAGAAAATCAAACAGAAAAAACCCTTCCTTTTGTTCTTCACCGAAATCTCTACAACAGAAGAAGATGATTAGAAAAGTATAGTATAAAATAACTTCTGTATACTATTATTATCAAACTAAAATGAAAGCTTTACAATCTGAAGGGAACCCAAAAACAGAGATCTCATAAACGATCTCAGAGAATTCAAAACAAAAATAAAAGAATCAAATTCAATCCCAAAAAAAAAATTAAAAAAAAAAAAAAAAAACAGAAAATCTTTAACAAATTTGAAGCTGAAACCAAACAATGAAATTTAGTACTGTTTGTAACCCAAAACAATATTGGCAACCCCTCTTCCACCTCTCCCTCCCCTGTTTTCCCCATTAATCGCATTCGCAGCAGCCGATGACAATTCCTTCAATTCCTCTATATTCGCATAGCTCTTTCTCCCCATCAATCTAATTTCAATTCCTTTTCTCCCCCAAATTTGCATCCTTCCAGGTAAGAAGTACAAAGTCATTGAAGAAGCTTTAGCTTTTGTTGGGGATGTATGCGATGCAAGTCGTTTTGTCTCACCTGATAATCTTTATGGTTCCGATCCACAACCATCTGGACCCAAATCGGTGCTCAGCGTATAGCGATCCCGGGTTTCACCCCTTGTTGTACAGTGATCTGGACTTGCTTCCGTGGATGTTAGCAGTTGTTTATATCTTGTTTACATCCTTTCATGCTTTGTATTTGAGTTATAGGATGTGATGGGCAAGTTTGTCACAGGTTAGTTGTGTTTGGGAGTAAATGGTTGCTGCCCAGAATTTTGGTCTTTCGCTCGAGCGAAAAGTTTGTCACTCAAGCGAGCTCTTTGTTTTGGATCCTTCGCTCGAGCTAGGGTTTGGTCGCTCGAGTGAGAGTTGAGTTTTGTATCTGGTGGCTCGAGCGAGAGGTTCTTGGCTCGAGCATGCGTCTGCATCTGGTTCTGGACCTGAAGGGTGCAGTTTTTCGCTCGAGCGAGCTTTTCTTCGCTCGAACGAGCGAGGTGTATGTTTTGAGTTTCCTTGCTCGAGTGAGCATTCTCTCGCTCGAGCGTGCTTCTGGGTTGCAGACCTGAAGCTTGAAGTTGTTGGCTCGAGCGAGACTTTCTTCGCTCGATCGAGTATTCTTTATGTCTGGTCGCTCGAGCGACTAATCCTTCGCTCGAGCGAGCCTGTTATATATCAGTAGGCAGCAACGGGAATAACTTTACTTTTTATTCCCCCTTCTTTTACAAACCCTAGATCCGACTCTCTCTCTCTCTCTCTCTCTCTCTCTCTATACTTGTCTTCTCTCTAAGGTTTGATCTATCTAGAGTGAGTTTCTACCCTTAGTCCTTTGTTAAAAAGATAGAGTGGGTTGAGGGCTTCATTTTAATCTGAAAAACTTGGGATTTGGAGCATGTTGGTTTTTGACCTTCATCTCCGTTTGAGCTCAAACTTCGAGGTAGGGATATCCTACTCCATTCTATGAGCTTTGTCTTCGAATTTTAGCATTTTGATATGTTGGAGGTTGTTGGATAATTTTGAGAAAGTTTGGACCTTTGTGTAATTTTACAAAAGATGGGGGCTTTATATATATGAACCTATTTGCGTGTTTGACATAGAGAAATGAAATTAATGTTAAACTATTGAGAAAAATGGAACCTTAGGGTTGTTATGTTAATTATGGAAAAATACCCTAATTAGTTGGATAAATTAATTGATATAATTAATTTTGAGAATTGAGGAATTGAATTGAGAATATTGAAATTGGGAAAATACGGGATTAAAGGGTGTAGTCAGACTCATTTAATCGCTCACTTAAGTAAAATGTTGATGTTATATCCATTTGGTGCATTTATTTCCTATTTAGAAATAACTACTTTGGGCTATCAGTGGAGGATAGTCTTGATTGTTGTAAACAATGCATGATGATTAGGTAAACAAAAACTAATTGATTGAGTATGCTAATAAATATGGCGGTTGGAATAATACATTAACTTTATGTATTGATTGATTATGTATATGATCTACGTTTATATACATTGTGTGTGTGGGAGGAGATATGGGATGTACTCCACGGTTTAGGGGAAGATAGGGGATGGACCTCTAAACTGGATTTTGTTTGACATTGATACAGCACTACAATGTGTATCAAGTGTGGATTATGGAAGTATTTGAATTGATTGATATAACACCAAAATGTATATCGTTGTCAATTGTGAAGTATGGAAGTGGTTTATGTGTTATTGATACAGCACCAAAATGTGTATCCATTATAAATTTCAAAAGTGTTTTAAGGATGAGTCATAATCTCATTAAGTTATTTGGCTAGGTTCTGAGCCTTGTTTTCAAACTCAAAGTTGAAAAAGAAGTGAGAAATGAAAAGTAACATGGACTTGAATGTCATGAAACTGTAATGTGTTAAAAGTGGGAATATAAGTGAGGACCATCTATCGAATGCTGTTATTTTAGTCATTGTTTATAGTTGGTTTAGTATATTTCTACTGGACTGTGGCTCACCCTATATGGGACATCATTTTCAGGTACAGGTAGCATGCCACCTCCAAGGACATAGCTTGGGAGGCTAGAGGCAGACATACTTTTTGGTTGTTTTGCTTCCCTTTGATGTATTACATGTAAATTCAAGCCAAGGCCTTAATATGTATATGAGTTAGTACTCATTTCTTGTAACTAAGTGTTGGTTTGGAAAGTTGTAAGCCCATAGGGCCTTTACTTTTGTTGTCAACATGTAATACTTTTGTAAGAACTACTTTGATAAATGGAAAGATGTTTATTTCTCTTATATTGTTACGTGTCAAAAATGATGGGTTTTATGTTTTTTTTTTTTTTTTTTTTTTTTTTTTTTGAGGGCGTTACAACTTGGTATCAGGGCGTACCAGGTTCGAATACTTTGGGTACGTGGGAAGTGATTAGTTTCACAATGGGTTTGTCTCGCTTGTTAGAGACGTATGTGTGACATTATGTGTTTATTTGATAACATGTTTATGTGACTATGTGGGCATGAGATTTAGTTTCTAGGATGTTGATTGAACCCTTGGATTTCTGTGAGTCTTGTTGGAAAAGCACTTGATCAATGCTGTTTCTAACCGGAATTCTAGTAACGCCTCGGAACTATCATTATCCGGAAACGAAATTCGTAAGTGCTTATGTGTTTATGTGCTTATGTGGAGTGAATTACAGTTGTCTATGTATTAGGACACGAGTGTTATAGCTTTGGCACATTTGTGAATGTGCTAATGTTCTTCGTTACCTTTATTAGGATGTCAGGACGAGGACGTGGTGGTAGGCGAGGTAGGCCTAGGAGGCAGGAGGTGCCTATACCGGATGACATTCCGGCGCAGTAGGAGGGTATTGGCTAGGCCAATGTGCCCGAGCCAGCAGGTCAGCAGGCCATAGGTGCCTTAGCCCGTGAGATGGTAGGAGCATTGAGAGCATCCATGGACATTCTCAGAGCTAAGAATCAAGTCCAGGCCCAGGTTGTTGATGCAGGGCCTTCTTTTCTGAAGAGGGAGTTCTTCCGGTCAAATCCGGATGAGTTTTTGGGAGATCCGAAAGAGCCACTTGAGGCTGATGAGTGGCTGGAGAAAATGACTAAGACGTTTGAGATGCTTGGCATTGAAGACGAGACTTTGAAAGTGACCTTGGCATCTTTACAGCTTAAGGGGGATGTGGGTCAGTGGTGGAAATTCATGAAAGGTCGTATTGGTGGCACTTGGGAGGCTTTTGTGGGTGCTTTCCAGGAGAAGTTCTTATCTCCAGCAATCAGGGAGAAGCTGAGAGACCAGTTTTGCCAGCTTTTGCAGTTGAGTTCTTCAGTGGCCGAGTATGAGGCTACTTTTACCAGCTTGTCCAGGTTCGCACCTAAACTTGTGGCGTCCGAGGAATGCCACTGTATCAAGTTTGAGAAGAGGTTGAGGTGCGACCTCAAGATGAGAGTTGGGGGTTCTATGATCCGAGATTATGGGCACTTGGTTGATGCTGCAGCCCATATAGAGATCATGATGTAGGAGGAGGAGGGGCAAAGAGGCTCCAAAAGGAGCCAAGATGGTCAGGGTGATGGCAGGAGACAAATGGGTGCTAACCCTCAGCAGTCTCAGGGTGGTGTTGCTAGATCGACCTTTCCAGTGCCGAGTGCAGGCTCGGGGAGAGTCAATCAGGGAGATTTCACCTGTTACAAGTGTGGTCAGCTGGGCCACAGGACTTCGGTTTGCCCACAAAGGGGAAGAGGTCAGAGAGCTGCTTCATCTTCAGCTGGACTGCAGAGCCAGAGTCATAGCAGGGGCCAGCCCTTGTCTTGTTATCAGTGTGGTCAGCCTGGGCACCTGAAGAGGTTTTGCCCACAGTTGAGTGCCACTTCGGGCGCGTCTGGTTCTAGGCAGACGCAGGGTTTTCAGCTAGCTCAGTCTGTGCAGGCCTCGAGGGCCAATCCGGGAGCTTCGTCGTCCCAGTCTGTGCAGCAGTCGTATGCTCCGAGGGGTGAGCAGGTGGATCAGGGGCCTACTGGGCGCGTGTATGCTGTTACCGCGCAGGATCTTGTACCTGCTCCATCAGTTGTGAGAGGTACCTTCTTGTTTTGCAACTCGGTTGCTAGTGTATTGATTGATACGGGTGCATCTCATTCTTTTGTATCTGCTGCATTTGCATCTGTTTTGGGATTGGAGTTGGCACAGTTAGTATCTCCTATTTGTGTAGTGTCACCTATTGGGGGTGAGTTGATTTTGAAACAAGGATGTAGGGGTTGTAATATAGAGGGCGCCGATCGCCGGCTTCCGTTTCTTTTTGTAGTGATGACCATGTCGGGATTTGATATTATTTTGGGTATGGACTGGCTATTGTTATACCGGGCTGTTAGTGATTGCTACCACCAGAGGGTCACAGTTTGTACCTTGAGTGGGGATTGTTTCCATTTTCTGGCGGATCGGGTTGGTAGTGTGTTGCCACCGGTGTATGATCCGCGAGAGCGGAGTGAGCTTAGTGGTCTGCTTGCTAGCTTTTTGAGTAGTGAGTGTGGTGAGACCCAGATTGTGTTGCCGAGAGCGGTTTGTGAGTACTTGGACGTCTTTCTCGAAGATCTCGTTAGTTTGCCACCTCATCGAGAGATTGAGTTCTCTATTGATCTAGTGCCTGGCACGGCGCCGATTTCTATGGCACCTTACCGTTTTGCCCCAGCCGAGTTGGTTGAGTTGAAGGTTCAGCTCCAGGAATTGCTGGATAAAGGCTTTATTCGCCCTAGTGTTTCGCCGTGGGAAGCACCGGCCCTCTTTGCTAAAAAGAAGGATGGTACCTTGAGACTTTGTATCGACTACCGAAAGTTGAATCGGGTTACGGTTAAGAATAAGTACCCTATGCCCCGTATAGATGATCTATTTGACTAGTTGAAGGGGTCCCGTTGTTTCTCTAAGATAGACTTGAGATTGGGTTACCACCAGTTGAGGGTCAGGGAGGAGGATATTTCAAAGACGGCATTCCGTACGCGGTATGGCAATTATGAGTTTCTGGTGATGCTATTTGGGCTCACCAATGCTTCGGCAGTTTTTATTGATTTGATGAACCGGATATTTCGGGAATTCTTAGATCGCTTTGTGGTCGTTTTTGTGGACGACATTCTCATCTATTCACCTTTAGAGGAGGAACACGAAGAACACTTGAGAGTGGTGCTCGAGTTAGTTAGAACCCATAGGTTGTATGCCAAGCTTGGGAAGTGTGAGTTTTGGCTAGGAGAAGTCAAGTTCTTAGGCCATGTGGTTTTTGGAGAAGGGGTGTCTGTTGATACATCTAAGATTGAGGTGGTGCAAGATTGGACACAGCCTAAGAGTGTGTTTGAGATCCGTAGTTTTCTGGGATTAGCTGGATATTACCGCCGATTTGTGAAGGATTTCTCCAGGTTAGCTTCACCGTTGACTAGACTGACTCGGAAGGGAGTCAAATTTGTATGGAGTGAGACTTGTGAAAAGTCATTCCAAGAGCTGAAAGTTAGATTGACCACCGCTCCGGTCTTGATTATTTCGGAAAGAGGGTTAGGTTATGCAGTCTATTGTAATGCCTCATGAGAGGGTTTGGGTTATGTGTTGATGCAAGAGGGGAAAGTGGTTGCTTATGGCTCACGTCAGTTGAAAATACACGAGAAGAATTACCCTACACATGACCTAGAGTTAGCAGCAGTGATTTTTGCCTTAAAAATCTGGAGGCACTACCTTTACGGTGAAAGATTCGAGGTGTTCTCGGATCATAAGAGTCTGAAATATCTGTTTACACGGAAAGACTTGAACTTGAGGCAGAGGAGGTGGATGGAGTTTATTGAGGATTACGACTTCGAGTTGCACTATCATCTGGGGAAGGCCAATGTTATGGCCGATGTCCTTAGCAGGAAATCCATTAGTGATGTAGCTTGTATAGCCATCCGGGAGTGGGAGATGTTAGGTGCGCTTGGCGAGTTTGATTTGCTTCTAGGCGAATCTGTTGAGGTTGCGACCTTGTTTTCTATTGTTGCTCAGCCCACACTTGTGACTCGAGTGTTAGAGGCACAGGGAGGTGACCTTGAGGTAGAATCCCTCTGAGAGAAGATCTCTAGTGGGAAGGTTGAGAAGGGTTTGACGATGTGTCCCGACTAGAGTGTGAGATACCAAGACCGTTTGTTTGTGCCGGAGTCTTGCCTAGAGGAGGTACTCCGAGAGTTTCATCATTCACGCCTTGCGGTGCATCTAGGAGGCACTAAGATGTATCAGGATTTGGGTCACCAGTTCTGGTGGTGGGGTATGAAGAGAGATGTAGTAGTTTTTGTGTCTAAGTGCCTTACTTGTCAGCAAGTGAAGGCCGAACATCAGAGGCCAGCGGGTTTGTTACAACCCTTGCCTATTGCCGAGTGGAAGTGGGAGCATGTCACTATGGACTTCGTTGTAGGTCTTCCGAGGACTCAGAGGGGTAGTGATGCTATTTGGGTGGTTGAAGACCGGTTGACTAAGTCGGCGCACTTCATCCCTATGCGCGTAAGAGATTCGGTAGATCATCTTGCCGACTTGTATATTCAGGACATAGTAGGTTGCACGGGGTCCCAGTGACGATCGTCTCAGATAGAGATCCTCGTTTTACTGCCAGGTTGTGGCAGAGTTTGCAGAGTGCCTTGGGTACTAAGTTGACCTTTAGTACGGCTTATCATCCTCAAACTGATGGGCAGTCCGAGCATACTATTCAGATCCTTGAGGATATGCTTCGGGTTGTGTCCTTGACTTTAGTGGGACGTGAGAGAGGCACTTGCCCTTGGTGGAGTTTGCCTACAACAACAGTTTCCAGTCTAGTATCGGTATGGCACCATTTGAGGCCTTGTACGGCCGACCGTGTAGGTCTCTAGTTTGTTGGGTCAAGGTGGGTGATGCACCTTTGTTGGGTCCGGAGTTGGTGAGGAAAACGACGGAGAAAGTTGAGCTTATCCGTAGGAGGCTTGTTATAGCCCAGAGTCGTCAGAAATCTTATGCCGACCATAGGAGGCGTCCTTTGGTATTTGAGGTGGGTGACCATGTCTTTCTAAAGATATCACCCAGGTGGGGATTGATGAGATTTGGGAAGAGTGGGAAGTTGTCCCCTCGGTTTATTGGTCCTTTTGAGATCCTTGAGAGGATTGGCGAGGTTGCCTATTGTTTAGCATTACTGCCGCAGTTATCCGGAGTTCATGACGTGTTTCATGTGAGTATGCTTCGGAAGTATGAGCCAGATCCATCGCATGTATTGGATTGGACCGACTTAGAGGTTGATGAGGATGCCTCGTATGAGCAGAGACCGGTTTGGGTCCTGGATAGGCGGGATCAAGTCTTGCGAGGCAAGACCATTCCCTTGGTAAAACTCTTATGGAAACATCACGAGATGGAGGAAGCCACTTGGGAACGTGAGTTGGAGGTCCGAGAGAAATATCCGGAACTATTTGTGGATGTTTGAGTATATGTTGTGTATTTTGTTATATTAGTGGACCTTAAGAATATTGAATATATCTAAGGTTGTAAAACATGGTATATGTTTTGGTTTAATGGAAGTATTTTGAAACTTGCCTCGAAATGGAAGTTTAATGTAACATTGCATATGTTGATTATGTTGTAGAAATGGAATTATATCATGAAAAATGAATATGATATGGAAATGGGAATCATGTGTATTGTAAACTGTTGAAATGGAATGGAAATGCATGTTGAAATGTATATGTTGTGAAATGCCTCTTGACAAGAGATGGAATGACCGGGATGAGTCGAGTTATTGAATGTTGAATGTAACATTGTTTAAAATGGAGAAAATTTTGTTCTTTTGAAAACTTGCACTTAATTTCGGGGACAAAATTCTTTAAGGAGGGGAGGTTATAGCGATCCGGGGTTTCACCCCTTGTTGTACAGTGATCCGGACTTGGTTCCGTGGATGTTAGCAGTTGTTTATATCTTGTTTACATCCTTTCATGCTTTGTATTTGAGTTATAGGATGTGATGGGCAGGTTTGTCACAGGTTGGTTATGTTTGGGAGCAAATGGTTGCTGTCCAGAATTTTGGTCTTTCGCTCGAGCGAGAAGTTTGTCGCTCGAGCGAGCTCTTTGTTTTGGATCCTTCGCTTGAGCCAGGGTTTGGTTGCTCGAGCGAGAGTTGAGTTTTGTTTCTGGTGGCTCGAGCGAGAGGTTCTTGGCTCGAGGCTGCGTCTTGTCTCGTTACGGACCAAGGGTGCGATTTTCTCAGCGAGCTTTCGCTTCGAGCGAGCGAGGTGTATGTTTTGAGTTTCCTAGCTCAAGCGAGCATTCTATCGCTCGAGCGTGCTTCTGGGTTGCAGACCTGAAGCTTCGAGTTGTTGGCTCGAGCGAGACTTTCTTCGCTCGATCGAGTATTCTTTGTGTCTGGTCGCTTGAGCGACCAATCCTTCGCTCGAGCAAGCCTGTTATATATCAGTAGGTAGCAGCGGGAATAACTTTACTTTTTCATTCCCTTTTCTTTTACAAATCCTAGAACCGACTCTCTCTCTCTCTCTCTCTCTCTCTCTATACTTGTCTTCTCTCTAAGGTTTGACCTATCTAGAGTGAGTTTCTACCCTTAGTCCTTTGTTAAAAAGATAGAGTGGGTTGAGGGCTTCGTTTTAATCTGAAAAACTTGGGATTTTGAGCATGTTGGTTTTTTATCTTCATCTCCGTTTGAGCTCAAACTTCGAAGTAGGGATATCCTACTCCATTCTATGAGCTTTGTCTTCGAATTTTAGCATTTTGATATGTTGGGGGTTGTTGGATAATTTTGAGAAAGTTTGGGCCTTTGTGTAATTTTACAAAAGATGGGGGGTTTTATATATATAAACCTATTTGCATGTTTGACATAGAGAAATGAAATTAATGTTGAACTATTGAGAAAAATGGAACCTTAGGGTTGTTATGTTAATTATGGGAAAATACCCTAATTAGTTGGATAAATTAATTGATATAATTAATTTTGAGAAATGAGGAATTGAATTGAGAATATTGAAATTGGGAAAATACGGGATTAAAGGGTGTAGTCGGATTCATTTAATCGCTCACCTAGGTAAAATGTTGATGTTATATCCATTTGGTGCATTTATTTTCTGTTTAGAAATAACTGCTTTGGGCTATCGCTGGAGGATAGTCATGATTGTTGTAGACAATGCATGATGATTAGGTAAACAAAAACTAATCGATTGAGTATGCTAATAAATATAGCGGTTGGAATAATACATTAACTTTATGTATTGATTGATTATGTATATGATCTACGTTTATATACATTGTGTGTGTGGGAGGAGATAGGGGATGTACTCCATGGTTTAGGGGAAGATAGGGGATGGACCTCTAAATCTGATTTTGTTTGACATTGATACAGCACTACAATGTGTATCAAGTGTGGATTATGGAAGTGTTTGAATTGATTTGATATAACACTAAAATGTATATCGTTGTCAATTGTGAAGTATGGAAGTGGTTTATGTGTTATTGATACAGTACCAAAATGTGTATCCATTATAAATTTCAAAAGTGTTTTAAGCATGAGTCATAATCTCATTAAGTTATTTGGCTAGGTTCTGAGCCTTGTTTTCAAACTCAAAGTTGAAAAAGAAGTGAGAAATGAAAAGTAACATGGACTTGAATGTCATGAAACTATAATGTATTAAAAGTGGGAATATAAGTGTGGACCATCTATCGAATGCTGGTATTTTAGTCATTGTTTATAGTTGGTTAAGTATATTTCTACTGGGATGTGGCTCACCCTATATGGGACATCATTTTCAGGTACAGGTAGCATGCCACCTCCAAGGACATAGCTTGGGAGGCTAGAGGCTGACATACTTTTTGGTTGTTTTGCTTCCCTTTGATGTATTACATATAAATTCAAGCCAATGGCTTAATATGTATATGAGTTAGTACTCATTTCTTGTAACCAAGTGTTGGTTTGGAAAGTTGTAAGCCCATAGGGCCTTTACTTTTGTTGTCAACATGTAATACTTTTGTAAGAACTACTCTGATAAATAGAAAGATGTTTATTTCTCTTATATTGTTACGTGTCAAAAATTATGGGTTTTCTGTAGTTTTTTTTTAGGGCGTTACACAGTGGCTGCACATAGGTCTGTTACCCCCCTCCTCTCACTGTTCTGTTGCAAAGCTTTCTCCCTGTTCCGCTAGGTTACGAAGGAGATGGTGCTCCTCTCTTTCTATTCTTTGTTCTTTTCCATTTTAATTTTTTTTCTTCTCCAAATGTAATGTATGGGTGTGGAAGTTGAGTTGAACACACGCAACATGGCAGATAGAAACAACACTGGTTGGTGGTTCAAAAATACATGGCTCGAATGGCTCGAAACACTGAAAACGACGTCGTTTTGGGTGTAAAACGACGTCGTTTTACAGAATTCGGGCCATTCGAGCCACAAAATTCGGGCCACCAAACATTATTCAGATAGAAATTAAAATTTGAGCCACTCGACCCACATGATTTCGAGTTAGCGGAACTGTATTTTTTTATTATTTTAAATCACCCTGTTAATTTGCTTCTCCATCAATTAAAACTGGTTACATAGAAAAAGTGAGGTGCTTTCTACAGACCAAAAAAAATAAAATAGTGAGGCTTGAAATGTCAATATGTACAAATTTGACTTGAAATGTCAATTTGTGTAAACTCTATACAGGGGACGGCATAAGGCTGGTGATGGAGTTTCATCCCCCAGTCAGCTTGCCAAAAATTTATGATTTTTTTTATTTATTTTTATAATTTTTTAGGTAGTAGTTCTAATTATAACTAATTTACTTATAATAATAATAATAATAATAAAAAAAAAGACTAGACTCCATCCAATCAATCATTCATTTGTTGTTTATGTACGGGATAAAATAGTATATTATTTATTAAAAATATGATAATTATATTTAATTTTTTTATATTTTGTCTCACGTAAATAAAATTATATATATAAGTTTAAGAGTTTTCTTTCAAATGTTCTTTTACTATAACATATAGTATAGATAAATTAAAATTATTGTATTGACAATTAATAATTAAAATTATGCTTTGTTATAAAAAAGACATAATTCAAATACTCACTATTTTAGAATAAAAATATATGAATTTAAAAAAATTATCATATTGATTTTTGAAAGGAAAAATAATTAAAGAAATTTTAAAAACTTAATGAGTAAGAAAGAATCACCATAACATGTAAAACAACTAAAATTACGGTTAAACCAGTAAATCATTCAAATAAAAAATGGTTTAGCTTAATCAATTAGGTCAAAAGATTAACCAGCTAACACAAAAATTAATTAATTAAAACTTTTAAATTTTATTTTATTAAAATTTAAATTGTCACTAAATATGAAAAATAATCTATTAATTTAAATTTAAAATTGATACAATATAAATTTAAAATTATCAAAATTATCTCATAATTTTTGTATTAAGGAGCAGTAAGAGTGACTTGAGATTATCGACATATCTATATATTTTATAAAAGAATACTTTTAAGGAGAGATATTATGAGAGTTTCAAAATCCCATACAAAATTATTTTTAAAATCAAAATATTTATGTGAGATTATAAAATAAAAGTTAAATAGAAAATAGCCAATCGAGATTTTCTTAATTATTTCAAATTAAGAAAATCGAAAAAATTAGTATGAGATATTGATCATAAACCTTCTCACTAAAAATCTCATTTTGATTATATAAATGGGAGTATAAGATTCACTTTATGAAAGTGAAACAATTCATTTTTTCAATCTTTTATCGATGTGAGATTATAAAATAAAAGTTAAATGAAAGTTAGCCAATGTGGATTTTTTAAGGGACATTTTTTTTCATAAATCTCTTTTCACCTACTTATGCTCCATTTACTCCACATTATTTTCTTATATTCTAATAAGTCCTATGGGTGACATAGTTACCAAAATACTCCTAATAATTTTCACATTTATAGTGTGAAAGTTCTATGATGTGAATGTTCACACCATTAATGTGAATGTTAACATCTCAATGTAAATATTCACATTGTCAGTGTGAACATTCACATTATAAAATATGAATTTTCACATCACCAAATTGTTAATCGTTCAAAAAATATTTGTAAGGGTAGAAATATCCATAAAATACCTTAAATATGAGAATGTAGATTTGGTAGATCAAATGTCTAAATAATAGGACTTATTAGAAAATAAAAATATCTTATGGACTAATTGGGATACAAACACTTGAAAAAGGATTTTCTAATAAATTTCCCTTTTCTTAATTATTTAAAAGTTAGCAATTGTTTGGGTGGGAAGTTTATTTCGAATTAAGCAATCTTAGTCGATTAGTCTTTAATTAAGTCAATCTTTAATTTATTTCGAATCAAACAAATTTAATCAATATATTTTGATAAAACTGCTAAAATCGCAGTTAAACCAGCGAATTTGTCAAATTGAAAACGATTCACCCTATCGGTTAGGTCAAAGGACCAACCAACTTAAACAAAAATTAATTAATTAAAACATGCAAATTTTATTTTAATTTTAAAATTTAAACTATCTTGAACAAAAATATACACAACACTATAACATTTAAACAACTTGTTTATTTCGAATTAAGCAATCTTAGCTGATTAGTCTTTAATTAAGTCAATCTTTAATTTATTTCGAATCAAACAAATTTAATCAATATATTTTGATAAAACTACTAAAATCGCAGTTAAACCAGCGAATCTGTCAAACTGTAAACGATTCACCCTATTGGCTAGGTCAAAGGATCAACCAACTTAAACAAAAATTAATTAAAACTTGCAAATTTTATTTTAATTTTAAAATTTAAACTATCTTGAACGAAAATATACACAACACTATAACATTAAATGGGAGCATAAAGTTTATATAGTGAAACAACTTGTTTTTTTCCTCATTTTCCTAATGTGAAATTGTAAAATAAAAGTTAATAGTTGTATGGACGGGAAGTTCATTTCTAAGCAAGTAATCTCAGTTGTTTAATTTTTAATAAGATCAATTTTAACTTATTTCAAATCAAACAAATCTAAGCAATACATTTTGATAAAACAGCTAAAACTGTGGTTAAACCAATGAATCAGTCCAATCGAAAACGATTCAGTCTACTCGGTTAAGGTAAAAGACCAACCAATTTACAACAAAATTAATTAATTAAAGTCTTTAAATTTTATTTTAAAATTTAAACTATCTTGAATTGAAACATACACAACTAAATGAGAGTATAAGATTCACTTTATATAAGTGAAACAACTCACTTTTTTTTTTTTTTTTTCTTTTTTCTATGTGGGATTGTAATTAATTTAAAGTTACATATTATGAAAGTTTCAAAATCTCATACAAAATTATTTTTAAAATAAAAACTTTTATGTGAGATTGTAAAATAAAAGTTAAATAGAAGCTAATCAATGAAGATTTTCTTAATTGTTTAAAATTAAGAAAATAAAAAAAAAATTAGAATTGATTATAAGGTTTCTCACTAAAAATACTTTTTTACTTATATAAATGGGAGCATAAGATTCACTTTATAATAGTGAAACAATTCATTTTTTCATTCTTTTCCCGATGTGAGATTGTAAAAAAAAGTTAAATAAAAGTTAACCAATGGGGATTTTCTTAATTATTTAAAATTAAGAAAATTTAGTAATTTATATAAATTGGAACATAAGATTCACTTTATGTAAATGAAAGAATTCACTTTTTCATTTTTTTCCCGATTTGGGATTGTAAAATAAAAAGTAAATGGATGTTAGCCAATGAGAATTTTTTTAATTGTTTAAAATTAAAAAAAATTCAATAATTTTAGAATGAGGGTTTGGAGTTTCTAGAAGGTTTCTCCTTCAAAACTCCTTTTATAATATTCACTTTAGATAAGTGAAACAACTTACTTTTTCTTTCTTTTTTCTGATATGAGATTGTAACATTTTATATAAGTGAAACAACTCACTTTTTTTTTTCTCGATGTAGAATTATAATTATTTTAAAGTTAAATATTATGAGAGTTTCAAAATCTCATATAAAATTATTTTTAAAATCAAAATGTCTGTGTGAGATTATGAAATAAAAGTTCAATGGAAGCTAACCAATGGAGATTTTTTTAATTGTTTAAAATTAAGAAAATAAAAAAAATGAGTACGAGTTATTGATCATAGGAATTCTCACTAAAAATCTCATTTTGCTTATATAAATAGGAGCATAAGATGCACTTTATGTAAATGAAACAATTCACTTTTTCTTTCTTTTCTGATGTGAGATTGTAAAATGAAAGGTAAATGAAAACTAACCAATGGATATTTTCTTAATTGTTTAAAATTAAGAAAATTCAATAATTTTAAAACAAGTGTTTGAAACTCCTAGAAGGCTTCTCCCTAAAACCTCATTTTTCTTATATAATGTATAGATAGATAGTGAAACAAACTTTGCTTTTCCTTCTTCTCTCGATGAGGGGTTATAAAATAAATTATAAACTAATTAGATTTTTATTTTTATATGGTTAAATGAAAGTTAGCCAATGAAATTTTTTTTAATTGTTTAAAATTAATAAAATCAGTATGAAAAATCACGATTAAATTGACGAATCGGTTAAACCCAAAATGGTTCTACCTAATCGGTTAGGTCAAATGACCAACCAATTTATACAAAAATTAATTAATTAGAAAATTTAAATGTTATTTTAATTTTAAAATTTAAACTGTCTTGAATTGAAGTATACACAATACTACGCTATTAAGATTCACTTTATATAAGTAAAATAACTCACTTTTTTTTTCCCCATTTTTCTGATGTGAGATTATAAATAAAAGTTAACAATTATTTGGACGAAAAGTTTATTTTTAATCAAGCAATCTCAGTCTTTCAATCTTTAATAAGACCAATCTTTAGTTTATTTCGAATCAAACAAATCTAATCAATATGTTTTGATAAAACCGCTAAAATCAAGGTTAAACCAACAAATCAATCAAATCAAAAATGATTTAGCCTAATCGGCTAGGTCATAATTAATTAATTAAAAATTTTAAAATTTACACTATATTGAATTGAAACATGCACAACACTCCAATATTAAATAGGATGAGAGTATAAGATTCACTTTATATGAGTAAAATAACTCATTTTTTCTCTTCTTTTCCCGATGTGGGCTTATCAAATAAAAGTTAGATAATAGAGATTTTCTTAATTGTTTAAAATTAAAAAAATCAATAAAATTAGTGTGAGATATTGACTCTATTTGGTAGAGTTGTGGGAAAGTACTTATAGCTTATGCCTAAACAGCTTATAGCTTATAACTATGAACATAAGCTGATTTCTGACTTATAAATTAAGTATGTCCTGCCCCACTCAAAGAATAAGCTGATTTCTGACTTCGAAAAAGTTATAACCTATAAGTTATAAGCTAAACCAAACACATCAAAATAGCTTAAATTAAGCTGAAAGTTGAAATAAGCAGCTTTTAAGCTGTACCAAACAGGCACATTGAAACTCTCACAATCCTCCCCACTAAATGGGATGAGAGTATAAGATTCTATTTATATGAGTAAAATAATTAATTTTTTTTTCCTTCTTTTCTCGATGTGGGATTATCAAATAAAAGTTAGTTAATGGAGATTTTCTTAGTTGTTTAAAATTAAAAAAATCAAGAAAATTAGTACGAGATATTGAAACTCTCACAAGCCTCCTCACCAAATAGGTCGGGAGTATAAGATTTCCTTTATATGAGTAAAATAACTCTTTTTTGTTTTCTTTTCCCGATGTAGAATTATCAAATAAAAACTAGTCAATGGAGATTTTTTTTAATTGTTTAAAATTAAGAAAATCAAGAAAATTAGTATGAGACATTGAAGCACTCACAAAACTCTTCACTAAAAACACTCTTTTCCTTATATAATATATAGATATAGATAGATAGATAGATAGATAGATAGATAGATGAGACCTATCACAGGTTCAATTTTGACAATTCAAATTATTTATTTTGTAAAATTGTTTATGTATATTATTGATAAAAAAAAATTAATTGTAATT
This sequence comes from Camellia lanceoleosa, assembly GCA_025200525.1. Lineage (NCBI taxonomy): Eukaryota > Viridiplantae > Streptophyta > Magnoliopsida > Ericales > Theaceae > Camellia > Camellia lanceoleosa. The sequence continues at coordinate 199,017,837 of CM045760.1, read as the reverse complement.
TTTTTTAATTTATAGCATGTCTTCAAAAAAAAAAAAAAAAAAAAGAACAATAAATGTATTGCGAAAAATTTATCATTATTATTTTACATGATCACAAATATAATAAATTAAATAAGTTTTGATTACCGAATCAAATTAATTTTTGTGTGAATGATATAATAAAAACTTTATAAAAAGAAGAGTAAACTGTTAAAAAAATCCAACATAAGGAAGGTTTAAGGCATTAAGTCCAATAGATATTTTTTACTGGTAAAAAGTCCACCATTTGTGAAATAGTTTGGTGAAAAATTCTTTTTTTGTTTTGGAAGGACATTTTGTTTTTAATTTTACCCTTAATTTCTCTGTTGGCCTTTTTTTTATCTGTTGACTTTTTTGTTAACTATTTGTTCAAATTTATATCTATCTATTCAAATTTTTTGTCTATCTGTTCAAAATTTTCCCCCTTATCTAGTCAAATTTTATTATTTGTTCAAAATTTTTTTTTTACTCTGAGCTCGATCTGTCTAAATTCTATCTGTTCAATTTAATTTTTTATAATTATATTTTTCTATCTGTTGAAATATGAAGCTAAACAAAATCCTATCTGTTGAACCAAAATTTACTATTTGTTAAATTTTTATACTTTTCTTTTCTTTCTCTATCTGTTGAATTTAATTTGTTGATTTTTTTCTCTGTTGAAATTCTATCAATTTTATCTATTGAAATTCTCTCTCTCTCTCTCTCTCTCTCTCTCTCTCTCTCTCTCTCTCCATACATATAAATATTATTCAATTGGCTTCATCATCTGATCAACTCAGATAAAAAAAAAAAAAAAATCATCAACATCATCATCATTATCACAAAAAAAAAAATAAAATAAAAAATTCTTCAAGCTAAACTCAGATCAAAAAGAAAAAAAATTACACAGATCAGTTTGAAATCATCATCAACATCACAAATCATTATCAAATTTACAACATATCTAGATCATGAACATCATTATCTAAACTCTACTCCACGGAGATTAAAAGTATGAAAACCCTAAACAAATGGACATATATCAGATATATATAAAGAGATAAGGAAACAAGAGAGAGAGAGAGAGAGAGGTTGGGGTGGAAGTGGAGGTGATGGCGAGACAGCAACGACAACGGCAGATCAGACGATGATGAGAGTGGAGGAGGCGACAACGAGATGTCTATGGCGAAAGTGAAGTGAAGAGAAGAGAGAAAAAGTGTTTGGCAGAGAGAGAGAGAGAGAGATAGAGAGTGTGTGTGTGTGTGTGTGTAGGGGGGAGGGGTTTGGTTACACGGATATGGTAGGTAACATATATATATATATATATATAGAAAGAATAGTTTGGTCATTTTATGGGAGTTTGTCTTTATGGACAAAATGTTAGTGTGAACCTTTGAAAAAAAAAAATTTAATTAAAATTTTGAACCTAATACTCTAAAACGAATCATTCAAATCATCTAATTTAGACAAGTTATTGAAAGGTAGCCTATTCCAAAAAACAAGGACCCACTAGGGTTAAACTTTGCAGAACTCAAAGTCACTTGATCAAAAACGTGTACGGTCACTTAACACGTTTCTTTCTAGACCACATTCATTATATTTTTTTCATCACACTACAAAAATTTCGATTTTTTGCGACGACAAAATGCCGCCGCAAATACTCAAAATACCGTCTCAAAAACTTTTTTGCGACGGCAACTGACTTTTTGCGACGACAAGTGGGGGGTCACAACAAAGGCGTTGCTAAAAGTTTTTAGCGACGGCAAAGTGCCGTCGCCTTTTTTGGCGGCGACAAAGTTGCCTTTTTGCGACGGAATTATGTTGTCGGCATTAATATGTAAAAATCTGAGATTTTTTGAGACGGCACAGTGTTGCCGTCGCTAAAAGTGTTATTTGTGACGGCAAAAAATGTCGTCGCGAAAGTGTTTTTATTGCAACTAGATACTTGCCGTCGCTAAAAGGTTATTTGAGATAGCAGAACATACCGTTACTAAAAGGTTATTTGCGATGGCAAAGAATACCGTCGCGAAAGGTTTTTTGTTTCAACAGCCAATATCTTTTGCGACGGTATTGGTTACGTCGCAAAAAAAATCTGGTTGTAATGTTTTTTTGAGACGGTGTGGTGCCGTCTTAAAAAAAAAATGCAATAAAATTATTAAAAATATGAAAATTACCTATATTAAATGAAAAATAACTGAAAAAGAAACCGATAATTATATAATAATATAAAAATTCCAGCATAAAAATAACAATTCATCCATAATAAAATTATTCTTCCATTCATAACAAAACATCAGCAAAATTATCCCACTATATAATGTTGTATAATACATATACAATGTTTAAATACATAATGTTGTTCACAATTCAAAATAACGTAAATCAAAAACAAAAGTTTTCCTTATGATTCTTTCGTGGATAATAAAAACAAAGTTAGTCGCAATCTTCACATGTCTGCATTCCACAAGAAGCAAACTGCTACTCGAGAAATATTTGTAAACAAAAATAAAAATAATTAATGACAATATAATTATGTGTTAATATTTTAATTACAAAAAAAAAAAAAATTGGCTAGACAGAAATCCGGCTCTAACTCCCAAACCGAGAACCCGATTGGAGTCCTATCTTCTCCCACAAGTCTCTCGTGCCTAGGCGGTCGTGTGTGCCAAGTTTCGTACTAAACCGATGCCGTTTGGTTATTTTGGGGAGTCAGCACCTCAAATTCAAATTTTTTAAGGAACTAGTTTGCCTAGACCGAAATCTGGCTCTAACTCCCAAACCGGGAACTTGATTCGAGTCCCGTCTTCTCCCATAAGTCTCTCGTGCCTAGGCGGTCGTGTGTGCCAAGTTTCGTGCTAAACCAACTCCATTTGCTGATTTTGGGACATCAACACCTTGAATTCAAGTTTCTTAAAGAACTAGTTTGCCTAGAGTGAATTCCAACTCTAACTCCCAAACCGGGAACCCGATTGAAATCCCATCTTCTCCCACATGTCTCTCGTGCCTAGGCGGTTCTGTGTGCCAAGTTTTGTGCTAAAGTGACGGCGTTTGGTGACTTTGGGGCGTCAACACCATGAATTCAAGTTTCTTAAGGAACTAGTTTGCCTAGAGTGAAATCCGGCTCTAACTCCCAAACCGGGAACCCAATTGGAGTCCCGTCTTCTCCCACAAGTATCTTGTGCCTAGGCAGTCGTGTGTGCCAAGTTTTGTGCTAATCTGACACCGTTTGGTGATTCTGGGGCATGAACACCTCGAATTCAAGTTTTTTATGGAACTAGTTTGCTTAGAGTGAAATCTAGCTCTAACACTCAAATCGGGAACCCGATTGGCGTCCCGTTTTCTCCCATAAGTCTCTCGTGCCTAGGCAGTCGTGTGTGCCATGTTTCCTGCTAAACCGGTGCCGTTTGGTGATTTTGGATTGTCAACACCTCGAATTCAAGTTTCTTAAAGAACTAGTTTGCTTAGAGTGAAATCCGGTTCAAACTCCCAAACCGGGAACCCGATTGGAGTCTCGTCTTCTCCTACAGGTCTTTCGTGCCTAGGTGGTCGTGTGTGCCAAGTTTCGTGGTAATCTAACCCCGTTTGGTGATTTTGGGGCATCAACACCTCGAATTCAAGTTTTTTAAGGGACTAGTTTGCCTAGAGTGAAATCTGGCTCTAACTTCTAAATCGGGAACCCGATTGGAGTCCCGTCTTCTCCCACAAGTCTCTTGTGCCTAGCCGGTCGTGTATGCCAAGTTTTGTGCTAAACCGACGTCGTTTGGCGATTTTGAGGTGTCAACACTTTGAATTCTATTTTCTTAAGGAACTAGTTTGCCTAGAGTGAAATCTGGTTCTAACTCCCAAACTGGGAATCCGATTGGAGTCCTGTCTTCTCCCACATGCCCCTCGTGTCTAGGCGGTTGTGTGTGCCACGTTTCGTGCTAATCCGACCACGTTTTGTGATTTTGGGGCGTGAACACCTTCAATTCAAGTTTCTTAAGGAACTAGTTTGCCTAGAGTGAAATCCGACTCTAACTCCCAAACCGGGAACCCGATTGGAGTCCCGTCTTCTTCCACAAGTCTCTCGTGCCTAGGCCGTCATGTGTGCCGCATTTTGGGCTAAACCGACGCCGTTTGGTGGTTTTGGGGGGTCAACACCTCGAATTCAAGTTTTTTAAGGAACTAGTTTGCCTAGAGTGAAATCCGGCTCTAACTCCCAAATTGGGAACTCGATTGGAGTCCCGTCTTCTCCCACAAGTCTCTTATGCCTAGGCGGTCGTGTGTACCAAGTTTCATGGTAATCCAACCCCGTTTGGTGATTTTGGGGCGTCAACACCTCGAATTCAAGTTTTTTAAGGGACTAGTTTGCCTAGAGTGAAAATCTGGCTCTAACTTCCAAACTGGGAACCCGATTGGAGTCCCGTCTTCTCCCTCAAGTCTCTCGTGCCTAGCCGGTTGTGTGTGCCAAGTTTTGTGCTAAACCGACGTCGTTTGGCGATTTTGGGGTGTCAACACTTCGAATTCTATTTTCTAAAGGAATTAGTTTGCCTAGAGTGAAATCTGGTTCTAACTCCCAAACCGGGAATCCGATTGGAGTCCTGTCTTTTCCCACAAGTCCCTCGTGTCTAGGCGGTTGTGTGTGCCAAGTTTCGTGCTAATCTGACCACGTTTTGTGACTTTGGGGCGTGAATACGTTGAATTCAAGTTTCTTAAGGAACTAGTTTGCCTAGAGTGAAATCTGACTCTAACCCCTAAACCGGGAACCCGATTGGAGTCCCTTCTTCTCTCACAAGTCTCTCATGCCTAGGCGGTCGTGTGTGCCACGTTTTGTGCTAAACCGACGCTGTTTAGTGGTTTTGGGGCGTCAACACCTCAAATTCAAGTTTTTCAAGGAACTAGTTTGCCTAGTGTGAAATCCGGCTCTAACTCCCAAATTGGGAACCCGATTGGAGTCCCGTCTTCTCCCATAAGTCTCTTCTGCCTAGGTGGTCGTGTGTACCATGTTTCGTGGTAATCCAACCCCGGTTGGTGATTTTGGGGCGTGAACAACTCGAATTCAATTTTCTTAAGGAACTAGTTTGTCTAGAATGAAATCCGGCTGTAACTCCCAAACTAGGAACCAGATTGGAGTCTCGTATTCTCCCACAAGTCCCTCGTGTCTAAGCGGTCGTGTGTGCCAAGTTTCGTGCTAATCCAACCACGTTTTGTGATTTTGGGGCGTCAACACCTTGAATTCAAGTTTCTTAAGAAACTGGTTTGCCTGGAGTGAAACTCGGCTCTAACTCCCAAACCGGGAACCCGATTGGAGTCCCGTCTTCTCCCACAAGTCTCTCATACCTAGGCAGTCGTGTGTGCGAAGTTTCGTGCTAATCCAATCCCGTTTGGTGATTTTGGGGCGTGAACACCTCGAATTCAAGTTTCTTAAGGAACTAGTTTGCCTAGAGTGAAATCCGACTCTAACTCCCAAACTGGGAACCCGATTGGAGTCCCGTCTTCTCCCACAAGTCTCTCGTGCCTAGGTGGTCGTGTGTGCCAAGTTTTGTGCTAAACCGACGCCATTTGGTGGTTTTATGGCGTCAACACCTCGAATTCAAGTTTCCTAAGGAACAAGTTTGTCTAGAGTGAAATCCGGCTTTAACTCCCAAACAGGGAAACCGATTAGAGTATCGTCTTCTCTTACAACTCTCTCATGCCTACGTGGTCGTGTGTGCCAAGTTTCGTGGTAATCCAACCCCGTTTGGTGATTTTGGGGCGTCAACACCTCGAATTCAAGTTTCTTAAGGGACTAGTTTGCCTAGAGTGAAATCTGGCTCTAACTCCCAAACCGGGAACCCTATTGGAGTCTTGTCTTCTACCACAAGTCTCTTGTGCCTAGTCAGTCATGTGTGCCAAGTTTCGTCCTAAACCGACGCCGTTTGGCGATTTTGGGGTGTGAACACTTTGAATTCTATTTTCTTAAGGAACTAGTTTGCCGAGAGCGAAATTTGGCTCTAACTCCCAAACCGGGAACCCGATTGGAGTCTTGTCTTCTCCCACAAATCCCTTATGCCTAGGCAGTCGTGTGTGCCAAGTTTCGTGCTAATCCGACCCCCGTTTTGTGATTTTAGGGTGTGAACACCTCAAATTCAAGTTTCTTAAGGAACTAGTTTGCCTAGAGTGAAATTCGACTCTAACTCCCAAATTGGGAACCCGATTGGAGTCCCGTCTTCTCCTACAAGTCTCTCGTGCCTAGGCGGTCGTGTGTGCCATGTTTTGTGCTAAACCGACGCTATTTGGTGGTTTTGGAGCGCCAACACCTCGAATTCAAGTTTCTTAAGGAACTAGTTTGCCTAGAGTGAAATCCGGCTTTAACTCCCAAATCGGGAACCCGATTGGAGTCCCGTCTTCTCTCACAAGTCTCTCGTGCCTAGGCGATCGTGTGTACCAGGTTTCATGGTAATCCAACCCCGTTTGGTGATTTTGGGGTGTCAACACCTCGAATTCTAGTTTCTTAAGGAACTAGGTTGCCTAGAGTGAAATCCGGCTCTAACTCCCAAACCAGGAACCCGATTTGGGTCTCATCTTCTCTCACAAGTTTCTCGTACCTAGGCGGGCGTGTGTGCCAAGTTTCGTTCTAAATCGACTTCGTTTGGTGATTTTGAGGTGTCAACACCTTGAATTCAAGTTTCTTATGAAACTGGTTTGCCTAGAGTGAAACTCGGCTCTAACTCCCAAACCAAGAACCCGATTAGAGTCCCTTCTTCTTCCACAAGTCTCTCACACCTAGGCAGTCGTGTGTGCAAAGTTTCGTGCTAATCCGACCTTGTTTGGTGATTTTGGGGCGTGAACACCTCGAATTCAAGTTTTTTAAGGAACAAGTTTGCCTAGAGTGAAATCCGACTCTAACTCCCAAACCGGGAACCTGATTGGAGTCCCGTCTTCTCCCACATGTCTATCGTGCCTAGGCGATCGTGTGTACCAGGTTTCGTGGTAATCCAACCCCGTTTGGTGATTTTGGGGTGTCAACACCTCGAATTCTAGTTTCTTAAGGAACTAGTTTGCCTAGAGTGAAATCCGGCTCTAACTCCCAAACTAGGAACCCGATTTGGGTCTTGTCTTTTCTCACAAGTCTCTCGTGCCTAGGCAGGCGTGTGTGCCAAGTTTCGTGCTAAATCGACTTCGTTTGGTGATTTTGAGGTGTCAACACCTTGAATTCAAGTTTCTTAAGAAACTGGTTTGCCTAGAGTGAAACCCGGCTCTAACTCCCAAACCGAGAACCCGATTGGAGTCCCTTCTTCTACCACAAGTCTCTAATACCTAGGCAGTTGTGTGTGCGAAGTTTCGTGCTAATCCGACCTCGTTTGGTGATTTTGGGGCGTGAACACCTCGAATTCAAGCTTTTTAAGGAACTAGTTTGCCTAGAGTGAAATCCGACTCTAACTCCCAAACCGGGAACCTGATTGGAGTCCCGTCTTCTCCCACAAGTCTCTCGTGCCTAGGCGGTCGTGTGTGCCACATTTTGTGCTAAACCGACGCCGTTTGGTGGTTTTGGGACGTCAACACCTCGAATTCAAGTTTCTTAAGGAATTAGCTTGCCTAGAGTGAAATCCGGCTCTAACTCCCAAACCGGGAACCCGATTGGAGTCCCGTCTTCTCCTACAAGTCTCTCGTGCCTAGGTGGTCATGTGTGCCAAGTTTCGTGGTAATCCAACCCCGTTTTGTGATTTTGGGGCGTCAACACCTGGAATTCAAGTTTGTTAAGGGACTAGTTTGCCTAGAGTGAAATGTGGCTCTAACTCCCAAACTGGAAACCCGATTGGAGTCCCGTCTTCTCCCACAAGTCTTTCGTGCCTAGCTGGTCGTGTGTGCCAAGTTTCGTGCTAAACCGACGCCGTTTGGCGATTTTGGGGTGTCAAAACTTTGAATTCTATTTTTTTAAAGAACAAGTTTGCCTTGAGTGAAATCTGGCTCTAATTCCCAAATTGGGAACCCGATTGGAGTCCTGTCTTCTCCTACAAGTCCCTCGTGCCTAGGCGGTCGTGTGTGCCAGGTTTCGTGCTAATCCAACCCCGTTTTGTGATTTTGGGGTGTGAACACCTCGAATTCAAGTTTCTTAATGAACTTGTTTGCCTAGAATGAAATTCGTCTCTAACTCCCAAACCGGGATCCCGATTGGAGTCCTGTCTTCTCCCACAAGTCTCTTGTGCCTAGGTGGTTATGTGTACGAAGTTTCGTGCTAATCCGACCACATTTGGTGATTTTGCGCCATCAACAGCTCGAATTCAAGTTTCTTAATGAACTAGTTTGCCTAGAGTGAAATCCGACTCTGACTCCCAAACCGGGAACCCGATTAGAGTCCTGTTTTCTCCCACAAGTCTCTCTTCTTCTTTCAGCTGTGGGTGCGATGTCTAGCTTTCTCCTTGTCTATTTGTCTCCTATGCCTCTCCTTAAGGTTATCCCTCTTGTATTGGGTTAAAATACCCTCAGATTCTAATTGTAGCAACATCTCAGTTCCTGACAACAATTTTGGTTTGAGTCTGACTTCTCGATTACCATTAAATGATACTTTATCCTTCTGGAAATTATGGCCACTAGGTAAAAATTCGTGATGACCCAAGTATGATTGTTTCCTACTATGCTTCAACTAACACGATGTAGTTTCCTTATTGCAACAAGGACATGCATATTCGCCTTTAGTGCTCCATCCTGACAAGTTTGCATATGCAGGAAAATCACTAATTGTCCACAGTAAAGATGCATGCATTTGAAACATTTGATTTGTTGATGCTTCAAATGTGGAGACATCGTTATTCCATAGTTCTTTCAACTCCTCAATCAAGGTTGCATATACACATCAATCTTGTCACTAGGTCCTTTTGGGCTGTCAGTAAGCACGGATAAAATTAGAAATGGTTGCTTCATGCATATCCATGGCAGCAAGTTGTGTGGAATGAGTACAACAGGCCAAGTGCTATGAACTATGTTCATCGTCCTGAATGGGTTAAAACCATTAGATGCTAAGCCAAGCCTTACACTTTGGCAATCATTACTAAAGTCAATATTCCGACGGTCAAAATCTTTTCATGCAAGGGAGTCAGCAGGATGCCTAAAGACACCGTCATCAGTTCGTTTCTCTGCATGCCATCTCATTAACTTAGCCATCTTGGATGACATAAACAACCTCTGCAACCTTGGTTTTAAAGGAAAATACCTCATTTGTTTTGTAGCTATTCGTTTGCCACCTTTGTTAGGATCATTTGAACCACTATCACCATTTGATTTCCATCTAGAATTGTTGCATATAACACATTTATCAAGATTGGCGTCCTCATTTTGAAACAACATGCAACTGTTGGAGCATGCATCCCACGTCTCATACGTGAAGCCCAAATCTGTTGTGACCTTTTGAGCTTTATAATATGAGTCCAGGAGTTTCACGCCCAATGGGAACGCTTCATTCAATAACTTAAGCAACATGTCAACAGACTTGTCTATCCATTGATTAAGCACTTTCAGATATAGAAGTCGAACAAAGAATGACAAAGATGTGAACTTCTGATAACCCGGATACAATTCACTTTGTACATCTTGAAGAAGTTTGAAATACTATGCAGTCTCTGCATTTGGACCGAGCTGGGGTTCAAATGCATGGGGATCAGTCCCCTATGGTTCATAACCCTCAACATTTGTACCGGCATGTGGATTTCCCACAGCCCCTTGTATTATTCCAACCATATCATCCCCAATGTCTAAACTAGCTAATGTTTCATTCTCTTGATTACCATTCAGAGATACGTAAGATTCCCCATGGTTAATCCAATGTTTGTACTTTTTAAAAAAACCATTCAAAATCAGATGCTCCCGTACACCCTTTCGTACAAGATGGTATTGATTCTCACATTTCCTACACGGACAACTAATCATCGAACCTTTAACCCTATTGGTGTAGGCAAACACAAGGAATTGATCAATCCATTAATGTATTCCCTCGACATCCTATTTGGAAAATCAATCCAACTCTTATCCATCATCTGTACTTCCCTTAAATGCACACTTCACTTCTTTTGTAATCTTTTCAACTATTAGACTTATTTATTTTGATGATTTATTTAATTATGTTTTAATTTATTTGGAAGAGAAAAATAGAATCAAAATTTATTTTGATGATTTATTTAATTATGTTTTAATTTATTTAAAAGAGAAAAATAGAATCTAAAATTTATTTTGATGATTTGCTTAATTATTTTTTAATCAAAATTTATTTTGATGATTTATTTGAAAGAGAAAAATAAAATCAAAATTTATTTTGATGATTTGTTTGAAAGATAAAAATAGAATCAAAATTTATTTTGTCCCATTATTTCTCACCTAAACCTTTATCCTAAATGTTGTTAGAATGTATTTAATATTTGATTAAATCAGGAGTTCAAACAACCCAAAACAAAGGTTCAAACAACTACGTTCAGCACAGCAACAGGCCAAAAGGTTTAAAAGGTTCAAGTGGAAGATATTCAAATTAGCAATGATGGAAGTATAACGGCTATAAAGGTTCAAAAGGTTCAAGTGGAAGATATTCAAATTTGTAATGATCGAGTAGAAGATATTCAAATTAGTAATGATGGAGTACAACGACTATAAACGGCTATAAATTCAAATGAATACAACGGCTATAAACGGCTATAATTTTTATTATATATACCAAAGCCTCTAATGTAAACAAGTTGCAAGAAAAACCTGAAAATATTCTTTGGTCTATAATTACTCATATCTATTCTCAGAAATTATACACTGAGCCTTATAGCATTAAGCTCATCTTTCCTGTGTGAGATTTACAGAAAAATCAAAGCTTCATTTTATATATCTATCTTTGAAAGATATTTATTGTAAGCTTTCTTTGAAAGCAAAAATACCATTTCATCTTGTAAAAGTGTTGCAAACACTGTGTTCTTGAAAATCTTGAGAGTGATTGAGAATCACCTAAGATTTGCAAGGGTTTGGGCTTGTGAAGTCTTTGTAAAATCCGTGGAGGATTGCTCCATTTGTAAAGAGGTTGCTAGCACCCTTGTGAAGCTAGAAGATAGTGGAAAATCTCAAGTGAAGCTTCAGGAGTGGACGTAGGCCGAGTGGAAGCCGAATCACTATAAATTTGTTTGTCTCTCTCTCCCTCATCTCTTTATTTTATTTTAAATTACCATAGCTATATTTCACATTTTTACTGTGCTAAAATCATTAACTGACATAGTTGTTAAGACACTTGTTTTAATTATTTTTATTTCATTAATTATATTTATCTATTGTGTTAGTCATAATTTTTATTAGGGTATTATTAATTTTAATTGTAAAAACCTAATTCACCCCCCCTCTTAGGTTTTCTTTTGGGTAACAATTGGTATCAGAGGGTAGACTCTTGCTTTAGATTTAATAGGTGTAGTTTAATACCCGTTGTTAGCCTTGCATGCCTCATGCCTTTTGGACTCTTGTTCTAGCTTGTGTTGGCTAGGTTCAAGTATGCTTTTGGTCTTGTATTGACTTGCCTTAGGACTGTTTTTGTTGTCCTTGGCCCTTTGGGTTTTGATTCATGTGGCCTTAGTACAAGCTTTATGGCTAGCCTTAAGCTTTGAACATCCTAGCATGCTATGCTTTCCTTGTTTGGTTGATTTGGCATCGATTCATATGAGATTTTAGAGCTTACTTCATTGCCATATTCTCATGTTTGTCGCTCCTTGCTCATGTTTGAGAGTTATGTCCTTATGCCTAGGTGATAGACCAATTGGCATGCATGCTTGCCTTGCATTTCGTGTCATCAATTCATCACTTTGGCCACTGTTTTTGGCATGGCTGAGGTCTATCCATTTTTAGTATAAGTCCATAGATCATGCGGTTTGTGAGTTGTTGCATGCTTATCGCATTGCATGTTGTTGCATGCTTGTTGTTGATGTTGTTGTTGCATGCCCATTACATTGTATGTTTGCATGTTTAGGTTGCATTGCACTTTGCATGCTTGGCACATTACATGTTTGCATGTTTAGGTTGTATTGCATTTTGCATGCACGGTCACATTGCATTGTTGCATACTTGTTACATTGCATTTGGCATGCTTATGTTGCATTACATAGCATCTCCGTATCGTATACATTGCATTGTGTTTGGTTTGGGTGTTAAACCAAACACGAGGAACGACGGATGTTTCATACTTGAAGTGATGAAACGTGCCTCAATCTTCGGCCGCTGATACTCTTGATCCAACATGATAAAGTGTGAGGCATTCATGTGTTTTTGTGCACTCATTCCATATTGATTTGTGCAATTCGGCCTCTTTGGCCATCATGCATCGAAATGCATGATTGATGGCTCGAGAGTCGAACACTACACTCCTTTGAGTCTCAAACATGATAAGGGGTGTAGTTGCACAACATTTTCTTGCGAATGTATTGCCATGCCCTTGTTTGTCCTCTGCTGCAGCAAAAGGAGCAGTCTGCAGGAAGAGATGGTCGATCGGCTATCTGCAGTGCCGATCAACTACAATGTTTGGCCGATGGACTCAAAACTGGTCGATGACCTCTTTCATTTGGCCGATGGCCATATATTTTGGCTGATGGCCTCTCAGAGTGCCTATGAAGTGGTTCAGAAGCATCATAGAGATTTGTACAGTTTTCAGAGGTGCAGAACAGTGCAAACAGAGGCAGCATGAGGCATGGCAACAGATTTCCGAGCGAAGCCGATCAAGCATGCATTTGTTCCTCCTCTTGAGGCCGCTTTAACTGTTTTGTAACTTAATTAATTTGCTTAATTAGTTAAGAGTTTGTAATAATTAATTAGCTAGGGTAGTTGATTAATTAGTTGGTTTGTATTATTTATTCGGACCCTCCGTCGAGAGGGCAAATTTTGTAATAAGTGTGCGTGTGTGTGATGTATGTCTTCCAACCCCACGTCTTTCTCCCTTTTACTTAACCGCTTACGATGGTTAGTTCTAGGTCATGATTCAATTAGCATTCTTATGCTTGCATGTTTGCATCCATTCATCTGTATTGCATGCACCGAGCTCGGCGCATCATACTAACTGCATTGTATTTCAATTCCTATTTGAATACATGATTATCAAGTTGCATCTCACATGCCACTTTAAGAACACATATGTTTTCAAAAACAAGATATCATGTTAGTAAAAGCCGATTTTTGATCGGGCGAGCGGGGGTGCTCATTGCATGACCTTCCCCTCTCGTACTCAAGTTCCCGAGCCGAGGCAACTTTGGTGAAGACAGACACATGGCCTTAGGCACGAGTCAGGGTTTCCTAAATTTCCCAAAACAAAAACGTTTAGGTGGCGACTCTATATCTGGCAAAGTAGCCCATGTTTGGCACTTCTTTATAAAAATCAGTTTTCCAAAATGATTTGCCGGATTTGGATTCTTTGGTGATTTATCGATCTTGCATTGAACTTTGCAAAATTAGATTCAGAATCGTGACACTAGAGTCCGAACTGTAGTAGGCTAATGAACAAATCGGATTTCGCACCATCTCACGCACGGGGCTTGGACGTTCGGGCACGACTATAATTTTAATCAAAATTTATTTTGATGATTTATTTGAAAGAAAAAATAGAATGAAAATTTATTTTGTCTCATTATTTCTCATCTAAACCTTTATCCTAAATGTTGTTAGAATGTATTTAATATTTGATTAAATTAGGAGTTCAAACAACCCAAAACAAAGGTTCAACCAGCTCAGTTCAGCACAACAGTAGGCCAAAAGGTTCAAATGGTTCAAGTGGAAGATATTCAAATTAGTAATGATGGAAGTACAACGGCTATAAAGGTTCAAAATGCCAAAAGGTTCAAAAGGTTAAAGTGGAACATATTCAAATTTGTAATGATGGAGTGGAAGATATTCAAATTAGTAATGATGGAGTACAATGGCTATAAACGGCTATAATTTTCATTATATATACCAAAACCTCTAATGTAAACAAGTAAAAAAAAAATCTGAAAATATTCTTTGGTCTATAATTACTCACATCTATTCTCAGAAGCTATACACTGAGCCTTATAGCATTAAGCTCATCTTTCCTGTGTGAGATTTACAGAAAAATCAAAGCTTCATTTTATATATTTATCTTTGAGAGATATTTATTGTAAGCTTTCTTTGAAAGCAAAAATACCATTTCATCTTGTAAAAGTATTGCAAACACTGTGTTCTTGAAATCTTGAGAGTGATTGAGAATCACCTAAGATTTGCAAGGGTTTGGGCTTGTGAAGTCTGTGTAAAATCCGTGGAGGATTGCTCTATTTGCAAAGAGGTTGCTAGCACCCCTATGAAGGTAGAAGATAGTGAAAATCTCAGGTGAAGCTTAAGGAGTGGACGTAGGCCGAGTTGAAGCCGAACCACTATAAATTTGTTTGCCTCTCTCTTCCTTATCTCTTTATTTTATTTTAAATTACCATAGTTATATTTCACATTTTTACTGTGCTAAAATCATTAACTGACATAGCTGTTAAGACATTTGTTTTAATTATTTTTATTTCATTAATTATATTTATCTATTGTGCTAGTCATAATTTTTATTAGGGTATTATTAATTTTAATTGTAAAAACCTAATTCACCTCCCTTCTTAGGTTGTCTTTTGGATAACATCAACAATATACATATATATATGTAAATGTCAGTCATTTTCCACATACATATTTGTTTCCCACCATTAATTTACTTTAGGCAAACTTACTAGGAGATATACATCTCACATGCAAAACAAATATGCCCTAGAAAAAAATATAATTACAACAAATGTAAGGGTCATAATGATATAGGATTATGAGGGAGGCAGATAGAGAAAGAATGACAAAATTACTCATGTTTACAACAAATATGCCCTAGACAAAAATATAATTACAACAAATTACTCATTAGTTGACAAAAGTGTTAAATAACAAATATGCCCAAAAGTGTTATTTTGGGTTCAAAGATGACTCAAAATAAGCCGATAAAACTATAAATTTCCAACAATTTTCATTTATACAATACTATATTTATCAAATTTTCATGTCATTTATCATCTCACATATCAACATGTAATGGGTTAACCACTCAAATATATCTCTAATATAATGTTGACAATTAGATTAACATATTAGATGTTAAGATAAAATGATACAAATAAATGATCATTATGGTACTAAAACTTTTCTATTAAAAACACCTTGGTTACCTTTTTTTATTTTTTATTTTTTTATATTTTTTTTTTTGTGTGACTATTTTACCTAGTTAAAAAAAAGTTATTTTTGAGAAAATAGTTGATTTTTTTTTTAGTTAGTTTGATAATTGTGAGAGAAAAAATAAAATAATTATGAGTTAGATGTGACATTTTATTTTATTAACTATTTTAATCTATTTTGAGAAATAGATTAAAAATTAATTTTTTAATTTTTTAAACTTTTTTTAAAAATATATATAAAAAAAAAATAATATAACTTAAAAAAATTAACTTTTAATCTAGTTATCAAAATAGACTTTAGCCCAAATAGTCCTTCCCAAACAAAGTTTGTATTATTCTAGATAAGCATCAGAGAGAAGGGGAGCGAGAGAGATAGAGAGGCCATGCTGTGGTCAGCAGAAGCAACTAAAGCCTAGGGGGGGGGGGATGAACTTTCTAAAATACAGTCCACACTCATGTGAACCCTATTAACTTGCTTACTTGTGTCCCCCCACCTCACATACATAGCCCACAACTTATACATGGTACAACACATACACACTATAGTTGACCCTACTCAACACCCACACCCCCTTCCCCAATATTTACTCCCCTCTCTCTCTCTCTCTCTCTCTCTAACTATGAATCTTCCTAGTTCCTTACCATCTCTTGGGTTGACCCACCACACCCACATCTCCACATCTTCATTTACCAACACTACATACAACTTGTATTAGCAGACAACAAAATAATAACAAAATAAACAATTTTATCAAACAAACACAAAGGGTAGACCCTATATATACCAGCCTTCCATCAAACCCAACTCAAACTCCTCTCTCCGCTTCATATTTCTCTCTCAAAACAAATTTTCTCCTCCATTTCTCTCTCTTAAAAAAATGGATGGTAGTTACATAGATGAGAGCACAACAAGTGACTCCCTATCTCAATCAATTGAACCTTCATCGACATTGGTTACACAGTTTTAAAATCTAACAAAAATAATTTCTAAATATAAATGTATAGGTTTTGACCATTACTCTTTATTTATTATTTACACACTCAAAACGTGTAAACAATCATTTTCTCATGGACCATCCAAACAAAGACATGTTTTTGTAACTATGTAAGAAGTGAAAACTGACATGAATCATCATGTACCACGAATAGAATCAGTGTGTTAACATATGTCACCAGTTATCAGCATACAGGGGAAGAAAATATATATGTATATATATATCAGTGTGTGTGTGTGTAAGAGTGAGAGAGAGAGAGAGAGAGAGAGAGAGAGAGAGAGATCGTAATACACCGTCGCTGCACCACTGCTAGCCGTCGTCGGTCGTCGAGAGAGAGATCGTCGGTGAACACTCGCCGTCGTCGCTCGTCGTCACTCGTCTTCGTGATTGGGAACTCAAACTTGTCTCTATGATTGTGATACACGAACTCGAACTCGTCTTTCTGATTGGGAATTGGAAATAATATATAAAGTTTTAGGGATTTTAGGGGTTTTGAGGGAGAATGGTGTTAGGGATTTTGGGGATGAAAATATTTTGGAGGTTTTGATCGAGCGCAATTTGGACTGAAGGAGGGAGATGAAAATTTTCAAATCGGATTTTGCGCCATCTCGCGCGCGGGGCCGGGACGTTCGGGCACGTCTACAGTTTCTAGCGACTCTGCTGGGGATTTAGAGAACTTGACTCGAACTCATGATATCTTGTTTTGATTAGACTTATGTGTCTCTTTGCATTGCATTTGCATTGGTGCGCCTAGGACACCCTGTTTGCCGTATGCCATTCCTGAACGGTTTGCCGGAGGCCTACTTTGAGAAGCGTACCATAAGGCTAACTGGTTACGGGCTCTGACACGACGAGAACACAAACCTCAATTTTTACCGGGGCACCCTTTTTGACCATTCGACCTAGTGCATATCGGAATCCGTAGTGACCATTCCAAACTAGGACAGGTTGCTTACCCGATTATAGGTTGTTTGAAACCGCTGTGTACGTAGTGAAACCTTAGCTCCTGACAATAGGATAGGGAAACCCTACCCCTCCATAGGGGTGTTTTGGCTCTCACTTGCTTGCTATGTGCTTTTAGAGTTGGCCTCTACAGGAATGCACGTATCAGTTTGCAAGTATCAGTTCGAACTGCGGGCATCAAGATTTTGAAATCGCTTTTACTCATGCATCAGATTCAGATTTGGGGTAGTGATTTGGGAACAGTGACTAGTGGTTGAGAACAGTTCTTTCAGCTTGTGTTTGCCAACTGTGTGTTGTCTTTATTTAAACTGTTATGCTTTCTGTTTTTCTATTCATTGTTTCCTTATTATGCTTTATTTATCTTTTTGTAAGGTAGTTTAGCACCATTGCATCCGACTAGGCAGATATTCCCCGAGCACTCTGGGTTAGAGGCCATAGACTTAATCGATCCAGGGATCTGGTAGACGGACAAGCAGTGTTCATTTCTTTACCCTCGGTTACCAGACGGAGGTCAAAAAGGCGCAGTGTATCGATACAGCAGTCACCAAACCAGTGGTCTACCCCACCAGTGAACAGTCAGACTGAGGTCTCAGTTTCCACTGCAGGGGTAGATATACCGGTTATTCAGCTAGATCAGCATAATATAGAAAGTATAGAGGAGATGATGCGTTAGCTCCAGAAGAGTATGAAAGCCATGCAACAGGATGCTGCCCGTTAAGCAGAATTCGTCGCACGCCAGGCCGAGGTTATGGCCCAACAGGCGGAGTTGATTGCTAGATTGTAGCAACAACAACCACCACAACAAGCCGGAGCATCTGCTTCTCACCCAGCTCCTCCCTCACCAAGAATTCCAATACTTGGGGAGACAGCACACGCCCAGGACAATACGGACGATCCAATGGGACCGGCCCCGCCCCCAATCCTGCCCCAGTTATCCAAAGCACCTACCAACCTACCGGATTCTCCTTTTGAGTTCGAGGTGGACCCCACAGCGCTAAAAGTGAGCAAGCTTGAAAAGCTGTTCAAGAAGTCTCAAGGTGCGATGTCCATCCCAGACATTGAAGATGGATATACCGACTCGACCGTGACTCTGCCGGACCGGTAAAATGCCACACATAGGCCGTTTCGACGGGTTTGGGGATCCTATGGTGCATTTGCGGCTGTTTTTGGACATACTAAGGCCGATGGGCCTCTCCAGATTGCAGAAGCTTTCCCTGTTTGGCCAGACCCTATCGGGTGTAGCGGCTATTTGGTATGCAAAACCGGAGGACTCCGTCAAGAGGAGTTGGGAGGAGATGGCTGAGGCCTTTGTAGCCCAATACTCCTACAATACACATATCGAGATCATAACCCGTGATCTCGAGACAACTAGGCAAGAGCCGAAGGAGAGCTTCTCTGATTTTGTGACCTGGTGGAGGGCTAAGGCCTCGATGATGACCATTCGGCCTCTTGACAAAGATCAGATTCAGATGGTTGTGTGCAACCTCCAGCCCAAGCTCATGCAGAAGATGATCGTCCTCCCTCTCCCCACCTTTGCAGATCTACATGAGATAGGGGTGCAAATCGAGGATGCCATGAAACAAGGTCTGATTGACCATGACAGAGAGCAGCCCAAGAAGGCATTCAATCGTAGCATGAATGCATGCACAAGTAGTGCTGCAGCTGCCAGGACTTCAGATGTAGGTATGGTCACCACCACCACCACCCCAAAAACCCTTACAACTACACCATTTACCGGTGCATTCGGGAGTAGCTTACAAATAACCAAGTTCTCACCCCGAGGCTAGAGAACCTTCACCCCACTATACATGTCCTTGTCCAAGGCTTTAGGGGTTTTGATCAGGAAAGGGCACTTGAAGCCCCTAGAGCCGCGGCCCTTACCAAGTAATCTCCCACCAACCCATAACCTGGCGAAGTACTATGTCTTTCACCAACAGCATGGTCATGACACCGACCAGTGCTTTAGATTGTGTCATGAATTCAGGATCTCGTTGACAACAAGGTGATCATGCCTCCGGAGAAACCGAATGTCACAACCAACCCTCTCCCACCACATAACCAAGCTCCACCTCCCAAATGCATCAATATGATCCAAACTGGGGTTGTGTTATACGATCCTAGCACATATAGCACCCTTTCTCACCTACCCAAGCCAGAGGTGTTCATTTTTAAAAGCACTGATTTGTGCATGTTGGACATCTCGCAAACCAAACCAGAAACGGTGGTGGTGTCTATCAAAGATAGAATTGGGTTGATTGTGGGAACAGATAGGAATGATCAATCAGAGCCTGAGGGGTCTGCAAGCTTCATGTACAACCCGAGCGGTTACATTACATCAGCAGGCCAGGCTAGGCCGAATGTGGAAATGCCAGTGGGGGCAGAGATTTGTGTAGTACGGGAGGATGGACCTAATTAGGGGCTAGATGACCTAGCGAATTTGGAAGAGGACATTGCAAACCTTCAGTTTTTCAACGAACAAGATCCGGGAGACGTGACAATCAACTGGGGTGATTTGGATGGGTCAGTAGAGTCTACTGAGTGGCTCGATGACCAACCAGATGTTGTTGAACAACCTTAGCTAGAATAGGGTCCGTTAGGGACGGGGACATCAACAGTGGCCGGAAGGGCCGGGAATCAGGATGCACTGTCGGAGAGCACCGGTGTTAAGAATTTTGCTCAGAATACGGGCAGTTTGGATACAGAAGATACTAAACAATAGGTTGAACTGAAGTAGTTTGAGCGAGAAAGGATCGAAGATTCTGAGAGGGCTAGAAAAGCCAAAGCCCCTGCGGGGACAGAACATGCTGTGTGCACAAGAACGGAGCATGCTGCGAGCATAGGAATACAGGGTGCTGCGGGCACAGGAATAGTTGTAACAGAGCCGGACAGGTGTCTGTCGGCTGTCGATGGCATGTGGTGGGAAGATGACGATCTATGTCTTGACCACACTGATGAAGACTGGGGGCAAAGCCAGCCGGATGATACCTGGTATGTTAGCGAGGTTGACCACATGACTAGGAGCGAGCATTATTTCAAGCCCCCGCACTTAGATCAACCAGAGGCGTCTGGAAAGGACAAGGAGGCGGATAGGCAGAAAGAAAAGCTGCTCGAGGAAGAGGCTGTCCTGAAACAGCTTAAGAAGATACAAGCAGACATCTCTATCTGGGGACTGCTTATGGCCTCAAGAGTTCATAGACAGGCTGTCCTTTCTGCAATGGACAAGGACAAACTTTCAATAGATACCATGCCTAAGTAGCTGATAGGATTGGTTTTTCCGGGAGGAGCTTCCCTGACGTTGACCTTTTCTAACAAGGAGCTGCCGCTTGAGGGCGCAAACCATAACAAACCTCTCTACATCTCTGTGGAGTGTAGAGACAAATGAATACCGGTAGTTCTTGTCGACATGGGATCTGCCATTAATGTGTGCCCGTCAAGGACGGCATATGCAATCGGGTTGAAGCCCGCGGACTTTGTACCTACTACTCAAGTGATAAGGGCATATGACAATACCAGCAGAGAAGTGATGGGGACTGTGAAGATTCAGACTCAGGTTGGTCCAGGACAACAAGAGATTGACTTTTATGTCTTGGTTGTTCCTGCAACCTTTAATCTACTCTTAGGGTGGCCGTGGCTGCACCAGGTGAATGCGGTCTCTTCCACCCTGCATTAGATGTTGAAATACCCCCACAGGAAGGGGGTGGCTATAGTTTTTGGGAGTTTGTCAATCCATCCGCCGCCAGAGGTGTCTACACCAATTTTGGAAATCGAGCATGGCACGGAGGATGTGTTCCTGTCAGGATTTACCCTAGCCGAGGCCCGGTCGTCTGTAACATTTTGGCCATTGATGAGGGTTATATGTCAAGTCTGATCAGTGTACCTTATGAACAAGCTCCAGCATATCCCTGGGATGGGACTAGGAAAAAGTGGCCGGAAGGGCATTGCTGTATCGGCTGAAGTGCCGTACAACCCGCATACCTTTGGCTTAGGTTATCTGCCTACCAAAGAGGACTGGGTGAGGAAAGGCAAAGAGATGGTCGGAAGAGCCAGAGCCAAGCAAGTCGGGAAGCATTATGAGTTGATGCACCGACCTATCCAGGGTACTCTAAACGGACGCTTCGTCCAGGAGGGGGAAGACTTCTCGTTCTGCGGCTTCCCAGAGCCATGGCTGAATGCCGAGAAGAGGCACCTGCCGGGGTTTGAGATCTTCTTGGACTTACAGTTGTCCGGGGATGATGTTGCTGAAGAGCAGACAAATCCACCAGCTAAGGCTGAGCAATGTAAAGAAGAGGATTCCGAGAGCACCAAGATTGAAATGGTGGTAGCACTGGCTTGTCTACTTTCAAATCCTCCAATCATACATGAGTGCTTGGGGGATAACTCGGTGTCCATGATTGGGAATGAAACGGCTGCGAGCCCATCTTCAGACATTCTAGATGCGTCCATCATACCCTCCCTCATCTGGCAGTACGAGGAGGGATTCTTATCGAGCAGCACCGGGTTAGGTAGTGAGCCGGAATCTGATTCCACCGAGTCTGTGGAGTCGGAATCAGGTTCCAGCTTGTCTGTGTCTGAGTCCGGTATTCCTGGGGGTGACAACCCGGATGCCACAGTCCTGTCTAGGTCGTCTTTTTCTTTTTCCTTTGAGTCTGTTGTAACAGAGGGATCAGGCGACTTGGAAGTGATTAACGAGAATGGAATGGCTGTAGCTTTTGATTATTTTTCTGTGCCCTTAATTTATTGCATTAATTCAGACTTTCAAAATTTTGATGAAAATGATGAGGAAGAACTCGGTTTTGAAATATTTGCTAGATCAAGAGCAGGAGAGGTTTGTAAAACCGCTGGTTGATGAAATCACCCAAATTAATGTTGGTACTGAGAAGGACCCGCGACTGGTCCAGATCGGGTCCACGTTGTCTTCCAAGGAGCGCGAGTGTTTAGTCGCTTTATTAAAAGATTTCAAAGATGTTTTTGCGTGGTCCTATGAAGACATGCCTGGAATCGATCCTGAGATTGTACAGCACCGGATCCCTCTTGACCCAGAGGCCCGACCTGTTAAGTAGAAGCTCAGAAGGATATCAAGATCAAAGAAGAGGTCACCAAGCAAATTGATGTATAGTTCCTCCTGGTATCTGAATACCCGACTTGGTTGGCCAATATAGTTACAGTGCCGAATAAGGATGGTAGAATTTGGGTATGTGTGGACTTCAGGGATTTGAACAAAGCTAGTCTGAAGGACGACTTTCCTCTGCCGTATATCGACGAATTAGTAGACTTCACTGCGGGCATGCATTGCTCTCATTCATGGATGGCTTTTCAGGCTATAATCCGATTCTGATGGCACCTGAAGACCGGGAGAAGATTACTTTCACCACCCCGTAGGGGACCTATTGTTATAGGGTTATGCCGTTTGGGCTGAAGAATGCCGGAGCTACATATCAACGGGTTGCGACCACAATATTGCACGACATGATCCATAAGGAGGTTGAGGTGTACGTGGATGACATGATTGTCAAGTCTAAGGAAAGAGAGGGCCACTACACCACCTTGCAGAAATTCTTTCAACGGATCAGAGAGTATTGGTTGCGGCTGAATCCTTAGAAGTGTACATTTGGTGTTATAGCAGAGAAAATGCTAGGGTTCTTGATTACATAGAGAGGTATCGAGGTCGACCCTTCCAAAATCAAGGCCATCTTAAAAATGCCACCACCGATGACTGAAAAAGAGGTGCGAGGCTTTCTGTGTAAAGTGCAATTCATAGGACGGTTTATTGCAAAATTAACCTTGACTTATGAACCACTCTTTGGTCTCCTGAAGAAAGTAAAGAAATTCCAATGGGACGGCCGATGCCAAGCTGCTTTTGAACAGATCAAGTAGTATTTATAGAACCCACCTGTGTTGTCACCGCTTGAGTTGGGGAAACCGTTGATTCTGTACCTTTCAGTGACTGAAGCTACAATGGGTTGCATGCTTGCACAGGAGTCTAAAGACAAGGTGGAGAGAGCTATCTACTACCTGAGCAAGAAAATGCTGGATCACGAGACCCACTACAGTCCGCTGGAGAAGGCTTGTTTGGCCTTGGTATAGGCTACCAGGAAGCTGCGGCACTACCTGTTAGCTCACTCTGTAATACAGGTTTCGAGATTAGATCCCATCAAATATCTCCTCAAGAAACCGGCACTTACGTGTAGGCTAGCCCGTTGGTTGCTTCTGCTTTCTGAATTTGATCTGAAGTATGTGACGTGCAAGTCAGTAAAGGGGAGAGCGGTAGCGGAGCTTCTAGCCGATCACCCAGTGAAAGGGGATGAAGCAGTTGAGTACTTGTTCCCAGACGAGGCCATTCTGCACGTCGAAGAAGAGTTTTGGACAATGTACTTTGACAGAGCGTCAAACCGATACGGGTACGAGATAGGGGTGTTGCTGATACCCAACAATTCCCGTATACTCCTAGCATTCAAACTCTGGTTCAAAGTCTCAAACTATGAGGCAGAGTATGAGGCGTGTATTGCTGGACTAGAAGCAGCTCTGGAACTAGGGGTAAAACGGTTGGGCGTCATCGGGGACTCGAACCTTGTTGTATCTCAAGCCAAAGGAGATTGGAAAGTCAAAGAAGAAAAGATGAGAATCTACCACCAGACCTTGGACATGCTGATTCCTCGGTTTGAGAAGCTGAATTTCACTCATCTGTTAAGAGAGAACAACAGGTTCACAGATTCACTAGCAACTCTATCTTCTATGATAGACATCCCTTTCGGAGTTCGGATGCATTCGATCATCATCGAACAGAAATTTGTGCCGGCCTACGAGCTGATTGCTACCATAGATGAGGTACAAGATGAGAACCCCTGGTATTACGATGTTTGGAACTTCTTGGAAAAAGAGGCGAACCCATTAGGGGCAAATGCCAAAGATAAGGCGGCAATTCGAAGAATGGCTACTCAGTTCATCGTCTGTGGGGGAAAACTATATAAGAGAGGTCATCTTGGGATGCATAAGCTGTGTGTTGATGTCGAAGAATCGAAGCACTTGATGGAGACCATCCATGGAGGAGAGTGTGGAGTGCACATGAACGGGGTGATGCTAGCTCGAAAAATTCTCAGACAGGGTTACTACTGGTCCACCATGGAGGTGGATTGTATTAGCTTTGTCCAGCGATGCCACAAATGCCAGATCCATGCAAATTGCATGAACATTCCGCCGTCGAAGCTGTACAACATGACTTTGCCATTCATACTTGAAGTGATGAAACGTGCCTCAATCCTCGGTCGCCGATACTCTTGATCCAACTTGATAGAGTGTGAGGCATTCATGTGTTTTTGTGCATTCATTCCATATTGATTTGTGTAATTCGGCCTCTTTGGCCATCATGCATCGAAATGCGTGATTGATGGCTCGAGAGTCGAACACTGCACTCTTTTGAGTCTCAAACATGATAAGGGTGTAGTTGCACAACATTTTCTTGTGAATGTATTGCCATGCCCTTGTTTGTCCTCTGCAGCAGCAAAAGGAGCAGTCTGTAGGAAGAAATGGCCGATCGGCTATCTACAGTGCCGATCGACTAACAATGTTTGGCCGATGGACTCAAAACTGGTCGATGACCCCTTTTCTTTGGCCGATGGCCATATATTTTGGCCGATGGCCTCTCAGAGTGCCTATGAGGTGGTTCAGAAGCATCATAGAGATTTGTACAGTTTTAAGAGGTGCAGAACAGTGAAAACAGAGGCAGCATGAGGCACGTCTTTCTCCCTTTTACTTAACCACTTACGATGGTCAGTTCTAGGTCATGATTCAATTAGCATTCTTATGCTCGCATGTTTGCATCCATTCATCTGTATTGCATGCACCGGGCTCGGCGCATCATACTAACTGCATTGTATTTCAATTCCTATTTGAATACATGATTATCAAGTTGCATCTCACATGCCACTTTAGAATAGCCGAGCCTATTTCTAGTTGCATTTTACATGTGTTGCATTAGCCATCTTAACATAAACTAGGATTATGCATTGATTACTAACTAGTTGTTGTTTTGGCTCGGAGTACACTATGAGTGTTTTCGCTTTAGCATCTTGCATGTGTGCAAGTGTTGCCATGATAGCATGCTTGCCATGAGGCTAATTGCTTAACTGATATAACTGCCTGAATGCCTGTGGGTGAAGGTTAGATTGCTTGAATTGGAACAATTCATTGAAATGCGAGTTTTAAGCCCATTTGAGAGTGACAAAATCATGTTTTTGAAACCCACTTGAGGGTGACAAATCCATGTCTTAGCCTACTTGCGAGTAGCACCTTCAAATCATTTTTAAACAAACATGAGATGTTTTGTACCAACTTAGGCGATCTAGTCTATACTTGTGTGCTGTGCGCATCACGTAGTAAAGCTAGCTAATAAATCGGAATAATAACACATATGTTTTCAAAAACAAGATATCATGTTAGTAAAAGCCGATTTTTGATCGGGCGAGCGGGGGTGCTTATTGCATGACCTTCCCTTCTCGTACCCAAGTTCCCAAGCCGAGGCAACTTTGGTGATGACAAACACATGGCCTTAGGCACGAGTCAGGGTTTCCTAAATTTCCCAAAACAAAAACATTTAGGTGGCGACTCTATATCTGGAGAAGCAATCTATGTTTGACACTTCTTTATAAAAATTAGTTTTCCAAAACGATTTGCCGGATTTGGACTCTTTGGTGATTTATCGGTCTTGCATTACACTTTGTGGTATTAGATTCAGAACCGTGACATTTAAGTCCGAACTGTAGTAGCCTAATGAACAAACCGGATTTCGTGCCATCTCGGGCGCGGGGCCAGGACGTTCGGGCACGTCTACAATTTTAATCAAAATTTATTTTGATGATTTATTTTTTCCCATTATTTCTCACCTAAACCTTTATCCTAAATGTTGTTAGAATGTATTTAATATTTGATTAAATTAGGAGTTCAAACAACCCAAAACAAAGGTTCAAACAACTCAGTTCAGCACAGCAGCATGCCAAAAGGTTCAAATGGTTCAAGTGGAAGATATTCAAATTAGTAATGATGGAAGTACAATGGCTATAAAGGTTCAAAAGGTTCAAAAGGTTCAAGTGGAAGATATTCAAATTTGTAATGATGAAGTGGAAAATATTCAAATTAGTAATGATGGGGTACAATGACTATAAACGGCTATAATTTTCATTATATATACCAAAGCCTCTAATATAAACAAGTTACAAAAAAAATCTAAAAATATTCTTTGGTCTATAATTACTCACATATATTCTCAGAAATTATACACTGAGCCTTATAGCATTACGCTCATCTTTCCTGTGTGAGATTTACAGAAAAATCAAAGCTTCATTTTATATATTTATCTTTGAGAGATATTTATTGTAAGCTTTCTTTGAAAGCAAAAATACCATTTCATCTTGTAAAAGTATTGCAAACACTATGTTCTTGAAATCTTGAGAGTGATTGAGAATCACCTAAGATTTGCAAGGGTTTGGGCTTGTGAATTCTGTGTAAAATCCGTGGAGGATTGCTCCATTTGCAAAGAGGTTGCTAGCACCCCTGTGAAGCTAGAAGATAGTGGAAAATCTCAAGTGAAGCTTGAGCAGTGGACGTAGGCCGAGTTGAAGCCGAACCACTATAAATTTGTTTGTCTCTCTCTCCCTTATCTCTTTATTTTATTTTAAATTACCATAGCTATATTTCACATTTTTATAGTGCTAAAATCATTAACTGACATAGTTGTTAAGACACTTGTTTTAATTATTTTTATTTCATTAATTATATTTATTTATTGTGCTAGTCATAATTTTTAATAGGGTATGATTAATTTTAATTGTAAAAACCTAATTCACCTCCCCTCTTAGGTTGTCTTTTGGGTAACATCAACAATATAAATAAATATATTTAAATATCAGTCATTTTCCACATGCATATGTGTTTCCCACCATTAATTTACTTTAGGCAAACTTACTAGGAGATATACATCTCACATGCAAAACAAATATGCCCTAGAAAAAAATATAATTACAACAAATGTAAGGGTCATAATGATATAGGATTATGATGGAGGCAGATAGAGAAAGAATGACAAAATTACTCATATTTACAACAAATATGATGTAATAACCCTGACCTTGATTAACGTCAATTGGTACTTAATTATGCCTAATAGTAATTAAGGGGAAATCTAGAATTTAATTTGCATATGTGCTGCATGTTTTATGTGCCTCTATCTGTTCAGTGTCGAAATATCTGTTCATGCTTTAAACTTCAAACTGCGAATTGAAAGCCTTATCGGTGCCCGATTCCGAAATTAATTAGTGATCCGTGTTAGTTGGATTTTATGTGATTTTATGGCATATTTATCTGAAATGTGATTTGGTATGATTAAATTAGATCAATTGAGCCAAATTTATAGAGTTTGACGTATTTACCATTAGGCCATTGAGTGGCCCACTATCTAAGACATATTTGAAGCCTCATTACAGCTAGATACAACATTTGCTCAGCTCATTTCTTTGTCTTAGCCGACCAAGAGAGAGAAAGGAGGAGAGAATTGATTTCATCTAGGCATTTAGCTTGGAGACTTGAGAGAATTGGAAGATAGTTGTAAATTTGGGCTTTCTACACCTTAAATTCAAGACTTAGGTGAGGATTCAAGCTCTCATTGTTGTATTTAAGATTATTCTTGCATGGTTCATGGTCCATTTAAGGGTGGAGTCTAGAATTTGGTTTGAATGTTGAATTGGGTAGAAGTCCATACATGCATGTCCATGTAATTGTTGTAGCCTTGAAATCATCTTGTTTTTCCACAAAGTTTCCATTCTAGTCATGAGTTGAAGTGTTGGAATTCAAAGAAGTTCATGCACGTTGTAATTGAGTTATGTTCTTGAAGTTTTTCTCAAAATGGTGTCTAATTGGACTACCCTTGGACGTTGATTTTATAAATTGGCTTTTGAAACTTGTTGTACTATGGGTCTACATGTATTTTCCAGAAGTTGAGCTCAAGAGGTTGAGTTTTGAATGGTTAAAAGTTGAATTTGAGCACTGGAGTTCAATCTGGAAATCCCAGATTTTTGACTCCTGCAGACGAAAGGAAGTCGCTTCGAGCGGAATTCGAGCTCCCAAAGATCTTGCATTGTATTCTGATTACCGAGCGAAATAGACGCTCGAGTGGGGGCATGTGTCTCACGCTCGAGCGGGCATCGAGCGACCGTCGAACGTGAATTTCACCCATCCAGTACTTTTTACAGTTCGCTCGAGCAGGGGAGTTGACGCTCGAGTGGATACCTTTGTTGCATGACCGCCGAAAGCAGAAACCCACGCCGAAAGGGCCTGCTTTTGAAAATTCTGAAAAATGTTTCTGAGTCATTTTTGCATCCTCATTCCATCCTAGGCATTCCTAAGCCATGTTTAAGACTCTATAAGGGGAATTCAAGGGTAGAAACACACTTAGAACCAATGACATAAGTTTTGTATAGTTAGAACGTGTGTTTCATGTATATGTCTGTTATGTGATATGTAGGTCACATGTCGCACTGCTTGACCTTTTGCTCTGGTCTGTTTCAACGCCCACTGTGAGTAATAACATAGTAAAGATATGTTCAACTGTACTTATTTTCTGTGTGGCAAAATGAGATTTGTTTTCGGTAATGATATGTTTTGTATAATAAATGATTGTTCAATTTATGACTTGTATTCGTGACATCCTTAGTATCATGTGATATCTACAGCCGTTACCCGGTATCGGAGGTTCTTTTATGGGACTGGTCTTGTCTGTGCACTGTTACCCGCACTGGAGGCCCGCCATGGGGGCTTAGCTGTCCTGTTCTGTGACCCGGATCTGGAGGTTCCTTCTTCGAACTAGGTTATTCATAACCTTACGCTTATGCGTCCTGTTCTGTTACGCTTATGCGTCCTATTCTGTTATGCTAATGGATGTATCACGTAAATGTAACCATGACTTATGATTTCTGTCTGCATATGATCTGAACAAGTATGATTTTGATACAATATGAATTGATTTCTGAAATTTGTACGAACTCATTCATTGAAAACCCTTTACTCTATTTATTATTCGCTGGGTTTTCGCTCATAGTTTACTATATATATGTAGGTGAGGCGGCACATGACCCAGGCCAGAGTTGACGGCCTTCAGTTCTATTTTGTCAGCCAAACGTTGCGCCTCCCGAGGAGGTTCCGCTTGAAGCCTATTGACATGGCTGTTTTTTTGTGGACCATGCTAGTCTGTATGTGTGTCATGTAAAGTCAGGTCTTGGGGACTATTCTCTGTAAATATTGATGTATCTGACTAGCATGTTTTTGCATATAAATAAGCTTTGAGAAGTTCTATTTCATATTCGGTATCACAGCTCATTGGACTTTGTTTATTTTATATATTTGCTTCCACAGCCCTTTATTATTTGTTAATCTGTTCAGAGGCCTTTGGTAATCCACGGATTACTGGCCGGTTACGGTGCCAAACCTACAGGGGCGGGTTTGGGTCATGACAGAGTGGTATCAGAGCACGAGTTATACCGCACACACAGGTCCGTATGAGCTTAGGATGTCCTTGTAAGAGTTAGGGGCATTCCATCTGCATGTGTGAGTGTGTGGTAATACAACTGAATATTAAAACTGAATGTACATTTGAATAACTGAATTGAAGGAAATGAATAAGATTATGCCTATGTTTAATATCACTTGATATCTGTAGTGTAAGATGGAGAATGCAAGGGGAACCGGTGAGAGTGAATCTTCAGAGGCCTGCATGGGCCGAATGGAACAAATGTTGGCAGCATTGACTGAGACCTTAACACAGCAGCAAAGACAGCAACCTTTACCCCCTTCCCCTCCACCGGCACAAGCTGAGGCGGATAACAATGACATAATCAATTTGACACAGAAGTTCATAAAAATGAAACCGCCAACGTTTTATGGCGGAATTGAACCCCTGAACGCTGAGACGTGGTTACTTGAGATGGAAAAGTTGTATGAAGTATTTCCATGTTCTGAAACTCAGAAAGTCTTGTTAGCCACCTACACTTTGAAAGACGAAGCCCGCAGGTGGTGGTTGTTAATCCGAGGCGGCAATGGGAATATGACATGGGCACAGTTTAATGCCATTTTCTACGACAAGTATTTTTCCCAATGTTTTAGGGATTGAAAGGTGTCCGAATTTCAGGAACTTAAACAGGGAAGAATGTCTGTGGCAGAATATGAAGCTAGGTTCACCGAGTTAGCACGATTCGCTCTACATATGGTGGACATAGATTACAAGAAAGCCCGAAAGTTTGAAGGAGGATTGGATCTTGACGTGTTTGATCGGGTAGGCTTTCTGAAATTGCCTACTTATGTGGAAGTCCTAGACAGAGCCTTAATGGCGGAGGCTACCTTAGCTGCCATGAGACAAAGCAAAGCCCCAGCACCTACAGCAAATGAGTGGAGAGGAAAAAGATCCGGGTTTGGTTTTAGGAAAGGCCGGTCCTTTAGTAATAAGAAGCAAAACACAGGGACTTGGAGCAACTCAAGTCAAAGTAGTGGGTCTCTCACGGTCTGTTCTGATTGTGGTAACAAGCACAAGGGTGTGTGCCGCCAAGCGTCCGGTGCTTGTTTTCGATGTGGCTAGCTGGGTCATATGATGAGAGATTGTCCGCTTAGATCTGAGACTATTAGCCGTCCTGCAGCAAGTTCAGCGGGATCCGCTTCAGTGGCCAAAACCAATGTCAAAGCCAATGCAGGAAAGGAACCTTTGAGACAAGGCCGAGTGTTTGCCTTAGTGCCCAGTGACGTATCGAACACCTCTACTGTGGTGTCAGGTACACTTTCTGTATGTTCTCAAAATGCATGTGTATTGATAGATTTTGGTTCTAAACATTCTTTTGTGTCGCATGCTTTTTCTCAGAAATTGACTAGGCCATTAGAACTTATGACATTTGTGCTATCTGTATCTACGCCATCTGGGGACTCTATGATGTGTACTCATGTATATCCAGCATGTGATGTTAGGGTTGGTGATATGATGTTATATGTGGACTTATTACCTTTGGACATTCATCATTTTGATTGTATTTTGGGGATGGATTGGCTAACTAAATACTGTGTTACCATTGACTGTGCAAACAAAACTATTGTGTTTAGACCGCCAGGTATGCCTGAATTTACTCTTAGTGGGAACGGGGTAGTTCCTCCCCCATACTTAATCTCAGCTATGAAAGCTGTAAAACTACTTAGGAAGGGATGTAGGGGTTATCTGTGTTGCATATTGACCACATCGTCCGACAATCTTACCGTAGAAACGATCCCTATTGTTTGTGAATTTCCTGATGTGTTTCCGACTGATTTACTGGGGGACTTAGTTGACAGAGAAATTGAATTCACTGTTGAGGTGTTTCTAGGGACACAACCTATTTCCAAGACTCCCTACAGAATGTCTATCTCTGAATTGAAAGAATTGAAAACCCAACTTCAGGAACTGTTAGACAAGAACTTTATCCGTCCTAGTACTTCACCTTGGGGTGCTCCAGTCTTGTTTGTGAAAAAGAAGGATGGATCTTTGAGACTGTGTATAGATTACCGAGAACTGAATAAAGTGACTATCAAGAACAAATACCCTCTGCCCCGAATAGATGACTTGTTTGACTAACTTCAGGGTGCCCAAGTGTTTTCTAAAATTGACCTCAGGTCGAGGTATCATCAATTAAAAGTTAGAGCCAAGGACATAGAGAAAACTGCATTCTGAACTAGATATGGACATTATGAATTCTTAGTAATGCCGTTTGGGATGACCAATGCACCTGCTGCTTTCATGGATCTTATGAATAGGGTGTTTAAATCATATCTGGATGACTTTATAGTTGTATTTATTGATGATATTCTGATATATTTGAAAGACAGGAAGGAACATGAGAATCATCTGAGAACCGCCTTGCAGATTTTGAGAGAAAAGAAATTGTATGCTAAACTTTCCAAGTGTGAATTCTGGCTTGACAGTGTGGCATTTTTGGGTTATGTTGTTAACAAGAATGGTGTTTCTGTGGACCCTCAGAAAATTGGAGTTG
Organism: Camellia lanceoleosa; assembly: GCA_025200525.1. NCBI lineage: Eukaryota > Viridiplantae > Streptophyta > Magnoliopsida > Ericales > Theaceae > Camellia > Camellia lanceoleosa. The sequence continues at coordinate 198,985,665 of CM045760.1, read as the reverse complement.
TTGTGGATTGGCCTAGACCTACAAATGTGATAGAAGTCTGAAGTTTTCTGGGACTAGCAGGTTACTACCGGAGGTTTGTGAAAGATTTTTCTAAGCTTGCCTTACCATTAACTCAGTTAACTCAGAAGAATATGCCATTTGACTAGACTGAACAAAGAGAGACAGCCTTTCAAGAACTGAAAACCAGGTTAGTGATTGCACCAATTTTAACTTTGCCTAATGGTACTGATGGGTTTCAAGTGTACAGTGATGCTTCTTATAAAGGCTTGGGGTGTGTACTAATGCAAAACGGAAGGGTGATTGCCTATGCTTCTAGACAACTCCGACCTCATGAAAAGAATTACCCAACACATGATCTTGAATTGGCAGCTGTGGTGTTTGCTTTGAAGATATGGCGTCACTATTTGTACGGGGTAACTTGTGAGGTTTATACAGACCATAAAAGTTTGAAATATTTCTTCACCCAAAAAGAGTTGAATATGAGACAGAGACGTTGGTTGGAACTAATCAAAGATTATGACTTGGAAATCTTGTATCATCCAGGAAAGGCTAATACTGTGGCAGATGCCTTGAGCTGAAAATCCGGTGCAACTGTGTTGTGTTTGTTATCCAGTTAGAAAGAATTGTTGACCGACTTAGAACAAGATGGATTGTGCTCTGCTATTTCTGCTCAACCTGCTATTCTTGATGAGATCAGACAAAAAATGTGAAGATGGACACTTGAAAAAGATTATGGAGGAATTTGATTTGAAACCGAGGCCAGGATTTGTGATTGAGAATGATGTGCTGAAATTCCAGAACCGTCTTTGTGTGCTTGATTGCTATGATTTAAGGAAACGTGTTATGACCGAAGCTCATAGGAGTAAATTTGCTATACATCCAGTGAACACGAAGATGTACCATAATTTGAAACAGAATTTTTGGTGGCTTGGAATGAAAAGGAGTATTGCAGACTTTGTGGCTAGATGCCTGCATTGCCAACAGGTTAAGGCTGAACATCAACGACCTGCTGGTTTGCTACAACCACTCCCAATACTGGAATGGAAATGGGAGTACATCACCATGGACTTCATTGTGGGATTGCCTCGTTCTTCTCGAGGTATGGACTCTATTTGGGTTATAGTTGACCGTTTAACTAAGTCTGCACATTTTCTGCCTATTAAAACTATCTATAACGCTGATAAATTGGCCAACATCTATATGACTGAAATTGGGAGATTGCATAGAGTGCCAGTGTCTATTGTGTCTAACAGGGACTCAAAGTTTGTATCAAGATTTTGGCAGAGTTTGCAACAGGCCTTAGGAACTGAATTGAGACTGAGCAGTGCCTATCATCCACAGACAGATGGCCAGACTGAACGAACAAACCAAACTCTGGAGGATATGCTTAGAGTGTGTGTTAGACTTCCAGGGAAATTGGGAGATCTACTTGCCATTGGCTGAATTTGTATACAACAACAGCTACCACTCCAGCATTAAAATGGCACCTTATGAGGCCTTATATGGGAGAAAATGTTGTTCTCCGGTATGTTAGGTTGAAGTAGGTGATAGACCTTTATTGGAGCCGGAACTTGTGCAAGAAACCACCGAGAAGGTGAAACTGATACAGCAGCATCTGAAAACTGCACAGAGTAAGCAGAAGAGCTATGCCGATGTTCGAAGAAGAGAAAGGGAGTACGAAGTGGGGGACCATGTGTCCATCAATGTGACCCCGATGAAGGGTCAAACTCGGTTTGGTGTTAAAGGAAAATTGGCGCTAAGGTATGTTGGACCTTATGAAGTTCTCAAAAAGATCAATCCGGTGTCGTATCGGATAGCCTTACCTTCTATCATGGAACATATGCACAACGTCTTTCATGTATCGATGCTTCGGGAGTATTTGAGAGATCCACTCCATGTCATTGAACCGACACATGTACTTCTGAAAGATGATTACACTTACGAAGAAAGGCCTGTCCAGATTGTGAACCGCATAATCAAAAGGTTGAGAAACAAAGCAATACCCTTGGTGAAAGTTGATTGGCAAAACCACGGGGGAACCTATGCAACTTGGGAGACCGAGGAAGACATGAAGAGGAGATATCCAGAATTATTTCCGTTGAACCCTGTGTTGATTCCGAATGAAGGTAATTTGAGTTTGGGGACCAAACTCTTTTAAGGGGGGAAGACTGTAATAACCCTGACCCTGATTAATGTCAATTGGTACTTAATTATGCCTAATAGTAATTAAGGGGAAATCTAGAATTTAATTTGCATATGTGTTGTATGTTTTATGTGCCTCTATCTGTTCAGTGTCGAAATGTCTGTTCATGCTTTAAACTTCAAACTGCGAATTGAAAGCCTTATCGGTGCCCGATTCCGAAATTAATTAGTGATCCGTGTTAGTTGGATTTTATGTGATTTTATGGCATATTTATCTGAAATGTGATTTGGTATGATTAAATTAGATCAATTGAGCCAAATTTATAGAGTTTGACATATTTACTATTAGGCCATTGAGTAGGCTACTATCTAAGACATATTTGAAGCCTCATTACACCTAGATACAACATTTGCTCAGCTCATTTCTTTGCCTTAGCCGACCAAGAGAGAGAAAGGAGGAGAGAATTGATTTCATCTAGGCATTTAGCTTGGAGACTTGAGGGAATTGGAAGATAGTTGTAAATTTGAGCTTTCTACACCTTAAATTCAAGACTTAGGTGAGGATTCAAGCTCTCATTGTTGTATTTAAGATTATTCTTGCATGGTTCATGGTCCATTTAAGGGTGGAGTCTAGAATTTGGTTTGAATGTTGAATTGGGTAGAAGTCCATGCATGCATGTCCATGTAATTGTTGTAGCCTTGAAATCATCTTGTTTTTCCACCAAGTTTCCATTCTAGTCATGACTTGAAGTGTTGGAATTCAAAGAAGTTCATGCACGTTGTAGTTGAGTTATGTTCTTGAAGTTTTTCTCAAAATGGTGTCTAATTGGACTACCTTTGGACGTTGATTTTACAAATTGGCTTTTGAAACTTGTTATACTATGGGTCTACATGTATTTTCTAGAAGTTGAGCTCAAGAGGTTGAGTTTTGAATGGTTAAAAGTTGAATTTGAGCACTGGAGTTCCATATGGAAATCCCAGATTTTTGACTCCCGCTCGAGTGGGGAATTCGAGCTCCCAGCATCTTGCATTGCATTACAGTCCGCTCGAGCGGGGAAATGGACGCTCGAGCGGGGGCATGTGTCTCACGCTCGAGCGGGCATCGAGCGACCGTCGAGCGTGAATTTCACCCATCCAGCACTTTTTACAGTCCGCTCGAGCGGGGGAGTTGACGCTCGAGCGGGGCCCTGTTTTTCTGAAAATTCTGAAAAATGTTTCTGAGTCATTTTTGCATCCTCATTCCATCCTAGGCATTCCTAGGCCATGTTTAAGACTCTATAAGGGGAATTCAAGGGTAGAAACACACTTAGAACCAATGACATAAGTTTGGTATAGTTAGAACGTGTGTTTCATGTATATGTCTGTTATGTGATATGTAGGTCACGTGCCACACTCTGTTTGACCTTTTGGCTTCGTCCGTCTGTTTCAACGCCCACTGTGAGTAATAACATAGTAAAGATATGTTCAACTGTACTTATTTTCTATGTGGCAAAATGAGATTTGTTTTTGGTAATGATATGTTCTGTACAATGAATGATTGTTCAATTTCTGACATGTATTCGTGACATCCTTAGTATCATGTGATATCTACAGCCGTTACCCGGTATTAGAGGTTCCTTTATGGAACTGGTTATTCGTAACCTCAAGCGTATGCGTCTGCTCAGGCGCTGTTACCTGCATCAAGGCCCGCCATGGGGCTTAGCATCTGTTCGTGACCCGGATCCGGATGTTCCTTCTTGGAACTAGGTTATTCATAACCTTATGCTTATGCGTCCTGTTCTGTTACGCTTATGCGTCCTGTTCTGTTATGCTAATGGATGTATCATGTAAATGTAACCATGACTTATGATTTCTGTCTGCATATGATCTGAACAAGTATGATTTTGATACAATATGAATTGATTTCTGAAATCTGTACAAACTCATTCATTGAAACCCCTTTACTCTGTTTATTATTCGCTGGGCTTTCGCTCACAGTTTACTATATATATGTAGGTGAGGCGGCACATAACCCAAGCCAGAGTTGACGGCCTTCAGTTCTGTTTTGTTAGCCAAACGTTGCGCCTCCCGAGAAGGTTTCGCTTGAAGCCTATTGACATGGCTGCTTTTTTGTGTGACCATGCTAGTCTGTATGTGTGTTATGTAAAGTCAGGTCTTGGGGACTATTCTCTGTAAATATTGATGTATCTAACTAGCATGTTTTTGCATATAAATAAGCTTTGAGAAGTTCTGTTTCATGTTCGGTATCACGGCTCATTGGACCTTGTTTATTTTATATATTTGCTTCCGCAGCCCCTTGTTATTTGTTAATCTGTTCAGAGGCCTTTGGTAATCCACGGATTACTGGCCGGTTATGGTGCCAAACCTACAGGGCTGGGTTTGGGTCATGACATATGCCCTAGACAAAAATATAATTACAACAAATTACTTATTAGTTGACAAAAGTGTTAAACAACAAATATGCCCAAAAGTGTTATTTTGGGCTCAAAGATGTCCCAAAATAAGCCTATAAAACTATAAATTTCCAACAATTTTCATTTATATAATACTATAGTTATCAAATTTTCATGTCATTTATCATCTCACATATCAACATGTAATGGGTTAACCACTCAAATATATCTCTAATATAATGTTGACAATTAGATTAACATATTAGATGTTAAGATATATATATATACCAGCCTTCCATCAAACCCAACTCAAACTCCCCTCTCCGCTTCATATTTCTCTCTCATAACAAATTTTCTCCTCCATTTCTCTCTCTAAAAAAAATGGATAGTGGTTACATAGATGAGAGCACAACAAGTGACTCTCTATCTCAATCAATTGAACCTTCATCGACATTGATTACACAGTTTTAAAATCTAACAAAAATAATTTCTGAATATAAATGTATAGGTTTTTACCATTACTCTTTATTTATTATTTACGCACTCAAAACATGAAAACAATCATTTTCTCATGGACCATCCAAACAAATACATGTTTTTGTAACTATGTAAGAAGTGAAAACCAACATGAATCATCATGTACCACGAATAGAATCAGTGTGTTAACATATGTCACCAGTTATCAGCATATAGGGGAAGAAAATATATATATATATATATATCAGTGTGTGTGTGTGTGTGTGTGTGAGAGAGAGAGAGAGAGAGAGAGAGAGAGACCGTAATATGCCGTCCCCGCACCACTGCTAGCTGTCGTCGCTCGTCAAGAGAGAGATCGTTAGTGAACACTCGCCATCGTCGCTTGTCGTCGCTCGTCTCCGTGATTGGGAACTCAAACTTGTCTTTGTGATTGTGATACACGAACTCAAACTCGTCTTTGTGATTGGGAATTGGAAATAATATATAAAGTTTTAGGGATTTTGGGTGTTTTGAGGGAGAACGGTGTTAGGGATTTTGGGGGGTTTTGATCGAGCACAATTTGGTCTGAAGGAGGGAGATGAAAATTTTCAGTACTACTTATGACGGTATAGATAAACCGTCACAAATGATCAAATCCACTTATTAAAACGACACCATTTTAATATGGGTTTTTTTTGCGACAGAGAATTCCCATCACAAATGTCCACTATTTGTGACGGTAAATTTCACTCGTCTCAAAAAAAAAATTTTGCGACGGTACACAGTGCCACTGCAACAAAAAACACTTTTAGTGACCTGTTTTTTAGTCACCAAAAGTATAATTTTGGTTGCTGAAAGTATCCGCGACATGAACAAAATTGGTCGCTGAAGCCCTGTCACTAAATGCTTTGGCGACCAAATCAATTTTGGTTGCCTTTATAAATAAATTGGCGACCAAATATTTCCATCGCCAAAAGACTAAAATTTCGTCGCCATAAATTAACATTTAGTCACTAAAAGTAGCCTTCAGCTGATGACATGTTAAGTTTTAGCGACATATAAATGTGTCGCTAAAAATATCTTTCAGTGACTAAAAAATTGGTTGTTAAATGTTAAAACTTTTGGCGACCAATCAAGTTTTGGGTCGCTAAAAAAATTATGGACACATACTTTTAGCAACATAAATAAAATGTCACCAAAAGTAAATTTACAACTAAAAAAACCTGTCACCAAAAATTCATTATTTATACTTTTGTTTAACAATTTCCCTGTTCAATACATAATTCATAAACCTATAAACATAAGCAAAATATAATTCAAATTAACACACTTGTGCAAAGCATCCAAAATATAAACTTAATTCAAAAGTAGTGCCATATTAAATATAAACAACATATCAAATCCAAAACATCCAATTTAAGTACAAATCTCTTGCAATCCCAAACTTGAAACATGCAATGCCCAAAAACCTTCTAAGCTTGCAAATTCATAAAAAAAAAACCTATGACAAAATATATCCAAAAATTCACAATGCAATCCTTTGATGCTCCTCGAACTATATTTCATCCATTGCCAATCTGTCAAACATATGAAAAAAACTTCAAACATGTAATTCCAAAAGACCTTCCAAGCTTGCAAATTCATAACAAAAATCTATGACAAAATATATCTAAAAATTCAAAATGTAATCCTTTGATGCTCGCCGAACTGTAACGCCCTCAAAATTAAACCCATTAAATATAAAACAAGACATGCATTATTAAAAGAAAACATTATATATTATTTCAATCATCAGAGCACTACGAAATAAAATATTTGCCTTAAAGGCTTACATCTTGCCAAGTCAATGCTTGGACACAAAACATGAGTTCTAACTCAAAACAAATAAAGCCCTAGGCTTGAATTACATATAGCTCAAATAAAGCAAATAAAGTAAAGCAAGTCCTCGAGAGTCCAAATCCTCACAAGCTAAGTCCTTGGAGGTAGTGAACCACCTGAACCTGAAAATAAAGTTCCCATATAGGGTGAGCCACAGCCCAGTAGAGAAATACTAAACCAAGCATAAGAATTAACTAAAGCAGTAGTACCCAATACATGGTTAATACAAAATATTCAATTTACAATATTATGACACCAATGTCTACGTTGTCTATGACATATGGTCTATGACACCTTTTACTTTCCATTTACACAGACATGGCTCAGAACCTGGCCAAACAACTCAACAAGGATAACAAATCAGGTTAAACCTTTCTTATAACATAATAAACACACATGTTGGGTCAAATCCACTTCCATTCTTCTCAACTGACACACATGGTAGTGATGTATCATATCAACAACGAATAGAAATATTTTTATTATCAATAAGCACGCACATATGTGATGCTACTGGAGTCCATCCCCTATCTCCTCCCAACAAATCCGGTTTAGAGGTCCATCCCCTATCTTCCCCTAAACCGTGGAGTTCATCCCCTATCTCCTCCAAACAACATGCACATGCAATGAAACACAATTGCCATATACAACACATAATCAATACAAGTAATGTTCTGTATTAATTCAACAGTCAACATAAGTGACTTAATTCCAGTTATACCTAAGCCGCATGCAAGGTCTACAACAATCAATGGCTATCCTCCACCGATAGCCCAAAACAATTATTTCTAAACAAGAAATAAATATAACAACACAAATAATCTCAATTTCACAGATGAGTGATTAAATATCCAACTACGTCAATTTATCTCATAATCCCCCAATCTCATGAATTAAACCCAATATTATAATCTTCCCTTAAATTAATTATATAAATTAATCTATGACAAACCCTAAGGTTTCTCCCAAAATTACCAAACCACCCCCACATACCAAAATACCACCACTTAGGATTAACACGTATAAATGGAGTAGGAAATCCCTACCTCAAGAAATAACTCAAAAGAAGAAGATGAAGATGATGCCCAAAACTCCAAAGTGCTCCAAACCCACAATTTCTCATTAAAATGTAGCCCTCACTCTCCTCTACCTTTTTAATGAAGGAACAAGGGTAGATACACACTCTAAATAGATCAATTCTAAGAGAGAAGATGAGTTGAGAGAGAGAACTCAGAACCTAGGGTTTTGTAATGAAGGCCGAAAAAGCTTGTTTTAAAACACGCTGCTGCGTATTTAAACTTGACAGGTCCGCTCGAGCGTAAAGAACAAAACAAGGTCCACTCGAGCGCAATGATAACCGCCCCGGCGTAGATCTCTCACCGCAAGTTTTGCAGGACCAAAAAAAATCTTTGGAAGGGTGTAAACCCGCCGAGCGGAAAGGCTAAAAGCGGGCAACCAACAACTAGACCAAGGCTCAACCCAATTGTTCGAAACACGCCTAACACATCCTAAAACTCGACCAAATAGAATTAAAGGATGACAACAACAACAATATGACAACAGAATCCACGGAACATAAGTCCGGATATAATAATCAAATGGGAAAAGACCGGGTCGCTATAACCTCCCCCCCTTAAAAGAATTTCGTCCCCGAAATTAAGCATAAGTTGTAAAAACAGGTTTTTCTCAATTCCCAATGATATTATAAAACAATAAACAACACTTGACCCAATACCGGTCACTTCATCTCTTATCAAAAGGCATCTCATAATATGTATAACCCAACATATATTTTAACCTGCATCAATATAATGGATTATCCCTTTCAATGTTAACAATTCCCATACCATATTCAATTCCATGATATAAACAATACATTCAACATATAGATGTTATATTCTACTCCCATTATGAGGCAAGTTTCAAAATGTTAACATTAAATCAAAACATTCTCAATGTTTTCCAACTTAAGACATATATAAAATTCTCAAGTTCCGCAATATTATATAATCTAAGTACAAGATTACAACTCAATAAACAAATCCGGATATTTCTCACGGACTTCCAACTCACGTTCCCATGTGGCCTCCTCCACTCCGTGATGCTTCCACAAAACTTTCACTAAAGGGATGGTTTTGCCTAGCAAAACTTGATCCCGCCTATCCAAAACCCGTACCGGTCTCTCCTCATACGAGACATCCTCATCAACCACTAAATCAGTCCAATCCAACACATGTGACGGATCTGGCTCATACTTTCGAAGCATACTCACATGAAACACGTCATGAACTCTGGATAACTGCGGTGGCAAAGCTAAACGATAAGCAGCCTCGCCAATTCTCTCAAGGATCTCAAAAGGCCCAATAAACCGAGGGGATAACTTCCCACTCTTCCCAAACCTCATCAAACCTCGTTTGGGTGATATCTTCAGAAAGACATGATCACCCACCTCAAATACCAAAGGTCTCCTCCCTACAACAAGATAAGATTTCGGCGACTCAGGCGTAACAAGCCTCTTAAGGATAAGCTCAACTTTCTCCGTCATTCTCACCAACTCCGGACCCAACAGAGGTGCATCACCCACCTCGCCCAACAAACAGAGATCTACGATTACGCCATACAACGCCTCAAACGGTGCCGCATCGATACTAGAAAGCTATTGTTGTAGGCAAACTCCACTAATGGTAAGTGTCTCCCACGACCCACTAAAGTCGAGAACACAACCCGAAGCATATCCTCAAGGATCTGAATAATGCCTTTCGCCCGTCGACCGAGGATGATAAGCCGTGCTAAAGGTCAACTTAGTGCCTAAAGCACTCAGTAAACTCTGCCACAACCTAGCAAGAAAGCGAGGATCTCTATCGAGACGATTGTCACCGGGACCCGTGCAACCTCACTATGTCCGGATATATAAGTCGGCAAGATGATCTACCTAATCTCTAACACGCATAGGAACGAAGTGAGCCGACTTCACAACCGGTCTACAACCACCCAAATAGCATCACTACCCACGAGTCTTCTAAGACCCACAACAAAGTCCATAGTGACATGCTCCCACTTCCACTTTCGGCAATAGGCAAGGGTTGCAACAAACCCGCTGCCTCGATGTTCTACCTTCACTTGTCGACAAGTAAGGCACCTGAATCTGGTGCCACATCTCTCTTCATACCCGCCACCAAAATCTGGCGACCCAAATCGATACATCTTAGTACCTCCGAATGTACGCAAAGCGCGAATGATGAAACTCTGAGTACCTCCTCTCGGCAAGACTCGGACAAAGCAGACGGTCTCGGTATCTCACACTCAGTCGGGATACACCGTCAAACCCTTCTCAACCTTCCCAATGGAAATCTTTTCTGAGAGATTCTACCTCAAGATCACCCTCCGAGCCTCTAACACTCGAGTCAGAAGTGTAGGGTGTGCTACAACGAAAACAAGGTCATGACCTCTACGGATTCGCCCAGATGCAAATCAAACTCCCCAACTGCACCTAACATTTCCCACTCCCGGATGGCTATACCAGCTAAGTCACCAACAGATTTTCTACTAAGGGCATCGGCCACAACATTGGCCTTCCTCGGATGAGAGTGCAACTCGAAATCATAATCCTCAATGAACTCCATCCACCTTCTCTGCCTCAAATTCAGGTCTTTCTGTGTGAACATATATTTCAGACTCTTATGATCGGAGAATACCTCAAATTTCTCACCATACAGATAATGCCTCCAAATCTTCAAGGCAAATATTACAGCTGCTAACTCTAAATCGTGCGTAGGGTAATTCTTCTCATGAATTTTCAACTAACGAGAGCCATAGGCAACCACTTTCCCTTCTTGCATTAACACACAACCCAGACCCTCTCGTGAGGCGTCACAATAGACTGCATAACCCAACCCCCTCTCCGGAATAACCAAGACCGGAGCGGTAGTCAATCTAACTTTCAACTCCTGAAATGACTTTTCACAAGTCTCACTCCAAACAAATTTGACTCCCTTCCGGGTCAATCTAGTCAATGGTGAAGCTAACCTGGAGAAATCTTTCACAAATCGACGGTAATACCCTGCTAATCCCAGAAAACTGCGGATCTCAAACACACTCTTAGGCTGTGCCCAATCTTGCACTGCCTCAGTCTTGGATGTATCAACTGACACCCCTTCTTCAGAAACTACATGGCCTAAGAATTTCACCTCTTTTAGCCAGAACTCACACTTCCCGAACTTAGCATAAAGCTTATGGGCTCTAAGTAACTCTAGCACCACTCTCAAGTGTGCCTCGTGCTCCTCCTCTGAAGGTGAATAAATCAGAATGTCATCTACGAAGACGACCACAAAACGATCCAAGAATTCCCGGAAGATCCGGTTCATCAAATCCATAAACACTGCCGGTGCATTAGTGAGCCCAAACGGCATCACCAGAAATTCATAATGACCATACGCATTTAATGCCGTCTTAGGGATATCCTCCACCCTGCCTCTCAACTGATGATAATGCGATCTCAACTCTATCTTAGAGAATCAACGGGAACCCTTCAACTGGTCAAACAGATCATCAATGCGGGGCATATGATACTTATTCTTAACAGTCTGATTCAATTTCCTGTAATCAATACACAATCTCAAGGCACCACCTTTCTTCTTAGCAAAGAGGGCCGGTGCTCCCCACGGCGAAACACTAGGACGGATATAGCCCTTATCTAACAACTCCTGGAGTTGAATCTTCAACTCAACTAACTCGGCTGGGGCAAAACGGTAAGGTGCCATAGAAATCGGCGCCGTGCCGGGTACTAAATCAATAGAGAACTCAATCTCCCGCTGAGGTGGCAAACTAACAAGATCCTCGGGAAAAACGTCCGAATACTCACAAACCACCCTCGGCAAAACAATCTGGGTCTCATCACCCTCACTAGTCGAAAGACTAGCAAGTAGACCACTAAGCTCACTCCGCCCTCGCGGATCATAACCCGGTGGCAAAACACTACCAACCCGGTCCCCCAGAAAGCGAAAACACTCCCCGTTCACGGTACAACAAGTGACCCTCTGACGGTAGCAATCAATAACTGCCCGGTATGACGACAACCAATCCATACCCAAAATAACATCAAAGCCCTTCATGGGCATAACTACAAAAGAGAAAGGGATTCTATGATCATCGACCTCTATATCACAACCCCTAACACCTTGTTTCAAAATCAACTCACCCCCAAGAGGTGACACTACACAAATAGGAGATGCTAACTGAGCTAACTCCAACTCCAAAATGGATGCAAATGCAGTAGACACGAAAGAATGAGATGCACCCGTATCGATCAAAACACTAGCAACTGAATTGCAAAATAAGAAGGTACCTCTCACAACAGATGGAGCAGACAGATCTCAAGTAACAAAGATACACGCACCCAGACGACCTCGATCAACTCGCTCACCCCTCGGAGGTAAGATCACGCCTGATCGACGAAGAAGCCCTCGATTGGCCCTCGAGGCTCGAATCGATGGAGCAGTAACTGATTTCAGTTCGCCAAACCGATGCACGACGTGCCACCCAAGCGTGGGCAAAACCTCTTCATGTGCCCGGTGACCGCCGAAAACAAGAGAGCGGCTGGCCTCTACCCTGACTCTGGCTCTGAGATCGAGCCGAAGAAGATGCTGCTCTCTGAACTCCTCCTCTCTGAGGACAGACTGGAGACTTGTGACCCAACTGGCCACACTTGAAACAGGTAACGTCTCCCTGACTACCTTTCCCAGAACTAGCACTCGGCACTGGAAAAATGGATCTAGAAAACTACTCTCGAGGTGCCGAGGAGTGAAACCTTCTCGCCTCGCCGTCCTCGCCATCCGACTCCTCTTGGAGCCTTTACGCCTTTCCCCTCTTCCATCATAATCTCGGTATGGGTACAGCATCAACCAATCGCCCAAAACCCCTAATCATAGACCCGACAACCTTCAGCATAAGGCCACGCCTCAACTTCTTCTCAAACTCAATGCAACGGCGTTCCTCAGTCGCCACCAACTCAGGTGCAAACCTGGACAAACTAGTGAATGCAGCCTCAAACTCGCCATCGACAAACCGTTTCGCTCAAGATGGCAAAACCGATCTCTCAACTTCTCTGAACAATTTGGAGGCAGTACTTCTCTGAAACGCATCAACAAAAGCCTTCCAAGTAGCTCCAATACGACCCTTGGTGAATTTCCACCATCGACCAAGATCCCTTTCACCGAAAGATGCCAAGGTCACCTTCAATCTCGCTTCGATGCCTAGCATCTCAAACGTTGTTGTCTGCTCGAGCCATTAAATGCGCCTTAAGCGGCTCGCTAGATCACCTAAAAATTCGGGTGAGACCGAAGAATTCCCTCTTCGTAAAAGAAGGTCCTCAGATTCCGCCACAACAACTCGAGCTCGATTCGAGCCCTAAGAATGCCTCGACTCTCTAAAAGCTCCACTATCTCTTGGGCCAATGCGCCTATAACTCGTCATCTCATCGCTCGGCCACATTGGCTCGCCAACACCCTCTGAATCGCGAATTTCATCCGGTATAGGCACTCCTCGGGTTCCGCTTACCACGCCTACCATGACCTCGTCCTCGTCCTGACATCCTAATAAAGGAAACAAAGACGTTAGCACTCTAAACAATATGCCAAAACTATGACACTCGCGTCCTAATACATTGGACAATAATAAATCACATCACGTAAGCACATAATCACATAAGCACCTACGAATTTCATTCCTGGATAATGATAGTCCCGAGGCGTTCCTAAAGTTCCGGTTGGAAACAACATTGATCAGGTGCCTTTCCAACAAGACTTTCAGAAACTCAAGGATCCAATCAACATCCAAGGAACTACATTCCATACCCACATAGTCACATAAACATGTTATCATATAAGCATGGAATCATTACACTAAGTCTCTATCAAACGAGACGAACCCATTGTGATACTAATCACTTCCCACGTACCCAAAGTATTCGAACCCGGTACCCTCTGATACCAAGTTGTAACGCCCTCAAAATTAAACCCATTAAATATAAAACAATACATGCATTATTAAAAGAAAACATTATATTATTTCAATCATTAGAGCACTACGAAATAAAAACATCATAATATTTGCCTTAAAGGCTTACATCTTGCCAAGTCAATGCTTGGACACAAAACATGAGTTCTAACTCAAAACAAATAAAGCCCTAGGCTTGAATTACATATAACTCAAATAAAGCAAATAAAGTAAAGCAAGTCCTCGAGAGTCCAAATCCTCACAAGCTAAGTCCTTGGAGGTAGTGAACCACGAACTCGAAAATAAAGTTCCTATATAGGGTGAGCCACACCAAAGAGAGAAATACTAAACCAAGCATAAGAATTAACTAAAGCGAGTACCCAATACATGGTTAATACAAAATATTCAATTTACAATATTATGACACCAATGTCTCGTTGTCTATGACATATGGTCTATGACATCAGAATAACGCCATGGGACCTCGCCACAGTCCGGACTCGATTTTGTTGCGGTTCTCAATCTCGAACCAAAGAGTCCAAATCCGGCAAATCGTTTTGAAGGAAAACAGATTTTTTGAAAAGAAGTGCCAAACATGGACTGCTTTGCCAGATAACAGAGTCGCCACCTAAATATTTTAAAATGGGAAATTTAGGAAACCCTGACTCGGTGCCAAAAGGCCACGTGTCCGTCATCACCAAAGTTGGCTCGGGAACTTGGGTACGATTAGGGAAGGTCACATCGTGAGCACTCTCGCCCGGTCAAAGACCGGCCTCTACTAATCATGATATCTGATTTTGAAAAACATTGTATGCTCTTGTTCCGATTATTAGCCTAGGATTACTATGTGATGCTCGCAGCAAACAAGTATAGACTGGGCCGTCTGAATTGGAACAAAACATTTCATGTTTGTTTGTGAAAGGTGGTTTGCTACCCGCAGGTAGGCTTAAAATACAGATTTTGCCACAATCTAGTGGGCTTAACAAACAATCGATGAATTGCTCCAATTCAAATAACCCAACCTCCACCCACAGGCATTCAAGGCAGTTATATCACATAAGCATTTAGCCTCATGGCAAGCATGCTATCATGGCAACACTCACACAAGCATGCAAGGATGCTAAAGCATAACCACTTACCGAGTACTCCAAGCCAAAACAGAAGCTTATTAGAAATCATGCATGATCCTAAAATATCTGAATGCCTAATGCAACACATGCAAAATGCAACTATAGCAGTTCGGCTATTCTAGAGATGGCATATGAAATGCAACGCTAACATGTATTCAACTTAGAATTGAAATACAAATGCAGCTTGTATGATCTGTAGAAAGATGCATGCAATACAGATGAATGATGCAAACATGCTGTCATACTGTATGCTAATTGAAATATGCCCTATATCTAACCATTCAAAGCGGGTAAATAAAAGGGAGAACGAAATGCGGGGTGGAAGACATACATCACACTCACCCACCCTTATTACAGTTGTGCCCTCGCAGAGGGTCCGAATAAAAGAATAATCTGATCCCAAATATTACAAATCAAAATATTACAAATTTCTAAGTAATTAAACAAATTAACTATGAAAAGTCAGAATGCTGCATGCAAGCCGTGGACCGCCGTCAAGGATGATGTATGTTGTAGTCGCATGCAGAATCCTTTGGGATGCCCCAATTAGCCTCTGTTTGCAATTTACCTTGCAACGCGTGCCTCGCTCCTAAAGTTGCTAACTCGAATTTTTTCCGCAACAGAGAGCAGAAAAGGGCACAAGGCAGGTATTTCACAAATGTATGCATGTCTCGATCCTCGCGCCACCAATCACGCATACCGATGCATGATGGCCGAGAATCGATGCACAACTCAATATGGGATGAATGCAGATGAATGCTACAGCAAAACCTAACTCCATCATGGGTAATCCGGAGTGTCGGTGACTTGGGGATTGAGACCCGTTCCGTCACTCAGAGTACGAAACGTGCCTCGTTTCCCGTGCCCGGGCTAACTCCTATCCCGAACACGATGCAATATGCATGAGATGCATGAAATGCAACTAAGATACAACCTAGTATGCACAATGCTGATGCAAATGAGATGCCTCGAAATGCGTGCCCACTGGCACGCAAACCGAGGCGATGACATAAAGGCATGAAATGCAACGATGGACTTACACCAATATGAGAGAGCCCCAGCCACACTCACACGGGATGCCAGAATGATAAAAATGAGGTGCCTCGAAATGCGTGCCCACTGGCACGCAAACCGAAATCAATGATGAAATGCAAATCGGGTAAAATAAAGCGCCTCAAAATGCGTGCCGCGACACGCAAACCGAGGTGATGATATGTGATGTAAAATCGGATAAACCGGCGCCTCGAAATGCGGCGCCACAGTGCACGCAAACCGAGGCGATGATATGATGCAAAATCGGATAAAATCGGTGCCTCGAAATGCGCCCATAGGCACGCAAACCGAGGCGATGATGAAATGCAAATCGGATAAAACCGGTGCCTCGAAATGCGTGCACACCGCACGCAAACCGAGGCGATGATGAATGAGATGCAAATCGGATAAAATAGATTGCCTCGAAATGCGTGCACACGGACACGCATAACCGAGGCGGAGGCATACAATGCCAATGACATGAAAATGCAGATTGGGCTTACACTAACATGAGAGGACCTCGATCGCACTCACATAAGATGCCGCTGGATAAAAGCGAAGTGCCTCGAAATGCGTGCCAGCACGCAAACCGAGGCAATGCAAAATGATACAAATGGCATACGAAATGCAACGATGGGCTTACACCAACATGGGAGAGCCTCAGCTCACTCACATAGGAGGCCGTCGGATAAAAAACGAAGTGCCTCGAAATGCGTACCCGCGGGCACGCAAACCGAGGCAATGCAAAATGATACAAATGGCATACGAAATGCAACGATGGGCTTACACCAACATGGGAGAGCCTCACTCACTCACATAGGAGGCCGTCGGATAAAAAGCGAAATGCCTCGAAATCGTGCACGCAAAACCGAGGCAATGCATTAAGGCACAAAATAACGTGGGTAATGATATGCAAGCATGGTAATGAAATTTCAGCAGCTACATGAGGGAAAACAGCCCGAAAACACAACCGAAGCGCACTCCAAAGCGAAAAATGATCCCGAAATGCGATAATGTGCACCCGAAATGGCTTATGGCCACACTAAACATGCACAATTGATACATGGCAGCAAAAACAGTAGCAAGGAAGTCCCAAGAATGGCTCATTTCAGTAGCAAACATGGCCAAAATGTAGACATAGTCATGGCAACAAAATCATACAAGATTAGTGGCCAAAAGAGCATTACAAAGGAAGATGGCATATACAAACACCAAATGAACAAACTCTCTTCTACAACATGAAAGAGGGCCCAAAAATAAGCATATATGCAGTAAATGGCAGCCTCTAATTCATAAGACAAACATGCTAGAAATGGAAGGCAAAATGGAGCCAAAAGAGAGTATAACATGAGACATGTAATCTATACACCAAATGACCAAACCTTCTTCATGAAACATGTAAGGGATCAAAATAAGACTAAAACCAGTAGGGGTCGAAGTCCTAAAAACAAACACAAATAGGTCGAAAATTGCATACAAAAAGTGGCACACTTGATGAAATGGTATATATAATGGCCAAATGAAGTTGAGCTATGCTACAATGTTGTAGAGGGACTCATTTTAAGCACAAAACCAGTAGGGGTCGGAGCCCCAAAAACAAACACAAATAGGTCAATTTTAGCATGCAAAAATGTGACAATCTTGATGAATATTGAAGGAACTAGTATATAAAAATACCAAATGGAGTTGACCCCTTCTACAATGTTGTAGAGGGGCTCAAAATGAGCACAAAAGCAGTAGGGGTCGGAGCCCCAATTCTCAACCAATTAGAGTGTAGAAAAAGATCAAGAAAAGGCCCTAAAAGTTGGTTTTAGACACTTACCCTTGAAGACTTGTCTTTCTTTGCTTTTTGGCTTTGATTTGTAGCTTCTCAACCTCTGAAATTCACTTCCTTGCTGCTGGAATCGAATTTGTGGTGGTGAGGCTAGGTGTTGGTGAAGAAATCAAACAAGACTTGGAGTTGTTTCAAGGTTTTTGGTTATGGAAATGAAGGTTTTGGCTATGGAACTCTTGAAGCCATTTTTTCTTCTCTCAAACCAGCTGGTTCGGCCCTTCATTGTGCACAAGAGAGAGGTCAAAAAGAGGGCTAAGAAGATGGAAAATATCTAGGCCAAAATATCTAGATATTTTGAGGACAAAATATCTAGATATTTTGAGGGCAAAATCGAGATATTTTGTTCGGCCCCGAAGTGGGCATCAGAGGCCCCAGTGTCCCTCAGAATGATAAAACAGAAGCACTTGCCAAAATTGAACGAAAAACGATGCAAAAGAAGCTCGGGGACGAACCGCGGTTCGGAAAAAAGAGTCAGAGACACCGAAAGCGACGTTCGCCACGAAGTGGATATCAGAGGCCCCAGTGTTCCTTAGAAGGATGAAACAGAGGTACCTGCCAAAAACCGGAGCAAACTAATGCAAAAGCGAGCTCGGGGACCAAAACGCGTGGTTCGGTCCGAAATGGGTCAGAAGCAAAGGAAGTGACACTCGGCCACGAAGTGGGGTTCTCGGACCCGTGTTCCTCAAAATGCTGAATCAAAGATGTATGCCAAAATGAATAAACGACAATGCGAAAGCGCCGGGGACCAAAACCGCGTGGTTGGATTCGAAATGGGCCGTCAAGCACGAGTGGTACTTGGGACGAAGTGGGGTTTTCGGACCCCAAAGTTTCTTAGGTAAAACAGAGGTTCTGCCAAGATTGATCGAACAACAACACGAACGAGCGCCGGGGACCAAAACCGCGTGGTTCGTTCGAAATGGGCCGTCAAGCAGTGGTACTTGGGACGAAGTGGGGTTCTCGGACCCCAGTGTTTCTTAGCGGTAAAACAGAGGTACCGCCAAGGTTGATCGGACAACAACACGAAAGCAGCTCGGGGACCAAAACGCGTGGTTCGTTCTAAATGGGCCGTCAAGCAAGTGGTACTTGGGACGAAGTGGGGTTCTCGGACCCCAAGTGTTCCTAACAAGGATAAAACAGAGATGTATGCCAAAACCGAGAAAACAGAGATGGTTGAGCGGTCGAACCGAGGCACACGGCCTAACGGCTCAAAACCGTGAACCGGACTCGAAGTGGGCAAAATGGCCTCGACCATGAAATGTAGCCTACGGCCATTGACAGACGGTCTGCTAGACCTCTCTCTCCCTCAGGAAAGAAAACAGAGAAAATCGAGTCTGGTTCGCAAACCGAGACAAGGCACAGGAGAGGGTTCGGAAGTCCGGAGGCAGGGCGCACGGCCGCGACTCTGAAACTTCCGAACAAGCGATATGCAACATCACCAAGCGCCAATCGGTGACGCTCGAAGTCTTAAGGTCGGTCAAAAATGGGGTGTCTCTGACACCTTTTACTTTCCATTTACACGCATATGGCTCGTAACTCGCCAAACAACTCAACAAGGATAACAAATCAAAGTTAAACCTTTCTTATAACATAATTAACACACATCTTTGGGTCAAATCCACTTCCATTCTTCTCAACTGACACACATGGTAGTGATGTATCATATCAACAACGAATAGAAATATTTCTATTATCAATAAGCACGCACATATGTGATGCTACTGGAGTCCATCCCCTATCTCCTCCCAACAAATCCGGTTTAGAGGTCCATCCCCTATCTTCCCCTAAACCGTGGAGTTCATCCCCTATCTCCTCCAAACAACATGCACATGCAATGACACACACAATTGCCATATACAACACATAATCAATACAAGTAATGTTCTGTATTAATTCAACAGTCAACATAAGTGACTTAATTCCAGTTATACCTAAGCCGCATGCAAGGTCTACAAAAATCAATGGCTATCCTCCACCGATAGCCCAAAACAATTATTTCTAAACAAGAAATAAATATAACAACACAAATAATCTCAATTTCACAGATGAGTGATTAAATATCCAACTACGTCAATTTATCTCATAATCCCCCAATCTCATGAATTAAACCCAATATTATAATCTTCCCTTAAATTAATTATATAAATTAATCTATGACAAACCCTAAGGTTTCTCCCAAAATTACCAAACCACCCCCACATACCAAAATACCACCACTTAGGATTAACACGTATAAATGGAGTAGGAAATCCCTACCTCGAAGAAATAACTCAAAAGAAGAAGATGAAGATGATGCCCAAAACTCCAAAGTGCTCCAAACCCACAATTTCTCAGATTAAAATGTAGCCCTCACTCTCCTCTACCTTTTTAATGAAGGAACAAGGGTAGATACACACTCTAAATAGATCAATTCTAAGAGAGAAGATGAGTTGAGAGAGAGAGAACTCGTAACCTAGGGTTTTGTAAACTGAAAGGGGCTGAAAAACTGTTTTAAAACACGCTGCTGCGTATTTAAACTTGACAGGTCCGCTCGAGCGCACAACACACCGCTCGAGCGTAAAGAACAAAACAAGGTCCGCTCGAGCGCAATGATAACCGCTCGAGCGTAGATCTCTCACCTGCAGAAGTTTTGCAGGGACCAAAAAAAAATGCTGGAAGGGTGTAAACCCCGCTCGAGCGGAAAGGCTAAAAACTGGGCAACCAACAACTAGACCAAGGCTCAACCCAATTGTTCGAAACACGCCTAACACATCCTAAAACTCGACCAAATAGAATTAAAGGATGACAACAACAACAATATGACAACGGAATCCACGGAACATAAGTCCGGATATAATAATCAAATGGGAAAAGACCGGGTCGCTATAACTGTATTCCATCCATTACCAATCTGTCAAACATATGAAAAAAAAAATTATAATGTTAAAATGTTAATAATAAAGGTCTTGATCTAAAAACATTGGTTTCACATTATAGATGAACAAATTGAGAGCAAATTTTCCTACGGTGAATTACAAAATTTCAATATACCAAAATCAAAAAGTAACACATGATTCACAAGTTAAACTTGGCATATATGAACTAATTACAAGCAATATCTCTATAAATTTGTACATATTCCTAGTTCTTTTTTTCAACCTAAAGATCAATACTCGTGCTCTACCATAGTGCATGCAGCACAGTTTAGCCTATATAAAGTTACTGAGGGAAGCACACTAAGTATTGGCTGACGCATTTTGTATGATTAACTGTTGATGCATATTTCTTGAATCAAACTATTCATAAAGTTAGTTTTAATCTATCACATGCATCTACAATCACTTCCCAAAAGGAGATTTCAGAATTGTGTTTGAATGCTTTGCACTCATTCAAAGTTTTGGCACCCAAACCCACCGAATGCAACATAAGTTAACTGACACTCAAAAAAAAAAAAAAAAAAAAAAAAAAAAAAAAAAAAAAAAAATGCTGCTGCAATGAAAATTCATGGAAATTCAGCCTCACCAGTTTGGCCATTTTGTTGCTTCAGGCAATTCCCAATTTACTATACACATGATATAGAAAAGAACAAAAACTACTAGTAGCTCATTGGCAAAGCTAACAATGCAACAAGATGAAAGTCAAAAACCAGCAAAGATGGATAGCAATAAATGGGTCTCTCTGTCCGTGTCTTAGACTTGCACAAGAAAGCACATTCAAGCAAGATATTAATCCTTTGAATCAACAAATGAATAGGTTTATGAACAATAGCAATACGCATGAAAAAAGGGAACACAATTATCTTATAGGCGAAGTCAAGCAAGTTACTTGCTAATGTCAACTCATGAATCGCATTGGGCGCTTCTTCAAACTCTCATTCCTAAACTCTAGTTCCTTCCTAAACTCTACTAGTCTCCTTCCTAAACTCTCCTTTTCTGTTCTCTAGTTCCTCTCTAAACCCACACATCCCACCATACAAACCCACTAGCATTAAACCTACAATAGCCATCACGGCCAGTAGAGAGATAGTAGCCATACCTATATGGAATTAAATCATCCAAGGAGTTCTTTGCAGATCAAGAAGATGAGATCTAACAAGTCCAAGGTGTTCTTTGCAGAGCTCAAGGTCTTGTGCAAGATACATCACATTAACGTGGTAAGTAACATTTTCATATCTTCAAAATGAAATTTAATGTGATTTAACAAAATTCAAACATTTTTTTACCAATCAAGCCTATATGTATTTATAGGTGAAGTTGTTGGGGTATGCTAGTGGAGATGACCACCTCTACTTGGTTTATGAGTACATTCAAAATGGATCTGTCAGTGATCACCTTCATGATCCATTATTCAAAGGTATTTATTTAGCATAGGCCTCTCAACAGATTATATTCAGACTGGTTTTAGCATAATCCGAATCTAAATTTGGTTTACTTGGCTTAATCCAAAATTTGACCCAATTCATTGTGATACTCTATCCATTACTCTATACTTGGCTTAAATTTTCACATTGTATCAATTAGTCCAATTGCTAAATGCCTCTGTAGAATTGAACTGAAATCGAGAAACAAATAGTTAATTCATTCTCATCAAATTATTGAAACAGGCCATCAACCACTTTCCTGGACTGCAAGAACACAGATCACGCTAGATGCTACGAAGGGTATTGAATATATTCACGATCACACTAAAGCACGGTACGTACACTGTGACATAAAGACAAGTAACATCTTACTCGATGAAACGCTCAGAGCAAAGGTATTCATCACAACTCATTTTAGTAGATATGTTGCTTACATCTTGGAGATTAGTTTACTTATTCTTGAATTTGTTCTACATAAACAGCAACACCTGGAACTAATGTGCATAAAAGTTTCTATTTTTTCATTGTAATTATCTCATTTAATCCTTTATCCCAATGCATCTGCTAGCATAGAACAAGGAAAAGAATGAAAACTTAAGATTTTATTTGTTTTACTACCTAAGATGAACAAAAGCAGTTCTTTGGATTTGCTAAATTCATCCAATGTTTTTTTACAGGTTGCAGATTTTGGATTGGCAAAGTTTGTTGGACAAACGAACGAGGATGAGATTTCATCCAAAGTACTACATTTACTTTCATGACTAAATTGAAATCATAAGGACCTAAATCTTAAAGTTATAAACTTTTGTAAGTTCCATTAAAATAAAATTTTAGAAAAGATAGAAATAAATATAATTTGTAGCTACTCTAGTACACAAAGTTTACTAGAGATAGGAAAATTGATGTTTTTCTATAGCAGTACAGGATAGCGTATGATTTTAACTATACAATAAGGATATAAAATTTAAATCCACACTATGTACTTGTCCCACTTGTGTGTGTCAATGGTGTTACATATATGTGATAGTGCATTCTATGTTGCATAATACAGTTAAATTGTGATGCATATTTATACCAAACTAAAGTAAACCTTGTGTTGCACTAAAACCAAACTAGGCTTGTCCTAGTTGGCTATATGAATTTTTTTTTCCACCATTTTGCTATTGCTCAGTTAAATAAAATAATTTCGTATTTTTTTTTACTACTACATCTCCTATCTGTCAATTTATGCATTCCCCTCTCCCTAACATTTTTATTTATGGTGATCATTCAACTTTTTCTTGCATCTCAACCAACAATTTTAGCCTATTCTTGCAACTTATTTTCAATTTATATTACTCTGACTTAATCAACCAGCAACAATCAAGAAGGGGGATCAACCAATAACAATCAAGAACAATACATTAACAAACAAAGCAAACTAGCCAACTGAAGAGCACCATAGCAGCAACTTGTTTTAACAAATATATTAAGTGAAGTGTTTTTGATGATTTGAAAATTAAATTTTGAAAAGTATACTTACAGAGCAAGTTATCAATAAAATTCCTCTGATGAACAATCATCTTCATCAACCTGCATGTCTGCCTTATCCTTGTGCATCCTCATAAACTTTTCAATCTCTTCAAACCTTTTGTTTTGCATTTCAGTTTTTCTAGCTTGCTCTTGTGTTACCAGGTTCTGGGCTACAATTTGTTCTTGCTGGACCTCATCCAAATTCTTCAATGACTCTATTTGTTCTTGTAGGCTCGAAATGACCTCAACATGTGCTTGTGTACTAACAGAAGATTTGGATGAGGATGGTTTTCGACTAACTCCAAGGCTCTTTATGTATCCTGATTTACTCGTTCCAAGAACTTCAATTGACAGCTGCTCCTGAGTTACAGGTATTGCCCCAAGCTCCAAAGATTCTTCACGTCGTTTTTTCAAAGCTTCCTATCAATTTTTAAACAGCTTTAATAAATATAACCAATTACATAAATATGTAACTATATTAATTGGCATACTTACATGTAATTCACCACATATTGGAGCTATCCAATCTGCCTTTCTCTTGCTCCAATCGGAATCTTTGTAGAAGTCTACAATGTCAACCTTTGCGGTACCCTAATTCCATCAATTTAAAAGTAAGTATACGTAATTAATTTTAACTCAATCACACTTTCAAATATATTAAATGCATCACCTCTCAATACATTGCAGCTTGAAATGACCTAGAGCCCATTGTATGATTATATGGTAATTTCGATCGACTATTCCTCCATTTTCAGCCAATTCCTACAAAAGTAATTGATTAGCAAAATTAAATTGAAATTGAAACACGATTCTTTAAGTTATGAAATTTTACCTGATGATCGCTATTAAGCCATACATGATTAATCATGTATACCCAAGCCTTATGGTCAACCCCTTTGTATGGCTTAGTGTAAGGGCCAACACCAGCTTTTACCATCTTCGAGTAATGCATCTTCATCTTGTTACGCCAACCCTAACCTCAGCATCTACCACTTCAAGTAATGTGTCTTCATCTTGCATTAGTGTGTAATGTTCTGTTGCTACTGGTGTTGAACCATTTGCATTGGAATAAAACAACTCGATGTCCAAGTATATAATGCATCTCCCACACTCTATTCAAGTACCCATAAAAGTCAATTGTTTGTCCCTCATGCTCTCCTTCCACAACCAACCCACTATTTTGGCATTTACGACGATTGTCACCATCCTTACTATGAAATCGAACACCATTGGAAATGCAAGCTGAATACAAATTAACTATGCTACTAGGACCATTTGCTAATGACCACAATTCATCAGTTGTTTCTGGTAATCCTTGAGCTCGTAAATGGTTCATCCACATAATGACATATCAATTTCAATCATTATGTTAGTATTAATGTAAGTATAACTCAATAAAGTTTAGGCTTATATCTTACATGTTCTTTGAACCACTTGGGAAATTCCTCTTTCTGTCTCTTTGTGATGTCACGTGCACCTTGATTTTCTAAAAAAAAATTTGTGTTGCCTATTTACAAACATATGATTGATAAGTAACATATTATATTGAAAACATAATTTCACCAAAAAAAAAAAAAAAAACTAATAAAAACGTACTCTAGATAATAGTCTAACTCAAGGCTATTATTCAAGACAAACCAATGAGCCATTTCACGTTCTTTTGGAGACACATCAGAAGCCCTTGTCATTATCCCAAAAGGACGAACATCTTGCGTGAAGACCTCTAACCCAGACTCATGCACACCAACATCGACATTTCATTCCTCTCGATTAAATACAGCTTCGACCCCACTCAGATACAGTGAGCAAAATATGAGGCACTCCTTGACAATATAAGCTTCTGCGATCGAACCTTCTAGACGAGCTTGATTTGCAACATACCCTTTTTAGAGTTCCAAGTAGCCTATGAAACAAACAATAGAATACTTTTATTACACATACTCACATTTTTTTAAATATATATACAGTTTGTGCTACAATTTAACTATTCTAATATATTAAGAAGTTAGTAAGTACCTTTCAATGGGGTACATCCATTGATATTGCATAGGCCCACCAAGAATGGCTTTGTGGGGCAAATGAATGGCTAAATGGACCATCACATCAAAGAACGCCGGTGGGAAAATTTTCTCCAGCTTGCATAATATGAGTACTATGCGATCCTCTAATTTTTCCAAATCCTTCACCTTCAATGTCTTCGAGCAAAGCTGTTGAAAGAAATTTCCCAACTCAAATAATGTGACACATATATCATTCTGAAGATATCCATGCATTCCAATGGAAAGCAGTCGCTGTAGAAGGATATGACAATCATGACTTTTTAGGCCTGTTAACTTATCACCTTTTGTGCTTACACACTTTGAGATGTTTGCCGCATAACCATCAGGATACTTAATTGACTTCAAAAACTCACAGAAACCATGTCTTTCATCTGAGGACAAAGTGTACAATGCTGGAGGCTTTTCAAATGATCCATCGGCATGCCTCTTTAGGTGTAACTCCTTCCTTATTTTCATATCTTCCAAATCCATGCATGCTTTTTCTGTGTCTTTGTTCTTTCCATCTATACTCAATAATGTTCCAAGCAAACTATCACATATATTCTTCCCTATGTGCATAACATTGAGATTGCGTCGGAGTTTAATTGTTTTCCAATATGGCAACTCAAAGAAGATGCTTTTTTTTAGTCCAATTCAATACCGAATTTCTCTTTTTTCTTTTCTTATTGGTTGGATGCTTTCCAAATGGTCTGTATGTCCCTGAGTCCAATTGTTCTAAGATTTGTTCCCCTAATAACTCCAAAGGTCTTGACACAAACTTAGTCTTACCGTTATAAAGTCGACTCCTACGCCAAGGATGGTCATCAGGCAAGTAACAGCGAGCGCCTGTGTACCCTATCTTACCTCTCAATCGTTGTGAGGATGCATTCTTGTTACGTGTGGGACAAGCCAAATAACCTTTCGTGCTCCATCCAGACAAGTTTCCATATGCAGGAAAGTCATTAATTGTCCAAATAATAGTTGCATGCATTCGAAAAGTTAATTCAGTTGAGGCATCATACGTAAGCACACCATCTTCCCATAACTCTTTCAGTTCATTAATTAATGGTTGCATGTAAACATCGATATCTCTACCTAGTGCTTGTGGTCCAGGGATAAGCAATGACAACATACTAAATGATTGTTTCATACATTTCCAAGGAGGCAAGTTGTAAGGCACAACAATCACAGGCCACATACTGTACGAGTTGCTCATGTTCCCAAAAGGATTAAAACCATCAGTAGCCAACCCTAACCTCACATTTCGATCCTCTTGGGAAAACATAGGATGTTGCCTATCAAAATCCTTCCACGCCTCACCATCAGCCGGGTGTCTCAATATCCCATCATCTACTCGCTTTTCTTTGTGCCACCTCATATCTACAGCTGTTTTTCTTAACATATATAATCTCTGCAACCTCGGTGTCAACGAGAAGTATCTTAAGATCTTATGAGGAATTTTCTTACCTTTTCCATCATTCAACTTGTATCTGGACTCTTGACAAATCAGACAGTTTTCCAATTTTGCATTCTCCTTCCAGAAAAGTGCACAATCATACTTATATGCATGAATTGTCACATATCCTAAGCCTAAGTCACAGAAGAATTTTTTGGCTTCATAAAGGGTCCATGGGATCGCTTGATCACTTACCGGTAGAAGGTCCTTTAATATCCCCAACAACATGTTGAATGACTTATTGCTCTACTTATTCAACACCTTCACATGAAGCATCTTAACAACAAATGATAAAACAGAAAACTTACGACATCCAGGGTACAACTCTCTTTGAGCATCATTCAACAATTTATCGAAGTTGCGTACATCCTCTTCTTCAACATTATTAGCACATCATCGTCATCGTCCTCTTCATCCCCCGCATTTTCATTATCATTCATGATAGTCCCCATCTAAACATCTTCTAACAAATTTAGGAATTCATCTTGATCTCTGTCTGTATCTTCTTTCATTCTATCCCCAACACTTCCAAAGTCATTGTGGTCGTCATCATTCAATGCATGAGATTCATTCATGGGAACAGATTCCCTGTAATGCACCCAAGTCTTATAAGAAGGGGACATTCCTTTCACGACCAAATGATACTCCACAATTTTACTAGTGTGTTGTTCACAATTCAAACAATCCATACAAGGGCAACGAATCTTACCATTTGGCCCTACATTTGACATTGCGAATTGAACAAAAGCCTTTACCCCATCTCGATACTCGGAACTCATTCTACTCTTAAGTAACATCCAACTCTTGTCCATATTTGGTCACCTACAAAGCCAATGTTATGTGAAATTCCTTTATTATTATGTACACTAATAATCAATAGGTAAGTGGTCCTATCTCATTTATGAATGCACAATGATAACATATACTAAAATGGGATTAGGGTGGGTGCTGTCACAGCCCCCTGTTGTGACAGCAAAAGGCTCACTATTTAGGTAGTTGCTTTGTTAAAAAAAAAAATTTTTAAAAAAAAGAAAAAAAAAAAGAAAAGGGAATGCAATGTAGAGTAAAGGGTGAAAAAGAATCATATAGTAAGTGATGACATAGATATATACCTTTAACTAAATTAGGTATATGTAATTTATTGACAAGTTATACTAACAATAATAATTGATAAACAAGAATTACTATTCAAGTAAAGCATGCAATGTAGAGTAAAGAGTGAAAAAGAGTTATATAGTAAGTGATGACATAGATATATAAATTATAATTGCTATATAAATTATGGTCTTCAAATTGTTACATATCAGTTTAGTTGTTTTTATAAAAGCATATTCATTTATTTTAGCAATTTGACTTATTTATTTGTTGAGTTAGACATGGAATTGAGATTTTTGTAGCAAAACACAGCAACCACCCCCCAATTAGCATATTTGGGCTTATCTTTTGTACATATCAAATAGTTCCTTGGATCATCTAATTGTTTGTTATATCATGAATGCTCACAATAGTAAAACGAAACTAAGAATACAATAATTGAATCCTAAGAATCAATTAAGTGAATCCTCTAATAGCCACAAATTTAATAAAAAAGTGTCAAACTTCTCTAAATAAATTAAAAATGCCTTAACAAACAGTCAAAGATTGCTTGATGTAGTAATTCTCCCAACGAACGAGTGCAGCTTTTTTATCTCTCTACATTAACTGATAACCTATAATAATTGATAATTGTAAATCAAATTTTAAATTAAAATCGCACTATACATGAAATTAATGGAGAGATATGGGCATGAAATGAATGTCAAATAACATATAAGGATACTCATGGATATGTGCAAAATAAACAATTCGCCTACACACCTAAATAAATTATTGTACTTCTACTTGTAGATAACAATTGAATCAAGTATTTCCAACCTAAGCGCCAAAAGAATGTTTCTAATTTCGTCAGTTTAGTGTCATGCGCATAGATTGGAAACTTGGATTGAAGCAAAAATAAATATCAATTAAAGCAATAGCATGGCTTGAAAGAAGAAAGAATAAAGAATAAAAAGAGGAACAAAGCACAATGTGCCACGCTAGCTTCCAATTTGGTGTTTCTTTTTACTAGTTGAAGTGTTCTTGTTTTGGAGCAAGTCATCGCCCCTTGGTGGCGCCGCTGGTCGGCTCTCATTCTTCGCAATGTTGTTGCAAGTGTGTGGCTGTATTTGGGTTGCTGTTGGTGCAATGTTGCTGATCTTGGTGGTTGCAGCTTGCTGCTGCTTTTTTTCTGGCACTGTTTCCTAGGCTCTGCTAGGTTGTAGCCACACAACAAATAGGCCACACCCAATATACAAACCAGCAGCAGCCACACCCTCTATGCAGAGTTTCATTTTTTGTAGCTTATAAATAATGTCACACACTGAGTCTTCAAGAAGGGGCATGAGATAGCCATACAACAAACAACATAACAACATAAAGGAACAAAGCATCATCGGGCTACAAAGCAAGCTGCCACACCAGCAGAAACCACACCCAACAGAGGGACAAATCAGATTATACACAATAGAGGAACAACAGCAGCTCAACCCTTGATGCAGAACTTAACTTGATAAAAATGGATGGGAGGGGGGGAAGCTACATGCATTATACCTCAGCTACATGTGTTATGATCTGTAAGCTTGTGTTGTACTACAATTTTTTTTTTCTCTTTTTTCCTTTCTGAAAATTTTCTTTGTTTTTGATTTTACAAGATGCCTTTTGTTCTTAAAAGGAGATACCATCCCTAAAAATATGGGAAGTGAGGTTCAATCAACATGTCCAAAAACACATCATATAATTGAGACTAACCTTTGTTCATAGTGCTACCTATGTTTTAATTATCATATATATATCGGACCTAATGTTCAATGATGAATAGTGTGAAGCAATGAGAGATAACAGAAATGAACCTAATGGTTTCAAAGCTAAGCAGCAATAAGTGGCACATAACTTTTGGAAAATTATTCATAAACATGGGGTACAAAACTATAGGTATTATAGGGTTTGAGATGTTGGCTAAGACAAAGCCAATATAATCAGAGTGTGAAGAAACAAACAGAGAAATGAATTTTGAGTGTTGCAAAATCAAAAAAAAATGTTATCAAATGGAGGTACAATTTTATGTTGTCACGACCCCATTCCGCCCCTAGTAGAATGGTGCCGTGATGGCCAGTAATCCGAGATTACCGAAGGCCAACTTTCAGAATTCACACACAATCAGAGTATTATATATGGGGCTTACATGTGCGGAAGTAATATATGTAAATCTAACTAGTCCATAAGAGCTGTGCGTAGATCCAATGAAATGACATACATCTTAATTAAAGTCTTACAACTTGGATACAAATAAAATAAAGTACATGTTACATCTTGATCAAAAGGCTTCTCAAGCCGAAGTATACAAAAGACATGAATTACAACTAAGAAGCATAATTTTCAAGACGATACAAAACATGAATCAAACATCTTGCACATAACATCTTAGGCGTCACCGCCTTCTTGCTTGCCACCTACATATATACATAGAGAGGGTGAGCTTGGATACTCAGTGAATGGTACAAGTAATAAAGGTTTAAATGAATGACATCCGAGATCTTTATCAAAACAATACATAACATAGCTTGTACATCAATCTTGGTTTTTCGAAACATGTGTGCTATAAAAGCTTAAAGTCCCTTAGCACGTACGGACTTAACTTGAATGTGCTACAAATGCTTATAGTCCCTTTTTAACAAACTTGTGTTACTTAGGCCCGTAGCCCTTTTTAACAAACTTGTGTTACTTAGGCCCGTAGCCCTTTTTAACAAACTTGTGTTACTTAGGCCCGTAGCCCTTTTTAACACGATAGTCTTAACAAGAAAGGACCGTATCCTTTTATACTTAGTGCTGCAAAAGTTTAGAGTCCTCCAGCACAAGGGACTTGTGTTACAAGGGCTTGAGTCCCCTAGCAACACGAAAGGCTTCCAAGAATGTCATCAAAACAAAGCTTACTTGATACATAAACATAGAGATAATCATTCATGCTTGATCAAATACTTTTCTAAAACAAAGTGAAGCTTTGACAAAACTTTATAACATAACTTTATTAAAAATACCACTCACTTAGTTCTTCTCGGGTGTAGGCTCAAAGCGAAGATCAAGGACCTACAATCACATGGCAATCACATTCTCAAAACAAGCTTTACATGCATGCAAATGATCTAGGGAAAACATGCTGGAAAACATCTAGGGAAAACATGCTGGAAATGACCTAGGGAAAACATGCTGGAAAACATCTAAGGAAAACATGCTGGAAATGATCTAGGCAAAAATGACCTAGCTGAGTGAACTCAGGAGGTCTTGGCCGAGGTCCCACACCTCTTAGCCGAGGTGTAGTTACCTAGGCTTCGGCGTACAGCTGCCTGCCGAGGTGCATGCAAGACAACTAAAGGTGCAAGTGATCATGCAAGGTAGGCCAAGGTGAGATACGATGCTTGGCCTAGGTGTGTGATCTAGGCAAGAGTGGTCTCGGTGACCACACCTAGGGAAAAGAAGTCTGGAAATCTGGGTTTCCTCCTTGAAGAACATGAATGCTAAAATCATAACTTGTTATTACAAAATCTGGGATTTCATGCTATGAGTTCGAAAACATGGACCTGGGTACCCATACTTGAAGATCATATGAAAACAAACATGAAAACATGGATCTTGGTACAAACTCTTGGATCAAAACATGACTTTCCTTGAAGAACACATGAATACCACTTTCTCTTTTTAAAATCGAACTTTAAATCAATGCATGGCTTACAAATCGTATTCAATCATGCAATGCAATAACATGATCATAAAGAACAACATGAGCAGATCAAGAATCTAACCTTAGAACACGGATCAAACGGTTCGATCTCTAGAGATCAAGCTTGGAAATCTACCTCTCTCTAGAACTCCTCTTCCTCTTCCTAGAGCTTCTCTCTCCTCTTCAAAAACAAGGGTATAACAAATGATAGGTTTCTCCTTCTGCCGGCTGATTTAACACTCAGCTCGGAAATGTGGCAACGGCTGGTTGGTTCTCCTCAGAAAGGTGATAGATTGACAAGACATGACTATGACAAAGCGTATGCAAGAAGCTAAGGCAAGGGAACTCCGGCAAGCAATGATCTCGGCTAAGGACATAGGCTTCGGCAAGTAAGGTCTCTATGACCTTGGCTAGGAAGGATAACACTTGGCCAAGCTGTGCCACACCTCGGCCTAGATGTGCCACACCTCGGTCTAGGTTATTCCACTCCCAGAACAAGATCACTAGGTGCAAGGATTAAGGATCTCGGATGCCTAGGTGATAACATCTCGGCCAATATGCCTAGGTGATGGTGGAGGTCAACCAAGGTGGTTCCAAGATGGTCCTAGGCTTAAGATGACCTCGGCTTGGAATGACTTAGGCTTGGCATGACCTAGGCTTAACATGACCTAGGCTTGACATGACTTAGGCTTAGCATGACTTAGGCTTAACATGACCTAGGCTTGACATGACTTAGGCTTAACATGACTTAGGCTTAGCATGACTTAGGCTTAACATGACCTAGGCTTGACATGACTTAGGCTTGGCATGACCTAGGCTTAACATGACCTAGGCTTGGCATGACCTAGGCTTAACATGACCAAGGCTTAACATGACCTAGGCTTGTGGACAGCAAAGAAGGAACAAAGCATACATATAATACTTAGGCAAATCATATACGTACAAGGCAAGATTCATGAATGCAACTTAACAAAAACATGGTTATGCAAATGCACATGAACATGACTATGGCATGAAATGTGGGTCCTTACATATGTAATGTCTACCTGGCCAAATTGTTATGCCTATAGGCCATTGTGCTTAATTGTAAAAAATAAAAAATAAAAACAGATAGTTCCCAAATTGTATATAAGGCCTTCTTGATGTATAAGAAAGTGGGATGTCAAATAAATGCTATCTGAAGAGGGAAATGGGTACACATAAACATAATTGTATTCCAAGAAGTCATGCATGTGCTGAAAGTTTGATAGTCAATTCATAGTGATATAATATAGATATCATGCATCCAAATCACCAATTTGAATATAAGTCAACGGGTAAAAAACTATCACCTTATCTTATTGATTTCAAAAGAGGGGGGAATAATAAATAAAATCTCAGTTCTCAACCTTAATTTGATGAAGCAAATGTTGTGTTCCATTTCCAAACCACCGACTGAGAATGAAACTAACCCGGTTTCATGATCACATCAAAATAAGTCTTGAAACTGAAAGTTCTATACCCTTTAGAAATCCCAATTGAACAAAACACAACCGAAAAATAAATGAAGATTTTACCCACATATATATAATTGAAGTTTAGTAATTATAAAAAAAAACAACACATTTTTATGGCTTCGAATGTCTGCAAAACATATATATAGAATCTAAGGACGAAAATTACCAAAAAATAAAAATAAAAATAAAAATAAAATTACTACAAAATCGTACAACTATCTTAAAAAACATGCAAAACCCACTTGAATTTCTAGGCCAATAACAACAATATGAATCTTCATCACACAAAAACATTAGAACTAACACATCTATGACTACAAGTATACATATATAACCGTGAAAAGTCAAAAATAATAAATAAGATAAAATCGAGAGCACAAAATCACAAAAGCAACTCGAGAAAAAAGTAGTTCTAATTGTATCAATTTTACACCCTTTAATATTTTCACATTGTGTCAATTTAATCCAATTCATAATACCAGTTAAGGAATTTAACAAAAGGAAAAGAAGATGGTGGATGCACTTATTCCACTTCAATGCTTTTTGGTCAAACACAAGGAAAAGAAGATGGTTTTCCACTAAACAATACAAACTACAACAAAATTTCCCCAAAAAGAAAAGAGAAAATAATAATAAGATTTTTTTAAAAATAAACAGTTAACTATATAAAATAAAAATAGGTAAATGAAATAAGACTAAACAACTTTTGCATCTTCTTGTTGTGTAACTATTATATATATTGTTAAATTGTGTAGATGTAGCATTGGACATATTGAAACACCACCCACAACTGGCAGTAGCTCGAGATGGGAATGGTGAGACAGGATTGCATGTATTGGCATGAAAACCTTCAGCCTTTACTAGTGGAAATCAGGTTAGCATGTGGAAAAGATTCATCAACACATGTTAGTTTCTCCAATCATCTCTTCTTATCCATGTTAGTGACCAAAGGCACTTTTTACTCCCAGAAGGGTATCTATATCTCCCACTATATACAGTATTAAAATATCATCACAATGGAAAAACATCTTCCCTCTCAATGCTTTATATTCTCAAACTGAGAAATATTCAACAAACTCATTCATTTTGGCCTCATTTTATGATATGCTGCTACTGGTCACACAATCAAAACATGTATTAAATGTGTGAATATACATGCATGTGTACATGCTTGTGAATAATAATCAAGTGATTAGTTAGTGAACTTCCTGGGAAAATAAATCCTCTAATATGCATTTTAACTGGTTGCAAATAAAGCCTACTTTCTGGTTGCTCAATGGGGACATTCTCTTACAAGCCTAGGTACTCTCTATCATATAACCTGATTGAAAAAGACTTGTAAATTGTGAGTTTAGACTCGGTAAAAAATAAGTAACGATTCTTTCAGTTTGGAGTGGTTGAGGAAGTATTTATACCCAAAAAAACAGAATAAAATGATCTAAAGCAACTGAGAAAACTTGAAACATGAAAACTAGTTTATTAGTTTATAAAGAATCTCAATCCCATCTAAAGCAACAATCTCAATCCCATATAAACATGAAAACTAACAAATCTATGAGTACATACATACACATACATAACCATGAATATACCCAAAATAAAAAATAAAATAAAAATTAGTTTATTTCACCTCTGTAACTTTAAAAATTAGTTTTAAAGAAAATACATTTAGAATATCATTTGGCCCAGAGAAGAGAAAAGGGCAGCGACCCAAAGAGAAGGTTGCGATCTCTTTGCTCCCAATTGCTATCTTAGTTGGCATTATTGAGAAAGCAAGAGGGAGAGGGAGAGGGACTACATTCAGACTATCAGAGACAGAGAAGAGAACAGGCAGCGACTCAAAAAGAGGGTCGCGATCTGCTACCGCCCAATGTTGTTGCCGCCGAGCATTGCTGTGCCTTTCGCATTCAGCGGCGCAAGAGAGTAAGAGGGAGAAGGAGAGAGAGAAGAAGAAGAGAAGAAGAACATACCTTATCTGTGCTGTGTTATTTCAGATGAATGAGAAAATGAGAAGAAGTTAGGTCAATTGTTTGTTTACTCACTTGTCGACAATTTTTGGCAATAAAAAATTAGGGTAAAGACAAATAATTTATTGGCAACCAAATTAATTTGGTTGCCATAAATGTTATTCATATTTTTAGCGACCAAGTAATGTTTGTCGCCAAACAAATACATTCGGTGACTAAAATTTCTGTTGCTATAAATTAATTTGGTCGCTGAAAAGTTTTTCGCGCTCCCGCACAATAAATTCACTTGGCACCAAAATCAATAGCCACCAAAATTATAAATTTGTCGCCAAAAGTTTATTTTTTAGTGACCACAAATATTCTGTCGCCAATTATGTATCTTTGGCAACTAAATTTTTGTTTGGTTGCTAAAAAGTGTCGCCAAAAATGCTTTTTGTTGTAGTGTGCGTCACGAATACTTCCATACTTAAGAGACTTCTTGTTGTGTGCTTATTAGCGACGGGAAAACTACCGTCGCAGAAGACATTTATTTGAGACGGCTTCATATGCCGTCGCAAAAGATCACTTTTTCCGACAGAATATACGCCGTTGCAAAAAATTCCGTGTTTTATATCTCCTTTTCTTGTAATGTCACAAAGTTTGAAACCACACTCTTAGCCTTGTTGGGCATTAGAGTAATATAGTTAAAAATTGAAAAGTTATTACATGCTATATTATTATTATTTTATATATTTTTATATAAAAAATTAAAATATTGATTAAAATAACCACCTTCCAAATGAGTTGTTTCTTTCTAGACCACATCCATTACGCTTTTTCTTTTTACAAAGTTAGGAACTCTCCTTTCTGTCTCACGTTCGAGGCAACATAAAAATTTCTTCAGTGAGGCGTCTCTTTTACTTAAGGCTCTAGCGAAATTTGTATACTGAAGACATCAGAAGTGGCCGGTGGACAAATTTCTGCAACAAAACAAATTTCGCCAGTGGATGGTAGTCGGCAGCGGCGGTTGATGGCAGTGAGATATAACAGATAAGTAATATTGAACAAGTGGATGATATATACAAATATATACAAATGGTGAGATATTTGAATAGATAAGTGACATTTAAAAGGATACACATATAAATAACTTTGAATAAATAGGTATTTTTTGGACAAATAATAACCCTTTTATTTTGAAATGAATACACACACATCTCCCATCTCGTTATATTTGAATTTTTTTTTGTATAAATTTTCTTGTATATAACAATACTCTTTGAAATTCTTATCAATTGACCGGATTGAGATCTTTTCTGACAAAATAATTTTACAACCATTGAATTATGTAGTAGATATCTTCGCTTACAACTACAACCATTCAATGAAAAGAATATAAATTCTGGATCAGTTAGTATATTAATAAGCGAAGCCCACCACTTCTCTCTCTCTCTCTCTCTCTCTCTCTCTCTCCAGTTTCCTTTTCCTCACCATGGATTCAACTCCAGCTGAAGAAATACTCCACGATTTTCCATCCCACGTTCGAGTTTACAAAGATGGCAGAGTAGTACGATTCAAAGGCACGGATACTGTCCCTCCCTCAACCAATCCCGACACCGGCGTCCAATCCAAAGATGTCGTAATCGATCCAGAGACTGGTTTATCTGCCAGGCTCTACATCCCCAACAACCCACTTCACAATAAGCATCCTATTCTAGTCTACTTCCATGGCGGAGCCTTCTGCACTGAAACCGCCTTCAATCCCACATACCATAACTATCTCAATTCACTTGTGGCAGAAGCCAGTGTCGTTGTCGTCTCTGTCGATTACAGAAGAGCCCCTGAGCACCCTCTCCCAATCGCTTACGATGATTCTTGGGCCGCTGTCAAGTGGGTTGCTTCTCACTCCTCGGCTGGTGGTGGTGAGATATGGCTAAAGGAGTATGTTGATTTTGATCGGGTCTTCTTTGCAGGAGATAGCGCAGGGGGTAACATAGCACACAACATGGGAATTCGGGTCGGATCGCATGGACTGGATGGTGTGAAGTTTGTTGGGATGGTTTTAATCCATCCATTTTTTGGAGGGAAAAGTCCAATTGGTTCTGAAGGTAGTAATAGTGAGATGATTATTGGAAAAGAGGTTGCTGATAAATTATGGCTTTTTGTGTATCCGTCTTCTAGCGGGTCTGATGACCCTTTAATCAACCCGGTTGTGGATCCGAAGTTTTCGAGCCTGGTTTGTGACAAGGTGTTGGTATGTGTAGCTGAGAAAGATTTTTTTAAAGATAGGGGTTGGTATTACAAGGAGGAATTGGGGAAGAGTGGGTGGGGAGGAGTGGTGAAGATTATGGAGGCTGCAGGAGAGGGCCATGTGTTCCATTTGTTTAACCCGACTTGTGACAATGCTGTGGCCATGCTCAAACGAGTGGCTTGTTTCTTGAATGAGGACAATGCCTAGTTGTGTTTGTAAACTTATTTCTATTGTTGTGTTTTTCTAATGTGATTTTGTTGTCTCTATCAAATGTTGCTTTGATTAAATAATGAATAAATCAATTTACTGTTGTGTAACTGAAGTTTTCTTCCTGTGCCTTTTAAAACTTTCTTCAAGTTCTTCAATTATGAAGGCAATAATTTGTGATTAGGATTTCACTTATCTTAAGTTAAAAGTTGAATCATGTTAGATAATTGAAATTTTTTATCAATAGAAGTTATTAAATGAAAATCTCTTACCGGTAAAAGTCATTTAAGACTCGTTTCTAGAAGAAGAAGAAGGGAGACTTCTTTTTTTTTTTTTTTTGTAGAATTAAAAAGAGGAAGTTTTGTGGTGTCATCACAGCCTCCGCAGGCCCTGGTTGTGAAATAGTCAGTTGGCAGTCAAATTTAACCTAATCCATAAGAAGGGACCCACCATTAAGATACCAAATACCAATGAAACTCAACTACACACTACAACTTAAGGCAAGTGTCGAGCAGTGCCCCCCCCTCCCCCCAAAAAAAAATCAACCGTGGAATGTCAATTTGTGTAAACTCGCATTTTCCACAAGGACGATGGCACATGGCAAGTGATGGAGTCAGTCTGCAAAATAGTTATTTATTTATTTATTTTTGTTTATTATTTTTTTTTATAGTAGTAGTTCTAGTTAATAACCAATTTACCCAACAAATAAAAAATAAGGATTGGGCTACCATCCACTAAAATCACTTGGATTGGAGGGTATTATTTCGAACCTATGTAGTTACTAAGGGTTCTGTTTTAATTATTAAAATAATTTATTTTGTAGAATTTTTTGCGTATTTCATCTAAAAGAATATTAGGTCGATGTGATAATCGTAATTATTCAATTTATAATATTTGTGTCCAAAAAAATGAATGACAAGTGTGTTGTTAAAAATTGACTATCAATATATTTTTTTAAAAATTTATTTATGACGAACTTAATGAAGTAAATAGGTTATGATTATCTTATTGATCTAAATTTTTGTGTGCATAATTGTTGGCACCATAAATCTATAATTTTTATTATTATTTATTATTTATTATTTATATAATTACAAGACATGTGACATCATTCTACTAATTTGAAGGTTATGAGAAGTTATGAAATATGAAAAGATGATGGAGAATAAAGTGGAGAACATGGAGCATGAAGTGGAGGTTGAATGAAGTTCTGGAAGATCATATAGGATGAAATGGATGAGGTAGAAGAGTGAGTAGTTTTAGGTAGTTTTTTTCCTACAAATGTTTGCCTATAAATAGCCATTCATAGCTACATTGTAAAGGGAGCCAAAACTCAAATCAAAGACAATTGATTTCTATTTTTCTTGTCATTTATATTTCCTACAATTTTATTTTACATACTTCCTTTTCAAAGTATTTATTTTCAGCTCTTCCTTTTCGAAGCATTTTTTGTACTTCCTTTTCAAAGCATAAGAGTAGAGGTAAGTAATTGTTATTTTGATTGTTCACTTAATCACCCCGATTATTCATTCAATCATCTTTCTCCGCCTCCCTCATTCTTCTGTTTATTTTTCTTTTCTCTACACTTGGTGATTTTGAAATCCTCTTTATTGAGGTAAAAAAGTCGTCGCTTGATAATTGGCTTGAATTTAATCTGTAAGGATTTTTCAATCTTTACTAGCACGCTCGCATTTATGATATTTTCCTTCATAGGAAAAATAAGCCAACAATTTTTGGCACACCCAGTGGGACATATTAAAAATGGCTAGACATAGAGCAAGAGGAGAAAGTGAACGTCTGGAAGAAGGTATGGAAGGAGAGATAGAAATACCTAACCTAGAAGAGAATGTAGTGGATGCACCTGTCCCATCAGATCCTCCACAAATAGTCGAACATACCAGCACTTCAGAGTATACAACACATGTCCAACACACTGGACAGAGCCTTGAGACTGGACCTTCGAATGTCCCTTCTACCCACCCAATAAATCCATGGAGAGATTTAGTAGATGCTATGGGGCAACAATTAATGTATACAATGGAAAAATAGACAACATCCTTTTTGGATCGAGTAAACTTCCATCAACCAATGATCGCACGATAGGTTGAATAAAACATGAATTCCTTTCAGCATAGATTGGTTTGAGACAAACAGCCTCTACAAAATAATAGAGAAACTAATGGTCAGACTAGCAATCATAGTCTTGAAAGGTCACCAAATGTGCCTCAATCATGGTATAAAGCTCCTTCGAGACCGTTAGCAAACCAAAATGTACCATTGCCCCACCAGTGAAACCATACAAATTGGTGGATCTGGGCCAACACAAGGGAATGATATGAGAATGTTTCCAAATCCTATGTTTGAAGTCATACCTGGCACATGGGGCTTCATTAATCCTATGTTTGAATTTACACCCGGGAGGTTAGACGGATTTCCTACTGCTGGAAGAGAAACAACACTTGTTTCTCCTCCTGTAGCATCTTTCGTAGAACCTTTCCTAAGACAGATTTCAAGAGGTCAGCCATACCTCCAATAGCAATCAATGCAACAAGGACAACTAGCCTTGAATGTACCCATATATGGACCAAGAGGCCCTCAAGCACATGAAGTTCCTCCAAACCCTATGTTTGTTCCTCCAATAGTGGTTAAACTAGCACAAAATATGGTTCAAAGGGACCAAATTGTTGATCTAGTTAGAGAAATATATGGACCTATGGCTCGGGGGTTCCAGACACTAATGTACAGAAAACCCTACCTAGAGTAGGTAGATAGGGTACATGAGTATCCTAGGGGGTTTAGAATACCAGACTTTGCTCTTTTTTATGGAAATGGGAATCAGTCAACGGTTGAGCACATTGCTAGGTTTACAGGCTAGTGTAGTGAGTTCGCCAATAATAATTACATGAAACTGAGACTTTTTCCAAACTCTTTAACTGGAATAGCTTTCGTATGGTACATAAACCTTACACCTGGCTCTATTTAATGTGATAACCCTGTTCCATGATATGCTAATTGATCTTAATTATGATTGTGATTATATGCTTGACATGGTTTTGGGTGGTAATTATGTCATTATATGTGTCATTGTATTTCTATCTGTTCGCTGTAGGAAAACCTATTTGATTTTCTGCTTTAGAATTTAAATTGAAGATCGTAGAGGCATCAGGAACTGAAATTGATTACGCCATTGTGCTTAGCATAATTTTTAGAGTCTATGGTGAAATTTAATTGGAAATTGGTTCGGATCAAAATAATTAGATTCAGAATGATTGAATTAGAGCATTATTACTTAGCCTTAATCAAATTTGATTAGGAAAACATATATAAGGGCCTTATTACACTTAACCTCATCCCTTTTTGAACTTAAAATCTGAAAACCACACTCTAGAGAGAGAGAGGGTCGGTTCCAGAGAGAGGAAGAGGAAGAATTGTGCATTTTGGCTCAAAGTTTGTGAATTTGGAAGCTACACTCAAGATTTAACTACATTTGTGAGGATTGAAGCTCCTAGGTGAGTAATTGAGCATAAATTCATGAGTTTGAGTTTGTAATCTTGTGAATTCAAGTTATATGGTAATTAATAAAAAGAATTAAGTTGAATTTGAAGTATTTGAAGTCAAAATGACTATGCATGTAGAGTATTGCCATGATATTGTCTAATCAAGCATGTAACAAGTTAAATATGAGAAATTGAGTGCTAAGTCATACATGTAAGTATTGTTTTGTTAAGCTCCACGAGTATGAGCATCATTTGTACCATTTGAAATGGAATTTGAGTTCAAACATGCATTTTAAGAAGAATTGAAAAATGGTCTCTAAAGTGATGAAGGATTTGGCACCAAATTGCACATGCATGATAATGTTGAGTTTCATGAAATTGATCATCATTTGCACTATTTAAGTTGAAAATGAATCCTATATTTCACATACATGTAAAATTCAAAATGATATGGGAATTAATTTGCATGAGTTTTGAAGACATGAAGTTTGGTAACTTGTATTATGGGTTGTCAAGAAAAATGTGAAATAATTTGGGAATTTAATTGTGATTTTGAACAAATTAGACTCAATTTGCTTATGTCCTCATATTGTATAAAGATTCCCATGATATTGTATCAAGAACATGAGCTTGGGACCTTTTGAATACTAAGTTTGAGCTTCAAATTTAGTTCTAGAAATTCCAGAATTCATCGGGTCCGCTCGAGCGGGAAAGGCGCCACTCGAGTGTAAAATTCTAGCTCCCAAAACTTTTGCAGACATTGATGTCCGCACGAGCGGAAATAGTCACACTTAAGTGCCTAGCCACATATTTTGACTCTCAGCTCAAGCGTCCAAAGTTACGCTCGAGCGCAAAAATGAGGCAACCAGTACTTTTGTAGACCAAAGAGGTCCGCTCGAGCGGCGAAATCTACGCTCGAGCGGGGAGCCCTGTTTCCGGAATTTTGAAAGGATATTTTGTGTTTCATTTTCCGTTCTCTTTCATTTCTAAGCACTCTTAGGCATGCATTGAGCATTGTGAATGGATTAAGAAGATAAGAAAGAGGCCTAAGAGGAGTGTATAAATTAAGAACGGATTAAATAGCTTGTGACCCAATATGTGTTATGTATTGTGTAGTGTCGAGCATAAGGACGAATCCACCGGCAGAACACTGTGAGTAGTATCTTGGTAAAGATATTTTAAAGTATGGTATTTGTCCAATTACTTACTCCTATTTGAGTTTCATAAGCTTGTCAATTTGAATTATGGACAAATATTCGCTATGCCATTGGTTGGGCCAAAGGCCGTTAGATATGATTGATTGGGCCAAAGGCCATCATATACGATTAATTGGGCCAAAGGCCGTCGTCTACGATTGATTGAGCCAAAGGTCGTTAGACATGAATGATTGGGCCAAAGGCCGTCGGACATAAATGATTGGGCCAAAGGCTGTCGAACGTGAATAATTGGGCCGAAGGCCGTCGGACATGAATGATTGGGCCAAAGGCCGTTGGATATGAATGATTGAGCCAGAGGCCATTTGACACATCCGAGTTTGTAGCCGTCTAATGTACTAGTTAGAACTATGGATGAGCCCAAGGCTGATTGACATATATATATATATATTTCTGTATCAAATTTCATTCATGTATCTTCTTTATTTGATATTATTCACTGGGCTTTCGCTCACTCTCATTCATGTGTATGTAGGTGAGCAAAGAGATGTTCAAACCCAGCCTCGGTGAAGTATGTGAGAAAAGTCAAAGTTTTGTGGAGTCAGCCCAAACGTCTCATGCACGAAACTTATTTGTTACTTTTGTCTTTCTTTTGTTATTTTGGTGAAAATGTTAGATCACCATGTACATAAGCTTTTGGTTTGGCTAACTATAACTTGAATGATCCTGTTGTGTAAAACTTATATGTTAACTTCCTTTTGATGTGGGTTATTAACGAATATATGTGAAATGTTATGATGTGCCATGTAAGCACAACTTTACAGACAAAAATTTTAAGTTTGCTTTCGTCTTAGCCCCTAACTCTGTTGGATTATGTTTAATCAGGTTTGAGGCCGTAGGTAATCTATTGATTGCTGGCCGGTTATGACCTTAATCTATAAGGTGAGTTTGGGTCATGACATCTAAACTTGGCAGCAAATGGAGAAAGTTTTTCATGCCCAATTTTTCCAAATAAAACCTAAAGTTTCTATGGCAGACTTGGCAAGATTGAGCCAAAGGCTTGATGAGAAAGCTGCTCAGTTTATTGCTAGATTTAAAAGGGCACGAAACAAATGCAGAGTCATGCTACCAAAGCTTGAATTTGTAAGATTGGCTCAAAATGGCTTGGAATTTAGGCTTCGAAACAAGTTTGATTTAACTGAGTTTCGAGATTTAGTAGAGTTAACCTATAAGGTGTCTAGATATGAAATTTTATTTGAGGAAGAACAAGATCGAAGTAATGCATCATATAAGACCTAATATAGGGACCCTAATTATGAAATTGATACAACAGAGATAGTAGGAAAAGAACCTATGACTTGTGAGGCACTAATTCAGAAAGACAGTACAATAGACTAGCAGTTTAAAAAGAAAGACCTGCATAGGAAGTATTCTTTTGAATTAACAAAAGCGGATGACATTTTTTATCATTTACTTGCAGCAAATTTCCTAAAGTTACTAAAGGGAGTCAAGATTCCTACCCTTGAAGAACTTAAAGGAAAACTGTATTGTAAATGGCACAATTCTTAGTCTTATTCAACTAAAAACTGTATTAT
Source organism: Camellia lanceoleosa (assembly GCA_025200525.1). Lineage (NCBI taxonomy): Eukaryota > Viridiplantae > Streptophyta > Magnoliopsida > Ericales > Theaceae > Camellia > Camellia lanceoleosa. Next base: position 198,941,526 of record CM045760.1, on the reverse strand, counting down.
TTTCCGACACAGGATACAAGAATAGATTCGAAAGATGAGGCTAAAGTTTCCAGCCAAGTCTAAGAAAGCTATGGAAATTGACACTAACCCATTTCCAAAGATTAAAGAGGCTGCAGCCAATGTTGGCATGCCAGATTTCCAAAACCTATCCTTGAAAGAATTAGAGGAAGTTACTTTGCAAATGCATGTGGCTAGCCAGGCTACTTTAAAGCAGAACACAAGAAGTTCACCAGCTGATGGACAAAGCTCTGTAGGCCTAAAAGAAGGCTTTAGTGAAGAGATGTTGGATGATGACTCTCTCAAAGTTGCTATAATGCAGAGGATGTGTCCCAGGTGTAGGATGTGTTACAAGTGGCTGAAAGAGCTCCCAGTTGATAGAAAGCAGCACTACAAGAGGTGCCGAGTGACTGAATAACTAGCACCTATAACAAGAGGCCATACCCAACTGGCCCTAGACAACATTCACCCTTGGTAACCCCACCAGACTCCAGGATACAATCAAAGAGAAAGAGGCCTCTGTATGAAACTAGGCCACCCAATTATTACAGAGTAGACAACCAACTTGAAAAGAAGCATGGATTTTGTGCAAGGCATGGGACCAGGACTGATAATTGGCCCCCGATGACTGCTTCGAAGACTACTTCAAAGAGTGGGGCAGCAGATCCAATAGGCAGACCAGTGGGCTCATGGGTTCAGGAGTTCCAGATTGGTTTGTCATGTTGAATAAACATAAGGAAATGCCTACTTAAAAAAAGGTTTTTGGAGACTAGGGAAGAATGATCAAACCTCCCTTGGTGGCTCCAAATAACTGGGTGTTATTAAACAATCCAAAAACAAGGGAACCAGATGTGGTTCCTATAATTTCTAGGTCTCAAAGGAGAAAGATCCAATGAAGATACACCCAGTATCGGAGGGATCTAAAAGAAAGTGTGGAGAGCACTTCCATGGCACAAGCAAAAGACCAGATATATAGAGGGATAGGTTCGAGGCATGCTTCCAAGATTAAGAGGAGTGCTAGCATGGAGCAGTTGGCTAGAGTTTATGTTGAACTAAGAGCCAAAGAAAAATCCAGTTTAGCAGGCCTCGAGAAGGCTTTAATGGAAGGTGATGAAACAAATGAAGGGACTGAGCTAGGCCAAGAGAGAACATTAGCTGAAGATGAAATTTTTAAGGCTTTCATAGTTGAACAAACCTTTTTGGTTGACAAGCCAACGGAGGTAGATCACCAATAGGCTGTTTCAAAGGAACTTGCTAGCATAGAGGTACCAGAGTGCAGCATGGAAGATGCTTCTGAAATAACAGAACAAGCTAGCTTGGAAGGGAAACAAGTACAACAAACAAGTACATCTAGCAGTTCAGTTTGGCTCATTTCCTCTAATGCCAGTAAACATGGTATATATACTGCCACAGGAGTTCCAGGCTAAAGAGGGAAACAAAGAAGGTCAGGAAGATGACCATATTCCTGTTTCTAATGAAGATTCACAGGCCAGCATGATTTCAAGATGAGTCTGAAGTGGCCACACCAATAAAAACTGAAGAAGAAAGTAAGAAGGTGAGTATTAACCTCTCTTATCCCTTCGAGTACCCTACAACATCTATGACTCAGTTCGTTAAGCCCTTGTATGTTAAGACTTACTTCGATGGGATACAAATGTACAGGGTGTTAGTGGACAATAGGGCGACAGTGAACCTATTTCCAAAGTCCTCCTTGAAGAAATTGGAAAAAAGAACCCCAGATTAATCCCAACCAGCACAATCATTGCTGGTTTTGTTAGGAATAAGCAGATGGCCCAAGGTATTTTGCCCATCAACCTGAGTGTAAGAACTAGAGATTACATGACAGCATTCTTTGTTATAGACAGTAATGCCAAGTATAATGCTTTACTTGTCAAGGATTGGATCCACACCAACAAATGTGTGTCTTCCTCTCTACATCAGCAAATAATGATAGCATTATGCAATGGAGAGATAGAGGAGATCAACGCAGACCCCTAATCCTTTATTGCTTGTGCTGATTTTGCAGAGGCCAAGTTATACACTGAAGGAGTGACACCACTCAGTGTACTGAGGAAGCTTGATGGAACAGGCGAAGTGACGGCTGATGAGGAAGTAACACACCTGAAGAACTTAGTACAGAAGAGTGTTGATGAAGAGTTCATCACCAAAGATGACAATGATGCCTAGTTATAGACAAGAAGATAAGAACCAAGAAGCTATACCCTTGGCCTTAATCAAGTTTACAACATTGGACGTAAAGTCAAATAGACTAGAAGGTATAGGAACAAGAGAAGGAAGCCATGATGGTTAGCTGTAATCAGGAGCAACGAAAGGTCAAGCCTTTGGTCCTTGATAAGTATTGTGCATTGGACATTGATACAAAAGTCCAGGAAATACAAGAAGAAGAAGCCTTATGGACAGATTTTGTCTATGAGGAAGAAAGCAAAGATGTAAAACTAGAGAAGGTGGGAGCAGAACAAAATAAAGAAGTTGCTTTGAAGACAGAAGAAGTCAAAGAAGAAGCATCAACAAATGCTCAAGTACAAGACCTCTTAGAAGAAGTTAATTTAAGGGAAGGTTCTGCACAACAACCCACTTATATCAGTACTTGGTTAAGTCCTATTGATAGGAACCAGTTGTTGGTAGTCCTAAGACAATATAAGGATTGTTTTGCGTGGTCTTATAATGAACTGCCTAGATTGGATAGGTAATTAGTGGAACATAAGCTTCCTATAAGGCCTAATTTTAAGCCATACAAGCAGAAACTAAGACGGATGAGCCCTGAAGTGGTTTAGAAAGTGAAAGAAAAGATTCTTAGTCTCCTTATGGCAAGCTTTATTAGAATAGCCAGGTATGTTGAATGGTTGTCTACTATTGTGCCTGTGGTTAAAAAGAATGGCAAGATGAGGGTATGTATCAAATTTAGAAATCTGAATTTAGCAACTCCAAAAGATGAATACCCCATGCCTATAGTTGATCTATTGGTAAATAGTTCAGCAGGGCATAGGATTTTGTCTATGATGGATGGACATTTTGGTTACAACCAAATCTACATTGCAGAGGAGGATCCACAAGACAACATTTAGGTGTCCTGGGAATATTGGCACCTTTAAATAAGTGAAAATGCCATTTGGTTTAAAGAATGCTGGGGCAACATATCAGAGGGCAATGAACACTATCTTTCATGATCTTATTGGAGGATACCTAGAGTGTTACATTGATGATATTGTTGTAAAGTCCCAGTCTATGGAGAAACACTTTGTTCACTTGGTAGTAGCTTTCGAAAGAATGAGAAAGTTCAAGTTGAAGCTTAATCCTCTTAAATGTGCTTTTGGTGTATCAGTAGGAAACTTCTTGGGGTATGTAGTGCATAAGAAGGGAATATAGATTGATCAAAATAAAGCCAAAGTCATCATTGAGGCCAAACCTCTATCAAGTAAGAAAGAATTACAAAAGTTCCTTGGTCATGTTAATTTCCTTCGAAGATTTATTTCTAACACTGTAGGGAAAACTAAAGTATTTTCTTCTTTGTTAAAGTTGAAAAATGAAGAAGAGTTTGTGTGGACAGCAGAGCATTAAGCTGCTTTCGAAGGAATTAAAGTCTACTTGGCCAAGCCTCCAGTGTTGATATCACCAAGGAGAGACAAGCCCTTGAAGTTATACATTGCTACAACAAAAGATTCATTAGGAGTTTTCCTAGCTCAGGACAATGAAGAGGGCAAGGAGCAAGCATTTTATTACCTTAATAGGTTTTTAAATTCTTGTGAATGTAAATTTTCAGCTGTAGAAAAGTTATGCCTTACATTATATTTTGCAGCAATGAAATTAAGATATTATCTTTTGCCTACTGTTGTCTTGGTAATTGCAACCACATAATTAAGTACATGTTATCCTAGACCTATTTTGAGACGAAGAATTGGCAAATAGATATTAGCTCTATCAAAATTTCATCTAGAATATGTCCCCCAAAAGGCAGTAAAAGGACAAGTTTTGGCTAATTTCTTGATAGATCATCCATGTCAAATAGAAAGCCAAGAGATAATGGACCTTGGTATGGTCAATATTGAGCCATGGCAAATGTGATTCGATGGATCAAAAGCCAGTGGTTTGGTTGGAATTGGTGTTATAATTAAATCACCACAGGGGGTAGAAACCACACATGGTTTCAGAGTAGATGAAACTACTTGTTCCAGTAATCAAGCTAAATATGAAGCTTTAATAATGGGACTTGAGATACTTATTGGATTACAAGCTCATGTAGTTGGTGTATTTAGGGATTCCCAATTGGTAATCAACCAAGTAAAATGAATCCTCAAATGTCAAAGTGCAAGCATGTTACCATATTATGTTGTTGCACTGCATTTGCTTTCTGAGTTTCAGATAGCCAATGTGACTTATATCCCAAGATTTATGAACCATAAGACCAATGATGTAGCTTAAAAGGCCTCGAATTTCAAAAGAAACCCAAGTGGACATAAGTCAAGCAACATATCAGAAGTTAATACCACATTTAGCTAAAAAGGATATCATGGTAGAAGTTAACCAGAATAACTTAGAAGAGCATGATTGAAGACATCCAATCATTCAATATTTAACTGGCCCATCTTCGAAGGCTAGCATGAAAATTAAATTACAATCTATGTAATATATAGTGTATAATAATGCTCTTTACAAAAGGGGAGCAAATGGGTTGCTATTGGAATGTTTAGGGCTAAATGAAGTATTGACTGCTATGGTTGAAGTGCATGAAGGTATTTGTGGTACCCATCAGCATGGTGTGAAGACGAGGTAGTTACTTCGAAGGCATTCCTACTATTGGCCAACCATCCTAAAGGATTGCATAGAGTATGCAAAAGGATGTCAGGCATGCTAAAAGCATGGCATGATAAGACATGTGCCAATAGCTGATTTGCATGCAGTAGTGAAGCCATGGCCATTTAGAGGATGGGCAATGGATATGATAGGGAAATTATATCCACCTTCTTTCAAGTGACATTGTTTCATTCTAGTGGCCACAGATTACTTCACTAAATAGGTTGAAGCTAAGCCTTATAAGGCTGTGGATCAGACTGAGATTATTGGATTTATCAGAGAATTAATCCATAGGTTTGGTATCCCCCAAACCATAACTATAGATAATGGGACTATGTTTGATGGAAAGTTGGTGAAGTCTTTCGCAGCAGAATTCGAAATTAGTCTTATTAATTCCATCCCTTATTATGCACAGCAAATGGCCAAACAGAATCTTCTAACAAATCATTGAAAAAAGAAATACAAAGAGTTGTGGAAGATAATCCTAGGGATTGGCATAACTTGTTATTAGAAGTATTATGGACGTATAGGACTTCTCCAAGGTCAAGTACGGAAATCACTCTTTATACCTTAGTATATGGACTTGATGTAGTGTTGCTTGTGGAGATTAATATCAAGTCCTTGAGGGTGAAGTGCCAAGATCAATTAATTTCTGAACAGTACCATCAAAACATGTTCTTGGAAGTACAGAATATAGATGAAGCTAGAATATTGGCATTAAATAGCATTTTTTTCCAAAAAAAAAAAGAAGGCAACCAAGAGCTATAATAAGAAAGTTAAGCACATCAGCTTTGATGAAGGTGACTTGGTATGGAAAACAATACTTCCAATAGGCATTAAGACCCATAAATTTGGCAAATGGTCACCTAATTGGGAAGGACCGTATTAGGTTCATAGGGTCTTGCCTAGGGGAGCCTACCATCTAAGAAACCTAAATGGTTATGTGCATCCCAAGAGAATTAATGGCAGGTACTTGAAGTCTTATTATCCAACTGTGTGGGAAACATAAGAAGTGTAGAAAGTGCTAAATAATAGAATGATAAAAGCACGATACACTCACATAGATAATAAAAGGTTTTCATTTCATAAAGAATTAAGTACATGTAACCACAAATTGGCCCAGAAATAAGTACAGTGTTTTAATTGTTCCCTTACAATTGATTTTCTACTTCTAAGGGTTGGGAACAACTGAATGGTTGTAGTCATGTCATGCCTTCTGTCAGTCAACCCTTGGCTAGTAATTTGCAGCTTTTTAGCAGTTCGATCCAAGGCTAAGTTGACTGTTGCTAGCTCTTCCTCCAATTGGGCCTTCTTCTCCAAAAATTAAGTTTGAAATTGAGAGGCATCGGAGTATTATCCCTTGAGTTCAAATATCTCCGCATGTATGTAGGAGACAAACTTCTTGTCTTTCAATAGTCTCTCTTCCGTAGACTTAGCCATATAGGAGATATTGATAAAAAATTTATGGTGGCTGTTGCTTAGGTCAAATGACTTGAGATGGCTATGTTGGAGTGCTCAAGAGCTTTGCAACATTAGAGAAAACCATTCTTAATTATGGGTCTTTGTAAGGCTTCGAATGGGATCCTTGAGAATGATGTCAGCAATTCCAAACAAACACCTAAGTCCACTGGAGGCAAAGAGACTTTTCTGACAGTAGAGGAACTCTTAAAGATTTCCTGGAGGGAGTCAGCAAGGACCAATGGTTCAGCCTCACTGCTGGTTGGTTGAGCTGAGGAAGGCATGTCAAATAGGTTAGCCAGTCGGGCTTCAAAAATGTCCATCTCCTCCTCTGACATTGGAAGTGTAGAGGAATCACTAGTGGAAGGAAAAGATGGCTGCATGAGGGTAGAGGAAGGAATAGAGGAATCCCTAGCAGTGTTTATTGTCCTAGCCACCAGCAAGTCAAGAGAAGGAGGACTAAAGTTGGGTGGTGGGGAGGAAAGTGGTAAGCCATCAATGACTTCCTTGTGAGAACCAGTTATCATTAAAGATGAAGTGACTATTGGAATTCTCTCAGGTGATAAAGGGACAGTCAGGACTATTATTGGAGGAGTAAAATGAGATTAGATTGTAGACACCCCATTTTTGACGGCCCTTACGACTTGTACGTCCTCACATGCACAACTGATGATGAGTTTTTATGCTCGCCAAGTGCTCGAAATTCTCAGCGAAATGCCACAACTTTGAGCTTTCAAACCCTGTACCTTTCTTGTCCCAATTTTCGACCAAGCCTAGATTTTCCAGCCTGTAGCCTCTGGTGGCCTGTCGACCACCCCTTTTAGGCTGCCGCCTATCACTTTTGGGTTGCCGGCTGGCCACCAGTGTATTTTGTAAATATTTTATGCTAGTTGTGCCAGCTGTTTGCACAGATGCATACATCTATCCCCACGTGTAGGGTTGGATCTCCTTGAGAGAATTTCATGTTTTCTATATATAGAAGCCCCCTCTCTCATATTTAAAGGTTAGAAAATTTTGAGATCAAAAATTTTTCTCTTTCTACAATTCTCTCTCTCTCTCTCTCTCTCTACCAAATTCCTACACTTTTGCTTATAAATCTTCAACCTTTGCCTATACACCCTTAACCAAATCTTCTCATCTTTGAGCTGAGGAATTCTTGAGCTTGGTTTGAGCTCTTGAGGGTGTTCTTTGCATGGTTTTGTTGCTTGACTTGCTTCTTCTCTTCAAGAGGTATATGGCTTTACCTATTTGCTTGCTTTCTTTACTATTTTTCCTACTATTTTTCCATTGTTTTGGGCTATCAAAACTTTGTGTTTTTGGGTTGAAGCTTGGGTTTAAGGCCATTAAAGGTTAAAGGGTTGCTAGCTTTTCTTTGTACCTTGTTTTGGAGGCCTTTGCCCTTGTGTTTCCCACCCTTTTACTATCTTTTTCCAAGCTTTTAAATACTGATTCTCAGAGTTTTTTCAGTGGCCAAAATCATGTTTTGAATTTCAAATTTGGAGGGGTTAGCCTCCCCTCCTTGTGTCTTGCTTACTAGCCTAGTTGATATCATGTTTTAGCATATTAATCTAACTATGTTTAGCTCAATTCCAGTATGTTTTAGGACTGCTTTTAACCTATTTTAGCATTGTTTTGGGCTGTTAGTTGCATTTGAGATTTGTTTTGCATGCTTATAGTATAATAGTCCTCATAAGCTTGGTGTTCTAAGCCTTAGACACCATCTTGTTTGAGTTGATAACATTTATTTATGCTTTTCTCACTCATTTTCAGCACTAATTATCTCTACAACCCCCTTTCTTTCTTGGCTTTTTTTTTTTTGCTTTAAAAGTGGTTCAAACTATTTGTTTGTTTAAAGCATGAGATTGAGATGTCATGCTTAATGGTTTAATCCCTTAGGGGGTTCATTACCAACGGCATGATGTCTTTATCATGCCTAAAACAACTTTTGGTTTGAGCCCTCTTTTTATTAGAGAACTTAATCTCACAATTTGGATTCAATTGATTAAAGGATGGAAAGGTAAACTAAAGTAAGTAACTAAAATTGGGACTAAAAGTGAACAAGATAATAATTTGGTTGTGTTCAATCGGATGTTAATTAAACACATGAAAACTTGAACCATTTCATACTCATTAGTGATGAAATGATTTAAGGTTCCAAGGTCACCGCTTCCTTTGATCATTCATGAAAAGGGAGGAGGTTTATGTCTTGTTTTCCATTTATTGAACTTGCACACTTGGTTTCACAAGCCATCATGTAATGAAATTGCATCCATTGATGGTTTGCGAACCGAACTTGCTACTCATTTGATTTGCTCATGAAAATGAGGGGTGAGTTGTGCAAACAAACCCTTGAAATACCCTGTATATGCTCTGTTTGTCCTCTGTTGCAGCAAGATGAACCTGTGTAGCAATGGCCAGTAGATGGTCGGTAGGTGGCCGGCAACCTTCATCACTGGCCGACTGGCCACTGATGCAAAATTGAGCAGTGTGTTGGTAAGGTGGAGCAGAGTTGTTCTGGAAGTGGGCAACAGTGTTGGTGTTCAACTGTGCAAACAAAGGCATTCAGAAGCAAAACGGTGGTTTTTTCGAGTGGAAGCTGAACATGCGCATGAACATCCCTAGTTTCCCGAGGTGGAATAGTTAGCTTAATATTTAGATTGTTTAGATTACTTAATTATTTTAATTACACTTGCGTTGTAATTATTTAATTAATTAGTTAACTAGTTAGTTAGTTAAATAATTTGTTGTAATAACTAGTTAAGTAGTTTAGTTAGTGTCATGACCCGAACCCGCCCCCGTGGCTTAATGACATAACCGACCAATAATCATGAGATTACCTACGGCCTCAAACCAAACCAAACGTATTTTAACAGAGTTCATGGGGGCCAAACGGAAGCAATTTGAAACTTTGTCCATAGAGCCGTGCTTATATGCACATCCTTACATACATATGTTAATAACTCACATCAGAAAATGCAATAACATAAAATTCTGTACAAATAGGATCACTCAAATCTAAGTCAGCCAAACAAAACTACATACAAACACATTCAAAGACTTCGCCAACCTGACAAAATATAAATACATAACAAAAGGGCGAAGACGTGTCTCGTGCGTGAGACGCAAGGCCTGACTCCTCAAAACCTTAGTTGTTCCAAACTGACTTCCCTGAGGCTAGGTCTGAACCTCTCTTGGCTCACCTACAAACACATGAATGAGTGTGAGCAAAAGCCCAGTGAATAATATCAAATAAAGAATATACATTGGAACAATATACATCAAACGGCCTTGGGCCCAATTTGCATTTCTAACTAATACATACATACATAGACATATGCAACTTAAGTAACTGAGGTTCCAAACATATCATACGGCCTCGGGCCCAATTCATTCATGTCCATCGGCCTTTGGCCCAATCGTCTATGTCAATCGGCTTTCGGCCCACATTTTATTAAACAGCCTTCAGCCCATATACAATTTCGTGTCAAATGGCCTTCGGCCCATATACACTTTCGTGTCAAACGGCCTTCGGCCCATATACACTTTCGTGTCAAACTGGTCTTTCAACCTTTGAAACTAGTATTTAAGCCTTTCAAACTTGTTATATCAAACTGGCATTTAAGCCTTTCAAACTGGCATTTAAGCTTTTCAAACTTGTCATATCAAACTGGCATCTAAGCCTTTCAAACTTTCATTTCAAACTGGCTCATAGGCCTTTCATATCAAACTGGCTCATAGGCCTTTTATATCAAATTGGCTCATAGGCCTTTTATATCAAACTGGCTCATAGGCCTTTCATATCAAACTGTGTCCACCATTCAAATTAATGAACTTTACAAAACTTACATAGGAGTAGCAATTGGACAATAACATATGTCAGATATTACTCACAGTGATCGGCTTGTGAATTTGCCCTGGAGTTTGACCCTACATATCACATAACACATATGGGTCACAATTAATTCAATCCGTTCTTTAGTTCACGTATTCCTCTTTAGGCTTCATTCTTATCTCTTTAATTCAATTACAATGCTCAATGCATGCCTAAGAGTGCTTGGAAGTGAAAGGGAACGAAAAACAAAACACAGAATGCATAAACAAAATTTTAACAAAACAGAGTCCCCACTCGAGCATTGACTTCCCCACTCGAGCGGACCCTTAAGGCTTGCAAAAGTGCTGGTTGCGTCAAAAATACGCTTGAGCGTGAAATAGGGAGCTCGAGCGGAAGTCCTGTCTAAAAGGTTCCCCGCTCGAGCGTGAAATTATCTGCTCGAGCGAACATCCAAGTCTGCAAAAATGCTGGGAGCACGAAAATCACGCTCGAGCGGCAGGTTCCCCGCTCGAGCGGACATAAAATTTCTGGGTTTTCTAGATTGAGTTCTTGAGCTCCCTTCAACATTTAAACCATCATTTCTTCCCTTTAATGGCTCCAATTTCACATATACTTGTACTAACATGGTATAAACACCAAAACACATCTTCGTGGAGCCCAATTTCATAAATCAAATGCATGCATGGCTCAATTTAGTTCAAGCTCAATTCTATCATACACATTCATGCATTCAAAGCTCCTATCTTTAATTATTCAAACATGCATGCTAATCTTGACTTCATTTCCATTCCAAATAATGCAAATGGTGTTCATTTTCATGGAGCTCAACAAAAACATGCTTGCATGTATGATTCAACACTCACATTTCCATATTCAACTTAATACATGCTTGATTATGCAAAATCATGGTGATCCTACACATGCATGTACACATTAGCTTCAAATTCATCAATTGTAGCACAACTCTTGTTCTTGATCACCAATTAATCTTTAATTCACAAAATTACAAGTTCAATCTCATGAATTTACTCACCTAGGAGTTTAATCTTCCAAACCCTAGTCAATTCTTGGACTTAATCTTCAAGATTCCCAAGCCTTGAGCCAAAACCACACAACTCTTCCCCTTCTCTCTCTAAGGCTGACCCTCTCTCTCTCTCTATTCTTGTGTTCAAAATCAGCCAAAGTGTTAAAAAGGAGGGGAATTGAAGTGTAATGGCCTTTATGTATAAGCCCACTAATCAAGTTTAATAATAATAAATAATATGGCACTAATTCATTAATTAAATCAATTTAATCTGGCCTGAATCAGTTTTTCAATTAAATTTCACCGTAGGCTCTAAAAATTATGCCAATCACAATGGCGTAACCAATTTTGGGTTCTGTGGCCGATAAGGCCTCCAATTTAATTTCCAAAGCGGTAAAATCAAACAGATATTCCTACGGTAAACAGATAGAAATTCAAAACCACATATTTTCACATAATGGCATACAAAACCATGTTAAACACATAATCATATACAAATTAAGGACCAATTAGCATAATACGGAACAGGGGTATCACAGTTTTCCCCCCTTTGGGAAGTTTAGTCCTCCAAACTTAATTTACGTTTAGCAAAAAAAAAAAAAAAAACAATTCGGAATACCTTCTTATTCAATGGTTCCAATCCTTTTGATAGTTAGCTGCTTAGCCTCAAAATCGATCAACACTCTGCTCTTCATCAGTCAAAGACTCAACTTTCCTCCATACAAGACTTGTATGGTGTCACACCAAAACTAGAGTGTAGGCTGTGGTTGTAAGCAAAGTCTGCCAACAATGGATAAATCTCCCAAACTCCCCGAAAAATCTACTACACATATTTGGAGCATTTCTCTCAAAAGTTCTTTCTAATTATACATCGATTTTCGGATGGAAAGCAGCGCCGAGTCACAATTCAGTCCCCATTGGCTCTTGAAGGCTTGTCAGAACCCGAACACATTTTAGGGTTCCTGTCTAAACAATAGATATTGGGACCCCATACAAACAAGCAACCTTATTGATGTAACAGCAGCTAATCTACAAGCATACAAGGATTTCACATGGAGGAAACGAGCAATTTAGTAATCCCATACATAAAAACTCAAACGGGACTTATACCTTAGGTGTCCGAGGTAGTCTCACAATGAAATTCGTAGTTACATATTCCTATTTCCATTCCGAAATAGACAGAGGTTGCAGTAGTTCTGCCAATATCTGTTATTCAACTCTGACTTGTTGGCACTTAAAACATTTAGACGCAATTTCAACAATTTTCTTCTTCACAATAGGTCACCAACATCTAACTTTACCATAGGAGTTCGGTCTATTCCCTTGTCACAAAAGTTCAATTCATTCTCCAACAATTCTGCAATTCATAATCCGATTTGGCATTTAATTCGGTTTCTCATCACAGTTATTCAAGGTTAATCAAAAGTCTTCAGGAATTTAAAGTGAATCCAGGCACAAATCCCCGAGTCAACAAGGATAACAACGAAACAATCCACCACACGACATACGTAACTCATGTATCCCCATAGTACCAATTGTAAGGTACAATAACACTGAAGCAGTCCATTTCTAACATAATACATGTTCCCTCAATCATCCTACAGTTTACAATTCAGTTTAATATTCAATTCTCGCCCATCGAAGTCTCCACATCATCTAATAGTTGTCCAAAGCATAAGACAATTCATGCATTAATCCCCATGACGTCAAGGGTAATGTCAAAACAATCAATTACATGTCAAACACAATTTACACATCTTCAGATAATCAGGGTTTCTCAAAGTTTCTTGGATGTTAAAACATCTACGTAATACTAAAGGATGACATTCCGGACAAAACAAAAGAATAATCATCTTAGAATCAAAGCACACCCATTCATGACCATCGGTGGCTGACTTGAGATCGATTAGGCAAACCCACCCGTACAAAGCCGTTGGTGGCAAAAGTGATTCTCAACAAAAGTGCTACATAGGCTTAACGTCCCCTAGCACGAAAGGACGTCTCAAGAATGTCATCAAAACAAACGCAATATCACTTACTATAACCTGATTTCCCAAAACCCGATAACACTTGAAGCAAACACATGAAACATATTCTGATTAGTCGAGGATAAATATTTAGTACGGTTCATAATCAAATCAATCTGTTGTCATCAGTTTCCATAGTGTCAGACAAGCAAGAATACGACAACACACCAGCATTGTTCCTTAAGACACCCAATCACTGGATTTGCACAATTCAGTTCATTTATGACACATATGTCCTCAATAGTTGAAGGTTGGTTCTCAGTGGTGTTCATGGTTAGATCAATCTGTTGATAGTCCACAAGGGTCTTTCAAATAAGTCAAGTATTCCAACGGATTCAAGTTTTGGGTCTATCAGTTTTTCTGCCAAGAATAATCTGGCCATTTATTTATAAACCATCCATGATCCCTCTTAACAAAATCAACTCAGATAGAGACTCTTATCAAATCAACCCAAGCAAGGTTCTTGTCAAATTAAATCAAACAAAGATTCCATCACATTATATCCAATAAGGGTTCTATTAGGTCGAATCAGACAAAGGTTCTATTGGATCGAATTAGATAAAAGTTTTCTCAAATGGGGTATTTAGTTTTGTAAGGCACACTTTGTTTACTTAGGTACATGGTTGATAATTTCACAACTGTCCTAAGTTCATCAGTTCTCAAAGTCAAATCGGAGTCATTTATCACAACTGTTCACATCAAAGTATTTCAAGTCATGTACAATATGGGATTGTTCACATAAGCTCAAGTGTAGTTGCAATTGCAAGCATTCATATCAGGAGGTATAAATCGTAATCAGGATAGCAGTTCTCAAATAGGTCTTATATGCAAGCACATGGTACACTGCGGCACATTTAACAAAGTTCTTTGGTTACACATAATATATAGGATTCGTCACACAGGGGTTCCAAATCAGTCACAAAACGTAGGCTTACGAGTCAAGCTCAGTTTAGTCACGTAGTTCAGTCAATTTTCTACCAGTTCCACATACATGATCAGTAATTTGCAGAGATTATTATTTGGGGTGCTCAACTTAGTTATACAATCACAAGGTCACAATTCCAGTGGTTTAATCATTGACGACAGTAGTATAACAAATCACCCTGAGCATAGGTTTAGATGTACAGGTACATGTGTAGAGTTAATCAATATCCCAATACCTATTTCACAATTTTCCCAAATGAAACATATACATTCAATGAATATGGTATCGATCTGATGGGTCTAACCAATCTAGATACACATGCAGTAGATATGAAGGAATATGCCGATCCAAATCAAATAATATCCCAAGCAAAAATGTACACATGTACTAATTCAGAACCAATCAACACATAGACATTCGTTTATAAACAGTATAGATACTTGGGATAACGGTTGCAGTATTCTGAGTGCTTTTTGGGACGAGTGCAATTACTCTATCTCGATTAGCAATTCCTACCATTGGTACAAATTCAACTGAGGCAGAAGATTTATTCACATTTGTTCAGTTCGGGGACAGTTCCTTACCATATGGTCCATTTTACCACATCTATAACGAGCCCCAGAAAATCTGATAACAAACTCTTCGGTGTTTCTTACATTGGTGGTGGCAAAGGTTTTTGTCGTAGCGGCAACTGACGCTGTTGTCTTAAGATCTCTGCCATTTCTTGTACTACTCTTTCCAGACTATCAAGTCGAGCTGTGGAAGAGCCTCCTAATCCGTATGCCCTTACCTTATCCATACTCTACACAAACTCTCATTAAACCTTGCCAATTACTGGGATATCCAATACAAAAATAAATACAGATACACATGGGTACATTCGCACATAGGCACATTGTTATATTCTCATTTCACATAACGTACGCAATTAATCACATACGTAACAGATAATTGCATACTTATCAAATATCGCATGCTGAACATTTACTAAGTAATTATATACTCAAATCATGTTCATATTTCACATAGACACCCATTGGCAGAGTCGAATGCACATAAGCAACTTTTCATGGTTCATTTGTTCATGTATGTGCATTATAGCAAAACAAACTTGTTGTATGCATTAGTGTAACAATTCATATCTCATATTCAAATCATATGTGGTATTTCCTTTAGCGTAACATATCATGTTGGTCAAGCATAACAAGTTCCATAATGGAACCCTCGGTGTCGGGTAACATATCTCATTCATAGGCCACGGTATTGTTTCCCCCGGGTGAGGGCCTATGCCACGGTATTATTTCCCCCGGGTTAGGGCCTCATGGCCATAAGCCACAGTATTATGTCCCTTGGGCAAGGGCCTCTGCTAAGGACACCACAGTTATGTTCAAGGAAAATTTGGCCAATCTTTCTTTCACACAAAACATAGCATTTCAGGGAACTTGTCATTTTATATCATTAGAAAATAATTAAAGTTAAACATGACTTCACAGAGTTATTACTTACTATCTGATTAAACTTGCATTATAATTTATATAAAAGATTCAAAAGTATGCATATACCAGAGAGCATACATATTCAAATGGAAATTCACAGATTTGTAGTACATAACTGTTCATATCGAAATACTTAAGCATATTCTTGATGCCTTCAAATTCATATTTATCACATAAATGCATCCTAGATCTTTTCTAGACGCTTATTGCTCTTTTGGACAAGTGTGTGAGTTATTAACTTGTGCTCTGATACCACTCTGTCATGACCCGAACCCGCCCCATGGATTAAGGACATAACCGGCCAGTAATCATGAGATTACCTACGGCCTCAAACCAAACCAAACGTATTTTAACAGAGTTCATGGGGGCCAAACGGAAGCAATTTGAAACTTTGTCCATAGAGCTGTGCTTATATGCACATCATTACATACATATGTTAAGAACTCACATCAGAAAATGCAATAACATAAAATTCTGTACAAACAGGATCACTCAAATCTAAGTCAGCCAAACAAAACTACATACAAACACATTCAAAGACTTCGCCAACCTGACAAAATATAAATACATAACAAAAGGGCGAAGAAATGTCTCGTGCGTGAGACGCAAGGGCTGACTCCTCAAAACCTTACTTGTTCCAAACTGACTTCCCTGAGGCTGGATCTGAACCTCTCTTGGCTCACCTACAAACACATGAATGAGCGTGAGCGAAAGCCCAGTGAATAATATCAAATAAAGAATATACATTGGAACAATATACATCAAACGGCCTTGGGCCCAATTTGCATTTCTAACTAATACATACATACATAGACATTTACAAGTTAAGTAACTGAGGTTCCAAACATATCATACGGCCTTGGGCCCAATTCATTCATGTCCATCGGCCTTTGGCCCAATAGTCACTACAAGAAATTGCATTTTTCGCAACGTAACAAAATATGTTGCTAAAAGGGAAAATTCGTTGGCAAAGAGATTTGCCGACACACAAAGCTACGTTGGCAACCCGTAGGCAAAAGTGAGTTGGCAAGAGTATTTGCCGACGAAATTATGATTGCATTGGTAAAAGTAATGCCTTTAGCGACGAACATAGTCGTCGCTAAAAGCCTCCATCCATCGTCGGTAATTTACCTTGCGTTGGTAAATGTCATTCAAATATGATGATTGTGTGGCACTTTTCGCAACACAAATTTGCATGGGCAAAAAATATACTTTTAGCAACAACATATACGTCGGCAAAAGTAAACTTTTGGCGACACATTTACGTAGGTAAATGTTGCCATCTGCCGACGATTTGTTTGTCGCTAAAGCTTTACTTTTGGCAACGACAAATTGACATTGGCAAAAAATACACTTCTACCAACACAATATGAGTGGGGAAAAGTAACTTTTAGCAACACATTTACATCGGTAAATGTTGCCATTTGCCAACGATTTGGTTGTCGATAAAGCTTTAGTTTTGGCAACGACAAATTGACATTGGCAAAAAATACACTTTTAGCAACACAATACGAGTGGGCAAAAATAAACTTTTAGCTACACATTTACCGACAAGTTATTTGTCGAGAAAGCTTCACTTTGTAACGACGACAAATTTGCAACGGCAAAAATAATTGAAACTCATTTATAATTTTTTAAAAGATTTACAGATTTACAAGAGGCATCCCTCAGGCACCACTATAACAAACTAATAACATGGATATGAAATCACACAAAATACCCCCTCCATACCCTCTCCATACCCTTCCAGCCAAAACACCAGCAGTTGCCCGAACTTACACCTAATAACAACCCCCGTTAATGAAAACCTGATCTATTACAGATTGGACAAAACATCTTGCACCCTTCCAAACATCAACAACACCAGCAAACATCCAACAACAACACAGCAGCACCTCATAGTAACAAACAACATCACAAAGATCACCACAAAGATCTCAAAGAATAAAGAAAGAACATCACAAAGAACACCAGAAAAATAGTAGATCAGCAAACTGATTCAACACAGATCATCGCCAGTTCAGAAAACCATTTCAACTTAGCAACCCAAACAAAATCATATAACCAAATCAGAATTGACGCAACAGTTTACCTCATTTACTAGAACAGTCAGAAAACAAATCAAACAAAACCAGCAACAAAACAACTCAACCAAATCAGAAATCAGAACAAACAGATCACATCAATCAAAAGTCGCATCGAGGCGAGCACACGAATCAGAGCCAATCAGCACCAGATTTTAATTTTGCTGCAATTTAAAAAAGAAAAGTAGACATTAACAATAACATTATCTAATATGATATTAGAACACCTAACATAAATAAAGAAAGAAAAAAGGGCCATTCCACTGTGCCAATCCGTGTTAAATTGGGTTAAACACCTATCCAATAGTTTTGTTAGATTACTCTCTCTTCCTAGGAGACTGGCATCTGAATTGATAACCAAAGAAATCTTTACGAAGTGAAACAATCATAATATCTGATTAAAAGAAAAAAGGTTGTTCCCACTGCGCAAGTCTCTCGCTTACCCCACTTCTTTTATAAGATACGTAGTGCATTCTCAACTTCTATTTATTTATTCTTTTTTTTTGTGCATTTGAAGAGGCCGACTCGATGATTTAAACCCGTACACAATCTTTGGCGATGGTGGACAAAGACTTGCCATCACACCATATCGAATACATGGAAAAATAAGGTACTAATTGGCAAGTAACTTGAGCACCAAACAAAGTGAAAAATTAAATATGTCTTTACAAAACATATAGGAGAATAGAAGAAGTTATAGCAACAATAATTTATGAGATACCGAAGAACTCCCTAATAAAGAATAGGATGCTCCAAGAGAGCAAACAAATAGACAAGAAGAAAAGCTTCTAATCATTTTGTGAAAAGTGCATAGGGAATGCAGACTAATTTATCCATGTCAGAAGTATGCAAAAGCTAATTAACAAGCTAAGAACCCCAACAATAAATTAAAACAAAATATACTATATTTAAGATATCAAAAAAAACCTCAATGTCTTCACAACTTGAATCCAAAGGGCATAATGCTTTCAATAGCATGAGCATCTAAGCCGACATCGCTTGGAGCTCATATGCACGTGTCGCAACTCATGAGTGGGATGTCGATAATACTTCAAACAAAGATTGACACTGCAACAAGGAAAGAAATTAAGAATGTATAGTCAACACATAAAAGCGGAATTGAATTCTAATGATGTTGACACAGAAAAGCATATACTTTCTTGTCTATGATGCCTACATATATTTTGGTGATGACATACACATACAAAACCAAAATAATAATAATTAATATAGCAAGCAGTGCATATAGAAAAGCAGGGAAGCAGTAAATGGAAGAATGCCACTAGCAGGGAAACCTGAGAACATAAATGAATAAAATAAATCAGGCTCAAATCGCATCACAAGTATCAACTCCAAAGAGCGAATGCATACCCTAGAGACACATGATTTAGGTTCAACATAATTTAAGGATATGGTATAGACCCAGAAGGATGGGGTTGAGGCAGAGTCGTAGAGAAAGAGGAAACTTTGGCTTATCATTTATAGCGATCCCATTTAACAGCAAGTACCACCACAAATACTCAGCCACCTAAGTACAAAACTGATTTAGATGGCTAAGGTATAAGACGTGTCCTGAAAATGCCAAAAGACCTACCTCGTAGCACATCGGCTTTTCTCACCGCTATCTCAAAGGCGATATTTTCATAAGTGTCAGAATCGCATATGCCTTGAAGGAAGAAAAAATTCAGTACAAGTTCAAACTAGAAAAGAAATGAGTGCTGGGCAATAAAATCATCAATTGTATTACCTGTCAAAAAACAAAAAAAAAAAACAAAAACAAAAAAAATTCAAATGTATCAAATCTTAAAGAAACACTCCTTTCAATAAATTATAATCAATTATATGCATGTGCATATTAAAGAGATTCAAAGTTGCTAGTTTTTCCTTTTTCAGTTCTTAGATTACTCAAGGGCTCTCAATCAAAACTGAGTCATCGAATACAAAATTTGGATACTCCATACCATAGGAAGAGACAATCACTCAAGTGCAAGGCTCATGCCCAAGTTGCCTTTTCCATTTTTGAGCTGTTAATTTCAACTTGCAAAATGAATTACTATCGTAAAAAGCAATAATGAGTCTCGATACTTAATCGGTTCTTGATTTCTTCTCTTCATCGAGTCTTTGGAGATGACTTCGGGTCATGCAAAGAGTTCCGCATGATCATATCATATTTACTTGCTTCCAATTTTGTATTGCTTATCAATCCAATTTGTTCAATATTTTCTTCCCATTGGTGAGGCGAAATGCGATTCTTTGGAGCATCTAGGCTAGGAGGTTTGTTGCAAGCATTTGCATGCTGTTTATTACAAAAGAAATTAAATCAAGTAACGAAGTGCGTTTCTATTTTTCTGGAGGTACACCCTAGAAACATGCAGAAAGGACGAATTTTTCATATATAAAGCAAAGAGATGACCTCAACTCTAAACACTTATTTGTGTTCTAGTATCACCAACAGATATGGAAAAAGTGCTCATACAACAGCAAGAATGTGGTAACAGAAGAAATTTATATATATTTCTGCACACTATAACCTTTATGCACAAAATACATAAGGTTTCATTAGTGTTTCTAATCTTCTCTTTTCATTTTTATTTTGTCTTTTGATTATTTGTTTTTTGTTTTTGTTTTTGTTTTTGTCTTTTTTAGCATTGGTTGCTGAACATAGCATCCTCCCACTTAAACAGAAGTCAGAATTTAGAGAAGAGCAATCACCTGAAAGTTTTTTAATCTCAAATTACCAAATTAACTTAATTTTTTGCAAGTGTAATTTACATTCTCATTCCATCTCAAACTTTCTGTAAAACTAACACTAAAGTGTCTTTGAAGGAGTCAAAGTTAAAACCAAGAGAGACCTCCACCTCCTGAATTTTACCCCAGATTCTATCATACCCACACTTTAGCCAAAAACAACAGATGCTTGACCTTCTCTCGACAATTTTTTTGTGAGTCCCGCATTGAACCAAAAAATAAATAATAATAATAATAAGTATGCAATGGAGCCCAACGTGAAAATTAAGGAGTATAAATTGGTCATAATTGCTATCAAATCCAAGTAAAAATAGGTATTTTTCAAAATTGAGTTAGGTTTTTACAGCTGAGGCAGGTTTTGAAAAATAAATTTCCGGTCAGAGTAGTGCAAATAGCTTATGTAATTCTTCAGTTAAATCAATTGAACGTGAATGTTTTAATCCAAGCAGATGAAATCATATATATCAATGTCGATTAACCAATCTAACTATGTAGAATAAGATACTTAAAAAAATATATGTAGAATAACATAGAGCGATCACAAAAGAGACAAGGTTTTAATACGGAAAATCCAAACTCAGTAAAAAACCATGAACCTAGGGCATCCACTAGTATCCAAAGTTCAAGTACAACTTAAAACATTAGATGCCAAGATCCTACCTACTGCGACACTAAGAGCAATTCCATGGAAAATCTTTGCACATTCACTATTTGCATCCACCACATGAACCTCATCATGCTCCAAACGGTGATCAATGCACACGACCTAAATCTATATGCAATATGAGCTATACCAAACAAACCTCTTCCAAAACTCACACTCATAATAGATCTAGCAAGTCCTCTTAGGACTATAAAAGATAGAAACCTAAGTAACTAAAGAATATAAAATCACCAAGATGTGTTCAAACAATCGACCATCGAGTTTGAATGGTGAACAAACTGGTCAAGAACAATATGCAACGCATATTATTCTGAAACAGTCTGCCCTGTGTTCAAACAGACAATACACTGGTATTGTTACCACACACACACCACACAAAACCAAAAAAAAAAGGAAAAAACCTCAAAGGGTGGGCATTCTCCGACTTCAAAGAGGAATTGAAGATCACACGTCTTTGTGCGAGAATAATATTGGCCTCTTCAACTTCCTCCTTTATGATAGGCTCTGAAGCAGAGCAGCCCAACCTTTTCTTTTGCAACATAAGGTCACTTCCATGTTGCAAACCAGCTGAGCTTGATTCTTTGACAATTACATCAACGTACTATCTGATTGCCATGGAAAAATAAAAGACATCATTTAGTTTATCAAGAATTATTTTCTCAAATGCATTCTTCAACATAACTTATACAATAGTGAAGTATTTACCTATGCTTGATAAACAGAAGGCAATTTCATTCACTGTAAATACTCACCGGAAAATTTTCAAAATATAAGTCAAAAAGATTCAAGGCCAACCACAACAATAATTTCTTTGACATCTCATTTATCCAAAGTTTGGAGGGTGGGTGATTGACAAAGGGTGGCTATTTATACTGTTGCACTATAATTCACATCTGCATGGGGGTGACAGGTCATAAGAGTTTCCAGTTTCACCCTCTATCAGTTAGATAAAACCTTAACAGGGATGATTTCAATCAATAAAGAGAAGCTGGGATTTGCGGTGATCTCTTCATTAGGTATGTGCCCAGTCAACCCCTCCCAAGCATCCTATGTAAACGGGGAAAAGCATGAGTAAGGGGGAGTCACTAGCATTTTTTGGGGGTGTAGGGGGGACATGTGGTGAAGTAGTGCACTTGTGTTTACTGTCATTATTACTCCTAAGTAGCCTTTTTTCCTACTCATTTGTGTACTTCACTGCAGGTCTCATGACCTGTTATTGACCATCAACTGGACATGCTCAAATTTCACTCTACTGATTCTATATTATAAGGGATTACAACAAAATGTTAAAGAGCATCAGGCCTAACTCAAGCAAAGCTAGATACTTCTTCAATAACAGTTTATGCAATAAGTGTTATGCTTACTAAATCAAGTAACCAGTATGAGCTACCTTAACTTTTATTGTGCAAAATATATAGTTCCCCAGGAAGCAAAAATTGCAAGAAGAGGAAACGACCTTATAGTAATGACTTGAGTCCAACACATTACATTACTTTTTTGTTGGCCAACTAGAACATGATAAAGTTTGTTACAGTAAAATACTCCAACATGGAAAACATAGAGGATTAGAAATCGATGGTAGACCACTTCACCGTGTAAGAGAGAAGGTTGAGAAAGATAGTTAAGTTCGACATACAGGTAGTTTGTAGGTCGATTATACTGAGGTGTTGAGCATGTTAGTGAGTGAGGTTTGTCATTTGTGTGTTTGTAAAGAGTTAGTTAGGGAACGTACTGAGGTGGAATTGGCAGGTGCATAAATAGAGAGGCTGTGTGTTTGTATCAATTGAGCAAGAATGGAATAAATTAATCAACATCAACTTTAATTAAACATGCTGTTCTTTATTCTTAAAGAGCCAGTTTCCTGAAGAACCACCACTTGAAGCCTTTGATGGGACTGTCATTAGCTTATCCTGCCACAATATAAGCAGCAAATGTTACATGAGGCCATCCCTAAAATATTTGCCTCCAAAATTTCTTACACAAATGAACCACCCTTTTACCTGACCAAAGCCAGCATTAACAAATGCATTAACAAATGTAGCTGCCAAGAATGTGCATTCAACCATCTTTTGCTTGTAGGAGTGCCTCCTTCATAATTGGCAAAGTAATTCCTACTACCTGTCATTGAAGAATGTGTTAAGTTGAGTGTAGTTACCCATTGTATATCTGACAGATGGCCAAGAAACACTAAACAGTAAGCTGCCTTCAATGAAACCATGAAAGTCATTGTGGAAGTCATGAAATAGCAGACAAGTGGCCAAGAAACACAAAACAGTAAACTATCTTCAATGAAAACAACGCAGTCATTTTGGAGAAAAGAAAGACAAGAAGATGAGAGCACACACACATTACTCATATTAAAGGAACTCTTACTACTGAAATGTAAGTGATATATGACCTTTATGTCCATTTGAAACGCAGTTATACGATCTTCATTTCCAGCAACCTGCACCATTAAAATCACTAATCTAATTATTTATCATGCCTTCGGATTCTGCATTATGGCATACTTCTACTTGTGTAGCTCCTCGAGATTTTTTCACATGTAACAAGAAAATTAAATTGAAAACCAACTGAACACATTGTAATGGTAAATATAAAAGAAATTCCATATGGCAATACCTTAAAATCCATATCCCCAAATGCATCTTCAGATCCAGTTATGTCATAAAGAATAAGTGGGGTTCCATCCTCCCCAAATTCCTTAGTGTCCAAAACCAAACCCATTGCTATATCAGTAAAAGAGCGCTTCACTAGGACACTAGCATCTTGCAAGGCTAAGCATCCACCACAAACAGAGGCCATACTGACACACAATACTACTTGATGTTAAGATGTAAAAAAATCAAAACTAAATGACTTGATAGAAGTTACTAAGAAAATAATATTGTGATCCGAAGATAACAATCATCATAAACCCTTACCCAATTAGAAGTAAGCACCCTTACCCAATTAGAAGTAACCACAATCCAAAAA
This sequence comes from Camellia lanceoleosa, assembly GCA_025200525.1. Lineage (NCBI taxonomy): Eukaryota > Viridiplantae > Streptophyta > Magnoliopsida > Ericales > Theaceae > Camellia > Camellia lanceoleosa. The sequence goes on along the minus strand of CM045760.1, from coordinate 198,917,483 downwards.
CATACCATAACATGCCCTATAACCATACCCACAACTTCAAATCAATATACAAAAAATATAACAGTAGCCACAACAAGCACACAACAGATAACAAATCAGGAGTTTCTTATCTTTAAAAAAAAAAAAAAAAATCAAATCACATGCTAATGAACAAATCAAATAAAAATGCAAATCTATAGAAGGGGAAAAAAAAAGAATGAGAAAAAAGAAGAAGAACCTGAGGTGAAGGAATCAACAACAGCTATGAAGGAAGAGTTGAAGAGAAAAGAGGTGCTTCGTCTCAATGTGGGTCGACTTTTCCAGAAACCAATGAACTAGTGGATCCATACCCAACATGTGTGAGAATGAGGAAACATATTAATAATTAAATTTATAAAGTTTTTCATGCATATGTAATAATTTTTTTGAAAATCCCACTGTTGGGTAATTTCTCCTAAAAAATTTAACAAAAATTATGAGTATGTACATTTCCCAAGTACAACAATACTACAATCCCAAACACAAAGACCTAGAAAATATTTAGAATTTTACATAAATGAATTAGATTTACTAAGGTATGAGCCTACAACACCAAGTTTAAAATTCCTGCTAACACATTTCTTTAACTTGAAGTACCTGTAAAGGACTTGAGCTCAGATTCCAAATCCAACAAGTTCTTTAGATGAGCTTTAGTCAATATTGTTGATCAGTGCTACAATGCTGAGATTAGAAACTAAGACCACAATCATTTAAATCCTTTTAAAGCAGCTACAACATATAATCAAAAAAGGAACAAAATAACGGTGTTTCCATGAACCAGCATTCTATTAGTAAACTAAAAAGAAAATAAAAGGAGAGATCAAAAAAAAGAAAGAAGAACGCAGGCCTTGAAAGGACAACTACAATGCACGATTTGGGTCTTCAGATTCATCACACAATTCAAGCCCAAATTCATTTTGATTTGGGAGACATGAATGCCCATTAGGCTTTTTCCAGATGACAGTGTTCCCGTCTACAACAATCAGCTCATAACACAACGCTCTAGCCACTGCCTGAGATTTGCCCATGCCTTATCTTGTTTAGGCTCTTTGATAGGGGGCCGAAATGACTATGTACCTCCTCGGCTAAGTAACCTACCAACTTCGATAAAATATGTTGCATCCGCAAAGTATGACATTGTTTATAATAAGAACCAAGCAATAAATGAAGTGTACAATGTGAGAGGCACACGAGTTACAGAGATCTCACTATGTGTTGTAAAGGGATCAAATATCAAGAGCAAGGCACCAAGTCAAATGAGGAAGCGGAAATGGAAGTCGGGGAGTACCAAGCATGGCAACAAATGGTATTCCTCATTCTAATGCAAATTGTATTTGTGCTTCGTGTGAATCTTTTGGAGCAAAGGAGAGGGTTAAAATGTCTTCAACCAAAAGGTATTCACCAAAACTAGCAACTTGTAAGGGCATTGAATTAAATGGCTAAAAAGGATCAAGAATCAATTAGAGCTCAACGAAACAAAAGATCACAGCCTACCCCACATTCCATATCAAGGGTCCCTTAGAACTCCACCTATGGAAATATCTGCTTAAGTTTCGGGAACATTGTGCCACCACCAGAAAAATGAAGTATGGGCCTTCCTTTTAATCCATCATTGATGGCCTTTCTTGTTAGCTAACATATTGTGTGGCATGTTGCTATGCCATATCTGCACGCAAAAGGTAATAGTAATACTTCAAGATTCCAATTAATTCAAGGCACTGGCAGTCTGGTAAAAGTACATTAAATTGCAGTCATTCCACCTCAAAGCACAAACTGAAAAATAATTCATAATAGGTTTCTCAGGTGGTACCAAGGAGCATGTTTTTCATGAATTATGATATTACAACACTAGGAAGATAAATAAGAGTGTCTAATTTCATGGAATGTACCATAACCACTGAATAATGATTTCTAAATATGGATAGTACAATACAATGTAGGTTCAGTGGAAAGATGACAAAGCGCGTCAAAGGCCTGGAGGCTCTAGATGTGATTGGGTGAGAAACAAAATAGTCCAGAGACAGAGAGAGAGAGAGAGAGAGAGAGAGCAGTGAAGTTTCAATTTGATGGACCTAAAATAGGTAAACCTAAGCGCAAGGAAATGTTGTGATGAGCTTTCGTCTCTTAGCCTTGTTCCCAGCCTAGGCTAAGAGACCAAGGTGTTACATGACTCTAGAATCCTAGAAGTGCCTCGTCGTCACAACTTAGAAGTATAAGGGATTAAAGCACACACTAAACTTTAATTAAACAAGTTGTTCAATGAGTGGTGACACCAAGGGCTCATCTAGTGTAAACAAATATGTGTATCATGAGGCTGACATGTGGTGATGTGTACACGTGGCAATGTCGTGTCAAATGTTAATGGACATGTGGTAGGTTGTCAAGTGCCTACAATAAGTTACATTATAAAGGTTCAAACTTGCATAATTGGACAGAAATTGGAATACAACTTTGGCTTAAGCCCAAAAGTCACAAACCAGCTTAGTTAGGCTACTTATAAGGGCTCAGGCTTGGAAATGTTTATAAGACTAGAAAAATTCATATGCATGTGCCTCAAGTCTTGTTGGGTGCTCTAAGAGGATGGCACCTCATCTTAGCCCATTCACACCTATACCTTTTGCATTCTTAATCATGCAAAGGCATTTTTCAAGTATGGGGCTAATCAAAACAAAAGGAAACCAAAAAATTGTTCCAAAATACATGTTCAATAGAGATATTGTCAAATCCAAATGACCGCAAAGAACGCTTGCTTGTCTCAGGATGGTAACACGCAGGTCCTCAATAACAACTACATTCACAAATGTAACTTCACCAAAAATAATAGCAATAACGTAAATGTATAAAAGATCGAACCAATGTCCCAATTAACACAATAGAATGGAAACCACCCACAGAATCATAATGAAAATGAACCAATATTTCATAATTAGAAACCACAACTTCATAAATCACGAATTTTTACTTAATAAGAAACCACTACTTGATAATGAAATTTATAAACTCAAGTTAATTAAAAGTCCTCACTAACTTTAGTGGATAATTAAAGTTGGAAACCCAAACACCCTCATTTTCGCTTTATTCCCCCTTTTCATGCCTTTTCATCTATTAGAAACCCCTAACACTTTTCAGTTGATAGCTTTGTTCTAATCAGTGAGTAAATTAATCGAACACTTGCAGATTCAAACATCTCCCAACAACAACTAATCACTACTATACAAAACCCAATAAAAATCATTCAGTAAAATTGAATTTAGGGCATTACAAAAGAACATAAAACCCATTAATAATTAGATAGTATGATAAAACAAACCTTGAAGACGATGAAGATGCAGATGAGTCTTGCGTTGTTGAAGTGACATTGTTGTCTTGGTTAAAAGACGAGGAAGATGAAGAAGAAGAGGAAGGAGGCTGAGAAAGACCCACTTTTTCTTTGAAATCTTTAAACAATGTAACCCATTTCATCGTATTTCCGAGAAGATGACTTTCTCATCCAACGAATGTCCCACCGGAGGCCGATCAAACTCCGGCAGATCCAAATCCTTCTAGATTATATAATCTAGAAGGATCTTCGACCCCAATATACGTCTACGAGAGAGTGAGAGGGTTGGGAGATCTGTAAACGCCGGTCTACGAGAGAGAGATTGTGAGTGTCTGTGAGAGCGATAGAAGAGAATGAGTGGATATGAGAAGAGGAGGGTTACCTAGACGCCGAAGGAGGTACTGCCTACATTGGTGTTGTTACCGGAGGGGGAACTGCACACGTCGGTGTTATCGCCACTGCGAGAGACAGAGAGACAGAGAACAGGGTTGGGTGTGAGAATGAATTAGGGACTTAAGGCTTTGATTTTTTATTTATTTATTTGGTGTTTGGCTCCCGAAATTTTTATTTTGGTGTTTGGCTCCCAAATTTTTATTTTGGTGCTATTTTTTTTTTTTTTGGGTTATACCTTTCACGACAGAAATTACATATTGTGAAGAGTGTAATATTTTAAACGGCTGGTTTTTTGTGCATTATGAAAAGTGTAATATTTAACGGCTGACTTTTTATGTTTCGTGAAATGTTTTATATTTTTAAAAATTCTTTATGACCTCCAAAAAGATAAAATTATTCAAAAATAATAAGTATTTTTTTTTTATTTTTTCACCCATTTTTTTTTTTTAGTTTTTTTAGAAAAAGAAAATTTGAAACTAGTTTCTGAAAATAAAACCAAATATATTGAAATTGATAATCTAACCACATTCTTTGGAAAAGTTTAAATTATCTCGAATTAGCCATCTTAACTTAAGAATATAATTGGGTTTGATGGGTTCATTTTGTGATCTAATTCAATAATCACTTTAATTTTAACTACAATATTTAAAATTCTTTCAAAAGTTATAATAAAAACACAAACCACTAAATCACTTCATTTTACTAACAAAACTTTTACCAACGAATAGCGTTATCGTTGCTAAATGTTTAACTCTTTGCCCACGCCAACTTGTCGTCGCCAAAAGTAAGCACACTAATAGCAACGCTCATTGTGTTGCTAAAAAATAAGCCTCGTAGCTAAAATTTTTGAAATTTTGGCGCCAACCAATAATTTTGGCGCTTAGTGAATGTTATGGCTTTTTAGCGACGGTAGTAAATTGCGTCGCTAAAGGACTACTTTTACCAACGAAATTCATCACTGTGTTGCCAAAAATATACTTTTAGCTATGAAAAATTGACGTCATCGCCAAAAGTAGTCGCCAAAAGTGCAATTTCTTGTAGTGAGTCTATGTCAATCAACCTTCGGCCCACATTTATATCAAACGGCCTCCGGCCCACATTTTATCAATCGGCCTTCGGCCCACATTTATCAAACGGCCTTTGGCCCACAATTTATCAATCGGCCTTCGGCTCACATTTTATCAAACGGCCTTCGGCCCATATACACTTTCGTGTCAAACGGCCTTTGGCCCATATACACTTTCATGTCAAACGGCCTTCGGCCCATATACACTTTCATGTCAAACTGGTCTTTTGACCTTTCAAACTTTCATTTCAAACTGGCATTTAAGCCTTTCAAACTTGTTATATCAAACTGGCATTTAAGCCTTTCAAACTTTCCTTTCAAACTGGCATTTAAGCCTTTCAAACTTGTCATATCAAACTGGCATCTAAGCCTTTCAAACTTTCATTTCAAACTGGCTCATAGGCCTTTCATATCAAACTGTGTCCACCATTCAAATTAATGAACTTTACAAAACTTACATAGGAGTAGCAATTGGACAATAACATATGTCAGATATTACTCACAGTGATCGGCTTGTGGATTTGCCATGGAGTTTGACCCTACATATCACATAACACATATGGGTCATAATTAATTCAATTCGTTCTTTAGTTCACATATTCCTCTTTAGGCTTCATTCTTCTCTCTTTAATTCAATTACAATGCTCAATGCATGCCTAAGAGTGCTTGGAAGTGAAAGGGAACGGAAAACAGAACACAGAATGCATAAACAAAATTTTAGCAAAACAGAGTCCCTGCTCGAGCGTGGACTTCCCCGCTTGAGCGGACCCTTAAGGTCTACAAAAGTGCTGGTTGCGTCAAAAATACGCTCGAGCGTGAAATAGGGAGCTCGAGCGGAAGTCCTGTCTAAAAGGTTCCCCGCTCGAGCGTGAAATTACCCGCTCGAGCAGACATCCAAGTCTGCAAAAATGCTGGGAGCATGAAAATCACGCTCGAGCAGCAGGTTCCCCGCTCGAGCGGACATAAAATTTATGGGTTTTCTAGATTGAGTTCTTGAGCTCCCTTCAACATTCAAACCATCATTTCTTGCCTTTAATAGCTCCAATTTCACATATACTTGTACTAACATAGTATAAACACCAAAACACATCTTCATGGAGCCCAATTTCATAAATCAAATACATGCATGGCTCAATTTAGTTCAAGCTCAATTCTATCATACACATTCATGCATTCAAAGCTCCTATCTTTAATTACTCAAACATGCATGCTAATCTTGACTTCATTTCCATTCCAAATAATGCAAATGGTGTTCATTTTCATGGAGCTCAATAAAAACATGCTTGCATGTATGATTCAACACTCACATTTCCATATTCAACTTAATACATGCTTGATTATGCAAAATCATGGTGATTCTACACATGCATGTGCACATTAGCTTCAAATTCATCAATTGTAGCACAACTCTTGTTCTTGATCACCAATTAATCTTTAATTCACAAAATTACAAGTTCAATCTCATGAATTTACTCACCTAGGAGTTTAATCTTCCAAACCCTAGTCAATCTTGGACTTAATCTTCAAGATTCCCAAGCCTTGAGCCAAAACCACACAACTCTTCCCCTTCTCTCTCTAAGGCTGACCATCTCTCTCTCTATTCTTGAGTTCAAAATCAGCCAAAGTGTTAAAAAGGGGAGGAATTGAAGTGTAATGGCCCTTATGTATAAGCCCACTAATCAAGTTTAATAATAATAATAAATAATATGGCACTAATTCATTAATTAAATCAATTTAATCTGGCCTGAATCAGTTTTTCAATTAAATTTCACCGTAGGCTCTAAAAATTATGTCAATCATAATGGCGTAACCAATTTTGGGTTCTATGGCCGATAAGGCCTCCAATTTAATTTTCGAAGTGGTAAAATCAAATAGATATTCCTACGGTGAACAGATAGAAATTCAAAACCACATATTTTCACATAATGGCATACAAAACCATAATAAACACATAATCATATACAAATTAAGGACCAATTAGCATAATACGAAACAGGCGTATCACAGTTAGTTTCATTTGTTTTGTAATAGTTAGCTTAATTAGCTTTAGCTTTAATTTAGCTAGTTTATTCATTCGGACTCTCCTTCGTGAGAGCGCAATGTAATATTGTATATGTCTTCCAACCCCACGTCTTTCTCCCTTTTATTTACTAGCTTATGATGGTTACTTCAGGGACATCATGTTTTATTTAGCACACATCATGCTTGCATCCATTTGTAATGCATACACCAAGGCTCGGTTCATCATTCTAACTCCATTATTAGTTTAAATATTTCTTTGAATATGTGCTTAGATCGCATGTTATCAAATTGTTTCACATGCCATGTTTAGTAGCCGAGCCTATTTAGATTGCATATCGAACGTATTGCATTAGTCATACTGCATTGTGAGGAATCATGCTTTTTTTTTTCCCAACTTTTTTGTTTATTTTGGCTTAGAGTACTAGGTGAGTCTTTACTCACTTTAGCCTAATTGCATAAGTGTGATTGTTGCCATATCTAGCATGCTTGCCATGAGACTAATTGCTTAATTGCTATAACTGCTTGAATGCTTGTGGATGAAGGCTTGTTTCTCGAATTGGAATAATTTGAGTAATGTTCATATGTGATCACTTTTTCAATTAGTACATATTTGAAACGATTTTCAAAACAAACATGAATCAAGTGTTCCAATTCTTGCAAACCTAGTCTATACTTGTGTGTGTGCACATCACATAGTAATGCTAGCCTAATGTTCATATGCGGACACGTGGCCTTGGACACGAGTCATGGGTTTCCTAAATTTCTCCAAAAAAAAATATTTAGGTATCGACTCTGTATCCGGGAAAGCAATCCAATTTTGGCAATTTGATTCAAAATCAATTTTTCAAAAGATTTACCAAATTTGAACTCTTTGATGTTTATTAATTTCACATTGCACTTGTGAGATTAGATTTAGAACCGCGAGAGTCCAAACTGTAGGGCTTATATTTCGAACTTCCAAAAGGGGAAGCAAAAAATTAGGCTACAGAGATGAAAGTTAGATGGGGCAGATATGGTATTAAGCCTGGGCATAAAGAAGGTGTGATGCTTTGCTTTAAAGAAGAAGGCATGGGGAATATAGAGCTGGGAAGTGGAAGCATCATCTGAATGGGCTCTATATTCATTGGCACTTTAGTATGAGCCTTCCTTGTTCTTTTTGAGGCTGAAGAGGCCAATGTCGAAGAGGAAATGACTGCTGCTGCATAGTAGAAAATAGAAAGAAAATATTAATTTTTTGTTAAGTCTTCGAGAGGGAATCAAAAGGGATCAAGGGAGAAGTTACCAACTTCAGGGGTTGCAATGGTAATGATTGGAGAGTTGTGAAGGGCATAAAACTTAGCAATTTGTTTCTTCCTTACAGCCTCCCTTTGTAATACATCAGCTATAGCAGCTTTATTCTTTAGTATTTGTTGCTGTCTCCTCTTTTTAGATCTCTGAAATATAATAATTTCTTTGGAGTGTTCTTCTTCCACTGCCTTAGCAACTGCCTCGTGAGTAAGATCATCAACAAGGTCAAAAGGAGAAACTGTCAATTTCCTTATTCTTTTCAACGGTGTCACTTTTTCTTGTTCTTTTTCCTTCTCTTCTAGGTGAGCTTCAGGTTCTTCAAGGTCAAGTAGAAGTTTTCTTTTCTTCTGTTGTTGTTGGTTACCCTTAAGAATGTTCAAAGCTTGAGCTCTCTGAGGAGAGTCTTCCTGTAGAGTTCCTGCACCAAGAAGAGAAGTTATATGTAAATGAACAAGCCATTATAGAAGGAAATAGAAAGGGAAAGCATGAATGTATACCCTTCTTCAAAGTAGCCCTAGTAACCCTGGGAAAAGGGGTTAAGGTAGCAGGAGTAGGAGCTGAGATAGTAGGAGCAATGGAAGAAGTGATGGTGATTCCAATACCTTTGGGCTTGGTTTGAGAGAGTACATCCAACCCTACCAATAAATCTTGGAGAGAGATGGCTAGGAGTACTTCCATGTTGGCTGTCCACCAGTTCTAGTACCTCTTCAATGCAGTGTTGTGTGGAATGAAGGGGGTGAATTGAAATTCGATCAGGTCCTGTATGAACCTGGAGGTTGCCTCCTCTAGCCTAGTTCTTGGAACTTTTAGCTCTCTGCTTGCAAGATTTGGGGTAGTTTGGCTACGGAGAGAGATAGGAATCCCCTCAGTAAGCCCAAACTGCCTAGCAAATTGAGCAGGACAATAGGCTTCAGCTACACACTTGTAAGCTCGAGGGTGTAAGGTACCAACAAAGAGCTCCCTTGGAGTTAAGATAGAGGCCCACATATTCCTGTGTTGAGGTTGGGAGTAGTTTCTATCAACCAAAAAGGTCCTCAACCATGCTGGCCTTACGTTGGCTGGAAACGCAAAAAGGCAGAAAAAAGAGGCAATGAGAGAAACTGGGAGTTGGTGGAAGAAAATGAAGTAATAAGAAAAGGTGGAAGGCTAAAGTGAAAATCTAGCATATTTCACTCCATAAGTAGAAGGGTTTGGTACCAAAAATCTCAAACACCTGGAGTGTAAAGTAGTGAAGTAAGCAAAAAGCCAAAGTTGCAATATCCAGAGTAGCCCTCCTTGGTTGGCATCCAAAGGTTTTTCACATAACTAAAAACATGCTCTATATACATGGCCCAAAACATATGGAGCTAAGGCTATCTTCTTTTCTGGAGCAAGAGCCTTGGTAAGAGAGGCAAACTTAGGCATAATCCTCTGAGAAGAAGTGCAAAATAGAAATTTACAAAGCCAATATAGGAGAAAAGAGAAGAACTCTCGGTCTGTTACAAGGCTTTCTCTCTTGTTTTCAGAATTTGCAAAATCACTAAAGGAGGAGTTTAGAGGGGGAATGGAAAAAGGCACAGTAAGGTCAAGGTAATCAGGACCAAAAAGAGTACCAATGGGAGATAGCCCTAGGAGATGGCATATATCAAGAACAGTAGAGGCCATCATGCCACATCGAAATTGGAAAAATGAAAGATGGATTCCAATAATAGAGTGCAACAAGTATAAGGAAAAGGTTTTCGGAAATAGGAAACCTGGCTAGTCGAACAGCATCGAGAAGACAGAGTTCTTGAAGGTCTAGCATCCTAATAGGGACAACTTGATCATACCATTCCTCTTATTCTGGTCTTAATGTAGGCCAACAACGATGGAGACGATTTATTCTCGAGTTTTCCTAGTCAAGGCCACCCCTCGTAAAGGAGGCAGTGATCTTCTAGAAACGGGTATAGGGCAGGAAGTTGAACAGGGGCATTCCTGAAAATGGGTCCAAACACAAACTCCCATTGAGCATGGTGATGGGGAATGAGAATGCGTTCGTCAATGGTGCTTCATTCACCAGCTCTGTACTTCTGACATTCTTCATTAATGATCTTCTTCAAAGCTACAGATGGACTTACATGCTCAACAACTAGTACTTTCAGAAAGGAAGAAGCCATTGGCGAAAGGACGAAGAGAAAACAAAGAGTTTGAGTATGGAAAGAGAAACAAAGAGTTTGAGTATGGAAAGAGTAGCAAATTGTAGTCAAGAGCAATAGGGGTGAAATGGTTTGTTTTTGGACAAGTGAGTAGGTTTAAAAGTGAGAAGAATGGGTTTTAAACCTTTCTGTCCAAAGTACCCAATCAACCTAATGGGTTAAGCAAACCTGAAATAAATGATTTGATGGATTTTGGACTCATGTGGAATTAAAAATTAGTTTTAGAATACAAGGGGTCCCACATCACAGTCTCTTTCAAAGAGTAAGTTTGGGAGGGAAATTTATTTCAAGATTCAGCTCGGCTTCGAAAAACTACAGTTGGCTTCAAAGCCATTTTATGCCTTAAACGAAATTATAGTTAAGGTCTGTTTTCTTCCAAGGCTTTATAAGCATACTCCTAGATTGTCTTTGCAAGGTAATCCCCTTTGAAAGAGTCTTTGGAATGCTTATCTCGTTTAGAGTTATGAATTTTGAAATAAGAAAGTACTTCGAAGCAAAATTGGTTAATTCAAAGCTGTGATTTATACAGTTTAGGTTGACCAGATGATTGAAGCATGAAAACCATAAGTCAAATATGGACACTCCTACGAGAAAATCCATGCTTCGAAGCACTTAAAGTCAGGCATCAAAGTGAGTTGATTTTTTCGAAGCTGTTATTCACAGATTACACAGATAAAATAAGGCATAAAGCCTTATTTGCCATGTAATCGATCATACAATTGGAATATAAAATCAGATCATGACAAATGATATTTGAAGAGTTCAGTTTTATTGATAAGTAATATTTACATTAGGAACACCAACTTGGTTACATTCTCAATTTCATAAAAGTAAGGAATGGACAAAGTTACAAGATCATGGAACTTTGTCCAGTAAAATTCAATAAATACATACTCTTTTCCTAACCTATTTTCTATCCTATCTAAATTTGGTTTGTCAAACTGATGAGCCCTTAGTTGGAAGAAGAGATGCTAGGCCTTCAATTCAAATTCTGTTTGTTTAAGAGCCTTGTCTATTTTATCTATTTCTCCTTTCTCATGTGCTTTATCCATAGTGGCATCTTCTCCAAACTCTAAGTCTTAGTTCTTGAAGTTCTCATATTCTTCAAGAAGATTCTCTGCCTCGTACTGAATTTAAATACAAGCAGCAGGGGTTTTCTCTAGCAACCTACTGGTAATTGAAGCATTTGTGTACTAGTTGAGTAGAAGAGGAAGTTGATCCAAGAAAGTATAAAGCTCTTCCTGGGCTATAGGGTTAAGGACGTGGCTTCGAGAGATAATATAACAAGACCACAATAAGTTCTTGTGAGGAATATCATCTTGAAGGACCTCAAAGGATTGATGGGAGAAAACAGCAAGTAAAGTCTGGGCTCAATACTGTTGGTAAGAAGTAGGAAGAACTGGGGCTTGGTAGGGAGCAAAATGCTGGCTCTCAAAGAGGGTAGGTTTCAGTTCTTTAATCCAATTAGGATTGGAAGGCATGGGAGGAGCAGTTGGGTTCTCTCCAAATGAAGGTGGGAACTCAGGCTTGTTCACACATTCTAGCCAGTCAGAGGAGCAAAGTTTTGCTTTTTTGGCTAAGAATAAGGGATTGATTCCTAAGGACTCAACAGGGTGTGGAGTATTTCGCATTATTCTGGACGACAAGGTGAAGATATACCATGCCGAAAGCAAGTTATCCTCAAGGCTGCGAAGACGGCCGAGAGAGACATATGGATATACCACGGAGCTGCGCATGGAGGGATGGATTGCAATGGGGTCATCGAATTGTCCCTTGTTTGAGGTTTAGTGGGTGTATGCCAAGTTCCCCAGCCAGTGCTGTTAGAGGAAGAGAAGGCAGTTTCATCCCATGCAGAAAGTTTAGAGGCAGAGGAGGAGCTTCCAAGATCTATTTTTGCAAATTCTTGGTCCAAAGGTTTGTAGTTGGCAGATTTTTGGTCCAAAGGTTCATAGTTTGTGAAAGCATCCATAACTTAAATAAATTGAGACGGATAAGTGTGGCCAATAAATGCATGAAGGTTCTTTTGAGGACGAACATCATTGTCTAATACCTCTTCGTATGTATGATCGATGAAAAAAAAGGTTTGTTTGGCCATGAGAACTGTATTAGCCCTTTTGAATACCCAGATAGTGGAAAATATTCAAGCACAGGAAAAAATTTAATGCAGATCAAATGCTTCATTTATGGAAGACGGTTGCATTTCTAAGAAGATGCAAAGTCCATGCACGTCCTAGGATGTAGACAAAGTGCATTGAGTCCACTAATATCACCAAGTATTTGGTGTATTAGTGTAGGGGATAATGTTAGCTATATATTTTGTAAAAACTAATCGCAGCTTGACACGTGGTACATGAGGGGAAATTCGGAGAGTTAATACAAGTCTCCAGTCAAAGACAGACACGTGGCAGGTCATATTGGTTATAATGGATCTACGCAGTACTGGAATAGCTAGAAGGCGCAAGATGATGTGGCACAACGATTACTCACGAATTCAAATTCAAATTCAAATCCAAGAGAGAAGTCTAACTGCAAGAATGGCGTAGTGGGACTGACTGTGAGAGAGCATGATCAGCAATCATGGAAGGACATTTTGACAGTTGGAAGCCAACTACGACGGTTATCCTTGAAGAGTATAAATAGCATGGAAGGTCCCAAATTGAAGATCCAGACTCAAATCTAGAAACCAATCATTTACTTCATATTTTCCTTCCAACTTTATATTTCCAGTTCTTTACATTTTCAACATTTCAATTCCTGTACTGCACTTCATTTCCTGGGAGTGGGTCTCAAGTAGTCGTTGTAAATCTTTTCAAAACTAGATCATTTCATTGTAAGTTTTTATTCACTTAATGAAATTCAATTTTTAAATTATTCTGTACTTGTTATTTCTTATAAAAATTTTCCTCAAACAAGCCACTAGTAAAAGTCCTTTTCATTGAGGCTGAAAGAACTTCAACATATTTTTCTGATAATTGGTTGGCAATTAAAATTCTGTAAGGACTGATTGATCCTTACTGGCACGTTTAAAATTACATAATTAACCTTCGGAAGCCAAAAAAGACAACATATATTTTTGGCATGCCCAGTGGGACATCAAGTGTTAGAAATGAAAAATAAATTGGATTTGTCCATTTCAAATAGCCTAGATGAAATCTATTGGCGTAAACAAAAAATTTTGGATCTTCAAGAAGAGATCTATTTTCTTGATGAAATAAACTTTTATTCCTTATAATATTATTTGATGAAAAAAAATAAAAATAAAGACACACTATTTAATTAGAGAAATTCATCAACTTGATATGGAAATTTGCCAATGGAATGATGAGTTATTAACTCTTGCTACCAAGTCTTTAACTGAGGCTTTAAAGGCCGAAATTGGTGAATTTTTTCATAGTTAAAAATAACAAAAGCAAATAGTTGACTTCATCAATGGCTCGGGGGGTTCAAGAGCCCGTTTTTAAAGAGCCAAATTATGAAATTAACATAACAAAAGAGTATGTTCTTGAGCCAAATTTGGCTAAGAATGATGTTCCATGCATGGCTCAGGGGTCCATAAACCAATTTTTAGAGAGTCAAGTCATGAAAATAACATATCTATGGATGGTTTTCATAAGCCATTAATGGCTAACATGGAAAAACAACCCACTTTGCCAAATAATTATGAAAATCAATTCGGCAAAAGTCATGTTTTTAAAACAAACATGGTCAACAATAATGAACAAACCACTGTTCATGAATTCAAAATTTTTGACATTTTTCAAAGTGTCAAAAAAATATGAATTTTCATAGTCATACTATACCAGGACTTTTGTTGTTCGACATCCATTTTGGATTTGTGGATCACATTAAACGTTGACTTTGATGGAATGACTAACAAATAATATTTCGTTATTGCAATATATTGGGCCAAAAATATGGTTATTAGTTGATCCATAAAACCATCACCATTTGGTTTTCTAATTACATTTGAAGCATGTCCCAAGACAACTTCGAAGCATGTTATTTATTGAAATATCATTTTATAGCCATTAATGGCTAGTTAAATGCCAAACTAATTTCATAGTAATCTAACTCTTTGGATTTGGTTTGAAGAGATGTCGTGAGCACTTTCGGAGGACGATTTTGATACTTTAGTAACATATGTGACTTTTGAATGGTGGTTTTGTCATCAATAAACACTTTCGAAATGTAACATGGGAGGAGAAAACTTTCAAAATGTGTACCTCCCTTCAAATATATGTAAAATGACAATTAATTAATTGTCAAATAATGCTTATTTTTTGCATAATAATTAGTGGCTTTACTGATAACCATTTTTATAGCCATTTGTTACATGAAAATGTAACTAGTATTCTACAAAAGTTGGTTCAAAGAACAACGGTTTTGGTGTCTTCAGAGAATTAATAATTGGTTCGAAGCACAAAATTAATATTTTCATTAATTACACTACAAGAAAAATGACTTTTGGCGACTAAATTTTTAGTCGCCAAAAGTCTACTTTTAGTCGCCGAAAGTCCAAATTTCACCTTCCCCGACGAAATTTTTTAGTCGCTATATTAGTCGCATATTTGTGGTCGGCGGAGGGTATTGGCGACTAAAATTTTTTTAGTCGCCAAAAATAGGTCTTTACCGACTAAAAAATTAGTCGCCAATAGTGTTTTTTAGTTTTGGAAATAATACATTTAGCGACTAAAAATTAGTCGCCAATAGTGGTTTTCAGTTTTGGAAATAAAGACTTTTGGCGACTAAATTTTTAGTCGCCAAAGGTGTTTCCGACGGAAAAAAAAAAAAAAGTCCACTTTTTTTTTGCTTCTGCTGAGTTTCGAACCCCAACCATTCACATTCCACGCCTTTTTGGCAACACCCGCCCTCCACTATGCCACCACAACTTCACATGTACAAATACGCAATATATATTATTTATATATTATATTATACGGATTAATATAAAATAATAATATATCCAAATATAATTATTTTAATTCAATATAATTAATTAAAAATATATTATTTATTAAAAAATTCGCACTTTTGGCGACTAAAGTTAGGTTTAGTCGGCAAAAGGCCTCCATTTAGCTACTAATTTCTGTTTAGTAGCAAAAAAAAATGACTTTTAGGGACTAAAGTTAGCTTTAGTCGGCAAAAGGCCTCCATTTAGCTACTAATTTCTGTTTAGTAGCCAAAAACAGAACTTTTAGCGACTAAATTTAGGTTTAGTCGGCAAAAGCTCTCCATTTACCTACTAAATTTTTTTTAGTAGCCAAAAATACCACTTTTGGCGACTAAAGTTCGGTTTAGTCGGCAAAACCCTCCATTTAGCTACTAAATTTGTTTTAGTAGCCAATAATCTGCACTTTTGGCGACTAAACCATTTTAGTCGCCGATTGTCCTACTTTCAGCGACTAAATTTCATTTTTTAGTCGCCAAAACCCGATTTTCTTGTAGTGTTATGTGTGAACCAGAACATTTTGAATAACCATAATGTTGGCCAAAAGTTGCTTCGAAGGCCCTTTTGCCATAATTTTGTAAGTTTCGAAGTACTCTATCTTGCATTAACAGTTTCGCAGAAACAATAATAGTGGTTGTGAGCCTTCAAAACTTTGTCGAGTATTTCCAAGGATGTAATTCATTCTTTGTCGGCACTTTTGACATTCGGAGAATGATTTTGGTCTTCTATACCCCCTTCGAAGCTTGTTACTAGTCTATAATAGCTAGTATGTATAACAGCTTGTTAAGGTGAATCATGTTTGAATATTGGCTTTGTATTAAAAATATGAGATTTTGAATGATTGTAAGTGCAAGCAACATCGACCTACTTCAAAAAGTTCCAAGTTTTTTAAGTGTTTGAAGTACATATATAATATCCCTTCAAGACATACATATATATATATATATAATTCGAGACATCTAATCATAATTACATACTCATTTGAAGCACTTTATTGGTGTTATTATATCAGTCAAAGTACTTTGTTGATATTATTAGAAGCACTTTATTGTTTAGATTAGTCATGTGCTTGGTTCGGCCCATTAAAAATTCAAGTAAACATCATTTTTGAGGGTCATGGGGGGTAATGTTGGCACCATAAATCTGTAATTTTTATTATTATTTGTTATTTATATAATTACAAGACATGTGGCATCCTCCTACTCATTTAAAGGTTATGAGAAGTTATAAAATGTGAAAAGATGATGGAGAATAAAGTGGAGAACAAGGAGCATGAAGTGGAGGTTGAAGGAAGTTAGGGAAGATCATGTAGTATGAAATAGATGAGGTGGAAGATTGTGTAGTTTTAAGTGTTTTTTCCTACAAATATTTGCCTATAAATAGCCATTTATGGCTACATTGTAAAGGGAGGCAAAACTTAAATTAAAGACAATTGATTTCTATTTTTCTTATTATTTATATTTCCTACAATTTTATTTTACGTACTTTCTTTTCGAAGCATTTATTTTCAGCACTTTCTTTTCGAAGTATTTTATGCACTTCTTTTTCAAAGTATAGGAGTAGAGGTAAGTAATTGTTACTTTGATTGTTCACTCAATCACCTCGATTATTCATTCAATCATCTTTCTCTGTCTCCCTCCTTCTTCTGTTAATTTTTTCTTTTCTCTACACTTGTCAATTTTGAAGTCCTCTTTATTGAGGCAAAAAAGCCGTCAATACAATCGCTTGATAATTGACTTAAATTTAACGTGTAAGAATTTTTTAATCCTTACAAGTATAGTCACATTTATGATATTTTCCTTTATAGGAAAAATAAATCAACAATAATATATCTAAAAAATCTTTGAAAATAATCAATTAAAATTATCAAAACTAAACTGATAAATCTCACAGATTTAAACAGCACTCTCAATTCCAAAAAAATAAGAACACAGTAGACCACGTCCATTACATTTTTTTCTTTTGTACAAAGTTAGAAACTCCCTCTCTCGTTTCTTTGTAGACGACATCCGTTTACGTTATTTCTTTTTACAAAGTTAGAAACTCTCCCCTCTATTTCATGTTTGGTATAACAAAACAAATTTCTTCAAAAGATTCCTACTCTCACGTGTTGGGAAGGATTTAATTATGTTTATTTCGTTAGAATGAGCTGGAATAGAATAGTCATTCTATCAAAATATTAATCCTTATAAATTTATTCACTATTATAAATAGAATGATCATTCGATTTCATCTCAATAAGCCAAATAGGAATTTGAAAGATGAAAATTTTATATGAATTTCAATAGGTATTATTTCTATTTAGGATTAGTTTTATTTATGTAGACTTATGGTTTATGATTTTAAATTTTGGAAAAATATAATTTGCAATTAATTTTGTGATTATAAATAGTTTTGTTGCTTCTTACAAAATTTTTGTCATGATTGTTGATGGAAACATTCAGTGTGTTTGGTTTAAGTTTTTTGGATTAAATTTTTTAAAAATTGAGTTTTTTAGTTTTCGTATTCTTTTGTTTTTAGTAAATATTTTTAAAATTTTAAACATTTTTTTTTAACTTTTTTAGATGCACCTTAGTTAGATGTATCTAAAAAGTAAAAATTTTGTAAAAAAATATTTTAAAAAATTAATAAATACATAAAAATACAAAAAATGCACTAAATTATTGTGTGTGTGTGTGTGTGTGTGTGTTTTTTTTTTTTTTTTTTTTTTGTATTTTTGGTATTTAGTTAATTTTTAAAAGATTTTTTTTATAATTTTTTTACCTTTTAGGTGTATTTATGTTAGGTGTGTCTAAAAAGTATAAAAAAAAAAAAAAATTTTACTTAAAATATTAAAAAAAATAGTAAAAATAAAAAAAAACACAAAAAATAAAAAAGTAAATTTTTTTGAAAAAATATTCTTTGAAAAATGAAAACAAGCAATTTTGTTGCATGAACCTGATTGTTGGCGCATAACATTGGTTGGTGTGAGTTTTGCTGTGAAAATTTTGTTGAATAATTGTTTTTTTAATTATTTATTTATAGAAAATGATGTATAAGTCTATTTTATAAACACATTTTATAGATTTAATAATGTGTAAGTAATATGATTAGTTAATAATTAGAGAAGATATGAGAAAATATGTTATTTTTAATATCTAAGACACTTACCAATTATTTTTATTAAGTAGACTTATTTACTCACAAACCCTAATTAATAAATTTATCATTGTAAATTTATTCATAACAATATAAATTTATCAATAGAATTTCATAGGTAATAAGTACAAAAAATATGACCTACTGGTAATTTATCCTTAATATCCTAATTGATTGTTATATCACTAAATTTAAAATTTAGATCTAATTTTTGGTATTGAATAACAACACTCTTTATTTATAGAATGATTTTTTTCTTTTTCTTTTTCTTTTTTTAACTTTTACAATTTTTGAGAATTATTTGATTGTAATTTTTCTTGGGACAGGATAATTCGCCCAGTGATGTATATAACTGTCCATTGGGACAATGACATATTCCACTACCTAAATTTACATTATTCTGAAGTTGCCTCAAAAGTTGCCTCAAATTTTGGTGGTTATTTTATTTTAAATCCTTTTCACTAAAATTTTAAATCAAGTTGTATAGCATATAATTGGACATATTGCTTGAACCAAATGAAACAAAAACAACCAAATATACTTGGACATAATGCTTAAAACAAATGAAACAAAAACAACCAAATCGTATCAAGTTGTATTCACATATACTTGGACATATTGCTTAAATGAAACAAAAACAACCAAATCGTGTCAAGTAATCTGACATATTCCATAATAAAAGGTCAAAAATGGAAAATGATTTGTAACTAGAAATTCATATAAAAAAGGAAAAATTATCGATAAATTTAAGTTGGGGGTATGTTAGGCCTTAGGTCCAATGATTAATCTTGTTTTGTGAGAATAACACGCGTTGAAAAGTCGTTGCCACTAGAAAAATCGTTAAAAAAATAATCAAAAAATTGTCCAAAATAAGTCTTTAGAAAGACGCTGGTAGCCGTCGGCGGCAGTTAGTGACAGTGAACAATAAATAGGTGATATTGAACAAAGAGATGACACGTGTAAATATAGTGAGACATTTGAAAAAAAAAAAATATTTGAACAAATAGACAAATTTTAAAGGTACAAGTTTTTTTTTTAAACAAAAAATGACCCATTTGTCTTAGAATAAACGCGCGCACATAGTGGCGGAGTCAGGAAATTAAATTAGAGGAGACACTTATAAATTATAATTTTTTATTTAAAAAAAAATCATGATCAATATTAAGATAATAATAATTTTATGAGCTAAATTTAAGCATAAGAAATTAAAAATCATTATTAATAGAAAACAGATCAAAATTCTATAGTAGTATATAATAGCTCGGTACGGGATTGTGATGTAAGTTTGTAATTTTAGCACAAAAAATTATGGATCAAAATTCCTAATTTTAGAAAACAAAAACACACTATTTATAACACAAATTATTATAAAATCTATTTAATTTTTATTTGACAGAAAATATTAAAAAAATGATTTATTTATAAATATTGTGTTTTGAATGGAAATTATTAAATAATCCTAGAATACCATATGATGTTGCTTATGTAATACTCAGAGCATGAAAAATCACAAATTATACTAAGTAGTTTGTCAACTATGTGAAAATAATGAGCTAATTATATTCAATCCATTCAATTTCTCACTATACTATTGGTTTAGACTACTATATAAATAATATCACATAGTGCTCACAAAATATCAAATAACTACTTATTGTGAACAATACAATAAATCCTTAACCAAAGAACATGTTAAGAAAAAAAATAATCACCTTGCTTGTTTCTACTTTTCAAAAAACACTTTTTAGAAAATTCTACTTTTTTATTTTTTATATTTTTTTTGTTTTTACTGAATTTTTTTAATATTTTAAACAAATTTTTACTTTTTAGACACATCTAACATAAATACACCTAAAAAGTAAAAAAATTATAAAAAAAATCTTTTAAAAATTCACCAAATACCAAAAATACAAAAAAAAAAAAAAATATAAGAATTTAGTACATTTTTTATATTTTTATGTATTTATTAATTTTTTAAAATATTTTTTCACAAATTTTTTACTTTTTAGATACATCTAAGTAAGGTACATCTAAAAAGATAAAAAAATGTTTAAAATTTAAAAAATATTAACTAAAAACAAAAAAACACGAAAATCAAAAAAATCAATTTTAAAAAAATTTAATCCAAAAAACTCAAACCAAACACACTGAATACATTTTATGTATGATCACAAAACAAAAATAAAAATAAAAATAAAAATAAATCAAAATTAAGGGGGGATATATGACCCCAGAGCCTTCCTTAGCTCTGCCACTGCAGACAGAGATCCGTCATCTTATTTTATATGTGATTGTTTTTGTGCAAATTTATTTTATATAACACTATTCTTTGAAAATTTCTTTTACAGTTGTAGTTGTATTAAGTTGACATAATAATTTCACAACCATTGCATTGAATTATGTATTCTCTCCGTTTTAAAATATTAATTATTTATTTTATTTTTTATTATTTTAAAATATTAGTTTATTTTCAAAAATTTAGAATTAAAATAATAAAAAAAATTATTTTATCTTTTTTTAAATTCATTAACAATACAAAAAAGTACAATTAAGATAATTAATATTTTTCAAAAAATATACTATCAAATAGTAATTTTGAAAAACTAATTTTCTTAAAGTATAATAATTATACTATATAAAAAATTTAAAAAAAAGGTTAAATTTTTTAAAGAGACTGTTTTGAGAGTAGTAGATATTTCTCTTACAACTACAACTATTCGACGGAGAGCATATAAGTTCTGGAACAATTAGTGTAAGCAATGCCCACCAATTTTCCCTTTCTTTCTCTTCAGTTTCTTTTCCCCACGATGGCTTCAACCCCAGCTCAAGAAATAGTCCACGATTTTCCATCCTTCATTCGAGTTTACAAATATGGCAGAGTAGAACGACTCAAAGGCAACGATACTGTCCCTCCCTCAACCAATCCCGACACCGGTGTCCAATCCAAAGACGTCGTAATCCATCAAGAGACTGGTTTATCTGCCAGGCTCTACATTCCCAACAAACCAGATCACAATAAGTATCCTATTCTACTCTACTTCCATGGTGGAGGCTTCGCCATCGAAACTGCCTTCTCTCCCACATACCATAACTACCTCATTTCACTTGCGGCCGAAGCCAACGTCGTTGTCGTCTCTGTTGATTACAGAAGAGCCCCTGAGCACCTTCTTCCGATCCCATGCGATGATTCTTGGGCCGCCGTCAAATGGGTTGCTTCTCACTCCACTGCTAATGGTGGAGAGGTATGGCTAAAGGAGTATGTTGATTTTAATCGTGTGTTCTTTGCAGGAGATAGCGCAGGTGGTAACATAGTACACAACATGGGCATGAGGGTCGGGTCGGAAGGACTGGATGGAACGAAGCTTGTTGGGATGGTTTTAATCCACCCGTATTTTGGTGGGAAGGACTTGATAGCTAACTTGGTTGGAAAATCGGTTGCTGACAAATTCTGGGTCTTTGTCAACCCGCCATCGAGTGGGTCCGATGAACCTTTATTCAACCCGGCTAAGGATCCAAAACTTTCGAGCCTGGGTTGCAAGAAGGTGTTGGTATGTATAGCTGAGAAAGATTTGATGAGGGATAGGGATTGGTACTACAAGGAGGCGTTGGAAAAGAGTGGGTGGGGAGGAGTGGTGGAGGCTGTGGAGGCTAAAGGGGAGGGCCATGTGTTCCATTTGTTTAACCCCACTTGTGACAATGCTTTGGCTATGCTCAAACGAGTGGCTTCCTTCATGAATGAGAGCAAAGCCTAGTAATTGTGTAATGTTGTGAACTTACTTCTATAGTTCTCTTTTTCATAAGAATAAGCCTAACTATACACAGTCAAATATAGAATGAGATACAAAAATTTTATAAACAGTGCGTCTTAGATGTGAATCTCATTCTTTATGAAATATTTGTTTCAAATTTTGTATTTAGTCTCTGTATTCACAGTATTACTTGTTTTTTAATGTAATTCTGTAGCATCTATCAAATGTTGTTTTCTTGCAACATTTGATTAAATAATGAATAAATCAATTTACAATTCTGCATTATATGTTATCACCTAGTTGTATAATTAAAGTTCCCTCCTGTTCCTTTCAAGTCTTTTTGAAGTTGTGTGATTTGGAGGTGATAATATATGATGATTAATTATAGTATTATTGTTTGGGAGATTCGACATGTATAAATACAAATTGAACAAAGATTTGTGATTTTGTTTTTGGTGATTCTAAATCACCACCTTAAAAAAAAATGATATTATTGTGGGGATGGTTTTAAATTTTGATGGGTATTTTATTTCATATCCTTTTCATTGCACTAAAATTTTCAATCAAGTTGTATTAGCATATACTTGGACATATTGCATAAACAAATCAAACAAAAATAACCATATCGACTGTGACAACCCTCACATCTGATTAGTGCTAAACTATGTTTGAACATAATAAGTAATTGATTAAGATGAAATTCTGAGTTGACTGCATGCGTGTATTGTTTTAAATGCATTTTATCTATTTGATTATTGAATGATCTGTTCGTGTTTTTAATTCGAATTGCGAATTGGAAGCCTTATCGACGACCGAATTAGAAATTGATTAGTGTTTTATGCTAGTTAGAATTTATGTGATTTTATGGTAGGTTTAATTAAAATTTGACTTGGAATGTTTAAATTAGATTAAATAATGTTAAAATACATTAGTTTGAGATATTTGCACTTTTGTCACTAAGTGGCTTGATTCTAGACCACTTATCCTCCACTTTACATCATTTTAATAAATCATTTGCTCATCTTCTTGAGACCAAACCGAGAGAGAGAGAGAGAGGGAGATTGGGAGAAAATTGAATTCATCTAGAATTCTTGCTTGAACTTAGAAGAACTTGAAGGAGAATTGCATAATTGAACTTCTATACCTAGGATTCAAGACCTAAGGTAAGAAAATCTTCTTAATTGTGAATTTGAGCTATTCCTTGCATGATTCATGGAAAATTGGAGTATAGAGTCAAGAATTGGCTTAAGGTGTTGGTTTAAGAATTAATTCATGCATGCATGTACACATTCTTGCATTTTGAAGTTGTTTTCATGAAATCCTCACATGCATGTTCATATTTTAGTTATAGTCCAAGAATTCACCATATTTTTCTATCAAATTGTCAATTTAATCTTGGTTTGAAGTATTGGAATCCAAGGAAGATCTTGCATGTTGTGTTTAAGTTTTATTCTTTAAGTTTCATTGAATTTGGTGTTCAATTGGTTTACCTTTGGGCTTGATTTTACAAAATTGATCTTCAAAACAGATTGTGTTATGAGTTTCCAAGTGTTTTCCAGAAAATTAGCCCAAAGGATTGAGTTTTGAAGTGTTTGGTTCTTGGTTTGAGCTTTGGAGGCAAATCTGAAAATTCTAGATTTTGGCTTCCACGCTTGAGCGAAGGTTTCCATGCTCGAGCGACCACCTTTTGTTCAGAGCTCTGCTCGAGCAACGGAATGCTAGCTCGAGCATAGATTGCAAGCTCTCAGGTTTTTGTGCACGCAGACGCAAACTCGAGCGACGAGACCTACACTCGAGCGAAGAGCTGTGTCTCACGCTTGAGCGAGCATCGAGCGGGCGTCGAGCCGGGATTTTCAACATCCAGTACTTTTCATGTTTTTACAGACCGCTCGAGCGAAGGAGTTTACGCTCGAGCGACCCTTTGTTTTGGTAAGCTCGCCTGAGCGTAGAAAGCCACGCTCGAGCGAAACCCCTGTTTTCTGCAAATTTTGAAAAGTGTTTTAAAGTGCATCTTTGCATCCTCATTTCATCCTAGGCATTCCTAGGCCTTCCTAGGCCTATTTTAAGGCATCTTAATGAGGATAATGCTATAGGACCACACCGAGTCAAGATAGGGGCTAAGTTGTTGATTCCCAAGTGTGTAACTTAGTGTGTGTTCATTCTGCAACTATGTAGGGTTGGCATCCGAGGGCGCTCATTAGCCTATCTGCAGCCTAGTGCTCTATGAGTAACAATGTTGTAAAGATATGTTCAAATACATTTAATACTGAATGATTGACTGTACCGTTTTCTGAAATGATATTACTTACTGGATGAATGTTTGTCATAATTGTAAACTGTATTCGTGGCATCCATAGCAATTTACTGTTACTGCTACTGTTACAGAGATCTCTGTCAGTTCCAATGTTTAGAACTACCACTGTTTACTGTTATGATGGCCATCAACTGACTGTTCAGTCTGTCAAGACCTACTGTACTGTTTTGCTACTGGATGTACCACATATGACTATTATGGTTTCTAAATGACTAATTTACTGATACTATTGACTGTTTTAATTACTGAAAAGACATTCAAAGGGGAGGGACAATATTGTTGCCTTTGAGTCGTTCTACTCTGCCATCTTTGTAAACTCGAATGAAGGATGGAAAATCCCAGTTCATGTTCATCCATTTTTACTATTTATACAAGTCAACCTGCTTGCCCATTTTTACCATTTTTACAAGATAGGTTACTTGTCAAATATCATATTGGCAAATTTCTCTTAGCCATTTTTATCCAATTCTACTCAGCCATTTTTACCATTTAAACTTTACCATTCAAAGTAAAAACCACAACAACAACAATAACAAAATTCGTAGTTTTATTAACAATTTGCACTTCATTACACTTCATTACAGAAATCATACTTACTTCAAAAATAAATAATAAACAAATAAAAATAAAAATACACAGGCAAGACTAAAACACCACGCCCTTAATCCCCTTCGCTCGACGTGAGATCTTCCTCTTCTACCCCTTCGTCCAGGGTTGTCTAGGCAACGTCGTCTTCTCCTACCTTTACTAGATTGAAGTCCATATCTAGGAACAGCTCTTGCGCCTTATATTTGAAGCTTTTCCAACCGCTGTCCTAATACTGGCTCATCTCGTGCTTTTGGCTGACCCCTTAAATTGCTCCACAGCCGCCATGCATAAGTCTGGGTACGCCGCCCTCTCAGAGGCCATTTTGGCCCTCTCTTCTGCCAACGACTTCTCTAACTCTGCAATTCGTCCATCTGCTTCTTCTTTATCTTTAATCGCTTGGTCACGCAGATCTTCGTTGTTGGCAAGGGCCTCTTCCAACCTTTCCTTGGCAATGGTGCAGGCCTCTTGGACTTTGCCTAGCTTCCTTTGCTCGCTCGCCAACTCGAACTCCAGCGATACCGCCTTGTGGCGCATTGTTTCCAGCTTTGACTTGGTCATGGTGAGCTCGACGGCAACTCGCTCCGCCAAGTAGCTCTGCACCATCGCCAGTAACTTCATCTTCTTTGCATTTTGCGATACTCTAGGCCTTTTGCATAGGCACTCCACACGGCTTTCCTCTAGCCCGTTGACTCAACCCTTAGGTTTTGCAATTGCATTTTCACCCATTCGAGCTGGGCCTTTAGTGGCTCTGCCTCTACCTTCACGCGCACTACCTTATTCATCAGGGCAGCCGCTAAGGTTGTTGCCTCTATCTGCGCTGAGCAAAACCCTCTCAAGAGGTCGGCCTCTAAAACTCGCGCCATCGACCACACGGTCGCATCCTCTACTACCCTAACGAGACGGTCGGCGGTGACCCTGGCTTCGCTTACTTCTTCTGCCGATCGACCGGCCACCGCGCACACGTGGTACATGGTGGTCTTCAAGGTGGCACCCACCTCTGGTTTGCTCACCCCAACTTTCCCTTCCCCAGGACTTGGGGCCACTTCTGGCACAAGCCCCAACTTTTCCAACCTCTCGCCCACTACCAGCTGCTCTGGCTCTGCCACGCTCATCACCACTTGGGCGTTTGGGTCCATGGCTTCTTTCCCCTACCCCATCCTTGTACCCCATCTCTACTTCTCAGGTTTCCTTCGCCTTCCCCTCATTCATCTTCTTCAAAACTGGGCCACCCTCACTTTCCTTTGCAGCCGCCCTCTTTTTCTTCTTCTTCTTCTTTATCATCGCCTCCGCCTCCACCTCCTGTTTGCTCCTCTCCTTCAGAAAATCCACTAGGGATGGTAGCGTCACAAAATTAGTTAGATCTTTGTCTCCCAACGGCTTGGGACGTGGTCGGACCCGCTCCCTCATCACCAGCTTAAGCGTAGGCCCTAACTACGATTCCTTATACTTGTCTGCCTTGGCGAAAGTTTTTTGTTCCTCCACCTCCTGCGCCTTTCTCCTTGCCTCCAACTCCTCCACTGCAGGATCCTCCTCAGTCGACTATGGCCCCAGACTCGAGGTGAACAAGGTTAAAGGTCGGATAAGGTCATCCCATTTCACACCCTCCTTCTCTCTTTATTCCTTCACCCGTTTCACCCTATTTTCGGCCTCTACCTCCAACCTTGGCTTCACCGACTTCGTGGGGACTTTTCATGTTGTACGCACCCCCCTCCCCCCATTTGCTGATACATAGAACCATCTCGGTCTCCACCCCTTCACTAATGATGGTAAGCCTACCACTAATCCTCTGCCCGCCACTGCCTACAAGGTCACCCACGTTTCTTGTTAACTGGAGGCCTTGTAGCAAGAAAAGAATTCCTCCACTGTCATCACTACCCCCTCGGTCACCTGTGGCCATGTGATCCCGCAGGCCATTAGTATTTTCCATGCGTTGGACATCAGTTGCCCTAGCCCCACCTCTAATCGGTTCAGTACGTCTACCACTATTTGGGGGAGTGGCAGCCTCAAAACCCCCTGTAATGCTTCCTCGTACAGCGTAAATTCCATCAGACGTGCATCCGACGCCCTCTTCTTAGATGTGGGCAACGACAACTCTATGTTCGCAGAAATCTGGTACTTCCTTTGTACCTCCTCTAACTCCTCCGCCGTAAACGTCGACTTGTTGGCCTTGGTGTGCCAGTGGTCCAGTTCCGCTTGGCTAATCGGTCTTGAGGATATGATCATGGTAGACAGACGAGGTCACACCGCTTGCTCCGCCCCTCTTTCCTTCCACCTCTCAGTCCTATATTGCTCCGCCAACTCCACCGCATCGTCTTCACCCAATGCCTCTAGCCTCATGGCTAGCACTTCGTCTCAAGCCATCTCTTCTACGTTTCTGTGTATTGCTTCGGACGTTGGCACAAGAAAGTTCACAAAGTGTTGGAGAAGCGTGTCACACGAAACAAATGAGTTCAACTCTAGGATGTGTTGGTTTTTCGCAAAGAGCTATGGAAAATGAATAACTCCAAATGCCCATGACTTGCTTATATTCCAAGGGTCGAGATCAAATTTGGCCAGTTTGAATATTTCGAAAGTTTCCACCCCCGCCTTTTCCACGACCTATTCTAGTCCTAACCTTTTGCTTCCTACTAACGCATCACCTCCCTCACCACTGGATTATGCCACGTGTACCACCACGATTCACTACCCTTTTCCCCTTTTCCGTCTATTCCACTTCACATCATCACATGCCCCGTCGCACCTCGAGCCCCGCGCACCGCCACCACCTCTTGCCCGGTCCCTCCTTCAACGGTCGACCCTCATCTCGGTCAGTCTTCTCGATTAGTCTCCTCTTCAACGGTCGGCCTTCCTCTCAGTCGGTCTTCTCGATCGGTCTCCCCGATCGGTCTCCCCTTCGGTGGTCGGCCCTCCTCTCAGTCAATCTTCTCGATCAGCCTCCCTTCAGCGATCGGCCCCCCTTTCGCGGTAGGCCTACTTCTCGATCAGTCTTCTCACTCGGCCCCATATACTCCTCGTCTTCCTTCTTATTTCCTTTGTTGGACTAAAGCTGCACTTGGGAATGGGGGACTACTGACATCGGTGGGCTCACAAAAGCTTTTGGCCCACCACTTAGAGCCCAATTCACGGTTCAAGCACTAAAGCCCAACACCATTAAAAACCTAACGTTGCACTAGGAATCAATGGCATCTAAACACTTGTCGAGATGAGAACCAGCCATATAAACAGATAAAGATCCTACAGAGTTATTGTACGACACATCAGCCATTAATGAGGCCCCTACAGCATTAAATGCAATAACTTCTTCACGTCAGAACGGGTAGCCTCACTATGAGCAAGGCAAGCTAGAGTATAGACTTTCGGCCAACATGACAAGTTGGAGTGGACAAGGAAATGATGAACAAAGGATATAAGGAGGCTTCTAAGACACACAAAAGGTTAAGTTCTCTATTCTTACTCTCTCTCGACTCATCATCAACCTCTCTCTCTCTCTCTTCTAACTTGATTGTTGGAGGGTTCGTTGGGGGACTTCTGTTCCCCATTGGACAGTTGTGCAGGTACTCCATTGGGCTTAGAGATCGAACAATGGCGTTGGAAGTGTGGGTCAACCCGACTTGCCCATCAGGAGAAGCAAGATCATCATATATAATACTCTTTGAAAATTCTTACCAATTGACTAGATTGAGATATTTTTCCCTCCCATTATTCAGTTGACATAATAATTTTACATAGATGTCTTGTCTTATAACTACGACTATTCAATTACAGGAGAGCTTCTGAGTACCTTCTTCCGATCCCATACGATAATTCTTGGGCGGTTGTCAAATGGGTTGCTTCTCACTCCACTGCTAACGGTGGTGAGGTATGACTGAAAGAGTATGTTGATTTTGATCGTTATTTCTTTGCAGGAGATAGTGTAGGTCGACTTTCGTGTTTTTTTCGGATACGATAGCCCTATGGTTTGGATTTTCGTGGTTCTAAATCTCATTTCACAATTGCAATGTGAAATAAATAAACACAAAAGAGTCCAAATTTGGCAAATCTTTTGAAAAATCGATTTTTGAATCAAAATTCCTAAAATGGACTGCTTTGCCAAATACAGAGTCATTGCCTAAATATTTTTGGAAAATTTAAAAAACCCATGACTCGTGCCAAAGGCCACATGTCCGTCATCACCAAGATTGTCTCGGTTTGGGAACTTAGGTACGAGAGGGGAAGGTCATGAATTGAGCACCCCACTCGCCCGATCAAAGATCAGCCTCTACTAATTATAATGTGAATCTTATTTACATTATATTCTCTTGTTTCGGTTACTAGGCTATTGTTACTATGTTATGCGCACACAAGTATAGACTAATTTACAAAAATTAGAACACTTTGATTTCATGTTTGTTTTGAAACTTGTTTCGAATATGTACCAATTATAAAATGATCTCATATGCACATTTGATCAAATTATTTCAATTCAAGCAATTAGCCTTCATCCATATGCATTCAAGCAATTTATCACTTAAGCACTTAGCCTCATGGCAACAATGCTAGACATGGCAACAATCACACTCATGTGATATGCTAAAATAAAAAAAATGCTCACCTCGTACTCCAAGGCAAACCAAAAGAAATAAAAGAGTTAGAAAACATGCATGCTCCTAACTAATGCAACATGACTAATGCAACACGTGCTATATGGTGCAACTAATATGCTCGGCTACTAATTATGACATGTGAGTTAATTTGATAACATGAGGTTTAAACACGTATTCAACAAAGTATGTAAACTACTATGCTTTGTTAGAATGATGAACCGAGCTTTGATGCATGCAAGACAAGTGGATGCAAATCATGGAGTATGCTAAAAGAAACATGATGTTCTACACTATCCATCGTAAGTGGATAAATAAAAGGAAGAAAGATGTGAGGTTGGAAGACATACACATTATTACATATTGGCCCTCGCGCAAGAGGGGAATAAATGAACTAGCTAATTAATTACGTAATTAACTAACTATTACAAACCCAAATGAAATAAATTAGCTAAGCTATTTAACTAATTATTGTTACAACAACAAAGTTAGCTAACTATTCTAGCTAATTAAATAAGTACAGCAGGAAACTAACTAGCTATTCTAACTAATTAGTTACAAATCCGCTACTTCAAGCATAACATACTAATATTACAACATCACTTCACGGATCCCAAGAATCAAAGGATGGCTCGTGTGTGGATGTGGATTTCCATCCGAAAAAACTCTCCATTTTGCTACTGGAATGCCTCTGTTGCACAATTAAAAAATTGCCTTTGCTTGGCTCTATTAGTAAAAGGACACTGCCTGCCTAAAAAAAGTGGCCGATAACCCAGAAGTAGTGGCCGGCCACCCACTAAAAGTGAGTTGCCGTCCAGTAAAAGTGGTCTGTCGGCCACTAATGTTGCTTTTTTTTTCTTGTAGCGATAGAGGATAAACAGAGCACAAACGAGAGTATTCTCAGGGGATGTTTGTCCACCCTGTCTCTCCTTATCAGCAAACAGGTCAAATGAGGGGTAAGCTTGGTTCACAAGCCATCAATTAACGCAATTTCATTGCGTGACGACTTATGAACCAAGGGACACAATTCAATAAATGATAAGAAAAGAGCAACCAAAACCTCCTCCCTATCATGGATTGATCAAGAGAAGTGGTTGACCTTGGAAACTCATCACTAGCAAGTTTGAAATGACCCAAGTTTCTATGTGTTCAATTAACGTCCAATTGAACACTAAATTACTTTATTATCTTGTATTACTTTTAGTCCTAATTTTATTACTTCATTCCAATTACCATCAATTCATTAGTTCATTTAAGTCTAATAATGAGCTTTAAGTCCTCTAATGGAAAAGAGCATCAAATAGAGAGTTGTTTTGGGAATGAGAGAGACACCATGCCGTTGTTAATGAACCCCCAAAGGGATTAAACCATTAAGCATGATACCTCTATCTCAAGCTTAAACAAGCAATTAGTTTGAGACAACTTTCAAAACAAAGAAAAGCCCAAGAAATGAGGGAGGTTGCAGAGGTGATTAGAGATGAATGCAAGTATGGAAAGCAAAAAATAAACACTATTAACTCAAATAGGTTGGTGGCTAAGACCTAAACCACCAAACCTATGAGGACCATTACAGTACAAGCCTACAATACAAAGCATGATTGGAACAAACACATAAAAAATGGTCCTAAAATAGGCTAGAACAGTGCTGAAATTGAAGTCAAAAGAGCTACAAGAGTAAGCTACAACATAGAGCAAGTTAAGCTAGTAAGCAAGCACAAGGAAAGGAGGCTACCCCCTCCATTTTTGAGACTTCAAAACATGATTTTAGCCTCTGAAAAACCTTTGAGATTCAATAGTAAAAAGCTCAAAAAAAGATAATAGAAAGGTGGGAAACACAAAGGCAAAGGCTTAAGAAGTTAGGTGTAAAGAAGGGTGATCCATCCCTTTACCCTTAATGGCCTTAAACCACAAGTTTTAGCCCAGAAATTCAACGTCAAAAACAGTAGAAAAGATGGCAAATAAAGAAGGGAAACAAGTTAAAAATTATACCTCTTTTAAAAGGATACCCCTTTGGAGTTACAAACCAACAATTACACACCCTCAAGAGCTAAATGCAAGCTCAAAAACACCTCATCACAAATACTACAAGGTATGGTTTAGAGTGTATAGGCAAAAAGTGAAGAACTTGCAAGAGAGAAAAAGAATTGTAGAGAGAGAGAGAAATATTTTTGCTCCGAAATTTTCCTAACCTTTTAAAATGTGATAGACGGTCCTCTATATATAGAAAAACATGAGACCACCTCAGAAATATCTATACAGACATGTATGGACTGGTGCATGCATTTGTGGAAATAGTTGGCACAGTTGGCAAAAATATCTGAAAAAAGCACACAAGTGGCCGACAGGCCACAAATAGTGGGTTGCCGGCCACTATCAATGGCCGACAGTCCACACTAGTGGCTGGCAGTCCACACTAGTAGGTCTGCAAGTCCCAGGATGTTTAGGCTTGAAAAACTACTATTTTGGTCCAAAAACAAGGCAAGAGGTTCATAAGGTATTGAGGCACAAAGTTGAGGCATTCTACTGAGGAATTCGAGCATTTGACAAGCAAATACAAATTCATCATTGGGTGCGCAATCGGTAGCGCCCAAGTCGTAAGGGCAGTCAAAAATAGGGTGTCTACAGATAGCGTAAGTGGTAACATAGTACACAACATGGGCATGCGCATCAGATGGGCTGGATGGAGCGAAGCCTGCTAGGATGGTTTTAATCCACTCGCATATTGTGACACCCTGAACGTTTAATTAAATATCACAAAAATATTTATAGTTATATAATTATGGTTGTATGTGGTAATATATTATTTAATAATGACAATAATAATAAAATAAATATATAGAATAAGAATAATAATAATATGTAATAGTAAAACAAAATAATTAATATTATGATGGTATGCTATAAAGTATAATTTAATTTATTCATTAAAGTCGATGTAAAGATTAAGGCAAAATAATATATATATATATAAAGAATCAATTTTCCTTTTTCTGGAGATTAGCAAATCAAACATTAATTAGAGGAGATTTGGCAATTGTCCTGGAGATATAGAATTAAGCCACCTGTGCCATCTAAGCAAATAGGAGATTTGAGTCAGCAACATGGGGTCATCATAATGAAATGAATCAACACCAAGCAACGTGTATATAAGGAAGGGAGGGAGGCTGTGAAATAGTAAGGGATCAAACGAAAAGAAAGAGAGAGAGAGAGAGAGAGAGAGAGAGAGAGAGAGAGAGAGAAGCAAGGGAATATAGCAAAAATAGGAGGAAAGTAGTAAGACTCAATATTAAGATGAGTTATATTATACCTCGAGTCACCATAATATATTTTACATATGTTTTGACTTACCATAATTTATTTTATACAAGTTACATTTTATAAATTATATTAATATTTCAATTACGTGGGTTATTTTCTGAACTCTATTTGTTTAAAATGAAACCCATGAATATGTTTATTTAAATTTTAGTATATATTTGACTATGACCTTATAAACAATTATGCTTTGTAAGTACCACCATGGGAGTCCTACGCCTTGGGGGACTTAAATAACCATTGGCCTCTGTTTGGCCAATTTGTGGTCCTCTGTTTGTCATGGATCCATTGACCTCTGTTCTGACTGTCACTTCTGTGACCTCTGTTCTGTTTTGCTCTGTACCGTGGTTATGGTTATTTATTTACATAATTTATGTATTTCAGTTTCTACCACTTAAATGATTTATTCACCAAATTGAGTTATGTAAATGTTTTAGCCTAACTAACTATCCATGGTTATTTTATATTCCCTATACTTTTAGCATAATATTTCTCACTCTGTTGTGTGCTTATAGCTCTTGCCCTTTCAGGTGATGAGATATAGCGGAAACCCATAACTTCACGTAATGGAACCCACACAAGGATTGATGTTGAACCACTATTTTGTCTTTCTTTTTTTTTTTTTTTTTTGCTCCTTTTTGTTTCTACTCGGGGCCGGTCACTGAATAATAAAATAATAAAAACCCTATAGATGTATTTTCTCTTATTAAAATAGTAAAATGAAGTAATTTCCTGTTTAATTATTTTTATTTCCACTTGCGCAGTTTAATTTGCCATGAATAGAATAAGTTAGTAAGTTGTGATTCCAACCCTAAGCCCTTGGGGTTGGGTCGTGGCACATATTGAGGGAAATGACCTGATTGGTGGTAAGGAAGCTATCATGGTTTAAAAATCAGCTTCTGACAAATTTTGGGTCTTTATCAACCTATTAACAAGTGGGTCTGATGACCCATTATGCAACCCGGCTAAGGATCCAAAACTTTCTAGCTTGGGTGCAACAAGGTATTGGTATGTGTAGTTGAGAAAGATTTTTTGAAGGATAGGGATTTGTATTACAAGGAGGTTGTTAGATTTTTGTTATTGGCAATCCCATTTGACAAAACTCCTTTCAGTTGTAATTTTATTCGTTCTTTTATTTCAGTGAGACTATGAGTATTTAGATGCGAATCTAACCAGAATTGTGCCCATGCAGAGTAGAGGAGTTTGTGATGTTAATCATATCATGTTTGCCACTTCGCTAACTATGTCGGGGATCGAAGTTGTTTGTCCGCTTGAGTGGCCGGTTGTGTGCTCAAGCGAAGATGCAATTCTTTCAAAAGTTTCACTCGCCCGCAAAAGTACTGGGAGTTCAATTTTTAGGCTAGAGTAGCCTTTCCTGCGCTTGAGCGTAGACCCTTGTTCTGAAACACGTGTTTTAGTCAGTCCGCTCAAGCGGCCATTCTTATGCTTGAGCGGAGATCGTGATTTTGTTTTCTATAAATCTGCGATTAATTCTGTTTCTAGGGTACAACTTCCAAATCTTCTTCTTGGGTATTAAGGTTTTCATCTTGAGCTTCTTTACTTGTTTCCTTTGATATCTATGAGAGTTTATATCATGAATTGAGTGGATTATATTAAAGGGGTTTTGTTTATTTTGTTTCATTCACAAAAGAGAGATTGGTTCTTCGGTGGATTCTGTGGAATTTGGGCCTGAAGCTTTGGTGAATTGTGGAGTGGCTTATCTTCGGTGGATTCCATGGAATTTGGGCCTGAAAACTTTGGTGGATTCTAGAGTGGCTCATTGTTGTGGAGTTGACATTGGCGTTGTGGATTCAATATTGAGCAAGACAATTCCGAGATAAAGATGGTGGTGGAAGAGACATATAGGAGTCGGCTTAATTTAGGCTTAGATTTGCTAAGTAATTAAGAGTATACTTGTGTAATTCCTTTTTGTCTTCTTAGTGAATTATTTTGTGGCTTTTGCTCGTGATTTTTTTTTTTAATCACAATTGGAGGCGCTCCAATTGTGGTTTTTTCACGTTAAATCGTTGTGTTGATTTGTCTTTAATTGTTTGATTGGAATTGTTATTTAAAATTGATACATAATCACAAATAAACATCTCAGTGATTTTTAATTTTTTTAGAGGTGTTAGAGAAGAGTGGATGGGGAGGAGTGATGGTGTCACGACCCAAACTCGCCCCTATAAGTTTAGCATTGTAACTAGCTAGTAATCATGGGATTACTGAAGGCCTCTAAGACAGATTAACATAATATTAGGAGCTAGTGAAAGCAAATAGCAAATATACAATGTTCATTGAGCTGTGCAGACTTATATGAGACAGAAAAATTTTAAACTTTACATTCATACATTTACACATCATCATATATATATATATATATAAGCTAGACAAAAGAGACTTAGCCCTATTTACAAATAAACAAAAACTTGTTTCACCAACCAAGAAAACAAAACTTAAACTTTAATCACATAACTATAACCATTTGACATATTCGGAACCTCCACGGTAGGCACATAGGTTGGCTGACAAAAACATATTCTAGGTAGACGCCTCTAAGCCTGGTCACGCGCCTGATCACCTACATACATAAATAATACAGTGAGCTAGAGCCCAGTGAATAATAACAAAGTAAAGGGTTTCAATGAATGATATCCATCACAGAGTTAGAAATCAGAGTTTATATAAAAAAATAGATTCTTATCAGAAATAGAGTCTTATGCATATTCAAATTTCAATCAGAAACAGATTCATATTCATATTCTTATTCAAATCATATACAAAAATTAGAGTTCATGCTCAATCTTACATAGTACATTCGTTAGCGCTAACAGATCATATACAGAGCATCATAGATCATACTTGTCAATTCCATAGAGGAACCTTCGGCCGGGTATGGATAACTTGTCAGTTCCATAAAGGAACCTCTAGACGGAGAACGGATAACTTGTCAGTTCCATATAGGAACCTCCAGCCTGGTGCAGATAACTTGTCAGTTCCATAAGGAACCTCCAGTTCAGGTACAGATAGCATACTTGAATCATAGCATTAATGCCACAAATATTTGTTAGAGTTTGGACAATCATTCATAGTACAAAACATAGCATTTTATAGAACAAATCTTATTCCATTTACAGAAAATAATTTAACTTGAACATAGTTTTACTAAGTTATTACTCACAGATAGCTGCAGAAGCAGATCAGATAGATTGGACATATTAGATAAATCAGGCAGACAATAGTGCGTGACCTATACAAACACATAACATATACACATTGAAACACAATATCAATTCCTTGACCAAACTTGACTTTTCGTGTCTTTTTCTGTCTAAATATTCTTTCTTTATTCGAATGAATCGGGTTCTTATTTCACATATTCTTTCTTAAGTCATTTTTTTCCAAATAGATCGGTTTCTTACTTGGCTTCTTAAACAATTACTACTAGATCAACGATTTATTCTTTAACTGACTAATTTATGTTGATTGGTAGTTTATTAATCTTTATTAAGCCATAAATCATGTCTACAATGCTTAAGAAGACATGAGAATAAAAATATGAAGTAAGTGCAATTTTTCAAAATATGCTGAAAATAACTGTTCGCTCAAGCGAACCTTTAGTTGCTTGAGCGGTCTGTAAAAGACTGCAAAAGTACTGGAAGCCTTCAATGTGCATTCAAGCGGTAATTAGTTCGCTTGAGCGGTATGTAAAATTCCAGAATTTCGAATTTCTTAACAATGGTTTCTAAATGCATTTTTCAATATTTAAACCTACATATCTTGATCAAAACGTTGAAAACACTTTACAAGACATAACACTTATTTATTTATAAATCATTTGCTCAAAGTCTCATCAAGTTGCCAAAACTTAAATCAAACTGCATGCATTCAAATATTTTCAAACCTCTTTTCCTTTGAAGAATAATCATGAAATTAAACATGAGACTCATGAATTTTTGAAATAAAATTCAATAAAAAATGTTTCATACAACAACACTTTAAAATCCAAACTCAAAATCATGAAACATAAATATTAATTAATTTCTTTAATCAAAACCCATGAACTCATGGTTTCTAAAACTCTTCTTCTAAATCAAATGCACAATAAAATTACATGTAATTTATGGAGTTTAATTTAACTATAACTTTCCAAATCAATTTTAAAATAATTAATTTCTAAATTAATTGTCATAAATTTGAGCTTAGCTCCAATTCTTCATTTTCTTGTCAATTCTTTCTAATCACATAAAATTGATTTCTAACTCTTTTCTATTTCCTTTAAATTATGAAATTGAAGTTATAAAACTCTTAGAAAAGTATTTGCATGTGTGAAATTAGGATCAACATCAAACCATCTACATCAAAATCCCTTTAATTCAAAATTAAGTTCAAAATGTTCATGAATTTATAATTTACCAAACTTGTTCTTCTTATACCCAAACATAAAATTAATTCTTCAAATCTCTTAAAAATTCATTAACGCATGTAAAGATGAAGTCAAAATTCATGAGAAATAACACAAATTAAACTCACTTCATAAATTTTCCAAATTAATTTCTTAGCTCTTGACCTTAATTTTTTTCTTTTCATTATATGTAAAATTACATACAAGTGGATTCTATTTCTTCTTGATTTTCAAAACAAGAAATTAAACATGTGAGCCATGAGTTTTTATGAAAATATGCAAGATATATACTCTTTTCTATGCAAGACCTTCAAAACTAAGTTAAAAAATGATGAAACATGAGACATGCAACCTTGGATTTTAACTTAGTTTATCATCTTCTTGACATTTCCTAACAAATTTCATGTAATTAATCCCAATTACTTCATGAATTCAACCTTTAGATGAGTTTCCTACAAGATTTTAGCTTAAATTTCATACCTAGAGCTATAATTTGTAGAAATCCTTGTGCTTTTCCCTCTCTTTCTTTACTTCCCTTCTTGTATTCTTCTTTCCTTGACTCTTGGATTGAGTTCCAGCACAAACTCTCTCTCTCTCTCTCTCTCTCTACGTCCAAAATGGTTCTCCCACAAATGAATGGTTGAACAAAATAAAATATATTGGCTTAAAGGTTCTAGAGTTTATTTCAATATACATTTCATTTTAATTAATTTGAGTAGGAGTAGATTAGTCACTAATTATCCATTAGTTTAATTAATCACTTCTTAATTTTAATTAATCTTGATCAATCAAAATTTAATTAATCATAACTAATCACAAGTCCCACATAATTTAATTAGTCCAATTGACTTCAATTAATGCCCAATTAATTATAATTAAATTTATCAATCTGAATCAGATTTTTAATCAAACTCCCAAAAAGTTCCAAATATCAAATCAAACTTATTGCCATCATCAATTTTGGTTTTCCAAATCTTTAAGGCCTTCAATTTTAGATCAAACTCAAAATCTCCACCAATAAATTACATATTCAATTAGACACCTCTCCAATAAATTTAATTCATAATAACCTTAATTTCGAATTCATATAACTTAATTAACTCCAATTTGGGTCCAATTAATCAAATCTTAATTTTATAAATCCGAATCGAATATTTAATTAAACTCTCATATAGTCCGATACTCGAAATTAAACTAATTCTAAAATAAATCCTCAACAGAATCACATACGAATCAGCGTCCATAATTTTTCATAAATCCCAAATTAAATTAGAATGATTAGTAATTAAAATTCAATCACCTTAATTAATTAAACGCTAACCATAATACGTGATGGGGTTATCATAGGTGAAGGCATACATGATGGGGTCATCATAGGTGAAGGCTATGGAAACTCCAGGTGAGGGCCATGTGTTCCACTTGTTTAACCCGACTTATGATAATGCTGTGGCTATGCTCAAACGAGTGGCTTCTTTCTTGAATGAGAGTAGAGCCTAGTTGAATGTGTTTTGTTGAGAATGAGCTTACCTCTATTGTTAATTTATTTATTTATTTTTTAATAATAACTTTAAGGGCATAGAAAATCAGATACAGAATAACACATAAAATGTGAGGTTTACATGTGAGTCCAATCTATTGTGAAACTTCTATGTTCTATTCTATTGTATTTTTTGTTTCTATGTTTTGAATGTTGCTTTTTTCTTTTCTTTTTGAGAAAATTGGTGATAAATCTAATTTAGATGGTGTATAAGACATTAGGTTCAGTGTATTTTTTTTTATTGGTGAGAGATCTACCATTTGTGAAATAGTTTAGTAAGATGTGCTTTTACTTATTTTGAAGGAAATTTTATTTTTAATTTTACCCTCTTAATTTATCTATTGACATTTTTTTATCTATTGACTTTTGTTGCCTATTTATTCAAATTTCTTTCTATCTGTTCTAAATTTTCCTTATCTGTTCAAATTTTATATCTATTTATTCAATTTTTTCCTTTGTCTATTCAAATATCTATCCAAATTTTATTATCTACTCAATTTTTTCTATTTATTCATTTAAATCCATCTACTTATTCAATTTTTGTTAGTTCAAATTTTATTGTCTATTTAATTTTTTCACTTATCTGTTTAAAACTATATGTTGAATTTTTTTTTATCTATTTTATTTTTTTATCTGTTCAAATTTTAAACGTATTTTATGATTTGTTATCTCTCTCTCATCCTTTACCTGTTCAACACAAAAACAAAAATAAAACTATCTTTTTTTTTTCTCTCTGTAACAGAAGCAAAATTCATATATTTGATCATCATCAACAAAAATCTATCTGTTTGATCATGATCATCAACATCAACATCAACACCAACACCAACACCAGATTAATTAATCAACAAATAAAATAAAAAATAAAAAAAAATGAATCTGAGCTACAACTCAAAGAAACATATAAATATATAATTTTTATTTGTAACAAATCTAATATCTATAACAGATCTAATATAAAAAACAATCTAAGCTACACACACACACACATATACATATATAACAGATCTGATATTCAAAATCGAAGGAGACCACACAGATTTCAGAGCTGTGTAGATCTAAGATCTATGTGGATTTGAGGCAACATTTCATCTTTCGAACTTGAGATCGGCGACGAAAAACTCTAAGTAGGTGTTTGACATACACTAAAAAAGTAAACTTTTTTTTTTTTGCATATATACACTTATTTAGGTCACATCAATCAACATCTACCAACATCTCCTCTTTACTTTTCTACACATTTTTTTTATATAAAATTTCAAAAGGTGCACTTATTTAGAACACTCCAAACCACCCCTAAGTGCGGCACCATGGATGTAGCATAGAGAGAGAGAGAGAGAGAGAGAGAGAGAGAGACATGTTATCAGTTCTGGTATGTTCAAATCATTTCTCAAACAGTATAGATCTGGCCATGGCAGAGCTGTGATGGACGCCATGAAAAGAGTCGAGAGTCAACTGACGTCCTGAAACCCTAGTTGTGGTGGTGGCCATGGTTGGTAGTTGTGGTGGTTGTTGGCAGTGGAGGTGGCAACGGCGGTGGGTAAGAGTTTGAGAGAGAGAGAGAGAGAGAGAGTGTGTGTGTGTGTGTGTGTCATCGTAAGAGGAGAGAGAGAGAGAGAGTATGTGTGTAATCTGTGGAGAGAGGGAGAGAAATGAGAGAGAGAAAATAGTTTGGTTAGGGTTTTGATTTTGAGAACCATGTATATATATACATGGGTATTTTTGTCATTTCACAAAGGCTTGTCCTTGTGGACATGCTAAAATAACGAGGGGACTTTTGAGGTGTCAAGACCCAACCCTAGGGGCTTAGGGTTAGAATCACAACTTACTAATTTATTTGTAGCAAATTAAATGGCGTAGGCGGAGGCAAATAAAAATAATTAAACAAAAAATTTATTTCATTATACTATTTTAATAAGAGAAAATACATCTATAGGGCTTTTATTTATGAATTAATTTTTAAAATTGTTACAATCTTGCTTCTTAATTCATACAAATCTTTATTGTGATGTAGAAGATTTACATCCATAATCTGTTTGTACATGAGTCTTTTGGTTTACATCTCATAGGAGGATATAAACTCAAATTAATTTGATCTGGACAAACGTTGGGCTTTAGAAATTTGTAACAGTAGGCACTGGGTTTATCTTCTATAAATTTGGTGATGTCATTTTGACGGAAAGGTTTTCATTTGTTTATGATCCATATTTGGTTAAACAATGTATTCAAATATAATTTAATGAGTCAGTTATTTTCTCATATAATTATGATCATGGTTTACAATTTTATCATTATAATCTTTTGAAATATTATAAGAGTTACCGTGATTGAGATGATGAAATGACTGTCGGAGAATTTTGTGGTCATGATGTGGTTACTTCTATTTGTTTTCATACGAATGTTACTAAATATGGACCCCTTGGGAATATGTATGGGACTTCAATTTTGATTCCAATGGAAAGTGCTATAGTCCTTGGATTTCACGGAAAAAAAAAAAAAAATTCTTCCAGTGTTCGATATAGAGTTTGGTATTGAATTTCCTATTTTGTTTAGGAAATTAGATTCAGATTACTGTTTGTTATTTAAAATTATCATTTCAATTCACTGTGTTTTTTTTTCTGTTTAATTGTGGATAAATTAATTAGAATAATATAACAAATTTTATATGCATGTTGTTGATTCTGATCTGAATCATTATTGTTTTTTTAGATTTTTGAAATGATTAGTTTGATATGCCTTAAGCACACACTATAAACACTCTTTGCGTTGATCATATCTGAAAGAAATTCTTCTTCTGCTTTGACGATTTGAGAAGAATGTTTTCAGATTGATTTTCGGCATCCGAATCGATGAGTGTAATATACCAAGGGATGGTTTATGTAATAACCCTCACACTGTCCTAACCATACTCATATGCATTTATATGATTCTGTCCTGTTAAGCTTGCATTTCAGATCTTGTCTTTGTTTTGCTTAAGTGTTATTTGCATGCTTTGTTCCTTGTTTGGTGTGTGGTTAGCCTAGACTAATCCAAGCCGAGGTCACCTTGAGCCTAGAACTACCTTGGAACCCTTTTTCTGGTTGGCCTCCACCCCTGCCCTAACATGTTGGCCGAGATGTCACTATCTAGGCCGAGGTGTTCACCACAAAGGCTGAGATGTGAATTATCTAGGCCGAGATGTTACCCTTGAACCCAAGTGATCTTGCTCCTGGACTGGTACGACCTAGACCGAGGTGTGGCACAACTAGGCCAAGTGTTGTCCTTTCTAGCCGAGGTCATTGTCCTTTGCATGCCGAAGTCTTGTTATTAGCCGATGTCATTACCTACCGGAGTGCCTATGCCATCTTGCTTGTTGAACACACTTTGTCATAGTCTTGTCTTTTCACTCAGTCACCTTTTTGAACAGAACCAACCAGTCGTTGCCACGTGCCCCTGCAGAGGGTTAAGTCAGCCGACCGACCCAGAAAATATACATTTTTGGTATCATATCTTTACCTTGTAGAGAGAGAGAAGCTCTAGGAAGAAGAAGAAGTTTTAGAGTGAGAGAGTAGGCCTTCGAGCTTGATTCCTAGAGATCAAACCGTTAGATTCGTGTATTGAGGTTAGATTCTTGATTTACTCTTGTTGTTCTTTATGTTTATCTAGCTGCATTGCATGATCTAGCATGATTCATGAGCCATGCATTGATTTAAAGTTTGGTTCTAGAAAGAGAAAATGATGTTCTTGGGTTCTTAAAAGAAAAGCCTTGTTTGATCCGAAAGTTTGTAACAAGTTCCATGTTTTTGTGTTTGTTTTCATAAGATCTTCAAGTATGGGTACCCAGGCCCACGTTTTCGAACTCATAGCATGAAAATCCCAGATTTTGAAATAACAAGTTGTAATTGAGCATTCATGTTTTTCATGTTCTTCATGTTCATGTTCTTCATGTTTTTCATCAGAGGGAAACCCAGATTTTCCTGACTTCATATCCTTAAATGTGGCCCTCGGGACCACACCTCAGCGAGGAGGTGTGGAACCTCGGCCTAGACCTGGTTGGTGCCCAGCATGTTTTCCCGAGATGAGAAACCGTGTTTCATTTTGATTTGACTTAGTTTTTGAAGAATGCCGAGATCATCTGTATGCATGTGAAACCTGTTTGGAAGTGCATTCAACAGACTTTGCCATGTGTTTGTAGGACTTGGACTTGCCTTGACCCCGACGTTTGAAGAACTATGTGAGTGGTATTTTTAATAAAGCTATGTTACAATGTTTTGATAAAAGCCTTGTTTTGCTTGTTTTGGAAAGTATTTGTAAGCACGAATGATTATTCCTATTTTGTATATCAAGTATTATATCTTGTTTTGATGATAATCTTGAAAGTCCGTACGTGCTAGGGGACTACAAGCATTTGTAGCACAAAATCTTGAAAGTCCGTACGTGCTAGGGGACTATAAGCATTTGTAGCACAAAATTTGGAAGTCCTTACGTGCTGGAGGACTCTAAGCATTTGCAGCACAATCTTGAAAGTCCATACGTGCTAGGGAACTATAAGCATTTGTAGCACAAAATTTCGAAGTCCGTACGTGCTAGGGGACTATAAGCATTTGTAGCACAAAATTTGGAAGTCCGTATGTGCTAGGGGACTCTAAGCATTTGTAGCACAAGTCTTTAGTGCCAGGGGACTATAATGCAACTACACCATTGATTTGAGATATCTCCCTTGTCTTGCCTTATCTTGCCACTGACGGTTTACCGCGTGGGTTTGTTTGTTCGAAATGTCATCACTTGTACTATATTGATGTTAGTAAGCATCCCTTGAAGCTTGAAAGATTTGCTAGATGGACTTGGTTCATCCCTTGATTTGCACTAATTATGTTATGTATTGTTTGATAAAGATCTTGAATATCAGTCATGCAAACCCCTTTATTATTCATACCATTCACTGAGTATCCAAGCTCACCCCTCTCTATATATATGTAGGTGACGAGTAGGACGGCAGTGACGCCTAGATGTACTTGCCACTTGTTTTGGATTTTGCACTTTTGCAGCATCTTGAAGATCATGCTTCTTAGTTGTATTTCACTGTATTTTGTATTTGATGGCTGAGAAGCCTTTTGGTCAAGATGTATTTTTGTACTTCGTTTTGTTGTATTAAAGCTATGTAAAGATATGTGCCATTCCATTTGACTTATGCACTGCTCTTATGGACTACTTAGCTTATAATTTATTGCTTCTGCATTTGTAAGCCCCATATATGTACTCTGTTTGTGTGTGAATTTTGAAAGTTGGCCTTCGGTAATCTCGGATTACTGGCCATCACGGCACCATTCTACTAGGGGCGGAATGGGGTCGTGACAGTTTAAATTACTGACTTTGCAAGAATGGTTTCCCTTTCCCCAAGCAAAGTTCTTTCCACTGACAAAGGCGGGAGACCAATTTCCAGATATATATATATTGGAAGTGGCTCAAGGAAGAGATTGCTTGGTCGTTATGGCTACTGGAAGTGGCAAATCATTGTGGCAAAAATTTACTATTTTCTTATATTATGCTTCAAATTTGTTCTTGAAGATCTCTGTTATTTGGTGGATAAACAAGTTTGCTATTAAAACCTTTTGTTTGAATCATGTAATAAAAGCAGAGCATAAATAAATAAATAAAAATGTAGATAAATTTTTAACTATGAAATATTTTGAATTTACTATGGTTGATAATATATCTGTTATGGATCAAGTTCTTGAGTTGCAAGTTCTGGTTAATAATCTTAAAGATCTTAAAGTTGAAGTTTAAGAAACATAATGGGGGTTATGCTTTATGTTATTTAAAAGTATGAAATTTTCAGAATTTGAAAATTCTGAAAACATGTCTTTCAACTTGAAATGGTGCCTTTATAATTTGTAATTATCTGTTATATTTTTGTATGAGAAAGAGATTCAGTCTTTATTTTGTGTCATAATCATTTTTTTTACTTTTGTGGTAGAATTGGTTTAACCATGAATCTTTTTTAGAAGAGTT
Organism: Camellia lanceoleosa; assembly: GCA_025200525.1. Taxonomy (NCBI): domain Eukaryota; kingdom Viridiplantae; phylum Streptophyta; class Magnoliopsida; order Ericales; family Theaceae; genus Camellia; species Camellia lanceoleosa. The sequence goes on along the minus strand of CM045760.1, from coordinate 198,872,642 downwards.
AATTCAATTTTCTTTGTCCCAAATATTTTGAATAAATAAAGTATAATTTCATCAAAAATGAATTATTAGTTGTGTCAGTGACACTTGTCTGGAAATGAATCATATTGTTTGTGCTAATTTATCTATTATCACAAATGTAAGGGAGAGAGATTAATGAGTTAAACATTATGATTATTTTTGACTTATTAATCTTGTCTATGTCTAGATATGTCGTATTGTTGACAATTAATTGCATTATTTTTTTTTATATGATGTCAATAATAACAATTTGGTATGTGGTGTATTATAAATGGATAAGACAAATAAGATGTAAATGTATTTATACAGTGACATTTATATTCCATGTTGAAATTGAAACTAAGGGTTGTAGTAAACAAAAAGAAATTAATCATGGCTAAAGAAAGGTAATTTGACAAAGTTTTGTGGCCACAACCGGTATTAGTCATTTCTTCTTTGTACTGCAAAATTAAGTTATGAAGTCTAATTGTATTTTAGACAAATTAGTATTGTGATCATATTCACAAAGCAATTTATATCTTGTTATTTAGTTCAATCACGCCAATTAATATAATATTCTAATTTATCTCAAAATTGTGGGGGTGTATTTATTATACACCAGCAAGAGAAATTAAGTTTCCTTGGAATGCTTAAAATGTGGGGGTGCTTGGAGGATTTTACCAAAGTAACAGTTCCGATTGTAGGTCCACAAAGAATCTTAATTCTTTTTATAGGACAAAATTGGAGTAGAAGCAAATATGGTTTCATTAACTCCTAAGAAACACCTCTATGTTTATTATTTAAATTTGAAAATAGGAGTGACATAGAGTAACAGTAAGTCTCGAAGTAATCAAAGACTTAATACCGTAACACATTTGCTTTCAGTTGTGCATATTGTCTAAGGATAATAAAGTGGATCCACGAACTACTTAATGATATATAACTGACAAGGTCAAATAGAAAAATAGCGGCCACTAAACAAAAAGTTTGACCAGAGAGCAAATGAGGGAAAGTTCATTGAGGAGAATGTGATTAAATCCTATTACATCAGAGTTATCATAATGATAACCCTACTTAGATGACTGGAAATCCTAAGAACTAAGTTCAAAGAGACAACTAAGTTATGTGTGGCTCGCCAGAAATCACTAAAGGAGTCTAACTTCTATCCATTCCTATGATGAGAGTGATATCTACAACATGTGTTGTATGTAGGGAACTTAGGGGAAGCTATGCTTTTAATGATCACTTATATTTTGAAAACCCTAGACGGGCATCTTTCAAGAAGAGTATTTAAGAGACTCGAAATAAGGATCACCTATATGAGTGTGAAGGGGCCGCTTCTATGAAAATTAATAAGGCAAAATTCTCTAAAGCACTCATGAAATACCAGGAGATGCCTAAGGCTAAAACGGGTACAACCGTGAGAACTAAACTGTGTCTAGAAATATTCTGTGTGAATTCTATTGTCTTGGCTTACACAAACGGCTGAACAGTTCAAGGCATCACATCCACTGATTAGTTAGTAAGTTCGATAGGCTTTCACTAGGGAAGGTTCAAAGCCAAAAGCTACCTATCTCGATGCAGGGTATTTCCTTAGTGTACTCTATCTTTGTCTGCATGTTGTTGTATGTCCTTTTCGTAAATTTCATTCATGTGGGGGATTGTTGGAAAACACTACAAGAAAATACACTTTTGGCGACTAAAAAATTAGTTGCCAAAAGCATTGACTTTAGTCGCCGAAATACTTTGCCGACCAAAAATTTTGGTCGCTGGCTTTGTTGGAAATACGTCGTTGCTGAAGGTATTAGCAACTAAAGCGCATTTAGTCGGCAAAAGTACTACAAAAATGCCGACTAATATGTTAGTAGGCAAAAGTAACAGGTTATTAGCGACGAAAAGAGCCTTAGTCGCTAATGACTCACATTAGCGACTAACATATTAGTCGCCTAAAGAGTGCATTACTTCGTTTAACTCACATCTTTAGCTATTAAATCTTTTGTCGTGAAAACTTAAAATATCTACGGTGACGAAATTAGTGGTCGCCAATAGTGCTATTTCAACTACTAAATGTTTATTCGCGGAAATGTTCATTCTTATTTGGCTACTACACAGGTTAGTCACCTATGCTTTTTTTATTATGTTTTGGCGACTAAAAATTTAGCCGCCAAAAGAGTTTTGAGTTTTACCTTCTAAACAGTTAGTCGCCAAAAGTGTTTTCGATTTGTTTTGGCTACTAAATATTTAGTCGCCAAAAGATTTATTTCTTTTTGGCTACCAATTGTTTTGTCACCAAAAACGTCATTTTATATTTTTGTTTTGTTTTTTTCATTTTAATAAATTTTGTCAGAACCTGTATGTATCCACCGCAACCTGTAATAGGTATACAACCTATATATATTATCACCTATTCCGTAATGGATGTTTCACTTACAACCATCAAACAAAAAAGAACACCTGCTAATGTAAACTTATATACAAACCAACTATATATATTCAAATTACAGATAATAACGTCATACATTCCAAATACGTTACCAAAACAATGTCCTCTATACATAACATTTTTACTATACTACACATTGTAATGACCATTTGCCAAGGTACAAATTACCATGGTTATATGTACCACGACAAAAGGTAATCTATATATATATACCACCAGAGCAATTAATACAAGCTCCAAACATACTATGTACCCTGTCATAAATTATATGTACGATGCATCCAAATTCCACGGTCCATTGATTCTATACCACCAGAGCAATTAATACAAGCTCCAAAAATACTATGTACCCCGCCAAAAATTATATGTACGATGCATCAACAGTCCACACAAAAAGTATAGGACGACAAAAAACTTCCCAAATTTGCAAAACTGTGAATTATCTTCTAGACAAAAAACTAGAAGATCCATATGTCAATGCCAAAAGCCATCTACACAACAAAAATTACACCCATTAGTTCCATTGTAAACAAAAATTGTAAACAAAAAGTTATAGCCATCTACAAAACACAATTTGCAAGGATGTCAATTGTAATTGAAATTGTATTTAACTATAGCTTGAATTTAGGAATTTCAATATAGTTTCTTTACACTTTAAATTCTATTTAAAGTGCAAAGAAATTTCCCAAGTCAGGCATGAGCCCCAAGTCAAGTTTAGTCTAATGTGTAAACATATATATATTTTATTCATAAATGTACATATATAGAGATGCTTATAGAACATATATATTTGTAAGCTTTAATATATAAGCTTTAATATATTTTTATAAGGTTTCTAACGTTTCTCACGCCAACTCCCAACATAGGCGTGCTAATTACGTCCCGTCTGACCCCACAGGTCCTATTTGACATGAGGAAGCTACCCGTGCCATCCTTACAGTTGTTCGGGGGCTGCTTTCAATTTTCGACCCTCAAAGGCCATTTTGGCTAAGTTTATGACAATTTTCACGCCAACTCCCAACGTACACGTGCTAATTACGTCCTACCCAGGTCTTATTTGACACAAGAAAGCTACTTATGCCATCCCTACAATGGTTCGGGGGCTACTTTCAAATTTCTACCCCCGAAGGCCTTTTTTCGGCTACGTTTATGGCATTTTTCACGCCAACTTCCAATGTACACGTGCTAATTATGTCCCATCTCTCCCCACAGGTCCTATTTTACACCAGGAAGCTACCTGTGCCATCCCTACAGTGGTTCGGGGGCTGCTTTCAATTTTCGGCCCTCGATGGCCTTTTTCGTCCAAGTTTATGGCGTTTACCACACCAACTCCCAACGTACAAGTGCTAATTACATCCCATCTGTTCCCATAGGTCCTATTTGTTGTGAGGAAGCTACCCGTGCCAACCGTACGGTGGTTCATGGGCTGCTTTCAATTTTTGGGCCTCGAAGGCCTTTTTTCGACTAAGTTTATGGCATTTTTCACGCCAACTCCCAACCTACACATGCTAACTACATCCCGTCTATCTGCATAGGTCCTATTTGACACAAGGAAGCTACCCGTCCCATCCCTACAGTGGTTGGGGGGTTGCTTTCAATTTTCGGCCCTCGAAGGCCTTTTTCGGCTAAGTTTATGGTCTTTTTCACGCCAACTCCCAACGTACACGTGCTAACTACGTTCCGTCTATCTGCACAGGTCCTATTTGACACAGGGAAGCTACCCATTCCATCCCTACAGTGGTTCGGGGGCTGCTTTCAAATTTCTGCCCTCGAAGGCCTTTTTTCGGCTAAGTTTATGGCGTTTTTCACGTCAACTCCCAACGTACACGTGCTAATTACGTCCCGTCTGTCCCTATAGGTCCTATTTTACACCAGGAAGCTACCCGTGCCATCCCTACAGTGGTTCAGGGGCTGCTTTCAATTTTCGGCCCTCGATGGCCTTTTTTGTCTAAGTTTATGGCGTTTACCACGCCAACTCCCAACGTACCGATGCTAATTATGTCCCATCTATCTCCACAGGTCCTATTTGTTGCGAGGAAGTTACCCGTGCCAACCGTACGATGGTTCGTGGGCTGCTTTCAATTTTCGGGCCTCGAAGGCCTTTTTTTGGCTAAGTTTATGGCGTTTTTCACGCCAACTCCCAACGTACACATGCTAACTACGTTCTGTCTATCCGTACAGGTCCTATTTTACACAAAGAAGCTACTCTTGCCATCCCTACAGTGGTTGGGGGGCTGCTTTCAATTTTTGACCCTCGAAGGTCTTTTTCGACTAAGTTTATGGCATTTTTCACGCCAACTCCCAATGTACACGTGCTAACTACGTCCTGTCTGTCCGCACAGGTCCTATTTGACACAAGGAAGCTACCTGTGCCATCCCTACAGTGGTTCGGTGGTTGCTTTCAATTTTCGGCCCTCGAAGGCCTTTTTTCGGCTAAGTTTATGGTGTTTTTCACGCCAACTCCCAACGTACACGTGCCAATTACGTCCTGTCTGTCCCCACAGGTCCTATTTTCTACAAGAAAGCTACCTGTGTCATCCCTACAGTGGTTCGAGGGGCTGCTTTCAAATTTCGGTCCTCGAAGGCGTTTTCTGGCTAAGTTTATGGCGTTCACCATGCCAACTCCCAACATACCCATGCTAATTACGTCCTGCCTATCCCCACAGGTCGTATTTGACACAAGGAAGCTACCTGTGCCATCCCTACAGTGGTTCAGGGGCTACTTTCAAATTTTGGCTCTCGAAGGCATTTTTAGGCTAAGTTTATGGCGTTCACCACGCCAACTCCCAACATACCTATGCTAATTACATCCCGCCTGTCCCCACAGGTCCTATTTGACACAAAGAAGCTACCCGTGCCATCCCTATAGTGGTTGGGGGGCTACTTTTAATTTTCGGCCCTCGAAGGCCTTTTTCGGCTAAGTTTATGACATTTTTCACACCAACTCCCAACGTACACGTGCTAACTACGTCTTGTCTGTCTGCATAGGTCCTATTTGACACAAGGAAGCTACCCGTGCCATCCCTATAGTGGTCCGGCGACTGCTTTCAATTTTCGGCCCTCGAAGGCCTTTTTTCAACTAAGTTTATGGCGTTTTCCACACCAACTCCCAACGTACACGTGCTAATTACGTCCCGTTTGTTCCCATAGGTCCTATTTTACACCAGGAAGCTACCCGTGCCATTCCTATAGTGGTTGGGGGGCTGTTTTCAATTTTCGACTCTCAAAGGCCTTTTTCAGCTAAGTTTATGGCGTTTTTCATGTCAACTCCAAACGTACACGTGCTAATTACGTCCCATCTATCCCCATAGGTCCTATTTTACACCAGGAAGCTACCTGTGCCAACCATACAGTGGTTTGTGGGCTGCTTTCAATTTTCAGCCCTCGAAGGCCTTTTTTCGGCTAAGTTTATGGCGTTTTTCATGCCAACTGTTAAGCCCCTGAAAAATGTTTTCCCTTTAAAAACCCTAATGTTTAAATTATTTTCTTAAAGCCCTTAGTTACTTGAATTATTTTGAATCTTGTCGATTAGCATTTTGTTTTGTCAAAACCGGAATATCCTAGCTGGATTAGGTTCCTTAGCCTAATTTAATTAAATTCTACATTAGTGAGGTTCCAATACATGAATTTAACTTCAAGCCCTCACTTCATTATTTAAATTCAAAATTTCCCCAAAACTAGTACATGTACCTTATACTATAAGTACCATCAATTAATTGAGATCTATATAAATATATATATATATATATTGAGGAATGTGCTCCTAGTACCTAGATTGATTAAAAAAAAATGGCCCCATCACCCTTCCCAATGGCCGGCCACCCTAGAGAGAAGTGAGAAGCCTATTTTCAAGATTTATAATCATGGTATTCTAGAAACCAAAAAAAAAAAAAACTATTCAACTAGGAATTAACTAGGTGTTGCCTAATCCCAAGGTTAAGCTCCCTAATCACTCCTAATTCATTGAACTTCCCAAGGTTAAGCTCCCTAATCACTCCAAATTCGTTAAACTCCAAGTAAATCCTAGCTTGTCCATTCAATTCCAACTAGTGGGCTTCTATGTCATTTTACACCAAATTTGCCTATAAATATCACCACTCCCTAGCATGGCAAACACAAGAATCACACTCACACACACACTTTCGGCTAGAGGAGGGGAAGGAGAACAAGAGAGAAGTCTTGAGGGGAAGAGGAAGAGGAAGGGAGAAGAGAGCCATCTTGTTCAAAGCTTAGCAAGTAAGCCACAACACAACCTTCTCTTTCATTTTCCTTTTTCAAATACATGTTCTTAAGGGTTCTAAATATTGTTTTCAGATGTGTCATTGATATATTTTAGTTAGCATGTTTTCATCATAAAAGAGACAAAAAATTTCCCTTAGTGGATCCCTTTTCCCATAAATCTTCTTGTTTTCGGTATTGTACCTTAGAATCTGTTTTTGCAGCCACTTTCAAAAATTCTAGAAAAATGTATAAAATTATTCTGGACCTCTATTTTATGTCCAAATCTTCCTTAAGGAGTTAGCTTTCAACTAAAATTAGTTTCATGGAAAAACAGTGAGCGGTTTGCAAGAAAATCAAATTTTCGTAACAATCGACGAATCTGGACAGCGCTAGAGTGTTTTCTAAATAACTGAAAATCTAGAAAAGCTATCCCATTTCCGAAATATGTTCTGGAAACTAGATTAGATTCTCTACAAACCATAGGAAGGCCAAGTTCAGTAAAAATTCTAAAATAGCCTTTCTATTCTAATCCTTATGTGATATCGAATCTGGAAATCTTGTTATGCATAGGTGTTTTATGCTCTTGTGTTCATGAAAATGTTTATTACCGTATGATCATATCTTGGCATGATGTTGTACATATTATGGTTATGTTCTTATTTTCCTTCATCTTAATGATCCATGCTTATGTGGATATTATTATCTTGTTAAGATTGGTTTAACCTTGTTTTAAAACATTTGACTCAACGGGAAACTTAATTGGGATGGTATTGGGTTTTCGATCACTTGAGTAATGATGATAATGGGTGATGTGTGGATTGTTGGGATGCGTTCCCTACTTGGAAGTTAAAGTCTTGTGCAAGTGGTTTTCGGAACCCTTGAACGGAGCGGTTGTATTCGGACCCTAGGTGGTTTGGTGTGAGGAGGGATTTGGGTAAGACCCATTATTACTCTCTCTTTTGAGGCCCTGCGGTTGGCGCTACACGGTATATAACCGATGGTAGGCATCCGAGATTAGTTCTGTAACAAAGTAGCAAAAGAGGGGGCATACCGAATAATCCGAATCCGATTCTTGTGGTTGGGAGGAAGAAATCTCTTTGGAGGATTTCTAGTTTACTAACATCTAACTTGTAACCCTTTGTTTATCTATTTTTAGTATCATGCTTTGCTACTTGTTGTTATATTTGAGATTGTGTATTGGATTGGAAAAAAAAGGACGAGGTGTGTGTGTTTACTGGGCATTCAAAGCTCACGGCATATCATGCCAGGTGACGAAGAGGAACTTATAGTTGGAGACGAAGAGCCTGAAACCTTCGAAGACTTTGGTTATCTTAGTAAAGTTAGAAATTTTCCTTTTGATGTTTTGTAAGACTCATGTGAAGATTTAAAATTTCTTGGGATGTAATGTAACGGAACGAGCTTTTGAATTAAGGATATTCGTAGTTGTTATGTATTTATATTCTACGTATATGTATGAACCTTATCGTTGCTTATGAGACCTTGTGTCAATGTCTTTTAAGATCTATCAAAAGGGTAGTGTGCTGCCTAAGAAAGCCGGACTTAGAAGGGAGGCTAATTTGACTCTTCCGGCGAACTGGGATCTTACTTGGTTATTGACCACAGGACTCATTCGTGATTCTTCCTTGACTACAACCAATAGTGTAGAATCGGGGCGTCATAACTTGGTATCAGAGCCTAGGTTCAACCCTTAACACGCGCAACCCAATATGCGACTCTAGAAGCCCTTACCTCTTTATCACACTATTATATTTAAAGAAGACTAAGAAATATATTTTTTTTTTCCACCTTAGGATGTCAGCAGGAGATTATCCAGGACGCAGCGTCAGTCTCGACTCGTGGGGTACTTTTCATATACAAGGAAGGAGGGCCATGTTTATTAGCCCCTGCTTTAGCTGCCGATGCTGTACAAGTGCCACTGAGGAAATGATCAGAACCGAGATACGTAAGGTGGAAACGGAGCACTCCCGCTATACAAGGGAGCAGAAAAGGTCCTTGGTGCAGCGCCGCCTACAATTTTTGAGTCGGGCAGCGAAGAAGGCGGTCCAAATGGAGCAAGATGATCAGAGGATGGACTGCTTGATACACCGGGCTTTGACCACCATAGCATACCACCGACCACCAACTCAGGCTGAAAGCTACGCATCCTGTTATCAGGGGCCAGGCAACAATTAACCAATGAATATGGAGCAGCCACCAGAGCAGCAAGGAGCAACCCTAGCCTACCCTATAGAGGTGTCATCTAAACACAATTCCCCCTCACCAACGTACACCCCCCGCTCTCCGGACCAAGCCACTGACTCCGCTGATGAAGACCCAGAAGAAGACTTTGATTGGTCAGGAAACGAGAACTAGTTCGAGGAATAGTAAAACTAGACTTTTGTAAGATCGGCTGATAGGGATCCTTAGAATAATATAGCTTGAACTTTGTAATGCGTAGATGCCCTTTGAATGTAACTCCGATTTAGGAGCCCTTTTGTAATGATGCCTATTATAAGATATGAATGATTTGTTGATCTATGTTGTTGACTGTTGCTTGTTTTACTACACCTTAAGGAAACTGAACCTTCATTTCAAATCTAAGTAGTAAGATTATCTAAAACTGGAAACCAACTCACCACGTGCCATGAACAGAATGGTGGACACGCGAGCTAATGGCTATACCGAAACCAGCAACAACGCACGGAACCGCCCTAGAAACCAACACAGAACCGTCCCCACAAGGGTTGACATTTCCAATAATCTAGGACATCAAATTTTGGAGGAATTAGGGCAAGTAAGGAACAATCGGCAGAATGAGAGGACTCAACTCTTTTCTGAGTTTCGAAAGTAGAGGCCCCCAAAGTTCATAGGTGTACCGGACCCAAAGGTAGCTGAAAATTGTCTTCGGCAGATAGAGAAAATGCTAGACACCATGGGCATAACCGAGGCCGCTGATAGAATAGCTTTGGCAGTATTCGAGCTTGATGAGGAGGCTGACCACTGGTGGGAGTTAATCAAGAATACTCGTGACATGGCGAGCCTATCATGGAACCAGTTCAGGGAGTTGTTCCTAAATAAATATTTCCCAAGTACGGTCCGCCGAGAACGAGTCATGGAATTCCAAAACCTGGAACAAGGAAATATGACCGTGACCCAGTATGCTGCAAAATTTGAAGACTTAGCTCGTTACACAACTAGATATGTAGCAAATGATGAAGAGAAAGCAAGGATGTTCAAGTGGGGGTTGGACCTTACAATCAGGAGAAGAGTTCTTCCGCAACGACTCCCCTCTGTAGACACCCCATTTTTGACCGTTCACAAGACTCGGTTGTGCTTGCAGGTACATCCAGCCACAAGTTCGATTGCTCATCGGGTATTCGACTTTCACGGCGGAACATCACAGGTTTGAGCTTTCCAAACCCTGTATCCTTTCTGCCCCATTCTTGGACCATGACTTGGTCCTTTCAGAATGTTTGTCTTGGTACACTGCCGGCCACCTTTTGGACCTGCCGGCCTTCACTTTGTTTCTGCCAGCCATTGATTGAGCCTACCGGCCATCAATGAGCCATTGCCGGCCATTACTGATGGCCAGCAGACCCCTTGTCTCAGCTGGTTTCATTCCAGATCTTTTGAGTTAGCTAGAATCCTTTCATCTCCCCTCCATATACGTGTATGAAGGGATGAAGCTCTTGCCAAGCTTCTTGAAGAAGCTTTGCATTTTTTTCCCTCTATATAAGGAGAGAGCCTCTCTCCTTAGCAGAGGTTTAGCCATTTTAGAAAAGATATAGCTCTCTCTCTCTATATATATATAGTGTTGTGGTTTAGTCCATTTTTCTTGCACTTTTACACTACAACACTTAGAGATACACCACCACCATTGGACTAAGGTTCTTGAGTATTTTCCCCTTTTTAGCATTTTTTTGTACCTCATTTTGGCCATCCTTGCATGTTGTTTTAGGCCTTGCTTTCAACTGAAAATGGTCTTATTTTTAAGTTCTTTTGAAGTTTGTTTAAGTTCTTTTGGCTGTTAAGGGTATTCAATCCTCTTGTTGGCCTTGTTTGGTCTTGTTTTGAGCCATGCCTTAGGGCCTTCGAGCTAGCCTTGGTTTGGCCTTCTAACCATTGAAATCTAGTGGATTTTTAGTGCTAGGCATGTGGTTTTGAGGCCTCAAATCAGAGGGGGTGACCCGCTCTCTTTTGGTTTTTGTTTGCTTGCATTTTTTGCCTTCCAAAGGAGCATGCCTCTCTGTACTTTTGAGGCTTGGTTCAGGCCCTTTTTTGTGACTTTGAGGACCTTCCTTGGTTCTTTCCATGGTTGGTTTGGTCACCTTTTGCATGTATCTTGTATGTGTAGTGTAATCCCATTTGTAGCTCATCAAAGTAGCATGTTTGCCTAGCTTGTGTTGAGTCCATTTTAGTAGGTTTTTGTTGATATTTTACCATGCCTTAGATCTTTTTTGGGTTGGTTTTGTCACTCCATGCATGTATAATACACATGTAGTGTAAATCTCATAAACTAGTTTTATATGCTTCTTGCTTTAGCATGTTATCCTAGCTTATGTTGAGTCCATTTCAGCATGTTTTTGGTGATGTTTTGCCATGTCATGACTCTGTCCATAGCTGGTTTGGTCATCCTTTGCATGCTCCATATACTTGTAGAACAAATCTTGCTTACTAGCTTTATGTGCATGATGTTTTGACTCATCATCCTAGCATATTTTGGCTTTGCTCCAGCATGATTTTGTCCTTATTTTGGGCTGCCATGGTCATATCACTCATGTTTTGTATAGCTATAGTGTAAATGCTTAGGCTAGCCTTGCGTTTTGAGGCCCCTACCATGCCATACATGTGATGTTTGCATGCTTTGCCATCATTCTAAATGTTATTTCAGTCCATGAAATGTAGTCATACACTTGCATTTGACATGCCTTTAATGCCTTGGAGGCTTGGCTCTTTATGCCTCAAGAATGAACTTTTGTGCATGCCATTAAGCCTAAGCCTTTTGCTCATCATATCAGTGCATTTTTTGTCTTGTTATACCATGATGTAACTCTGTTTTATGTTGTCCAAGTCATGCCATGTTTGGTTTCAATAGGTGTAGTGCATTGCCTCTTTTGTAGCCTTGCATGCTCCATGTTTTTGGCCTTGTGTTGGCTAGCTTTGAGCTTGTTTTTGGTCTTGTTTGGACCTACCTTGGGACTGTTTTAGGTTCCCTTAGCCCTTTGGGGCTAGCTTTGTTTGGCCACGACTTAAGTCCCTTTGCTAGTTCTTAGCTTTTGAGCTTCATGCATGCCATGCTTGTGTTATGTGTGTGATTTGGCATCATTCCTAACATCATTTCAGAGCATGTAGTATTGTCATACTTGCATGCTTTTCACTCCTCAAGTGTGCTTAAGAGTTGCATCTTTATGCCTTAATTCTTGGGCCCATTGGCATGCATGCTTGTCTAGCATTTTGTACCATCAATTCAGCACCTTTTGGCCACTGATTTGGGCATAGTTGAGATCTACCCATCTTGGTTTAAGACCATCCTTTCATGTTGTTGCATGCTTGTTTTGCATATTGTTGTATGCTTGCTCCATCTTTACATGTTGTCGCATGCTAGTTCCATTATATGTTGTTGCATGTTTATTACACTGCATTTTGCATACTTAAGTCATATTGCATGATTGAATGTTCGAGTTAGCATTGAGTATGCCATGTAGTTGCATTTTGCATGCTTAGGACATATTGCATGTTTACCGTCCTTGCATTGCATTGTTGTTTGGATTAAGTGTTAATCCAAGCACGAGAAACGAAGAACGTTTCATACTTCAAGTGATGAGACGTGTCTCAATTCTCGGTCGCCGACGCTCTTGATTATCCATGATAAAGTTCTAGGCTTTATGTGTTTATTTGTGCATTCATTTCATATTGATTTGCACAAGTTGGATCTTCGGCCATCATGCATCGGGATACGTGATTGATGGTCGTGGATCCGATTATGCCTCCCCCTTGATGTTTTGAGGTGATACGGGGTGGCATAGTGCGTACATACCCTTGGGAGACCCTCCATTTTCTCTATTTTGTGCTTTGCTGCAGCTTGGTGTCCCAGCACATCAGTGGCCGGCAGTGCCCTACAAATGGTCGGCACCTCCTCATCCTTGGCCGACAGTGTGCCATCTTTGGCCGGCAAGTGGTCGGCAGCATCTCTTCCTGGCCGGCAAGCCACTGATGCACTCCCCAGCATGTTTTTGGTAAGTTCTAGCAGCAAGTTCTCAAGGACACCCTACAGACAGAGCCTCTTGAGAGCAACCGGAGAGCTTACCGGGACAGGAACCGAGCATGCATGTTCATCTTCTTCAACTTGCCGAGGCAGCATTGTTTAATTTCTTACATGTTAGTTAGCATTTTGGTTTTGTAATTTAATTAGTTAATTTGTTAATTAATTAAGTTTTGTAATAATTAGTTGTAGCTAGTTATTCATTTGGTTATGTAATAATTAATTAGCTTGTTAATTAGTTAATTAGTTGGCATGTATTATTCATTCGGACCCTCTGTTGAGAGGGCAAATTTTGTAATAAGTGTGCGTGCGTATGTGCATGTCTTCCAACCCCCATTTCTTTCTCCCTTTTACTTACCTACTTTCAGTGGTTAGTTTTAGGGCATGTTTCAGTTAGCATCCTTATGCTTTGCATGTTTGCATCCATTGATCTGTCTAGCATCCTTATGCTTTGCATGTTAGCATACATTCATCTATCTTGCATGCACCAAGCTCGACGCATCATACTAACTGCATCGTATTTCAATTCCAAGTTGAATACATGTATCAATTATCGCATCTCACATGCCATCTTAGAATAGCCGAGCCTATTACTAGTTGCATTTCGCATGTGTTGCATTAGCCATCTTAACATGAACTAGGATCATACATTGATTACTAACTAGTTTCTGTTTTGGCTCGGAGTACACTGTGAGTGTTTACGCTTTAGCATACTGCATGTGTGTTAATGTTGCCATAATAGCATGCTTGCCATGAGGCTATCTGCTTAATTGATATAACTGCCTAAATGCCTGTGGGTGAAGGTTGGATTGCTTGAGTTGGAACAATTCATCAAAATCCTCGATTTAACCTACTTATGAGTAGCAAACTTCAAACCATTTTCCAAACAAATGGATATGCAATCCTTTGTTTCAAATTAGGCGATCTAGTCTATACTTGTTTTTGTTGTGCGCATCACATAGTAATTCTAGCTAATTAACCGGAATAAGAACACGTGTTTTCAAAAACAAAATATCATGTTTAGTCGTGGCCGATCTTCGATCGGGCGAACGGGGGTGCTCATAGATGACCTTCCCCAATCGTACCCAAGTTCCCGAGCCGAGGCAACTTTGGTGATGACGGACACGTGGCCTTAGGCAACGAGTCAGGGTTTCCTAAATTTCCCCAAAAATAAAATATTTAGGTGGCGACTTTGTATTTGGCAAAACAGTCCATGTTTGACACTTCTTTACAAAAATCAATTTTCCAAAACGATTTGCCGGATTTGGATTCTTTGGTGATTTATCGGTCTTGCATTGCACTTTGCGAGACTAGATTTAGAACCGTGACATTTGAGTCCGAACTATAGCATGAAGGCCATCGGGGCGCGTCTACACCCTCATATGCCGAGGTGTTGGAAACAACGTTAGAGTCTGAAAGGGAAGTAACCGACGCTAGAAAGGCTTGGAACAAGAGGAGGGGGAGTTAGACGTCTATTGGACCTCAGAGGAACCAAAAAGGAAACATGACCCCAAAGCCCTACTCCAGACCACAACTACGACAGCAACCGCAGCAACAGATCTAGAAAGGAGGCTATCAATAAAAGCCGACGGGACAAATCCAGTGCTTTCATTGCCAACAATTAGGGCACAAAAAGAGCGAATGCCCGCAACTCCCTCCATCTGGGTACCCAAGAGGAGGTTCTGGAGCAAATGCCCAGGCATTAGGTGGGCAGAAACCTTGGACGAACAAGACAAGATCGACTGGGCAGCAGCACCAGAAGAGTGTGGGAACTCAGAACGCCAAGACCAGTGGCAACCAGAAGGCAACCGGCAGAATCTTTGCCTTGCAAGAGGAAGAAGCAGACCCGTCTGTAATTGAGGGTAATTTAGTGCTATACAATTCTTAGGTGCATGTTTTATTTGATACTGGTGTATCACATTCTTTTATACCCTCTGCTTGTGCTAAGTCATTAGAACTTACATGTGAACCTTTAGAAACTGCCTTAAATGTAATGTCACCTATGGGAGGATGCGTTCGGATAGGATTGATCTGTAAGGACTATAAGATAGGAATGTCGAACCTACACTTAACGTGCGACCTTCGTGTCATGGAAATGTCAAACTTCGATATCATTTTGGGCATGGACTGGTTGTCTGCCCACCGAGCAGTGATCAACTGCCATCAGAGGAAAGTGGTAGCTCACACGCAAGATGGAACTCGTTTCCAGTTTAAGGGGTATAGACAAGACCCCATGGCTTCAACAAGACATAGGACGCAATGGTGCGATCAAATTGCGAGTAGGATAGCAAGTCTGATATTAAATGAAGAGGGCCAAGGAGAATTAGAACTTCTGCGCATAGTATGTGAATATGCAGATGTATTTCCTACGGAGTTACCGGGATTGCCACCAACCCAGGAAGTAGACTTGAGCATCGAGCTACAACCTGGAACTGCCCCAATATCCATGGCCCCGTATCGTATGGCACCAGCAGAACTACGAGAATTGAAGACACAACTATAGGAATTGCTTGAGAGATGATTCATTAGGCCAAGTACTTCGCCATGGGGAGCAACCATGTTGTTTGTTAAAAAGAAGGATGGGTCGTTGAGGCTATGCATTGATTATCGTCAACTCAATCGAGTCACGATTGAAAACCGATACCCACTCTCAAGGATTGATGACCTTTTTGATCAACTTAGAGGCTCAAGGTGCTATTCAAAGATCGATCTCAGGTCAGGTTACCATCAACTATGAGTCAAGGAGGAGGATATACCAAAAATTGGCTTTCGTACTAGATATGGCCACTATGAATTTGTAGTAATGCCCTTCGGACTAACCAATGCACCGACAGTATTCATGAGCCTAATGAATAAGATCTTTAGACCATACCTTGACTAGTTTGTAGTAGTGTTCATTGATGACATCTTGGTATATTCAAGGTCTGAAGAAGAGCATGAGCAACATTTAAGGACTGTCCTTCAAGTTCTTAGGGATCGGTTCTATGCCAAGGCAAGCAAATGTGAGTTCTGGTTGAATGAAGTAAAATTCTTAGGGCATGTAGTGTCAGAGAATAGGATTGCGGTGGATCTAACTAAGGTGGAGGCAGTATTAGATTGGAAACAACCGAAGACCGTGTCAAAAATTCGCAGTTTCTTAGGATTGGCCGGTTATTACCGGAGGTTCATCCAAGATTTCTCCAAACTAGCTAAACCAATGACTCGTTTGACGCAAAAAGGAGTAAAGTATGAGTCGGACGAAGCTTATGAAAAATCCTTCCAAGAGCTAAAGAAGAGGTTAACTAGTGCGCCAATTTTGACCATCCCAGAACGAGAAGTGGGGTATACTGTGTATTGCGATGCATCTAAAGAAGGGTTAGGGTGTGTGCTTATGCAAAATGGAAAGGTAGTCACGTATGGATCTAGGCAGTTGAAACCTCATGAGCATAACTACCCAACACATGACTTGGAGTTAGCGGCCGTAGTTTTTGCCCTAAAGCAATGGCAACATTACCTGTATGGGGAACAATTTGAGATTTTCACAAATCACAAGAGTTTGAAGTATCTATTTACACAGAAGGACCTTAACTTGAGACAGAGACGATGGATGGAGTATCTTGAGGATTTCCAGTTCACTCTCTCATATCATCTTGGTAAAGCCAATGTAGTAGCAGATGCTCTCAGTCGCAAGAGCAGGGGGATGATGGCTAGAATTTCTGTCAAAGAATGGGATATGGTTAAGACACTCAATGAATTTAGGATCCAAATAGAATCTCAAGATACAAAAGCATATCTTAGTGCACAGAAGGTGATGCCTAAGTTGATGAATAAGATCATGGAGGCCCAGAAGCACGATCAAAAGGTAGCCTATATCAAGGGACGTTTGGAATCAGGAGAATCCATGCTCAATTGGGTAATTCACCCCGATGGGAGTTTAAGATACCAAGGTAGATTGTTTGTACCAAGTGACGAGCTGCTTAGAGAAAAGGTACTTAAGGAATGTCATCATTCTGCATTTGCGATACATCTAGGAGGGACTAAAATGTACCAAGATTTGAAGAGGCAGCATTGGTGGAATGGAATGAAGAAGGAAGTGGCTAAATTTGTAGCGAAATGTCTGACATGCCAACAAGTGAAGGCGGAACATCAGAAACCAGGGGGAATGTTGTAACCTCTATCAATAGCCAAATGGAAGTGGGAGTTTGTGATGATGGATTTTGTGACAGGGTTGCCTATGTCACCTAAAGGACGCGATGCTATATGGGTAATAGTGGATCGCCTCACCAAGTCAGCACATTTCTTACCTTATAAGATGACCGACACTTCAGAGTCTATGTGTAGGGTTTACATCGGGGAGATCATTCGGCTACATGGAATTCCAATGTCTATTGTGTCAGATCGTGATCCACGGTTCACCTCTCGATTTTGGGGAAGCCTGCAGGAAGCTCGTGGTACGGAGTTGTGTTTTAGCACCGCCTTTCACCCGCAAACAGATGGACAATCTGAACGCACCATCCAGACACTTGAAGATATGTTGAGAGCTTGCGCAATGGATTTTCAAGGAAGTTGGGAACGACACCTTCCCCTAATTGAATTCGCCTATAACAATAGCTTTCAAGCTAGCATCGGTATGGTGCCCTTTGAAGCATTTTATGGATGACCTTGTAGATCGCCGATTTGATGGGCGGAAGTGGGTGATGCAAATCTAATAGGACCCGAACTTGTTCTAGAAACTACTGAGAAGGTCAAATTGATCCGACAATGGTTAAAGACTGCTCAAGACCGTCAAAAGAATTATGCAGATAGGAGAAGAAGGCCATTGATGTTTCAAGTAGGTAGCCACGTGTTCCTAAAGGTGCAACCTAGGAGTGGAGTCGTATGTTTCAGGAAAAAGGGAAAGCTATCAGCACGATATATTGGGCCTTTTGAGGTATTGGAAAGAGTGGGCGACGTAGCATATAGACTAGCTCTACCTTCGCAATTAGCAGGGATACACGACGTCTTCCATGTATCTATGTTGAGAAAATACATCGCCGACTCATCACATGTCCTCAAATGGGAAGAAATCAGTCTTTACAAAGATGTTATATTTAAAGAAGGATCGGTAGCAATACAGGATAGCCGAGAGAAGAACCTTAGAGGCAAAACGGTTCACTTGGTAAAAGTGCTATGGTGTCATTGGGGAATTGAGGAATCTACTTGGGAACGCCAGGATTGGGTGAAGGCAAACTACCCCTAACTTTTCGAAGGCAGTATGTAGTTGAATTTCGGCGACGAAATTGTTTTAAGGGGGATAGGTTGTGAAGCCCCTGAAAAATGTTTTCCCTTTAAAAATCCTAATGTTTAAATTATTCTCTTAAAGCCCTTAATTACTTGAATTATTTCGAATCTTGTCAGTTAGCATTTTTTTATCAAAACCGGAATATCCTAGCTGGATTAGGTTCCTTAGCCTAATTTAATTAAATTCTACAATAGTAAGGTTCCAATACATGAATTTAACTTCAAGCCCTCACTTTTTTATTTAAATTCAAAATTTTCCCAAAACTAGTACATGTACCTTATACTATAAGTACCATCAATTAATTGAGATCTATATAAATATATACATTGAGGAATGTGCTCCTAGTACCTAGATTGATTAAAAAAAAATGGCCCTATCACCCTTCCCAATGGCCGGCCACCCTAGAGAGAAGTGAGAAGCCTATTTTCAAGATTTATAATCATGGTATTCTAGAAACCAAAAAAAAAAAAAAACTATTCAACTAGGAATTAACTAGGTGTTGCCTAATCCCAAGGTTAAGCTCCCTAATCACTCCTAATTCATTGAACTTCCCAAGGTTAAGCTCCCTAAACACTCCTAATTTGTTGAACTCCAAGTAAATCCTAGCTTGTCCATTCAATTCCAACTAGTGGGCTTCTATGTCATTTTACACCAAATTTGCCTATAAATATCACCACTCCCTAGCATGGCAAACACAAGCATCACACTCACACACACACTTTCGGCTAGAGGAGGGGAAGGAGAACAAGAGAGAAGTCTTGAGAGGAAGAGGAAGAGAGAAGAGAGCCATCTTGTTCAAAGCTTAGCAAGTAAGCCACAACACAACCTTCTCTTTCATTTTCCTTTTTCAAATACATGTTCTTAAGGGTTCTAAATATTGTTTTCAGATGTGTCATTGATATATGTTAGTTAGCATGTTTTCATCATAAAAGAGACAAAAATTTTCCTTAGTGGATCCCTTTTCCCATAAATCTTCTTGTTTTCGGTATTGTACCTTAGAATCTGTTTTTGCAGCCACTTTCAAAAATTCTAGAAAAATGTATAAAATTATTCTAGACCTCTATTTTATGTCAAAATTTTCCTTAAGGAGTTAGCTTTCAACTAAAATTAGTTTGATGGAAAAACAGTGAGCGGTTTGCAAGAAAATCAAGTTTTCGTAACAATCGACGAATCTGGACAGCGCTGGAGTGTTTTCTAAATAACTGAAAATCTAGAAAAGCTATCCCATTTCCGAAATATGTTCTGGAAACTAGATTAGATTCTCTACAAACCATAGGAATGCCAAGTCCAGTAAAAATTCTAAAATAGCCCTTCTATTCTAATCCTTATGTGATATCGAATCTGGAAATCTTGTTATGCATTGGTGTTTTATACTCTTGTGTTCATGAAAATGTTTATTACCATATGATCATATCTTGGCATGATGTTGTACATATTATGGTTATGTTCTTATTTTCCTTCATCTTAATGATGCATGCTTATGTGGATATTATTATCTTGTTAAGATTGATTTAACCTTGTTTTAAAGCATTTGACTCAACGAGAAACTTAATTAGGATGGTATTGGGTTTTCGATCACTTGAGTAATGATGATAATGGGTGATGTGTGGATTGTTGGGATGCGTTCCCTACTTGGAAGTTAAAGTCTTGTGCAAGTGGTTTTCGGAACCTTTGAACGGTGCGGTTGTATTCGGACCCTAGGTGGCTTGGTGTGAGGAGAGATTTGGGCAAGGCTCATTATTACCGTCTCTTTTGAGGCCCTGTGGTTGGCGCTACGCGGTATATAACCAATGGTAGGCATCCGAGGTTAGTTCTGCAACAAAGCAGCAAAAGAGGGGGCATATCGGATAATCCGAATCCGATTCTTGTGGTTGGGAGGACGAAATCTCTTTGGGGGATTTCTAGTTTACTAACATCTAACTTGTAACCCTTTGTTTATCTATTTTTAGTATCATGCTTTACTACTTGTTGTTATATTTCAGATTGTGTATTGGACTGGAAAAAAATGATGGGGTGTGTGTGTTTACTGGGCATTCAAAGCTCACGACATATCATGCCAGGTGACGAAGAGGAACTTATAGCTGGAGACGAAGAGCCTAAAACCTTTGAAGACTTTTGGCTATCTTAGTAAAGTTAGAAATTTTCCTTTTGATGTTTTGTAAGACTCATGGGAAGATTTAAATTTTCTTGGGATGTAATGTAACGGAACAAGCTTTTGAATTAAGGATATTCGTGGTTGTTATGTATTTATATTCTACGTATGTGTATGAACCTTATCGTTGCTTATGAGACCTTGTGTCAATGTCTTTTAAGATCTATCAAAAGGGTAGTGCGCTGTCTAAGAAAGCCGGACTTAGAAGGGAGGCTAATTTGACTTTTCCGACGAACTGGGATCTTACTTGGTTATTGGCCACAGGACTCATTCGTGATTCTTCCTTGACTACAACCAATAGTGTAGAATCGGGACGTCACACCAACTCCCAATGTACACATGCTAATTACGTCCCGTCTGTCCCCACATGTCCTATTTTACACCAGGAAGCTACCCGTGCCATCCCGATAGTGGTTGGGGGGCTGCTTTCAATTTTCGGGCCTCGAAGGCCTTTTTTCGGCTAAGTTTATGGCGTTTTTCACGCCAACTCTCAACGTACACGTGCTAATTATGTCTCGTCTGTCCCCACAGGCCCTATTTTACACCAGGAAGCTACCCGTGCCTTCCCTACAGTGGTTGAGTGGCTGTTTTCAATTTTCGGCCCTCATTGGCCTTTTTCGTCTAAGTTTATGACGTTTTTCACGCCAACTCCCAACGTACACGTGCTAATTACATCCCGTCTGTCTCAACAGGTCCTATTTTACACCAGGAAGCTACCCATGCCAACCATACAATGGTTCGTGGGCTGCTTTCAATTTTCGATCCTTGAAGGCCATTTTTCAGCTAATTTATGGCATTTTTCACGCCAACTCCCAACGTACACGTGCTATTTACATCCCATCTGTCCTCACAGGTCCTATTTTACACGAAGAAGCTACCCCGTGCCATCCCCACAATGGTTGGGAAGCTGCTTTCAATTTTCGACCCTCGGAGGTCTTTTTTAGCTAAGTTTATGGCCCTTTTCATGCCAACTCCCAATGTACACGTGCTAATTACGTCCCGTCTGTCCCCATAGGTCTTATTTTACACCAAGAAGCTACCCATGCCAACCGTACAGTTATTCGTGGGTTGTTTTCCATTTTTGGCCCTCGAAGGCCTTTTTTCAACTAAGTTTATGGCGTTCTGGTACGACGACATTTTACATAGGAGACTAACTGAACTAATATATTTTTCCAATATGACAATAATGAAGATCATAATTGTCCAATGTATTGAACATGGTCAATAGGGGGAAATAGACTCGGAATTATGTTGATTACAACCCAAATAAAATCATGATTCAATGTTGAGAACTCCTAATGCACAATGAGGGTTTCATTAATTTATTTCACGTATTAGCATCCTTTTTAGGCAACAAAAATGACAATTGTATAGTGGAATTATTGAGACATGGCAAACAAAATACTTGTGGAATGTAAATATTGTTAAACAATTGGGTATATAACAACTAAAATTGTTATCCAATAACAGACCCCAAAACTCTAGAAACAATGACTAGGTTCATTGTACATAGAAGCGTTACAAAAATATATACCAATTGACTCGACTAAAACCTACTAACTGTTTCTAACTTGAAAAATTCAAATAACATTTTAGTTTTCTAAAAAATCGGTTTTCTGTACCTTTCAGTGCTCTCAATTTGCATTGTATCTTCACAGCTCTTCTCTCTCTCAAACTCATCACTATGAACCAATAATGGCTTGCATGCACTTTAGACCAGTCCAGTTGTACTAGTTATATTGTACTAAATCAAAATTCATTCCAATTTCACTTGGTTTTTTTAGTTAGTCTTAAATTTGAAATGACATTCAATTGGATATCACTGCTAATATAGTAACTGGCCTCATATTCGTAGGCTCATCGTATTTTCTTTTGGGGAACTTAATATTTCATTGAAATCATGTGGTCACTTTATGGAAATCAGATTACGGTCCTTTGTGTAATGTATCAAAACACCAGGTCGGCTGCTGCAAAATCTACTCACATTATGCCTCAAAACCTATTCGAAGCACATAACAAAAAAAAATTTGCCTAGCAACTTTAGAAAACAATTCTATGTCAATATGATCCATATTTTTTTGTAGAAATTGCACTAGCTTGTCAATAAAATTCTGTTTACCGAATAGTAGGATGACCATCTGAACCATCCAAAAGGGTTGTGAGTCGTGACACCACGTCGTTCAGATGATTGAGTTGTACTTGTTGTGCCTCCCGTGCTTTTTTTTTTCTTCATCGACCTATTTGATCAGCTGCTCTCTTTCCCGCATAATTTCCTCCCGGTCTCTTTGGCGCTCCTCTTTCTCCTTCAATAGCTCCTCGTGATCTTTTTGGCCCTCCTCTTTCTCCTTCAATAGCTCCTCGTGATCTCTTTAGCGCTCCTCTTTCTCCTTTAGCAACTCCTCGTGATCTCTTCGACGCTCCTCACGAAGAACCTCCAGTTTTGCTCTCATTGACTCCATATGTTTATCACATGCTCGTGCCGCACTAGAAGCTATGGAAGAGGGTTATGGGCCTATCCCACATCCACGCAAGTAATTTTTTTTTTCCCCTGAGCACTTGCCTTGATATTTCTTCGAGGGTCAATGGCAACCCCGCATCAGTGGCTACCACTTGTAGATTCACCATATCATCCTGTCATGGCAAAAAAACAATAAAGTCAAGATGAGAGAAGGAATGTAAAACAACTTTAGTAATAGATATGCAACACACTTGGTTTCAACATTCAATACTCACATGTAGCTTACCACATTTGGGGTCAATCCAATCTCCCGTCTTCTTGGACTTGTGTGCTTTCTTATAAAATTCAGGAAAATCTATATCTCCATCCTCATTTGCCTGTTAGGTTTGGAAAAATTCCATTGACGAATTAGTACATGGTAATATTCAAAATCAAGAAGAATCAATCATCCATTACATTAGTAAATTAACTTCTCACCATAAGCGACATTCCTATAGGAAATGATCGCGATCCATTTGTATGATTATAGGGAAGCATACCCCTATTTGCTTTACCAGCTTTAGAGTGTTTCTAAAAAATAAGAAAAAAAAAATTAGTGAAGAATTTTTACATATTAAAACATAAATTAATTTCAATAATGGGGTTTCTAATTAATTTGTTACCAAGTGAGATTCGTCTTTCCAAGCAACATCAATCAGATATTTCCAGTCCTCCAAGCTCACTCCACTAGGCAGATGACTATAGGGGTCATCAACACCCTTTTCCTCAAGTTCAAGGAACTCTTGCTTTAGATTGTACCTCCAATCCTTGTATAGCAAATATGCCTTTCTATCGAGGATCTATTGAGCTTGTTCATCATTATCAAAATCATCGCCACTAACAAACTAGTCCTATAAACATAATAAGAGAATTAGTACAACAATTAATTTAAGCAATTACAAATAACATAATGAAGACATTATGGCAAGATGAATCTCATTCTAGCACCGCTTGTACAACTGCATCTTTGGTAGTTTGATCAATTTTTCTCCATGACTTCACGCTTTGAAGAGGGCACAACTGTCTAATTTGAAGGCCCAACTCATTCGTCGCTGGGGTGGCATTCCCTCCTGTGATTGCGTTCAACACCCAATTGACATAGACATGTAATTTCTCCCCCTTTCTCCTAGCAATTTTTTTCTGCACTCCTTTGCCTAATGTTGGTCCTCAAACACGAGTTGACCTCGTTTTCCCTGGTACAAAAGGGGAAGGAAGTCACAAATTACAAACATTGCTAATGAACTTCAAAAAAAAAGTGCTGGTTATGGGTCCTGTTAGTTTTTTGCGACCTCTCATTCTTTGCCGACTCTTGTTTGGTCATAAAGTCTTGGTAAATTATGCTACAACTTGGATTTCGTTGCTATCGATGCAGCTGAGGCAACATTCAATTGGTTGTTGCTGCTGTTGTAGCTGATTTGAAGGTTGTTTATCTAATATTTTATTTGTTGTGTAAGTGTCCTTGTTATGTGCAAAGTAATGTTTGTTTTTTTTTTCTTTTTTTTTATTTGTCTTTATGGGGTTTTCATTACCTTACTTGATGACTTATGCACCAAAAAAAAAAAAAAAAATTTTTAAACAACTAAGTTCAATGCTTTTACCCACTCCACCTAGCTGCGTCTCCTCCACCACTGTTTGTGTATCATCTGGTGGTTGCGTGTCATCAAAGAACGTCAGGGGGGTGCCAATCTCCTGTGGACATGCTTCAGAGGCTGATAATACGTTGCCACTTGTTGATCTCTTCCGCAGCCCCGTCTTGATTCTAGGAACCATGGGACCTACATTACGTAACAAACATACATGAATAACAAATGTCGCATACATTAGTAGTGTAATTGCTGCAATTGCTTGTAATGTTTTAGTAGTTTTCATGTTTCCTCAATAATGACACAACATGTCAAAGTTCAACAATAAATTGCTCGTTAATCATGGCCTTGTTCAGTCATACATCTTGTACCATCTATGTTTAAAACAATAAATTGCTGTCATTTAGTATGTGTACTTAGAATTAAAAGAGAGGTTCAACTCTAGAGCAAACATGAAAATGAAACAGGCCACCAATTTGTATTCAAGTCACACTCACTATGCAAGGGTTAAAGAAACCATTAAAACCTAGAACATTTAGATTTCAAAATTCCTTAGCATTTCTGATTCTTTAACAAGCTAGAACTAAATTTTCTGATGACTTAGAGAACTCATGGAATTACCAATTGGTCAAACAGCTGCATTACATGCAAGCAGGTGAGGTGGATCAAAGTCAGAATTGAAAGAAAAAGAAACACAGGTATTAACTCTGAACCCTCGCAGCTTACCAATTGGCCAAGCACTTAATTAAAAAAACTAAACGACAATAAGTCCATGAAACATTTGTAAGACTATGTAACACCTTACCTTATCAAGGAGAGTCTTGCCTGTTCCAGGTGCTCCAGTCAAAAGAATTCCCTGTAAATTTATGTATTATATTTAGTAAAACCAAAAGACAAGAACAAACAAAGCTATTTCGAAAAGTGAAATGGGATTTCCTTCAACAAAATAATAATAATAATAATGTAATAAAAAGGAGAAGAACAAGGGTAGTTCATTTATGTTATACTATTATAATTATATGCTAAAATATATTCTTTTCTCATTTTCTGTACTATACTTTTTTTTACAAGCAGATGTGGAGATATCATTTTCAGTACTATGAATTGAAAAGGCAGAAGTGATAGATCCAAGTTGGACAAGCCCACAATTGTTATGCAGCCAAAAGGATGCATCAATTAAAGGTGGGCTTGGACCATTTGGATTGAAGGTGTTAGCTTCAAAGGATTTGAAAGAACATACATCTGTGTTTTTTAGAATTTTCAAAGCTCAAAGCAATAAGCATGTGGTGCTTATGTGTAGTGATCAGAGCAAGTTTCTCTCTGCTCTGTTTGTCAATGATTTTTCATTATTAAATTCGTATGTTCTCTGTTTTAATATACTTTCTCAATTATTAACTTAGATAAGAATATCGATATATATATGATTTAATAGTTGAGAGTGTATTAAAATAAAAAGACAAATTAAACACATAATTTTGTGTTCTTTCTCTAAGTCCCTCCTCTTGTCTCTCTTACCTAATCTAATTTTAGAGATTTTAACATTTTTATTGAATAATTAACAAGTCTTCACTAAATTCTCACACTGCATCACTATCTTGATTATTATTCCGTATCAAACATCAACCAAATTTCATTCACTCTGTTCTCAAACTGAAATGGTGAATTGTACTGAGTGAGAGTGTACTCCATGGCAATCTCAAAGCCATGGCTTTTGTCAATGTAACCACCAAACGGTGCACGAAGAAGATGGCATGCAAAGGCGACTTCTTCTCCGACATCAAAGTCGGATACGAATAAAAAAAAACCCCTAAATGTAGAACAAAAATCATAAACCATTTACTTACGGGTCCAATATTGAAAGCCTCTGCATCAAATAAAAAAAAAAAAAAACCAAAAAACAAAAACCCCCAAATAATCATACAAAAATCATAAACCATTTACTCGTTTCCCATAAATGAAACTCATAAATCAAAATCAAACAGGGAAATAGAAGAAGCAAGAGAGAGGAAGAGAGAGAGAGAGAGAGAGAGAGAGAGAGAGAGAGAGAAACCTGAATCAAATTGAATGGGTGTCAGATGGTGTACCTCTGCTGGTTCGGGGGCTCTGCACAACGGTGGCCGATGGTTAGCCGATAAGAGGAGATGATCGATGGGCTGTCGACGAGAGGATATGATCGATGGGATGTGGACAAGAGTGAGAGCAAGAGGGGTGTTTCCTTTGGTGTATTCAACACACATAGAGAAACAAAAAAATAAGTAAAAGGAAACATACGCGGTAGTATTTTAATCTTCCCAGCAAAATTTTGTTGGTTTTATTGGCGACAAAATCAATTTAGTAGCCAAAAAACATAACTAACGCCGACTAAAATGTTAGTTAGTCGCCTAATACGTAAGTTTTTAACGACTAATTTAATTTTTAGTCGCTAATAAGTACATTATAGTGACTAAAAAAATTTACTAGGCAATAAACACAACTAACGGCGACTAAAATGTTTATTAGTCGCCAATTACGTAAGTTTTTAGTGACTAATTTATTTTTTGTCGCCAATAAGCACTTTACAGTGACTAAAAAAAGTTAGTAGCTAATTTTTTAACCAATCGCGACCAATCCCAATTTTAGTCACCAAAGGTATGGGTTTTGACAACTAAATTAATTTTAGTCGCTAAAATTGGTTGCCAAAAATGCAAATTCTTGTAGTGAAATTTGAATTTACTCCAATGGTTATGTCTCTTGAGATGGAAGGGTGTGTCCTTTTGAAGGGTCACAACATTTCTAAAGAGTCATGGAGGAATTTATAAATTCTATCCCCCTCACGTCAATTGATAGGGAGAATGGTCGTTTCTTCTTTACTTTGCATTTTATTCTTCATATTTCTTGAGTCTAAGTTTCCTATAAAGAGAGTACATGCACAATGAAGCTTGCTAGGCTTGCAATAGTAGTGCTACTAGTGCAAGACATTGATCGTTGTATTTTGGGAGATAGACGTCCATTGAATCCTAAACACTGTTGGGAGGACGAATCTGTCTTAAGGAAAGAGTGTCACACACTCGACTCGATCAGGTTTTATTTATTTATGTACTGTAAGTTTCATTCCGCTGTTTTGTTAATTGATTTCAGTTTTGGTTTTGCCCAAAAACCATTTACATATTTTTAAATTATATTTTCCTTATAGTTTGGTACTATTTTTTCCAACAAGAGACACCTTCTTAGCTTTGAAATCGTAAGGTCAGAGAAATGAGAGAAACCAAGAGAGTGAACGATAAAATAAGGACTCATCAACATGATTTTTCAATTTGGCAACCTCCATTGCCACATACAATGACAATCAGTAAGCTATGATGGATTTCTTTTTGGTGTGTTTTTCATTGATTTTGAAGTTGTAATTTGAAATCAGATTTAGAAATTTAGTAGGCTTTTCTGATGCTCTAAACCAACTCAGCACTTTCCTTTTTTGACCAATTTTAATTGTTTTATACCCTTTTTTATTTTTTCTTTGAGCGAAAAGGGCCATGGGGATGTAGATAGGGAGAGAAAGAGGATACAGACCAAGCGCGAATGGAGAGTGCTATGGATTAGTTTTAGAGGGGAAGAGGTAGACCAAGCATGAACCTAGAGCAAATAGGGTAGTTGTGGAGGGGGAGAGAGAGTGACTGACTGTGAGTCAAGAGTGTCCTTTTAGAGAGGTGTTTTCAATTTTTGTGAAGGAATAAATGAAAAGTGGATAGGCCTTTCTACACTCTTTTTCTTGGTTAAGTTATTATTATCATAAGCTGTAATAACAGAATTACACCACCATTGACTTGAATAAATAGATTGGCATCCCAACAATTTTGTTTTTTGTCCTTTCATCTAGACAAGATTTGATGCTTGCATTTGATGTACTATTTATATATAAATTTTATAATCAAGTATTTATTGAACAAAATAAAATTTTCCTATTTCATATAAGGAGCATGACAAAGGAGAAAATTAATAAATGTTTGAATTAGAAATGGCATCTAGAATTTAATAAGAAAATGAATAGACATTATAGTTATATCTATAATAATTAATAATTTATGAAATTTATTTTTCCCGCATATCTCAGTTGTGTTCGTGTCTTGTGCCAATGTTTGTGCTTGTTTGTTTGGGAACAAAAGGAATCCGCGTCATTTTTTTGGGACCTGAATTTCATGTTTTGTTATGTTTGTTCATGTTGTATTAATTAATGCTGATGTATACAATGATAGATACACGTCTGCCTTGGTTACAATCATAGCATTCCTAGGACCCTGCATATTTTGTGACTAGTATACAAAAAATATACTTTTTTTCCCCCATATGATGTGTTCGTGTGCTAATTTTATGAAAATTGTCATATCCCAACCCATTTATTTAAAGTTAAACGCAACCCGCCCACTAACCCAATTATATACGCACATGAAATTAAAGCCATCCAACCAGCACCACCACCACCACCACCACCACTGTCATTGGCAAATGGCACTGGCAAATGGTCCGTGTACAACCCAAGGTTGGTATGGATGATGACTTCATATGTTATGATGAAGATGAACCAACAATCCATATTGGTCATAATACCAGAGTGATACTTCTTTGTCCATAATGATGCTTGTTTGTTTTTTCCCCAAATTTTATGCTCTTTGAGGAAGTAGTACTAGTCTAGTCTCTATGTGTATTTATGGTTCTTGTGTTCCGTCTAATTAGATATGGTTGCATAATATTTGAATCCCCTGTATTGGTATTATTTATTTGCTTCTCATTAACTCACTATTATAAAATTTACCTTTTGTTTGTGTAATTGTTTTTTGTGTTCGTGTTATAAAGCTCCAGATGGTGTCCATCTCAGAGTAAGTTTTATCAGATATTTTGATATATGTGCTTGATATCTGACTTTCACTAGTTAACGGATTTGTGGAAGCAATAAATATCCTACATTGTTCTAACTGAAGTTGGTTTTGTGAATTTGGCAGCGCAGCGCTGCGCTGGGCAGTGGCAGGTGATGTGTACAGAATACCTTGAAGAAAGAGAAGAATTGATCCAAGCATTGCACAAGGACAAGGAATTCTTTGATCTTCCCAACATAACCCAGGTTCTCTCTCTCTCTCTCTCTCTCTCTCTCTATCTCTCTCTCTAGTACACTACATCTTATTGCTCATGCTTTATTTCTACATCATAAATTTTCTGAGCAATCACTTGTTCACTTTGGTTGTGTGACAGCTTTAACTTGTTTAATTTGTAGTTGGATACTAATTTCATTTGGTAGCTTTTATCGGTAGTTGTTCATTGTGCTTGGTTGGACAACTTCCAAGAGTCTGGATCCTCTGTCGGGGCTTCCTACGAGGTGCCAAAACGACGATGGTTTTTTCCTTTTTTTTTTTTCTTTCCTCCCTTTTCTTTTCTCTCTCAGTTGAGAACCCTAACCCAACCAAGAGCAAGAACAGAGAGACGTTTGAGGAGAGCAGCGACGATGCTTCTAAGATTTACATATTCACTAAACAATACTATCTCATTATTGTTAAGCATGAGGACAAGCTAAGATCATGCAATTGAAGAATTAAAATATGTGTACTTAGTATCTTCAAAGAGCAAAAGCGTGCTTTTAATTTGAGAAACCTGTTTAAAATGCCCAAAACTTAGTCAAAAAAAGACGTTTCAGGGACAAAAATTCAAAAAAGCCCCCCGAACCACCGTGTGGCTGTCACAGACAGTTTCCCCATGACAAATAGAACTTGTGACAACTGACGAAATGTAATTCAGAACTGTAAGTAGAGAGTTAGAGTTGAAAACGCCCTAAACTTAGTCAAAAAAGAGCGCTTTGAGGGCGAAAATTCACAAAAGCCCCCGAACCACTGTGTGGCTCTCACAGACAGTTTCCCCATGACAAATAGGACTTGTAAGAACTGACGGAATGTAATTTGGAGCCGTAAGTAGGGAGTTAGAGCCGAAAACACCCTAAACTTAGTCGAAAACGAGCATTTCGGGGGCAAAAATTCAAAACAGCCCCCAAACCACCGTGTGAGTCACACAGAAAGGTTCCCCATGACAAATAGGACTTATGAGAACTGATGGAATGTAATTCGGACCCATAGGCTTCGAGTTTAAGCCGAAGACACCCTAAACTTAGTCGAAAAAGAGCGTTTCTGGGGTGAAAATTCATAACAGCCCCCGAACCACCGTGTGAGTCACACGGACAGGTTCCCCATAAAAAATAGGACTTATGAGAACTGACAGAATGTAATTTGAACCCGTAGGTAGGAAGTTAGAGCTGAATACGCCCTAAACTTAGTCTATAAAAGGCGTTTTGGGGACGAAAATTCAAAGCAGCCCCTGAACGACCATGTGACTCACATAGATAGTTTTCCCATGACAAATAGGACTTGTGAGAACTGATGAAATGTAATTTGGACGCGTAAGTAGGGAGTTTGAGCCAAAAACGCCCTAAATTTAGTCGAAAAAGAGCGTTTCAGTAGTGAAAATTCACAACAGCCACCAAACCACCATGCGACTCACATGGACAAGTTCCCCATGACAAATAGGACTTGTGAGAACTGACAGAATGTAATTCGGATCGGTAGGCTTGGAGTTTAAGCTGAAAACGCTCTAAACTTAGCCGAAAAAGAGCGTTTTGGGGGCAAAAATTCATAACAGCCCCTGAACCACCGTGTGACTCACACGGACAGGTTCCCCATGACAAATAGGACTTTTGAGAACTAACGGAATGTAATTCAGACCCGTAAGTAGGGAGTTAGAGCCGAAAATGCCCTAAACTTAGTCGAAAAAAGGCGTTTCGGGGGCAAAAATTCATAACAGCCCCCGAACCATCTTGTGGCTCTCACGGACTGCTTCCCCATGAAAATTTTGACCTGTGACAACTGACGAAATGTAATTAGGACCCGTAGGCTTGGAGTTTGAGCCGAAAACGCCCTACACTTAGTCGAAAAACTCGCAACACTTAGTTTGAAGAGCGACAACTTTATGAAAATAATATCAACATATTCTAATAATTGCCTTTATATATTTATAGGATGAAGAAATTACATATTTGATTGTTTGTGCAGTTGGTTGGAATAAATATTGCATGCTACATATATCTATACTTTCTTTTGTTTCCAAGAAGACATTGCTTGATTGATCTACCTTAAATGCATGTTAGAACATATTCCCTATGGCTGACTGGATTGATATTTTGTACCCAATTCTAATGTTTTGTTTTTTACTTTATTTTTTTGTAGATGGCTTTGTTGCATGGACTTGTGAATAATCCATATTGGTGTATGGAGAAGAATTTACACTTTTGTATAGAACTAATATAATACTTTTGTCATCCTCAGCTTTTGTGCAGCTTACTATTTCTGATACAGAAAACTTTTGGCAATCAACAGATAACGATTGTCGTGGTATATAGTGTTGGAAAATTTGAATTACAATTTACTCCAATGGTTGTGTCTCTTGACATGGAAGGGTGTGTCCTTTTGAAGGGTCACAACCTTTCTAAAGAGTCATGGAGGAATCTATAAATTCTATCCCCCTCACTTCAATTTAAGAAACAGAATTGCTATTTTCCTCTTCACTTTGCATCTATTCTTCATATTTTCTGAGTCTAATTTTCCTATAAAGAGAGTACATGCATAGCAAAGTTCGCTAGGCTTGCAATAGTAGTGTTGCTAGTGCAAGATATTGATCGTTGTATCCTAGGAGATAGACGTCCATTGAATTCTAAGCACCGGTGGGAGGACGAATCTGTCTTAAGGAGAGAGTGTCACACACTTGACTTGATCAGGTTGTATCTGTTTATGTATTGTAAGTTTTACTATGTTATTATGTCGATTTATTTCAGTTTTGGTTTTGCCAAAACATCGTTTGCATAAATTTAAATTATATTTTCCATATAGTTTGGTATTATTTTTCTAACAATCTTAAAACAGATTCGGATCCTATTTATGGTTATTGGGAAAATATAATTATTTGGTTTTGTGTGTTTGGGTACTTATATTGTGCAATTATATTATATAGATTTGATTAAACAAAATTGGAACTGTTTTAAACAAGATTTGATTATTATTGAAAAAAAAAAAAAAAAAACTGCTGTTGTTTCTAGCCATGGTTGGAAGTTTGTTTTTAGTAAGTGAAAATTTTCATTTTGATTGGTGGAGTTCGAGAAGATGGCTCTGTATGGCAACAAATAGAAAAAGAATTAGAAACCAAAACACACTTTTTATAAATCTCCGATACTTTACTAAAACCGGATTCGGGTTCTTCATGGGCTGACGAAGATCGTGACCGAAGTCTGTATCAGACAAACCAAGGATAGAGTTTGAGTAATGAATTGAGTGAGTTGTTCGAAAGAATTAGTCTTCTTGTCAATGAGGAAAAGAAGGAAGTTCCTCCAGATGATAGAACTATCTTCTTGACTTTCTCTTAAGGGTACCCTACATCTGAAACTAAAGTCAGAGACTTCTTTACAAGAATAAAATCTCTGGATGCACTCTGACTTGTTTTTATATATATATATATAAAAAACCTACAACCACTTCTGTGACGAGTTCTATGAAAGGCTTGGTGTTCCTAAACTTCCTGGTTGGGTTAATCAATTTGCCAATGCGGGTCATGCCGCTTCAGAAATAACAAGAAACACAGCATTATGGATAACGGTATTGAAAGGATTTAAAAATAAAATAAAATACAGGTATGTAATTTTGTTTTGTAATCTTACAATCTTATCTAATTTTGTTTATGTTGGCTGTTCGTTTGTGGAAAATATATAGATATATGCATATATGTATGTCTCTATATTTATGGCTGGTGGTGGTTTTCTTGAAAAGTTGTGTAACTTCTTTCCATTGTTTGGTAACTATAAATATTATATTTGTTAGTTCACTTTAATATTATGATAGGCAGTGCTTTTGTACCGGTTGGTAAATTTATATGGTTTTGTAAGATAAATTAATTTGATGTCGATGATCAAATATATGTTGATAGAATTGATTGATTAATTCAATGATTAAAGTTTAATTGAAAATATTTTGTATACAAATATATATATTGTGAAATTTTCAATTAATATGTGATTGTGATGATGACATCATCAATGAATTTCTTTTGGACTTTCATGAGAAAATTGAAAGATTCTTATTGACTATGGTCAATTGTGAAGGTTTTATGTCATCTAATGATATTTTGTGATGATCCAAACCACTGCTATACGTTTCTATGCACACCATGTGTTTGATGAAATGTCTGTGAGAAATAGTTTTACTTGAATGCAATGGTAAAGGGCTATTGTTTACAGAAATTGAGAGTTTGTTGTTTAAGGGCATGTTAGTTGATATCAGTGGATTGCAACCAATTGATCCGACTATGGTTTCTGTGTAAGTTACAAAGTCCATGTTAGAATGGTAATTTATTAGAATTAATTAATTATCTTGTAACACTTATAAATAGATGCAACGCTTTCCTGATGAGTCTTGTGTACATTCAAGTATTGGAATACGGTTTTGACCATTTGGTTTGTGAAAAATCTAGAAATCCCCTAGATATTGATTTGTGATTATGTATCAATTTTAAGCAGTATATAACAATCCCAATCAAACAATCAAGACAAATTGACACAACGATTTTACATGGAAAAACCACAATTGGACACCTCCAATTGTGATAAAAAAAACCACGGGCAACAGCCACAAAACAATCTACTAAGAAGATAGAAAGGAATTACACAGGTATACTCTCAATTACCTAGCGAATCCATGCCCGAATTGAACCAACCCCTATGTGCCTCTTCCAACCCCATCTTCACCTCGAAATTGTCTTGACGATGAGCCATTCCAGAATCCACCAAAGCTTCAGGCTCAAATTCTTCAGAATCCACCAAAGAACAACTCTCTCTTTTGTATAAAATGAACAAACAAACCTTTGATGTATTTTTCTTAACCCATGAGTTGAATACTCAATTAAACATCAAAGAAAACTAACAAAATATCCCCATATATAAACTATAATATCCAAAAAGTAGATATGGAGCAGAATTCCTAGTTTTGGACTAAAACAAATACTTATAGAAATCTGGGATTGCGAAGCTCGCTCGAGCGAGGAACCAAAAACGCGTGTTTCCCATAAATGGCTTCGCTCAAGCCAAACAACTTGCGCTCGAGCGTGAAATCATCTCTTTCAAGTTTTTATACGGACGCAGCCTTCGCTCGAGCGAGAACTCCTTTGCTCGAGCGAGCAAGGGCGGACATGCAACTTGGAATGCAATTTTGCATTTTGCTTCGGGGGCACTGCCCCTCGACCACTGGCCACTGGACCCATGGTAGGCGGCTCGATCCCCGTCATTGTGATACCTCTGTTCCGTATTATGCTAATTGATCCTCCTTATGCATATGATTATGTGTTTGATATGATTTTGAGTGCCATTTATATGAATATATGTGGTTTTCAATTTCTATCTGTTCACCGTAGGAATATCTGTTTGATTATCTGCTTTGGAATTTAAATTGAAGGCTTTATCGGTCACAGAACCTGAAATTGATTGCGCCATTATGATTAGCGTGATTTTTAGAGCCTACGATGAAATTTAATTGGAAATTGATTCGGATCAGATTAAATTGATTAAATTGGTGAATTAGTGTCCAATTACTTTATTATTATTATATTGGCATTAGTGGGATTTGTTGTAATGAGGCACTACACCCTCAAATTCCCTCTTTAGCTTCATTTTGGCTGATTTTGAACCCAAAGAAGAGAGAGGGCCGGCTATAGAGAGAGAGGGAGAGAATTGTGTAATCTTGGCTCAAGGTTGGGGAATTTGAAGATTAAACTCAAGAATTTGCTATGGATTGGAAGAATTAAGCCTCCAGGTAAGTGAATTCATGAATTGTGAGTTATCATCTTGTGAATTCAAGTTTGAATAATGGTCAAGAATATGGATTAAATTGATTATGAGGAAATTGAGTTGATTTTTTTGTATTTAAAGTCATTAGAGGCATGCATGTAGGAAAT
The DNA here is from genome assembly GCA_025200525.1 of Camellia lanceoleosa. Taxonomy (NCBI): domain Eukaryota; kingdom Viridiplantae; phylum Streptophyta; class Magnoliopsida; order Ericales; family Theaceae; genus Camellia; species Camellia lanceoleosa. Next base: position 198,837,226 of record CM045760.1, on the reverse strand, counting down.
TGCTATAAATTTCCATGTTTAAGCATAAATTGTGTAATCTATGATGAATCTCGTTTGAAATCCATGTATTTGATCATCTCTTCACCAATTAAATTGAGAATAATGAATATCTCTCACATGTAAGTGTAGATCATGGAGGCGTGAGCTTTGCATGTTTGAATTTGATGTGTTGGTGATGAGTTTGGGTTAATTCGAGACATGCATGTGATTAAATTGTGAAATTGAGCTTCATTGTGTTGTAATTTGGTGGTTATACCATGTTAGAATATGTATATGTGAAGTTTGAGCCAAAATCATGCATTTGGAACCTTTGAACATCAAATTGAAGCTCAAGAACATTTTCTGGATTTTCCAGAATTTTGATGTCCGCTCGATCGCGGAAACTACCGCTCAAGCGTGAAAGTCGTGTTCCCAGTATTTTTGCAAACATGGATGTCCGCTCGAGCGAAGAAGTTCATGCTCGAGCGGGGAGCCATGTAGAGAGGCCTTCTGTTCAAGTGCCAGAGTGCACGATCGAGCGTAAATTCGACATATCCAATACTTTTGCAGGCCTCAATGGTCCGCTCGAGCAGAGGAGTCCATGCTCGAGCGGGGACCCTGTTTTCTGAAATTTGAAATTGCATCCTGTGTTTCATTTTATGTTCTCTTTCACTTCTAAATACTCTTAGGCATGCATTGAGCATTGTAATTGAGTTAAAGAGATAAGAATGAAGCCTAAAGAGGAATATGTGAATTTAGAACGGATCGAATCGGTTATGACCCATATGTGTTATGTGATGTGTAGGGTCAAGCTCCAGGCCAAATCAACCAACCGATCACTGTGAGTAATATCTTAGCAAAGATATCTGAAATATGTTATTGTCCAATTGCTTACATCCATATAAGTTTTATAAGATTCGCTGATTTGATTGGTGGACAATGTTTGCTATACCGAATGAATGGATGAGCCTGAGGCCGTTTTGACAAGAATAAATTAATGGGCCAAAGGCCAGTTTGACACGAATAACAGTTCGATACGAATAACAGTTTGACACGAATAATAGTTTGACGCGAATAACAGTTTGACTTGAATGAATGGGCCAGAGGCCAGTTTGACATCAATGAATGGGCCAAAGGCCAATTTGACATCAATTGACATCAATGAATGGGCCAGAGGCCAGTTTGACATCAATGAATGGGCCAGAGGCCAGTTTGACATCAATGAATGGGCTAGAGGCCAGTTTGACATCAATGAATGGGCCGAAGGCCAGTTTGACATCAATGAATGGGCTAGAGGCCAGTTTGACATCAATGAATGGGCCAGCAGCCAGTTTGACATCAACGAATGGGCCAGCAGCCAGTTTGACATGAATGAATGGGCCAGAGGCCAGTTTGACATGAATGAATGGGCCAGAGGCCAGTTTAACATGAATGAATGGGCTAGAGGTCAGTTTGACATGAAAACCTGAATGGGCCAAAGGCCAGTCTGACAAATAGAAGATAAATGGTCCAAAGGCCAATATGTTTGGAACCACAGTCACTTGACTTAAATTGTGTATCTATATATGTTAAATAGAAATATGAATTGGGCCCAAGGTTGTTTGAAGCATGTCGTTCTACGTACCATTTGTATAACTTCATTATTTGATATTATTCACTAGGCTATCGCTCATGCTCATTCATGTGTTTGTAGGTGAGCCAAGAGAAGTCCAACCCAGCCCTAGTGAAGTATGTGTGGAACAACAAAGGTTTTGAAGAGTCAGCCCTTGCGTCTCACGCACGAGACTCGTCTTCGCCTTTTTGTCATTTTGTTTTATGTTGTCATGTTGGCGAAGTCTTTGAACATGTCTGTATATAGTTTTCATGGGTTGACTTATTTTTGGATGATCTTGCCTGTACAGAACTTTATGGTACTGTACTTCTGTTGTGAGTTATTAATGAACATATGTATGGTTTGTTATGATGTGCCATGTAAGCACAGCTCTATGGACAAAGTTTTAAATTGCTTCCGTTTGGCCCCCGTTAACTCTGTTGAAATACGTTATGTTTGGTTTGAGCCCGTAGGTAATCTCATGATTACTGGCCGGTTATGTCCTTAACCTACGGGGGCGGGTTCGGGTCATGACAGAGTGGTATCAGAGCACGAGTTAATAACTCACACACTTGTCCAAAAGAGCGATGAACGTCTAGAAAACATCTAGGATGCATTCATGTGATAGTGTAAGTATGAATTTGGAAGCATCAAGAATATGCCTAACTGTTCAATATGAACGATTATGTATTATAAGTTTATGATTCGCTTGCATTGCAAAAATATTTGAATACGTATGCTCTTTTGTATATGCATATCTGTGAATCTTTTTCTATAAAGTATAATGCAAGTTTAATCTGATAGTGAGAACATGTGATTATATGAAATATGAATTGTTACACTAATGTGTACAACAAGTTTGTTTTGTTATAATGCACATACATGGACATATGAGTCATGAGAAGTTGCTTATGTGCATTCGATTCTGCAAATGGGTGTCTATGTGAAATACGAACATGATTTGAGTATATAACTACTTAGTAAATATTCAGCATGCGATATTTAATAAGTATGCAATCATCTGTTACGTATGGGATTAATTATGCCTTGACGATACATAAAATGGGAATATAACAATGTGCCTATGTGCGAACGTATGCATGTGTATCTGTGTTTATTTTGTATTTGGCATCCCGGTATTTGGCAAGGCTTAATAAGAATTTGTGTAGAACATGGATAAAGTAAGGGCATACGAGTTGGCAGACTCTTCCACAGCCCGACTTGATAGACTGCAAAGAATAGTACAAGAAATGGCAGAAATTTTGAGACAACAACGTTAGTTGCCACTACGGCAAGAACCTTTGCCACCACCAATGTAAGAAACACCGAGGAGTTTGCTGTCAAAATTCTGGGGCTTGTTGTAGGTATGGTAAAATGGACCATATGGTGAGGAATTGTCCCCAAACTGAACGGAACATGAATAAATCTTCTGCCTCAGCTAGATTCGTACCAATGGTAGGAATTGCTAATCAGGATAGAATAATCACACTTACCCCAGAAAGTGCTCAAAATACTATGAACGTTATCCTAGGTATCTATACTGTTTATAAACGAATGCTTATGTATTGATTGATTTTGAATTAGTACATGTGTACATCTTCACTTGGGATATTATTTGATTCGGATCGGTATCTTCTTTCGTATTTGCTGCATGTGTATCCAGATTGGTTAGACCCACAAGGTCGAGACCATACTCATTGAATATATATATGCTCCATTTGGAAAATTTGTGAAATATGTATTGGGATATCGATTAACTCTGCACCTGCACATGTACATCTAAACCTATGCTCAGGGTGATTTGTTCTATTACTGTCTTCAATAACTAAACCACTGGAACTACGACTCTGTGATTGTATGACTGGGTTGAGCACCCCAATTAACGAACTCTATAAATTGCGAGATCATGTATTTGGATTGGTAGAAAATTGACTGAACTATGGGATTATGTTAAGCTTGACTCGTAAACCTATGTTTTTGTAACTAATTTGGAACCTCTGCGTGACAAATCCTATATCATGTGTAACCGAAGAACTTTATTTAATGTGTTACTGTGTACTATGTGCTTGCATATAAGACCTATTTGAGAATTTCTATACTGATTATGATATATACCTCATGATATGAATGCCTGCATATGCAACTACACCTGAACTTATGTGAACGATGCCATATTGTACATGATCTGAAATACTTTGACATGAATAGTTGTGATAAATGACTCCGATATGACTTTGAGAACTGATGAACTTAGAACAGTTGTGAAACTACCGACTATGCACCTAAGCAACGATGTGTGCCTTACAGAACCAAAAATACCCCATTGAGAAAACTTTTATCTAATTCAACCTAATAGAACTTTTGTTTGATTGGGCCTGTTAGAACCCTCATTTGATATAATTTGATGGGACCTTTGCTCGATTTGATTTGGTAAGACTTTTGACGAGATTAATTCGATGAGACCCTCTATTTGATTTGACCTTGTTAAGGGGAAGTACGGATTACGTATGAATAAATAGCCAGATTATTCTTGGCAGGAAAATTGATAGACCCAAAACTTGACTCCGTTTAGAGTACTTGACTTACTTGAAAGACCTTTTGTGGGCTATCAACAGATTGATCTAACCATGAACATCATTGAGAACCAACCTTCAACTATTGAGGACATATGTGTTAGAAATGAACTGAGTTGTGCAAATCCAGTGATCGGTTGTCTTAAGGAACAATGCTTGTGTATCGTCATACCCTTTCTTATTTAACGCTATGGAAGCCGATGACAACAAATTGATTTGATTGTAAGCAGTAATGAATATTTATCCTCGACCAATCAGAATGTGTTTCATATGTCTGCTTCAGTGTTATCAGATTTTGGGAAATCAGGTTATGTGAGTGGTATTGTGTTTGTTTTGATGACATTCTTGAGACGTCCTTTCGTGCTAGGGGATGTTAAGCATATGTAGCACCTTTGTTGAGATATCTCTTTTGCCACCGACGGTTTTGTACGGGTGGGTTTGTCTAATTGATCTCGGGTCGGCCACCGACGGTCGTGAACGGGTGTGCTTTGATTCCGAGACGATTATTCATATGTTTTGTCCGGAATGTCATCCTTTGGTATTATGTAGATGTTATTGACATTCAAGAAGCTTTGAAAAACCTTGATTATCCGTAAGTATGCGAATTGGGTACGTCTTGTGAATAACTGCTCAGTGCCGTTATATTCTATGATTGGGACTCTGGGGATGTGCAAATTGTGGTTAACGTGTGATTGACTCCTTTGATATTGTCTTTGACATCATGGGGGTTTATACATGAATTACCTTATGCTTTTGACGACTATCTAGTAATGTGGAAAGACTCGATGGAACAGAGATTGAATATTGAACTGAATTGTAAACTGTAAACTATTGAATGAATTGAGGACACGTGTATTCTATTAGAAGTCAACTACCTCGATGTTATTGTACTTTATAATTGGTACTATGGGGATATATGAGTTACGTATGTCGTGTGGTTGATTGCTTCGTTGTTATCTTTGTTGACTTGGGAATCAGTGTCTGGATCCGCTTTAAATTCCTGTAGACTGTTGATTGACCTTGGATAACTGTGATGAGTCACTGAACTAAATACCGAATCGGATTGTGAATTGTGGAGTTATTGAAGAATGAATTGAACTTTTGTGACAAGGGAATAGACCGAACTTCTATGGTAAAGTTAACTGACATCTGAAATAAGTATGTGGTGACCTATTGTGAAAAAGGAAATTGTTGAATTTGTGTCTAAATATTTTTCGGTGCCAACAGGCCGAAGTCGAATGTCAGAAAGTGGCAGAACTACTTTAACCTTTCTCTATTTTGGAATGGAAATAAAAATGTGTGGCTACGAGTTTCATTGTGGGACTACCTTGAGCACCCAAGGTATAAGTCCCGTTTGGGTTATTGTATGTAGAATTACTAAGTTGCTCATTTCCTCCCAGTAAAATTTTCATATGATGCTTATAGACCAGCCACTAGTTACATCGATAAAATTGCTTGTTTGCATGGGGTCCCAGTATTTGATAGGAATCCTAAAATGTGTCGAATTCTGATAAGCCTTTGAGAGACAATGGGGACTGAATTGTGATTAGACGCTGCTTGCCATCCGAAAATCAATGTGTAATTAGAAAGCACTCTTGGGAGAAATGCTCCAAGTATATTCAATAGATCTTCCGGGGAATTTGGAAAGTCTATTCGTTGTTGGTAGACTCTGCTTACAACAACAGCTTGCACTCTGGTATCGGTGTGGCACTGTGCAAAACCTTGTATGGGGAAAAAATGTAAGCCTCTGATTGATTAAGAATAGAATGTTGCTTGACTTTAAGACCGAGCAAATAACTATCTAAAGGATAGCACTGGAACCGTTGAATAAGAAGTATTCCGAATTGGTTTCGACTGAAGGTAAAATAAGTTTGTAGGACCAAACTTCCTAAAAGGGGGAAGACTGTGATACCTCTGTTCCGTATTATGCTAATTGATCCTCCTTACGCATATGATTATGTGTTTGATATGATTTTGAGTGTCATTTATATGAATATATGTGGTTTTCAATTTCTATCTGTTCACCGTAAGAATATCTGTTTGATTATCTACTTTGGAATTTAAATTGAAGGCCTTATTGGCCACAGAACCTGAAATTGATTGCGCCATTATGATTAGCATGACTTTTAGAGCCTACGGTGAAATTTAATTGGAAATTGATTCGGATCAGATTAAATTGATTAAATTGGTGAATTAGTGCCTAATTACTTTATTATTATTGTATTGGCATTAGTGAGATTTGTTGTAATGAGGCACTACACCCTCAAATTCCCTCTTTAGCTTCATTTTGGCTGATTTTGAACCAAAGAAGAGAGAGGGCCGGCTATAGAGAGAGAGAGGGAGAGAATTGTGTAATCTTGGCTCAAGGTTGGGGAATTTGAAGATTAAACTCAAGAATTTGCTATGGATTGGAAGAATTAAGCCTCCAGGTAAGTGAATTCATGAATTGTGAGTTATCATCTTGTGAATTCAAGTTTGAATAATGGTCAAGAATATGGATTAAATTGATTATGAGGAAATTGAGTTGATTTTTTTTGTATTTAAAGTCGTTAGAGGTATGCATGTAGGAAATTGCTATAAATTTCCATGTTTAAGCATAAATTGTGTAATCCATGATGAATCTTGTTTGAAATCCATGTATTTGATCATCTCTTCACCAATTAAATTGAGAATAATGAATATCTCTCACATGTAAGTGTAGATCATGGAGGTGTGAGTTTTGCATGTTTGAATTTGATGTGTTGGTGATGAGTTTGGGTTAATTTGAGACATGCATGTAATTAAATTGTGAAATTGAGCTTCATTGTGTTGTAATTTGGTAGTTATACCATGTTAGAATATATATATATGTGAAGTTTGAGCCAAAATCATGCATTTGAAACCTTTGAACATCAAATTGAAGCTCAAGAACATGTTTTGGATTTTCCAGAATTTTGATGTTTGCTCGAGCGGGGAAACTGCCGCTCGAGCGTGAAATTCGTGTTCCCAGTATTTTTGCAGACATGGATGTCCGCTCGAGCGGGGAAGTTCACGCTTGAGCGGGGAGCCATGTAGAGAGGCCTTTCGTTCGAGCGCCAAAGTGCACGATCAAGCGTAAATTTGACATATCTAGCACTTTTGCAGGCCTCAAGGGTCCGCTCGAGCGGGGGAGTCCACGCTCGAGCGAGGACCCTGTTTTCTGAAATTTGAAAATGCATCCTGTGTTTCATTTTATGTTCTCTTTCACTTCTAAGTACTCTTAGGCATGCATTGAGCATTGTAATTCAGTTAAAGAGATACGAATGAAGCCTAAAGAGGAATATGTGAATTTAGAACGGATCGAATCGATTATGACCCATATGTGTTATGTGATGCGTAGGGTCAAGCTCCAGGCCAAATCAACCAACCGATCACTGTGAGTAATATCTTAGCAAAGATATCTGAAATATGTTATTGTCCAATTGCTTACGTCCATATAAGTTTTATAAGATTCGCTTATTTGATTGGTGGACAATGTTTGCTATACCGAATGAATGGATGGGCCTAAGGCCGTTTTGACAAGAATAAATGAATGGGCCAAAGGCCAGTTTGACACGAATAACAGTTTGACATGAATGAATGGGCAAGAGGCTAGTTTGACATGAATGAATGGGCTAGAGGCCAGTTTGACATGAAAATTTGAATGGGCCAAAGGCCAGTCTGACAAATGGAAGATAAATGGGCCAAAGGCCAGTATGTTTGGAACTACAGTCACTTGACTTAAATTGTGTATATATATGTTAAATAGAAATATGAATTGGGCGCAAGGCCGTTTAAAGCATGTTGTTCTACGTACCGTTTGTATAACTTCTTTATTTGATATTATTCACTAGGCTATCGCTCATGCTCATTCATGTGTTTGTAGGTGAGCCAAGAGAAGTCCAAACCCAGCCCCAGTGAAGTATGTGTGGAACAACAAAGGTTTTGAAGAGTCAGCCCTTGCGTCTCATGCACGAGACTCGTTTTCGCCTTTTTGTCATTTTGTTTTATGTTGTCATGTTGGCGAAGTCTTTGAACATATCTGTATATAGTTTTCATGGATTGACTTAGTTTTGGATGATCCTGTCTGTACAGAACTTTATGGTACTGTACTTCTGTTGTGAGTTATTAATGTACATATGTATGGTTTGTTATGATGTGCCATGTAAGCACAGCTCTATGGACAAAGTTTTAAATTGCTTCCGTTTGGCCCCCGTTAACTCTGTTGAAATACGTTTGGTTTGGTTTAAGGTCGTAGGTAATCTCATGATTACTGGCCGGTTATGTCCTTAACCCACGGGTGCGGGTTCGGGTCATGACAGTCATAATCAGCGAAGTGGCAATCTTGAAAGTATTAACATCACAAGCTTCTCTGCAAGACACAATTCGGGTTGGATTCGCATCTAAAACTCATGTCCTCACTGAAATACAAGAGCGAATAAAACACTGAAATACAAGAGCGAATAAAATTACAACTAAAAGGAGTTTTGTCAAACGGGATTGCCAAGAATAAAAACCTAATAGTTTGATTTTTAAATTTAAAACCAAGTGTATGGTAAGGTGCCTTTCTATAGACTTGTATGTATCATTGTGCACTCTTGCTTTTTAAATAATGTCATATAATTAGAAATGATAAACAGATATATGCATTCTGTTGACAATTGTTTGTTGTATTATTGATGTCATTTACCTGAGCATATTAATTTTAAAAATTTTAATTAATTTGGAATGAATTTTATGACATCATGTTGCCATTTTTTATTTTATTTTTAAATATTGTGTGATATGTGTTATTTTTTTACTGATTTAGTTTCAGTGCTATATATGGAATTTAATTAGAGTTTATTTAAAAGTTTGTGAACTTTTAATTAAATTGTGGTGGTGCTACTACCAATGGATTTCTTTTGGAGTATTATATGTGTAATATTGATTATGGTAGTAGTACTCTTGCAATATCAACCAATCATTAACACCAGATAAATTTAAACATGATAATTTAATAGTGGTGTTCCATTTAATTGGAAATAAGTTTAAGGAATCTTTTGTACTGATTATTATTTTGTTAATAATCAAGTTGAAATTTTTTTTTTAAAATAAACTTTGACATAAGTTGTCATTATTTATTATGAAACTTGTGAAGTAGAGTTGTTTTATATGTTTTAGTGAGTATTCTATTATGTCTGGGTTACATAGATATTTGTTGCACTAAGCATTAACTATAAAAGAAAGAGTTAATATGTTCTCATGTGAGAGTTTATCCCTTGACTTTGAAGAGAAAATTTAATTTTTCTTTTGTTACAAATATTTTTGAATAAATAATGTATGAATTTATCAAAAATGAGTTATTATTGTGACAGTGACACTTGTCTAGAAATGAATCATATTGTTTGTGCTAATTTATGTATTATCACAAATGTGGGGGAGACAGATTAATTGGAAAATTATGATTATGATTGATTTGTTAATCTTGTTCAATTCTACATATGTTGTAGAGTTGACAATATATGATGTCATTAATATCAATTTGATATGTGGTGTATTATAAATGGATGTCAATTATTTATCAAAGTGTTGATAAAAAATGTAAACTTATGTGTTTTGACATAAGAGGAATTCTAACTATTCTTTGGAATAATGACAAAAATTGGTTTGGTGGTTGATAACTCCGTAATGAAATATTATATGAGTTAAAATATTTCATGAGTGAAAGACGCTTTAGTAATTGTCGAAGTAGTCCCCAATACTGGATAAGACAAATAAGATGTAAATGTAATTATACAGTGATATTTATATTCCATGTTGAGATAGGAATTAAAGGTTCAGTAAACAAAAAGAAATAATGCATGGCTAAAGAAATGTTATTTGACAAAGTGTTGTGGCCACAACCAGTATTAGCCATTTTTTCCTTTGTACTGCAAAAGCAAGTTATGACGTCTAATTGTTTTTAGACAAATTAGTATTGTGATTATATTCACAAAGCAATTTATATCTTGTTATTTAGTTCAAGCACACCAATTAATGATATATTCTGATTTGCCTCAGAATTGTGGGGGTGTATTAATATTTTGTGTTATTATACATCAGCAAGAGAAATTAAGTTTCTTTGGAATGCTTAAAATGTAGGGGTGCTTGGAGGTTTTTACCAAAGTAACGGTTCCGATTGTAGGTCCACAAAGAATCTCAATTCTTTTTATAGGACAAAGTTGGAGTAGAAGCAAATATGGTTTCGTTAACTCCTAAGGAACACCTCTTTGTTTATAATTAATTTGAAATTAGGAGTGACATGGAGTAACGGTAAGTCTCGAAGTAATCAAAGACTTAATACTGTAAGACATTTGCTTTCAATTATACATATTGTCTAAGGATAATATAGTGCATCCATGAACTACTCAATGATATATAACTAAGAAGGTCGAACGGAAAAATAGCGGCCGCTAAACAAAAGTTTGACCAGAAAGCAAATGAGGGAAAGTTCATCGAGGGGAATGTGATTAAAGCCTATTACGTCAGAGTCATCATAATGGTAACCCTACTTAGATGATTGGAGATCCTAAGAACTAAGTTCAAAGGGACAACTAAGTTATGTATGACTCGTCAGAAATCACTAAAGGACTCTAACTCCTATCCATTCCTATGATGAGAGTGATATCTGCAACATGTGTTGTTTGCATGGAACTTAGGGTAAGCTATGCTTTTAATGATCACTTATATCTTGAAAACCCTAGACGAATATCTTTCAAGAGGAGTATTTAATGTTAGGGAAAATCGATGATTCCCCACAAGTAAATCAATCAATGGGAATAAAAATTAATGCGGAAAAATTAAATCAAAGGCAACACAAGAATTTTTATGTGGTTCCCTCAATGTGAGGTACATCCACGGGATCGAAATCCGATTCCACTATCAACCAAATAGGTTCCAAACGATTACAAACGAGACACTAATGGTCTCACAAAACCACCCTTAGGTGAATTCCAAATAATCACAAATAAACAAGAGGAAAGACCTCACCAAACAGAAGAATCAAAATCTTCAGAACCAGAGTTGAAGACGACTCAAACTAACGAACCCAAATCAAAACCGAATCACCCGCTTCAAAGTGGAGCAACACACCAAAACACCAATTTGTTTTGGTTGACCAAGTCAAGACTCAAAGCATCAATCTATACCCAATTGAAAACCAAAAACACTGTTGCCGAAAACTATAGAGGAGCCGCCACTTTTTTTATTTTATGTGTATTGTGAATCTAGGGTTTTGTAATCAAACCCTAATTGTATCCTAATTGGATTGGGCCTCCACAAATATAATATAAAAAAATATATTATACTAAACCAAACCCAATTAAAACTCTTTTTCCAAAACCAATTGGGTCCCACACTCCAATAAGGAGGTATCCCAACAATTCTCCCCCTACCGACTTAGGTGGAGACATCAACCATACCCGCCAAAGTTCGACACTTTAAAAGTTTGTCCCTCGACAAAGTCTTAGTCAACATATCCGAGATATTATCATCTGTGTGAACCTTTTCGAGTTGCAACAATTTTGAATCTAACACATCACGAATCCAATGGTATCTCACATCAATGTGTTTCGATCTCGAATGAAAGGTAGAATTTTTACTCAAGTGAATAGCACTTTGACTATCACAATAAAGCACATACCTTTCTTGCTTCAAACCCAACTCTTGCAAAAATTTCTTCAACCATAACTCTTCTTTGCAAGCTTCTGTAATGGCAATAAATTCACCCGGTAGTTGAGAGCAACACATTTTTGTAATTTAGATTGCCATGCCACGACTCCCCTACAAAAGTCATCAAATACCCAGTAGATTTCCTAGAATCAACATCACCACCATGTCGAATCTGTGAACCCATCAAGCATCGGTTTACCATCCCCAAAACACAAACACACCTTCAAGTCCTCGAAGATATCTTAGAATCCATTTTACGCTGCCCAATGTTCTTTACGGATTAGAGAAAAGCGACTCACCACACCAGGCGTGAGCAATATCCGGCCTTGTACAAACCATGGCGTACATCAAAGAACCAACTGCTGAAGCATAAGGAACTTTCAACATCTCTTCTTTGTCTTTCTCACTTGTAGGACATTGATTCGAACTAAGTTTGAAGTGACCTGCAAGTGGACAACCAACCAGCTTTGCTTTATCCATGTTGAATCTCTCAATAACTTTCTCAATGTAGCTCTCTTGAGACAACCAAATCAGTCCCTCTTTGCGATCACGAACAATTTTCATACCAAGTATTTGCTTTGCCGGTCCCAAATCTTTCATAGCAAAGGACTTGCTCAACTCCAACTTCAACTTGTTAATCATGGTAAAAACCTTGACCCACAATTAACATGTCATCAACATAAAGCAAAAGAATAATAAATTTACCATCTGAAAAAATTTTCACAAACACACAATGGTCCGAAGTGGTTTTAGAAAAACCATTATTCATCATGAAAGAGTCAAATTTTTTGTACCATTGTCGCGGAGCTTGCTTGAGACCATACAAACTTTTCTTCAATTTGCAAACAAATTTCTCTTTCCCTTTTTTCACAAAACCTTCTGGTTGCTCCATGTAAATTTCTTCTTCAAGATCACCGTGAAGAAATGCGGTCTTCACATCAAGTTGCTCAACTTCAAGGTTCATACTTGCAGCCATGCCAAGTACAACCCGAATAGAAGACATCTTCACAACCGGCGAGAAAATCTCGTCAAAGTCAATGCCTTTCTTTTGCCCAAAGCCTTTCACAACAAGGCGCGCTTTGTACCTCAGATTCTTTCTATCATTCTTCAATTTGAAAACCCACTTATTTTTCAGAATTTTCCTCCCTTTAGGCAACTTCACTAAATCATAAGTGTGATTTTCAAGTAAGGAATTCATCTCCTCTTCCATGGCCTTTTTCCAATCATCTTTCTTTGCATGCTCAATTGCTTCTTGGTAGCTCTCGGCTCCCTTGATCGAAATCAACACAAATTCATTGGGAGGATACTTTCTTGAAGGTTGTCGGTCCCTTGTAGATTTCCTCAACTCAAGTTGTGGTGACGGTACTTGAGTTGGATGCTCTTCCTCAATTTCTGGCTCAACTTCATTAGGATTAGCATCATCCTCCACATCTTCAATAGGTGGTTGCACATCTCCCCCATTTTCATTATCAACTGGAGATGAAGGAGATGGATCCATGTCAATGAGATCACTAGTTTTTGGCTCCGGTTGATCACCTTTACCAAAGTCTTCAATTGTTTGGTCTTCAACAAACACAACATCACGGCTTCGAATAACTTTCTTGTCAACCGGATCCGATAATCTATACCCGAATTCATCACGCCTATAGCCAAGAAAAATACATTGTCTTGACTTACTATCAAGCTTGGACCTTTCATCCTTTGGAATGTGAACAAAAGCTCGGCAACCAAACACTCTCAAGTGCTCATAAGACACATCTTTGCCAGTCCAAACTCTTTCAGGAACATCACCATTCAAAGAATAGCAAGGAGATAAATTGATCAAGTCAACCGCTGTACTCATTGCCTCACCCCAAAAGGATCTTGGCAATTTAGCTTGTGAAAGCAAACACCTTGTTCTTTCCACAATGGTGCGGTTCATCCTTTCGGCAACGCCATTTTGTTGAGGAGTCTTCTTAACTGTCTTTTGATGCCGAATACCTTGGCTGCGACAATACTCATCAAATGGCCCAATGTATTCACCACCATTATGCGTTAGGATGCACTTCAATTTACGTCTGTTTCTCTTTCAACCATGGCTGAAAATGCTTAAATACTTCTAGAACTTGATCTTTAGTTTTTAGTAGATAAGCCCAAACTTTCCTTGAATAATCATCAATGAAAGTAACAAAATAAAGTGCACCACCATGTGTTCTAACTTTTAAAGGACCACAAACATCCGAATGAATTAACTCCAACACATTTTCTTTTCTAGAAGCAACATTTTTATGAAAAGAAACTCTATGTTGTTTACCCGCCAAACAATGAACACAAGTTTTAAGATGTGTACCTTTCAAACCGGGTAGAAGCTCTTTCTTGAACAATACTTGCAGCCCCTTTTCACTCATGTGGCCAAGCCGCTTGTGCCACAATTCGGTAGAAGTATCATCTTCAAGTGCATTGACAACACCTTTACAAATTTTTCCTTGCATCGAATAAAGTGTATGAGTCTTCTTGCACTTAGCCACCACCAAAGAACCCTTTGTGAGCTTCCATATTCCATCACCAAATTTGTTGTTGAAGCCTTCATCATCTAGCTTCCCAGTAGAGATTAAATTAAGGCGAATGTCGGGAACATGCCTCACATCTTTAAGCAACAACTTGCAGCCCAAATTTGTTTCCAAGCAAACATCACCCATGCCGATAATCTTGGACAAACCTTCATTACCCATTCGAACAGAACCATAATCTCCTGCAGTGTAGGTAGTGAAGAAATCAACTCGAGAAGTCACATGAAAAGAAGCACCGGAATCAATCACCCAACTGCTCTCTTGGCCCACAAAATTGATACAATCATCCTCACAAACGACCATGAGATCATCGGTAATAACTGCCGTTGTGTCTTCTTGCTTCTTATCCACACTTTTGTCACGCCTTTTCTCCTTGTTCTTGAGCTTTCGGCATTCCCGCTTCATGTGCCCTTTCTCATGAAAATAATGACACTCAATGTCTTTCTTTGAAAAAGAACCATCTCTTGACTTGTCACGGCTTTGATCACGACCATGAGGAGTCTTACTCCTCCCCCTTGTTTTACTTCGGCCTCTCACAACAAATGTTTCCGAATGAGAGGTACCGGCTGATTTTCTTCTAGTTTCTTCATTCAACAAGCTACTAGTGACTTGACCCATAGTGACAACTCCATCGGGCGCCGAATTACTAACTGTCACAACCAAAGTCTCCCAACTTTCGGGTAAGGAACTAAGTAGCATCAAAGCCTGCAACTCATCATCAAAAATAATTTTCATAGAAGTAAGTTGGTTAACGATACTCTTTATTTCATTCAGATGTTCCGGAATAGGGTTGCCCTCTTTATATTTTAAATTAACCAACTTACGAAACAGAAAGGCTTTATTTGTGGCTGATTTTTTATCATAAAGACTCTCTAATTTTTTTCCATAAATCATGTGCTGAAGTTTCAGTAGCAACATGATGAAACACACTGTCATCAATCCATTGACGGATAACACCAACGGCTTTCCGATTAAGCCTCTTTCACTCATCATCTTTCATATCAGCAGGTTTGCCACTATCACCCTCAATGGGTCCATACAAGTCTTTACAAAATAATAGGTCCTCCATTTTAGTTTTCCAAGTTACCCAATTGCTTCCATTGAAGCTAGACATACGACCCACATTCCCCTCCATTGATTTACACAAATAAATAAATCCAAATAAACCGTAAGCTCTGATACCAGTTGTTACGGAAAATCGATGATTCCCCACAAGTAAATCAATCAATGGGAATAAAAATTAATGCGGAAAAATTAAATCAAAGGCAACACAAGAATTTTTACGTGGTTCCCTCAATGTGAGGTACATCCACGGGATCGAAATCCGATTCCACTATCAACCAAATAGGTTCCAAACGATTACAAACGAGACACTAATGGTCTCACAAAACCATCCTTAGGTGAATTCCAAATAATCACAAATAAACAAGAGGAAAGACCTCACCAAACAGAAGAATCAAAATCTTCAGAACCAGAGTTGAAGACGACCCAAACTAACGAACCCAAATCAAAACCGAATCACCCGCTTCAAAGTGGAGCAACACACCAAAACACCAATTTGTTTTGGTTGACCAAGTCAAGACTCAAAGCATCAATCTATACCCAATTGAAAACCAAAAACACTGTTGCCGAAAACTATAGAGGAGCCGCCACTTTTTTTATTTTATGTGTATTGTGAATCTAGGGTTTTGTAATCAAACCCTAATTGTATCCTAATTGGATTGGGCCTCCACAAATATAATATAAAAAAATATATTATACTAAACCAAGCCCAATTAAAACTCTTTTTCCAAAACCAATTGGGTCCCACACTCCAATAAGGAGGTATCCCAACATTTAAGAGACTCAAAATAAAGATCACCTATATGAGTGTGAAGGGGCTGCTTCTATGAGAATTGAAAAGGCAAAATTCTCTAAAGCACTCATGAAACACCAGGAGATGCCCAAGGCCAAAACGGGCACAACCATGAGAACTAAGCCGTGTTTGGAGATATTTTGTGTGAATTCTATTGTCCTGGCTTACACAAACGGCTAAACAGTTCAAGGCATCATGTCCACTGATTAGCTAGTAAGTCTGATAGGCTTTCACTAGGAAAGGTTCAAAGCCGAAAGCTACCTATCTCGATGCAGGGTATTTCCTTAATGTACTCTCTCTTTGTCTGCATGTTGTTACATGTCCTCTCCATAAATTTCACTCATGTGGGGGATTGTTGGAAAATTTGAATTACAATTTACTCCAATAGTTGTGTCTCTTGACATGGAAGGGTGTGTCCTTTTAAAGGGTTACAACCTTTCTGAAGAGTCATGGAGGAATCTATAAATTCTATCCCCCTCACTTCAATTTAAGAAAGAGAATTGCTATTTTCCTCTTCACTTTGCATCTATTCTTCATATTTTCTGAGTCTAATTTTCCTATAAAGAGAGTACATGCATAGCAAAGTTTGCTAGGCTTGCAATAGTAGTGCTGCTAGTGCAAGATATTGATCGTTGTATCTTGGGAGATAGACGTCCATTGAATTCTAAGCACCGGTGGGAGGACGAATCTGTCTTAAGGAGAGAGTGTCACACACTCGACTCGATCAGGTTTTATCTATTTATGTATTGCAAGTTTTACTACGTTATTATGTCGATTTATTTCAGTTTTGGTTTTGCCCAAACATCATTTGCATAAATTTAAATTATATTTTCCATATAGTTTGGTATTATTTTTCTAACACATAGATCACCTTCTGTCGTGGTACATGTATGACCATTTGTCGGCATACGTATATAACCTTTTGTCATGGTCTATAGAAAAACTTTTGTCGTGGTACATATATCACATTTTATCGTGGTACAGATTACGATGGTAATTTGTACCATGCCAAATGGTAATTTCGCTTGGTAGTAAATGTATTTTTTTGTATACGGAGGACTTTGATTTTTGTATGACATATTTTGTATTGAATTATTATTTTAGTATGGACAATAGTTGGTTTGTATATGGACTTAGACATTTAAAGTTATTTATTTTTTGTATATGGATGCAGATTGTGGAATAATTGATAGCATGTATCATTTTGTTTATATACGTGTTACAGGTTGCATAGAATATAGACAGGTTGTGGAGAAATCATAATTTTGTGATGAAACATAATATCATGTTTTTGGCGACTAAACAATTAGTAGCTAAAAAGAAATTGGGAAAATATTTTGGGCAGCTAAAAGTTTTGTAGCTAAAAAAAAAAAAAAATAGACATTTGGTGACTAAAATATTTGGTAGCTAAAGAATAAAAACACTTTTGCCGACTAAAAATTTAGTAGCTCAAAAAGTGAGACTTGCCAAAACAAGACCTCTTTGCCAACTAAACTTTTAGTAGCAAAAAATGTGGGACTTTAGACGACTAAATATTTAGTAGCTAAAAGAAGAACTCTTTGCCAACTAAAATTTTAGTAGCCAAACATGTGGAACTTTAGGCGACTAAATATTTAGCAGCCAAAAGAACTCTTTACCGACTACAATTTAAGTAGCCAAACATGTGGGACTTTAGGCGACCAAATTTTTAGTAGCCAAAAGAACTCTTTGCCAACTAACATTTTAGTAGCTAAAAATGTGGGACTTTAGGCGACTAAAAGTTTGGTCACCGAAAATGTAGTAATTTAATTTAATGTCCAAACTTTTGGCGACTAAAAATTTAGTCAGAAATTGAATACCTTTGTCGACTAAAATTATTTTAGTCGCTACTGGCCTTTGCCGACAATTCTTTGACGACTACTTTTGCAACCAAATAATTTAGTTGCTGAATCCATTCGGCAACTAAAAATTAACTTTTGACAACTAAAAATTTAGTCACCAAAAGTGATTTTTTTGTAGTGATGTTAGTTATTAATTAATTTAGAAAATAATTAATTAAGATTAACTGCCTACCACAATAATATAAATAAATTTGTTGATGATTTCAAAAGTCTATAACATTACACTAAGATTGGCTTCAAACAATGTCTCTAACATTTTTTATTTAAATTAGTATGTGGTTGTGTAGACACCCCGTTTTTGACCGTCCTCAAGACTTGGACGTCACTGATTGAACACTCAGTGATCACCCTTGTGTAGACGTCCCCGAACGCCCCGGGAGAGTTAAGTCCCGTTCCGTTCATATTGTGGGTCTACTACAGTTCGGACTCGATTGTCACGATTCTTAATCTTGAACCAAAGAGTCCAAATCCGGCAAATCGTTTTGAAGAAAAATAGATTTTTTGAAAAGTAGTGCCAAACATGGACTGCTTTGCCAGATTACAGAGTCACCACCTAAATATTTAAAATGGGAAATTTAGAAAACCCTGACTCGGTGCCAAAGGCCACATGTCCGTCATCACTAAAGTGGTCTTGGCTCGGGAGCTTGGGTACGATCGGGGAAGGTCAGCTATGAGCACCCCCTTTCGCCCGGTCCGAAGACCGGCCTCTACTAACCGTGATATCTGATTTTGAAAACATTACATGCTCTTATTCCAATTATTATCCTAGAATTACTATGTTATGCACGCAGCAAACAAGTATAGACTAGATTGCCTAATTTGGAAATAAACATTGCGTATCCGTTCGTTTTGAAAATGCTTTGGAATTTGCTACTCGCAAGTAGGCTAAAACACGGATTTCAATGAGTTTTCCAACTCAAGCAACCCAACCTCCACCCACAGGCATTCAAACAGTTTATCTCATATAAGCACTTAGCCGCATGGTAAGCATACTATCATGTTATCATTCACACGCATGCGATATGCTAAAGCATAAATACTTACATTGTACTCCATGCCAAAACAATAAACTAGTTAGCGAACATGCATGTCCTAGTTCATGTTAAGTGGCTAATGCAACACAGGCAAGGATGCAATTTAGAGTAGGCTCGGCTAACCCTAAAGATGGCATACGAAATGCAATCATTTGATGCACGTATTCAATTTGGATTTGAAAATACAATGCGGTTTGTATGATGTACCGAGCCCGGTGCATGTCAACAAATGCATGGATGCACGCATGCATTGCATAAGGTATGCTAAAATAAACGTGCCCTAATCTACCATCATGAGCAGGTAAATAAAAGAGAGAAAGAAGAAGGGGTTGGAAGACATACACACACTCACGCACCCTTATTACAAATACGCCCTCACACGGAGGGACCAAAAGAATAATACAAATTAATTAACTACACAAGCTAATTAAATATTACAAATTAATTAAATTAACAAAATAATTAATCTAAGAAAAACAAGAACCGCCTTAGGCGAGGGCCCAATGCATGCACACTCGGATTCCGCTCGGAATTGCACTGCCATGCCTAGCCTGCCTCTGTTTTCCCTTCTTTGCTCCTCTGAAAACTGCCAAAGTCTCAAAACCACTTCTAAAGGCACTGGGGGGGATCACCGGCTGAGGGGAAACACCACCGGCTGAAGTATGTGGCCACCGGCACAAAATTCATCCATCGGCCATAAGTTGACTGCCGGTCGGCACTAAACACTGCTGGCCGGCACTAAATGTCTGCAGAACCTGCAACTCACAGCAGCAGAGGACAAAAACTTGCATGGCAATGTAATTCCAACAATGTGTGCACCAATCATGCCCCTTATCATATTTGTGACTCAAAGGGACATGTGCCTCGATTCTCGGGCCACCAATCACGCATTTCCATGCATGATGGCCCAAAGAATCAAGTGTGCAATTTCAATCTCAAATGCATGCAAACCAAACAAACCAAAATCCCAATCCCCATCACCAAATCAAGGGACAAGGAATGCATGTTGATGCAATACAACCTAGTCATGTTAACTATCATGCAATATGAACAATGCCATGTATTTATGCAAAGCATACAAGCCAACATGAGGTAAATATGCAAGCAAGTAAATGATGGCCTTAAACATGATCTAGGCAACCCCAAATAGGCCTAAAATCAGTGGCCAAAATGCTAAGTATGAGAGCTAAACACACATTCACACGTACACATGTTAAGGCACAACTTAGGCATTTAAACAAACCACTCTCAAGCACACTTGAAAGGAGATAACATGGATGACTAGCATGCAACATGAGCTCTAAAATCATGTCAAAGTGGGGTTCTAAACCAACTCAAGATAGGCCAAACAAGGCATGCGAAAGGTCCAAGGCTTAAAGCAAGTCAATGAGGCATTGAACTATATTTATGCAAGACAATTATGGCATGCATTAAACAACTAAAAACAGGTTTTTAGCATGTTAAAACAAAGCCAAAAGGCTACTTAGATGACATCTAAGAGGCTTGAAACCAAAGGCATGCACAATGACCAAAACATGGAGCATTCAATATATGCTTTTAAAGCATTAAAGAAGCAACTAAGGCAAGCATACAAGCACACCAAAGGGACTGAAATGACATGCTAGGTGGTTCCAAACCACCGAAATGATGCAAGAAACACAAGCTACACATGCACATACTTGAGGCGTACAAGTCCGGCAAGCCACAAATGCAAATGGGCTATATTAAACGTACCAAAATCAATCCAAACGACCATGGACAGACCTAAAGCATGGCAAAATAAGCACAAAACATTCATAAGTCTAAGCCTAAATCATGCTCAAATAAAGGCTAACAACCTAAGGTATGTTAAGGCAATACAAGGCATTACATGGCAACTATGCTAAGCATGCATAAGGGACCAAAACAAATACATAGCAATGTTAAATCATGATCTCCTAGGCATGAATAACAGTCCATACATGCTCAACACACGCTCAAGCACAATGCTCCCTCAAGAGGCAAAACTTGCCCTTTTCAAGGACATCAAGGAAAGGGGGTGACCCTCTCCTCCTTGGGACTTCAAGGCATCATCTTCACCACTGAAATCCCTCAAGATTTCAGTGGTGAAGAGACCCCAACACTAAAATCCCGGAGCTCTCACAAAATAGCACAAAATGAGGCCTTTTCAAGGCCTAAGAGGGGTCAAACCTCCCCAAAGCACAAAACACTCTTAATAAACTATCAAGGGGGCCTAAAAAAAAAACTTTTTTGTATTAAACACTAAGCACAAAAACAGTTCAAAGATAGGTAAAAATAAGATGCAAAAATGGAGAATAAAAGGCTAGTTTTGTTACCCTTGTAGACCTCTTCACAAATGTTGATGTTGTTGCTTACTTGAGCTCAAATCCAGCCAAAAACCTCCAAGACAACCTCTTGGAACCTTAATAACCAAAGGAAGGTGAAACACTAGGTGCTTGTGTGCAATAATGTGGACTAAAGCACCTAGTGTACAAACAAGAGAGAAAAAGAAAGATAGGATAGATATAGAACTCAAACCCTAAAACCAGAGCTTCTTCTCTGTCTTTTCTCTCTAAAATGTCTAACTCTTCTAACCTTAAGCCAAGAGAAGAGAGCCTTCTCTTATAAGCAACAAAGCTTACAAGATAAGCAAAACAAGAGCTCATCCTTCCATACACGTGTATGGAGGGGAAACAAATGCAAGACAGCTGCCTTAAAATATCTCAAAAATGGCGCACGATGGTCGGCGAGGCAAAATTGTCATTTTGAAAAAATTGACTGCCGACCGGCACAAAAGAGTGCCGACCGGCACAATATAGTGCCGATGGCAACACCAACTAGCCGGTGGCCTCTAGCCACTACCGGTGGTGTGTGGGGATGCCTCACAAGGCATTCCCTGCCCCTCCAAGGCAAAGCACAAGTGTTTGGTGCAAAACCAGACACAAAGCGGTCAAGTTCAGAGGTCCTGAGGCAAGGCGCGTAGCCGAGAACTCCGAGAACTCCAAACGAACACGAACATGGATAATCACCGAGTGTTCAAGCGGTGACATCCAAGTCTTGAGGACGGTCAAAAATGGGGTGTCTACACCGTGTTTGTGTTCATCTTGAGTTCCCGGAGGTCTCGGCTACGCGCCTTGCCTCAGGATCTCGATTTCGCTTTTGTGTGCAGTTTTGTACCAAACTGTGTGTTACTGCTGAGGTAGGGCTTGTAGACCATCCCCACCCATCAACCATGGCTTGAGAACAGGCAGGTTTTGTACACTGCCAAATGTTTGGCCGGCCGGCACTATAGATGGCCGGCCGGCTATCTTTTTTTAGTCAATTGCATCTTTGGCCGGCCGACTACTGTGCATCTACTTTTGCAGATATTTTGTCACAGCTGGCTTGCATTTGACTCCCCTCCATACACGTGTATGGAGGGATCTCTCTCTTTAGAAGCTTGTCTTGTAAGCTTTACAAGACAAAAAGCTCTATAAAGAGAGGTCTTCTCTCTTGTTTGCAGGGTTAGACATTTTTTTTAGACAATATTTTAGGGTTTGAGTTCTAGGGTTAGGGTTTGATTCATATCCTATCTCTATCTCTCTCTTGTGTGTGTTTTGTCTTATTTTTGCTCACAAACACACACCATCACACCATCTCTTGGAGCTGAGGCCCCTTGAGGGTTGTTTTTAGTGTTTTGGAGCTGGTTTCAACCTCAAGAAGCTGCTGGAGCTTCATTTGTGAAGAAAGTCTTCAAGGGTAAGAAGTTTGTCCTTTTATTCCCCATTTTTGCATTGTATTTTTACCTACCTTGCAACTATTTTTTGGCTTTGCATATAACACATAAAATTTCTATTTTTGAGGCCACTAAATAGTTTGTTAAGAGTGTTTTGTGGTTTGAGGTTGTTTGACCCCTCTTGATTCTTGTAAGGCTCCATTTTGTGCTATTTTGTGTGAGCTCCAGGACCATAGTGTTTGGGCCTCCTCACCACTGAAATCTTGAGGGATTTCAGAGGTGAGGATGGTGCCTTGAGGTCCTAAGAAGGAGGGGGCCACCCCCTCTCCTTGTTGTTCTTGAAAAGGGCTATTTTTGCCTCTTGAGGGAGCACCATGTTTAAGAGTATGTTGACCACGCCTTAGCTATTTTCCATGCTTATTATGTCATAATATAGCATTGTATTTAGTTGGTTTTGGTACACCATGCTTGCTTAGCATACATGCCTTGTAATGCCATTTTATTGCCTTAACATGCATCTAGGTTTTAACCCTTGTTCAAGCATGTTTTAGGCCTAGCTTTGTGAAGCTTTCATGTTTATTTTGCCATGCTTGAGGTCTGTCTTTGGCTGTTTTTGGTCGACCAAGGCTTGCATTGCTTAGTTCTTTGGCATTTTGGCTTGATAGCCTTGAGTTTTGGACCCTTGTTGCATGTCTAGCCTATTTTGTTCGTTTGGTTTGGCACCATCTTAACATGATTTTAGAGCTTAATGCATGCTAATTGTCCATGTTTGCATCTTCTTAAGTGTGCTTAGAAGTTGCTCTTTAATGCTTAAAGTGTTGGACCTTATTTGCATGCATGTTTGTGTGTCTTTTAGTCCTTCATTGTGAGCATTTTGGCCACTGTTTTAGGCATAATTAGGGCTGCCTAAATCATGTTTAAGTCCATCTCTTTGCTTGTTACATATGCTCCTTGTATGTTGTAGCATATTGGTGAGTGTGTTACATGTTTGGAATTGCATGATTGAATGAAGTCACATGCTTGCTTGCATGCTTGGATGCCTACGTTAGCCTTGCATGCTTATTAGTTGCATTGTCTCATGCCTTGCATGTTTTGTATGCCTCTTTGCATTGTCATGTTGCATGCCTAGTTAACATGCTTAGGATGCATTACATTAGCATGCATACTTGGCCTCTTGAATTGCTTATGATAGAGGTTGAGTTCCCCTTGGTTTGATTATGTGCATTGCATTCCATACTAAATGTGCACACTTGGCTTCTTGGGCCATAATGCATGGAAATGCGCGATTAGTGGTCCGAGAACCAAGGCTCATGTCCCTTTGAGTCATAAACATGATATGGGGTGTGATTGGTGCATACATTGCTTGAAATGCATTGCCATGCCAAGTATTGTCCTCTGCTGCTGTCGAATCAGTTTCTGCAGGAAGTTTTGTCCGGCCGGCCACATTTAGTGCCGACCGGCCATCATTGTTGGCCGATGGATCAAGCTTGTGGCCGGTGACCATTCTACATGGCCAGTTGTGTTCCTTGGCATCCATAGAGCAAACCCTAAGACTTTGGCAGTCGTCAGAGGAGCAGAGCAGGGAAAACAGAGGCATCTTGAGCATGACAATGGATTTCCGGGCGGAACCGAGCACGCATGCATCGAGCCCTCCCCCCGAGGCTGCTGTTTATTGCTTTATTAGATTAATTAATTTGCTTAATTAATTTAGTTGGCCTGTAATAATTATTTAGCTAGGATAGTTAATTCATTATTTGATTTGTATATTCTTTCGGTCCCTCCGAGCGAGGGCGAATTTGTAATAAGTGTGGGTGAGTGTGTATGTCTTCCAACCTCCACTTCTTTCTCCCTTTTACTTACCTGCTTTGATGGTTAGTATTAGGTCATGTTTAATTTAGCATACCTTATGCTATGCATGCATGCACCATTCATCGATGTGCATGCAGACTGCGCATCATGCTAATTGCATTATATTTCAAAATAAATTTGAATACATGCTACTTGTGCATTTCACATGTCATCCTTAGATTAGCCGAGCCTATTCTAGTGACATTTTGTATGTGATGCATTAGGCACTTAACATGGACTTGGATCATGCATTGATTGCTAACATGTTCTTGTTTTGGCACGGAGTACTTTGTAAGTGTTTTATGCTTTAGCATCCTTGCATGCGTGTGAGTGTTGCCATGACAGCATGCTTACCCTGTGGCTAGATGCTTATATGTTAAACTGCCTGAATGCCTGTGAGTGAAGGTTGGATTGTTTGAGTTGGAACAACTCATTGAAATCCGTATTTTAGTCTACTTGCGAGTAGCAAATCCCAAAGCGTTTTCCAAAACAAACGGATATGCAATGCTTGTTTCCAAGTTAGGCAATCTAGTCTATACTTGTTTGCTGTGCGCATAACATAGTAACTCTAGGCTAATAATGGGAATAAGAACACATAACGTTTTCAAAATTGGATATCACGGTTAGTAGAGGCCGATCTTCGGATCGAGCGAGAGGGGGTGCTCATAGCTGACCTTCCCCAATCGTACCCAAGTTCCTAAGCCGAGGCAACTTTGGTGATGACGGACACGTGGCCTTTGGCACCGAGTCAGGGTTTCCTAAATTCCCCCATTAAAAAATATTTAGGTGGCGACTCTGTATCTGGCAAAGCAGTCCATGTTTGGCACTTCATTTCTAAAAATCTATTTTTCTCAAAACGATTTGCCGGATTTGGACTCTTTAGTTTAGATTAAGAACCGTAACTAAAACGAGTCCGAACTGTAATGTGAAGCCCAAGGACGCGTCTACAGGTTGGCTTCAAATTTTAATGGGCCATTTATTTCAAATCCTTAATGAGTCATTGTTTGAAAATTTTAAATCAAGCCGTATCCGTATGTACTTGTTCGTAAGTATGCCGAAATTGTTACAAACAAATGAAAGAATTGTAACGCCCTCAAAATTAAACCCATAATATATGTAACAATGACATGCATTGATAAAAGAAAACAAAACATTATTCCATTCATCGGAGTATTCTTAATAAAAGACATTATATGTAACATCAAAAGTAAATGCCCTACGGGCTTACATCTTTCCAAGCCAACACTTGGACACAAAATGTGAGTACTAACTCAACTACAAATTAAGCCCTCGGCTTGAGTTTACATGTAATATCAAATAAACAAAATAACAACTAATCTAAACAGAGTCTTCAACTCCAAATCCTTCCAAGCTAAGTCCTTGGAGGTAGCATATCACCTGAACCTGAAAATGATGTTCCCATATAGGGTGAACCACAGCCCAGCAGAAATATACTAAACCAAATATAGAAATTGACTAAAGCAATAGCATTCAATAGATGGTTACCATTTAAAATCAATTATAACACAATTCAATTTCATGACAATAATGTCCATGACATGTTTCACTTTCCATTCTTATTCAACCTTTCAATTATACAGACATGGCTCAGAACCTGGCCAAACTACAAAATGAGACTACATCTCACATCAACATTACTTCCAATACCAACAATTCAAATGAGACTAAGGCTCATACAGAAACACTTCCAAAAATCAATAAGTACACATATGAGTGGTACTAATGGAGTCCATCCCCTATCTCCTTCCAAACCGTGGAGTACATCCCCTATCTCCTCCCAAACAATATGCATATGCAATGTAATAAACACTTGACATACACAAAATTCAATTAACACACGTATTTGCTGTATTAATTCAACTGTCAAATTCAATGACTCATTCAATATGATTAGTTTCAGTTTTCTCTAATCAACATGCAATGTCTACAAAAATCACGACTATCCTCCACCGATAGCCCAAAACAATTATTTCTAAACAGGAAAGAAATGTATCAATAAACATAATCTCAATTTCAAGAATTTAAACCAAATTCCACACTTTTCCCAAAATTAATTATACGAATTAATTTTGTTACAATAATTAGGGCTTTTCCCCCTTTTTTCAAAATCAACCCTAAAGTTCAGTTATTTCAATTCAACATACATACATATGTTGTTTAATAGATGAAAAACCCCCTTTTCAAACTATAATTCAAACCCCAATTTCCCAAAATTACCAATTGACACCCACATATCAAAAATACCAAAACTTAGGACAAAACCTATAATATGGAGTAGGAAATCCCTACCTCGAAGTGAAGAACTTGAAATGGAGAAGATGACGAAAATTCCAAAGTGCTCCAAACTGCCAAACTCTCAGATTAAAGTAAAGCCCTCGTGTTCCTCTATCTTCTTAATAAAGAGCCTAGGGTAGAAACACCCTAAAACTAGATGAAACCTAAGAGAGAAGGTGAGTGGAGGGAGAGAGAACACGGACCTAGGGTTTTGGACTCAAAAAGAATGTGAAAAAGTGTTTTAAAAACCGCTGCTACGTATTTATATAAAACAGGCTCGCTCGAGCGAAGGATTGGTCGCTCGAGCGACCAGACACAAGAAAGTCTCGCTCGAGCGAAGAAAGTCTCGCTCGAGCCAAAAACTCGAAGCTTCAGGTCTGCAACCCAGAAGCTCGCTCGAGCGAAGAACTCGAAAACATACACCTCGCTCGCTCGAGCGAAGGGTCAAAATTCTGGGCAGCAACCCTTTGCTCCCAAACACTCCCAACCTGTAACAAACCTGCCCACTGCATCTCATAACTCAGAAATAAGAAATTAAAGGACGACAACCACAATTATATAACAACAGAATCTATGGAACCTAAGTCCGGATACAACAGCCAACTAGGGAAAGACCGGGGTCGCTATAAGAATAACAATCCAATCATCAACTAACATGACTCTTGATATGCCTTTTCATTTTAAAAAAAATGTTTAAAGATTCATAACCGCAGAATAAAAATTTAGTATAATGATATTAGTGACCTGTTATCTCCAATCAATAATAAATTTATACTAGTAATAAATTTACATGGGAGTAGAGTTGTAAATTAATCGAACTGTTCACAAACATGCTTCACTCGACTCGACTCGTTTAGTAAATTAGCCGAGTTCGAGCTCGAAATCAGATAAGCTCGGTTCATTTATTTTCATTTAAATTATATAATAAATGTATTACGTATATATTAAATAATATATAAATATATGTCAATAATATTTTTTTAAAAAAACTTATCAAGCTGAGCCGAATTCGAGTTTCATTAATATTAACGAGTCGAGCCCAACTACTTTTCGAGCCGAGCTCGAGCTAAATAAACTAACTCAATAAGTAAACGAGTTGAGCTCAAGTTTGAACAAAATTCTGCTCGGCTTGTTTGCAGCTCTATATAGGAGTAATGAACCACACTGATCACTTACCACATTATAGAAAGGAAAAAAAATAACAAACTATTGAATGGTGATACCAAATCATTAGTATTCCCATTATATTAATTATTTTTTTTCTACCAGCCATGAATTTTTCCTAATGGTATCGACTTTTTAAACCTTTTTTGTATATATATTTTTTATTATAAAAAAATACCACTTTCATTAATATATTTTTAATTTTCAAAGACAAAACAATAAAAAATCTTGAAAAATTCAATGTCTTTACTTTTGTGCTAATATATTTTTTACGAATTTTTAAAAATAACTTTTACAAGCTGATGAGATCAAATTTCACAATAAAAAATATATTTATAAATCACCTGATAATCTCAGTATGAAACATAATACAAAAAAATTATAAGAAATCTTTTAGTGGGTGTTTAGAGTTTAGTTACTTGGTGAATTTTTTTTAGTTTATTTTCGGTTTTAGTGATTTTTTAAAAAGAAATTTTCAAAAAAAAACCTTTGGTTTCTAGACTGAAAATTGAAAAGAAAAATTAAAAATTCTAAAAAAAAAAAAAAAAAAAAAACCAAAATAAGCACCCCAAAAAAAAATGTGAACTTTTTTTTTTTGTATTATTTAAAATTTTTACCTTTTAGATCTGTTTTTATAAAATCAACCGAAAAAATAAAAACTTCTGACATAATTTTAAAAAAATTATTTAAAATAAAAAATTTGAAAAAAGAGATGGGTTATATAATCACACTGCCGTAGCCACAACGAATCTAATGAGAGAGATGCGTAACAACACCATTCCAATTTGTCGTTCTCCGTTCGCCTTTACTAATGTGAATGCACCGATAACACTTGCATAGGTTATAATATTTAATCAACCATGATAGAATCTATGACTTATTCTGATTTTTTTTTTTTTTTTTTTAACCATCTCATTAATTCACTCAAAATCTGACTAATAGAGTTTCTTATAAATTTAAAATTAATATAAAAACAAAACAGAAATGGTACTACACTCTCTCTCACGTAAATCAGTATTTATTAATCAAATGTTGGCCACAATTAGGGGTGTGCATAATACCGCTGAAACTGTTGAAATCGTCAAAATCGCATCGAGTCGCACCGCCAAGGCAAATTTGTTATTATTTGCCAATCGAACCGTCGGTTTTTTATAAGAAAAATGGCAAATTCTAGTGACACTTTTATCAATCCGCCGGTATCTATTTTTCTTCCAAACCACACCGACCCGCACTGCTATTAAATCATGTTTTATAAGATTCTAAAAATTCTTTTTTACTTAAGTTTGCTTGTTGTTCTATACCTTAGAATATAGTATTACATTACTGCTCGAGGAGAATTCAAGAAGTCAGTAATCCAAAATAAAGTTGGATTACAATTCACTTTTCAATCTTTTTTTTTTTTTTTTTTGACCACGTTGCAAACTTGCATCAGCTCACTTTTCAATCTAAATACTTTTCAATAGTAAACATTTTCAATATATTGTAAACCCTAAATGATATTAATTTTATATATTGTATTTGATCATTGTAGCTTCCACAGATGCTTGTAATGAACTGATAGCATAGTCGTTGATATTATCATGTTGTTGCTACACTTGCTACATCAGAAGAAAGCTTCGCAAAATGCTTAACATCACGGTATCTCTCGTCTTTTTTTTACTCTTTGATTTAAGTTTTGTAATTTGAATTATATTTTTTATAAATCACCAATCCGCCCGAACCGCCAAGGCAAATCCGCCATTATTTGCCAACCGAACCGCCGATTTTTGATAAGAAAAATGGCAAATTCTAGTGACACTTTTATCAATCCGCCACCCGCCATATGATTTCTATTTTTCTCTCAAACCGCACCGACCCGCACCGCGCACACCCCTAGCCACAATAACGTATTATTAGCTTGAGTTTACAATCAACAAAAGCCACTACTTTCTCTCTCTCTCTGTTTTGTTTCTTTTCTTCTCCATGGCTTCAAGCACAGCTGAAGAACTAGTCCATGAATTTCCATACTTCCTTCGAGTAAATAAAGATGGCAGTGTCCAAAGATTGACAGGCAACGATATTGTCCCTCCCTCAACCAATCCCAACACCGGTGTCCAATCCAAAGACGTCGTGATTGATCCAGAGACTGACTTATCTGCAAGACTCTACATCCCCAAAACCCCCAACCCAAATCACAAACTTCCTCTTCTTGTCTACTTTCATGGTGGTGGCTTCTGCATTGAAACCGCCTCCTCTCCTACATACCATAACTATCTCAATTCACTTGTGGCCGAAGCAAACATTGTTGCCGTCTCTGTTGATTACAGAAGAGCCCCTGAGCACCCTCTCCCAGTCGCTTAGGATGATTCTTGGGCCGCTGTCAAGTGGGTTGCTTCTCACTCCACCTCTAATGGTGGTGAGGTATGGCTAAAGGACTATGTTGATTTTGATCATGTTTTCTTTGCAGGAGATAGTGCAGGTGCTAATATAGCACACAACATGGCCATTCGGGTTGGGTCGGATGGACTGGATGGAGTGAAACTTGTGGGGATGGTTTTAATCCATCCGCATTTTGGGGGGAAGGGCCTGATTGGAAGTGAAGGTACTAACATGATGGGAAAAGTGTTTTCAGACATATTATGGGTCTTTGCCCCCCACCCATCATCTAGCGGGTCCGATGACCCATTATTCAACCCAGTTATGGATCCAAATTTTTCCAACTTGGGTTGTAACTGTTGGAGAATAATTTCGGTAAATGAATTACATACGAATAAATAAAACAAATAAAAAGAGATACTTACAACCTTATAGCAGATTAAACAATGGTATGAAATTGTGATTGAGGCCAGTGTATGGACACTGTGTCTTTAAGACAGAATAACGCCCTCTCCACTGGTGCACGAGATCAATGAGTGTCCTGTCTCCAGGATACAACAATCACCACACACCGAATTCGCACTAACTCTGTGTGTACAGCAAACCAAAGTATGTGCTTTGCACTTTCCCAAACTTAACCTCTAAAAATGGAATATGCAAGATGAACAGAGGAGGAGGAAGGAAATGGAAGATCTGGAATGTTTTGTTTTATCTCTCTTAGAAATAAAATGGATGGAGGACTGCCTTAATATAGGCAATGAAACGCTATTTCAGAAAGACATGTCTGTTGCAATTTGAAAATATGTCTGTTGCAATTTGAATATGAAATTCAAACTTTCCAGCAAACAAACTAATATCAATTCAAATAATTTGGGCCCAAGAAAATAAGTAATGGGCTAACCTAAACCCAACTTATCTAGGACCATATATATCTTCTCCAAATTGTTCATAATTTTCCTGTGTAGAACAAGAATGTGGAACAAAAATATGCAACACCATTTTGAGAATTTCCACAAACATGTCTAATGTTCATAAACCTCACTTAGGAGTCAATTTTCCATTCACCTATAAATGGTTTTGACTCACTAATTATATAATCTTGTTCACCATATAGTAACGAATACAATGCTACTTGAACCCTCAAAAAATGACTTGTGGGTCCTATATAATAATTAGCATAAAGTTTCCGAAACATCAGAATTTAAACCATTTTTCCAACAATTCCCCATATGAATGAAATTGACGAAAAGGAAATGCAACAACATGCAATCTAAGAAAGTACAAAATTGAAAACATCCTGCATAGGATAGGTGGCTTGTAGCCTTGAACCTTCCCTTGTGAAAAACTATCGAGTTTACTGGCTGATCAGTGAACATGATGTCTTGAACTGTTCTGCCATTAGTGTAAACCGAGACAATAGCTTTCACACAGTTTTGTTTTCATACACAACTTGGTTCTTTCGGTTGTGCCCATTTTGGCCTTGGGCAATACTTGGTTTTCATGAGTGCTCTAAATAATGTAGCCTTTAGCATTCTCATAGAACCGGCCCAATTCACATTCATATAGGTGATGCTCATTAAGAGTATTCTGCTATACCCTACTTGGTTTTTCCAAGATATGAACTTCATTAAAAGAAAAACTTATCCTAATTCTCGCTGCAGACATCATTTGTTATCATAGAAATGGGTAAGAGATTTTCTCTTTAGTGATGGTCAGGAATCATACTTAATTCGATTGTCCCTTTGAACCTAGATCTTGGGATCTCCAGTCAGCTATAGGTTGGGTTGCTATTAAGTTGATTCTTAACTGGTAGGCTTTAATCCAATTCTCCTCGATGATTTCGTAACTTGCTCTCTAGTCAAACCTTTTGTTAACGGATCTAGAATGTTATCTCTTGACCTTATATATTCAATGGAAATAATTCCATTTGAGAGCAGTTGCTTAGCGGTATTATGTCTACGACGTATATGACGAGACTTACCATTATATATACTATTTTGTGCCCTAGCCATAGTTGTTTGGCTATCGCAATGGATGCAAATTGCGGGCATAGGTTTGGGCCACATTGGAATATCTTCCAAGAAATGTCGAAGCCATTCTGCTTCATCTCCTGCTTTATCTAATGCAATAAACTCAGATTCCATTGTGGCCCTGGCAATGCACGTCTGTTTGGACGATTTCCAAGAGACTGCTGCACTTCCCAAGGTAAAGACATAGCCACTAGTAGACTTTCTTTAGTGTCGGATATCCAATTAGCGTCACTGTACCCTTCTAGTACTGTTGGATATCTTGTATAGTTTAATCCATAATTACAAGTATATCTTAGATATCTAAGTACTCTTATTATGGCTGTCCAACAATTTTTCCCCTGGATTACTTGTGTACTTGCTCAATTTACTAACAGCATATGCTATGTCAGGACGTGTGCAATTCATGAGGTACATTAAACTTTCAATTATTCGAGAGT
Source organism: Camellia lanceoleosa (assembly GCA_025200525.1). Lineage (NCBI taxonomy): Eukaryota > Viridiplantae > Streptophyta > Magnoliopsida > Ericales > Theaceae > Camellia > Camellia lanceoleosa. The sequence goes on along the minus strand of CM045760.1, from coordinate 198,804,232 downwards.
ACTCTAGTTGTAATACATCTTCACCCATGTTCTTCATTAAATGAAGACTAGCATCCACAGGGGTTTTTGAAAGACGATCATCATGTTTATTAAATTTCTCAAGGATTTTTTCCACATAATGACCTTGAGACAAAGCATATGCTGAAATGAAGACTAGCATCCACAGGGATTTTTTCTTAAAATTACATCTGCTACTCCTATGTCTTTCATGTCAAATTTAGTGTTCAACATTTTCTTGGTAATTTTTATAATTTCATTATTACTACCAATAATAAGCATATCATCTACATATAGGCAAACAATGACATATCCCTTTTCCGTGTCTTTCACATAAACACATTTGTCACATTCATTTATTTTGAATCCATTTGACATCATAACATTGTCAAATTTTTCATGCCATTGTTTTGGAGCTTGCTTTAAACCATAAAGAGATTTTACAAGCTTGCACACTTTCTTTTCTTGCCCTGGAACTACAAAACCTTCTGGTTGTTCCATGTAGATTTCTTCATTAAGATCTCCATTTAAAAATGTAGTCTTAACATCCATTTGATGTATTTCAAGATTGTATAAAGCCGCTATAGCAATCAACATTCTAATGGATGTTATTCTTGTTACAGGCGAATAAGTGTCAAAATAATCTATTCCCTCAATTTGCCTATAACCTTTAACTACAAGTCTAGCCTTGTATTTCTCAATTGATCCATCAGGTTTCATTTTTCTCTTGAATATCCATTTATATCCAAGAGGCTTACATCCTGGTGGAAGATTCACAAATTCCCAAGTATGATTCTGTAAGATGGACTCAATTTCACTATTAATAGCTTCATTCTATAAAGGAGCTTCAGGTGTAGACATAGCTTCCTTAAATGTTTGAGGCTCATTTTCCAGTAGATAAGTCAAGAAATCAGGACCGAAGGATTTACTAGTCCTAGCTCGCTTAGTACGTCTAGGTTCTGCCTCATTTGTTCCTTCTTGATTTTCCTCAATCTGTCCTTGATTATTATCAAATGCACTTTCATAAGAATGTTTAGAAGAACTTGATTCTTGTATAGATTTACAAGGAAATATATGTTCAAAGAAAGATGCATTTCTTGACTCGATTATAGTATTGACATGCACATTTGAATTGTCACTTTTGTATACTAAAAATCGATAAGCACTACTATTATGTGCATATCCTATGAATATGCAATCAATAGTTTTAGGTTCGATTTTGACCTTTTTAGGATCAGGAATGGCCACCTTAGCTAAACACCCCCACACTTTCAGATACTTGTAAGAAGGATTCCGACCTTTCCATAATTCATATGGAGTTTTAAGAATCTTCTTGTGAGGTATTTTATTCAAAATATAATTAGCGGAAAAAATCGCTTCCCCCCGTAAGTTTTAGGGTAAATCTGAGCTAATCAACATGGCGTTCATCATTTCTTTCAATGTACGATTTTTTCACTCAGCAACTCCATTTTGTTGTGGTGCATAAGGCGCAGTAGTTTGATGAATGATGCCAAGTTGTGAACATAACGTTCCAAAAGGAGCATCATATTCACCACCTCGATCACTTCTTAATGCCTTAATTTTCCTGCCAAGTTGATTCTCAACTTCAGTTTTATATTCAATGAATTTTTCTAAGGCTTCATCCTTGCTTCGTAATAAATATACATAGCAATATTTTGTACTATCATCAATAAAAGTGATGAAGTACTTCTTGCCTCCTCGTGTTTGAACAAATTTCAAATCATAAATATCACTATGAATTAAGTCCAGAGGCTCAGTACTTCTTTCAACTGAATTAAATGGTGTCTTAGTCAATTTAGCCTCAACACATGCTTCACATTTATGATTTGAGTCAATAGAAAAATTAGGTAGATAGTCCAAGTGAATTAATCTACGCAATGAATCATAGTTAACATGTCCTAATCTACCATGCCATACATAAGAAGACTCAAACAAATAAGCAGAAGATGTGGAGTTCTTATTAATTGTAGGAATTACAGTTAGTACATTCATTTTGAATAACCCGTCACACAGGTATCCCTTCCCTACATAAACACCATCCTTACACAGAACAAATTTATCAGAAACAAAAACCAATTTAAAACCATTCTTGCTTAACAATGATCCAGACACCAAGTTCTTCCGAATTTCTGGAACATGCAAAACATTGTTCAGCGTCAACTCCTTGCCCAAAGTCATTTTGAGCATAATCTTTCATTGTCCTTCAACTTTTGCAGTAGAGGAGTTTCCCATGAAAAGCTGCTCTTCATCCTTAACTTGTTAATGGGTAGTAAACATTTTCTTATCTGCACGTTGCCCCGGTGTCTATCCACCATTCCTTGGAGTTTGACCCCATCAAATTTACCTCAGACACAACTGCTGCCAGGTTCATCTCAGTCACTCCATTAGACAAAGTCTCCAATTCAGTTATGTGTGCTTGTTCATACTTCATCTTTTTGGAAGGACCTTGTTGATCTTTGCGATTCCGACAATCTTTGGCCCGATGTCCTATCTTGTTGCACACAAAGCACTTTCCCTTGAACTTTATAGATCCAGTCTTAAAACTCTGACCAGCAGTTTGTTTAGAGTTTTTCTTAGGACGTTGTCTCTTTTTCTCTTTTTGTCCGTGCTCCAATTTATTAGCCTTGGCTTTAAAAACAAATCCCGGATTTCTTTTCTTTTCTGCCTCGCAATTATCTTCCTCAATCCGTAACCGAAAAATCAAGTCCTCTAACTTCATTTCCTTACGTTTGTGCTTCAGATAGTTCTTGAACTCTTTCCAAGACAGTGGTAGTTTCTCAATGATTGCTGCTACTTGGAAAGACTCACTCAAACTCATTCCTTCTGCATGAATTTCATGCAAAACCAACTGAAGCTCTTGCACTTGACTAATTACGGTCTTTGAGTCCACCATCATGTATTCAAGAACACGGCCAACCACATATTTCTTGATTCCCACATCTTCCATTTTGTACTTCTTGTCCAAGGATTCCTACAATTCTCCAGCCGTTTGTAATGGACTATACACGTTATACAACGTGTTGTCCGATCCATTCAAAATATAGTTTCGGTACAAAAAATCAGAATGCTTCCACGCCTCAACTACAGCAATTGCTTGCCGATCAGTTTCGTCCTCGCTCAAGGCGAGTGTATTCTCTTTGACAAATCTTGCCAAATTCAGAGTTGTAAGATAAAACAGCATTTTCTGCTGCCATCTCTTAAACTCTGTCCCATTAAATTTTTCCGTCTTTTCATTGTGATTAACCGGGACAGTGGTGGAAAGTGAAGTAACCATAGAAGTAGGAACGATGACAGATACAGATGTCGGGTTTGCATTTCCAGCACTGTTTACAGTCTCAGTTGCCATTTAAACTTTCTTATCAAAATAAAATAACAAAAACAAATCTTTTCACAATAAATAAAATATGATTTCTCAATAACTAACTCAAATTAGATATTAAATTACAAAATCCAAAAAATCAATAGCCAAAATAAAAGACAAAATAGTAGTGATACATGCAGAACACACCACAAATTATAAATATAAAAATAAACTTATTATCTTTTGTTACACTTAACAAATAAACAGATTCAACCAATATATTAATATATGAGATATAATCTAGTAACCAACCTAAAGCACAATATAAACAAACCATAAAGAATTGATCTGGGCAAGCCACAAAGAAAGTGCATCAAACTAAATAAATAAACAATAGTGGTCCACATATAACGTTTCACCAACGAATTATTTATTTATTTATTTATATTTAACCGTTTGACAAAGCAAACAAACCAACAGATTCAAACAAACAGATTATAATATATATGTATATCTAATAGAAACCACAACGTTAACAAAAAAAATATAACCCAGAATAATTACTTTATACATTAAACCAAGAAATACAGAATTTATAGTATGAAATTTTGTATTAAAACAGAACAGAAAAACAGTCTAAAAACACACTTTAATTCATAATCTGTATATATATAACAGCAAACACAGAATTCTACTTTATTTTAAACAGCATGGAAAAGCATTACGTTAAACAGAACAAACCTAGAATATATATATATATATATATAAAACAGAAACAGAATGTGCTATATTAAACAGTATGATCACAAAAACTGTATAAAACCAGAAAATTAATTTAACCGAAACCGTAAATAGAAGCAAGATGTTATTCTGTCTTAAAATTGTTGGAGAATAATTTCGGTAAATTAATTACATACAAATAAATAAAACAAATAAAAAGAAATACTTACAACCTTATAGCAGATTAAACAATGGTATGAAATTGTGATTGAGCACTACAAGAAAATACACCTTTGGCGACTAAATTTTTAGTCGCCAAAGATCGACCTATTATCGCCGAAAATCATTGTTTAACCTTCCCGACTAATTTTTTTTGCATGGGTGTTGTCGCCAATAAGCGGTCGCGAAGGTTTTGGCGACTAATCATGTTTTAATCGGCAAAAGCGGATGTTTAGCGACTAAAGGTTTGATGCCAATACTCAATTCCATTTTTGGAAATTATACCTTTGGCGACTAAAATGTTAGTTGCCAATAGTTAATTTTTTTTTTTATTATTTATACAATTGCCACTCTTTTGGCGACCAAAGTTTTTTGTCGCCAAAAGCATTTGTCAAAAAAAAAACACCAATGTCTTTGCCTCAGAGCTCCCAGAGTTTAACTGTGACCTCCACCTTAAGCCTTAACACAACACGCCCACTATACCACTCAACCATCACATGTATATAATTGCAACTTATATTATTTATATATTATTTTCACAGTATTAATACAAAACTATATATTTAAATATAATTAAATATATTGAATATAATTTATGTAAAAAATAAATGATTTACTAAAAAAAATTATAGGCCACTTTTGGCGACTAAAATAAATTTTTAGTCGCCAATTTACTAATTTTCGGCTACTAATTATTTGTTTTGTCGCTAAAAAATGAACTTCCGTCTACAATGAAGCAGTTTTGGCGACTAAATCTCAGTTTAATCGCCAAAAGCGTCGCCTTTGGCTACTAAGCGAGTTTTAGTCGGCAATTGATAGTTTTAGCTACTAAACTTTTTTGTAGCCAAAACTTTGCACTTTCGACAAAAATCTTTGTTAGGCGGCAAAACTCCTATAATCGGCGACTAAACAGTTTTTTAGTTGCCAAAACCATAACTTTTGGCGACTAAATTATTTTAGTCGCCAAAAACCATCACTTTTGGCTACCAAACAACCTTTAGTCGCTAAAACTGCTACATTCGGCGACCGACAAACAGTTTAGTCGCTAAAACTGCTGTATTCGGCGACTAATTCATTTTAGTCGGCAAAAGTCTTGATTTTTGGCGACTAAATCCAGTTTAGTCGCCATTTGTGCAACTTTCAGCGACGAAATTCAATTTTTTAGTCGCCAATGATGCTTTTTGTTGTAGTGGAGGCCAGTGTATGGACACTGTGTCTTTAAAACATAATAACGCCCTCTCCACTGGTGCACGAGATCAATGGGCGTTCTGTCTGCAGGATACAACAATCACCACACACCGAATTCGCACCAACTCTGTGTGTACAGCAAACCAAAGTATGTGCTTTGCACTTTCCCAAACTTAACCTCTAAAAATGGAATATTCAAGATGAACAGAGGAGGAGGAAGGAAATGGAAGATCTGGAATGTTTTTTTTTTTTTTTTTTTTTTTGTCTCTCTTAGAAATAAAATGGATGGAGGATTGCCTTAATATAGGCAATGAAACGCTGTTTCGGAAAGACATGTTTGTTGCAATTTGAAAATATGTCCGTTGCAATTTGAATATGAAATTCAAACTTTCCAGCAAACAAACTAATATCAATTCAAATAATTTGGGCCCAAGAAAATAAGTAATGGGCTGATCCAAACCCAACTTAGCTAGGACCTTATATATCTTCTCCAAATTGTTCATAATTTTCCTGTGTAAAACAAGAATATGGAACAAAAATATGCAACACCTTTTTGAGAATTTCCACAAACATGTCTAATGTTCATAAACCTCACTTAGGAGTCAATTTTCCATTCACCTATAAATGGTTTTGACTCACTAATTATATAATCTTGTTCACCATATAGTAACGAATACAATGCTACTCGAACCCTCAAAAAATGACTTGTGGGTCCTATATAATAATTAGCATAAAGTTTCCAAAACATCAGAATTTAAACCATTTTTCCAACAGTAACAAGGTGTTGGTATGTGTAGCTAAGAAAGATTTGTTGAGGGAGAGGGGATGGAATTACAAGGAGAAAATGGGGTAGAGTGGGTGGGGAGGTGTGGTGGAGATTATGGAGGCTATTGGGGAGAACCATGTGTTCCATTTGTTTAACCCAACTTGTGACAATGCTGTGACCATGTTTGGGAGAGTGGCTTCTTTCTTGAACGAGGACAAGGCATAGTGTGAGTGTGATTGTGTTGTGTTGTGGACTTTCTTTACTAGTTGTTTGCTTGCACTTTGTTTTCCATTGTGTAACGTACATAGAAATCATTGCTCTTTTTCTTAATATAGTTTTGTTGCATCTGTATTGCCCTTTTTTTGGGCTAAGTTTGGCATCTTTAAAAAAAGCTTCCTATTTAAGTCACATCACCTCTCTACCACATCACTTCAAACCCAATCCATATTTCATAAAAAGTCAAAAAGTGCACTTATTTAGAACATCCCAAACAACCCCTTAATATAATTTTGTTGCATCTGTCAAATGTTGCTTTCTTGAAACGTTTGATTAAATAATAAATAAATCAACGCACAGTTCTTTTACTACATTATATGTGTGGGTATTGATTTTCGATTACACAATCAAAGGGGAACTTAACTGGAGAGCACTGACATAATAGATTAAGTCCAACAACCTGTAACAAGAAGGTGGGAATTCCCGTGGTGGTTCGTCCACCTGGGGGCACTCCAATCGAGCCAATAAATCTTATCTCTCACAAATATCAAAACAATACTTAATGCACAAGTTAAAGCATCACAAATAAAAGTATACCTTAAACCCACGAGTACTTAATGCACAAGTCAAAACATCACAAATAAAAACATATCTTAGACCCATGAGGGTGTCTTACTTTTATAATGATTAGTGTCCAAACTTCCCCTAGAAGTCTTACTTTATAGGATTCTATCCTTTATAAAGATAATATCTATCACAATTCACACTATTCAAATTAAGATGAACTCCCTCAAGAGTCCCATCTCTATCCCAATAGGTACCTTGATGTCATTTAAGACTCTAGTCCTCTATTCAAATATCTCGGATTCTGGTATCCTTGCAGAATACCTCGACAATGCCCTAAACATCTCGGCAAACATGATCTGCCCACGTGACACCTTGACTAACACCTCAGCATCACCTTAACCATGGCGTCATCTCAAAATACTTCCCCACAATTTGTTTGCACCTTGTATAATTAAAGTTACCCCTCTTGCCTTTCAGATATTTTTGAGGTGCTTTGATTCTAGAGGCCATTATATGTGATGATCATAGTATTATCAAATTCGATTAAGAGGTAATTAGAGAAAGAAAAACAAAAGTACTTTATGCTAGTGAATTATGTTTGAAGACTAATGACACATTTTATAATTTAGTGATTAAATTAACATAATTTAAATAACACACAATGCATACTTGGCAGACCAAAAGTATGATTAACCCCTTACATTAGTTTCCCAATTTCAACCACTAAATTTACAATATTCTAAATTTTAATTGGTATTTTATTTCATATCATTTTCATGAATGGGTATGATGGGTCATTGTTCTAGAATTTCAAGTCAAGTTGTATTAGTATAACCAAATGAAACAAAATAACCCAATTGTCAAGAACTTGTCATACTCCATGATAAAAGTTAATTTTACTTTTAATTTTAATTTTGATTTTTTTGTTACCAATCCTCTCTATTACATCATTTAATGATTTTTACTTCAACAATTGTAGAAAAATTTTCTTAATTTAATATAATAGTAAATTTACATAAATATTTTACAATTAATGAATAGAGTATTACACAGCTAGGCCGTGAAATTTAAAATTACGGACAATCAATATTGTTTTGCCACGTCAGTAAAAATTAAGAACTCAACAATTAAGAGCCAAGTTTAACTTAACCATAGTTTGAATCATTTATGTAACCTTATTTTCTCTCTACTAACCCCAAACACCTCCCCGTTAATCTGCTTTTCTCTCTCTTTAGATTTGCAGACCCATCTTCTTTCTCTCTACTCCATTCTTGATAAATCCTAACTTCTACCCCTCACTCTTTTATCTTGGAGATATAATCTGCTATATCTATTTATTTGTATATAAGTAATAAAGAATACAACATGAGAGAGAGTAGGAATAAATTACAGAGAAAATTAATTGCGGAGAGGTAATGGTGAATGTGATAGAGACAAGCAAATCTATTAGCCAAAAATGGTGATTGGGTTTACCAGAACAATTAGATTTGCCTGTGTATTTTGTGGAGAAATTGAATTGATTTTGTTTCTTCTTTTTTGAATTTTTCATTCTTTAACTGAAAAGTGATACTTTATAGGGATAAATTTAGCAGTTGAAGGGGAGATGAGTGATTGTGTAGATGATTTGCTTGTCTGGAAAATGAAGATATGTGTATATTACTTTAAATGGATTTACATAACTGTATTGTGATATAGATTTGTTTATTATCCAAAATTATTTTTATTATGCATAATATTGCAGAAAAAAGAAAAAAAAAAAAAAAAAAAAAACTGGCCAATCACAGCCAGAGGGGTCGTGGGGGTATCCCTGTGGGGTCCAAGTCATTTTCCTTAAGTTTTACACGGTCATTCCATGAAACTTATGATTCACAAACAACAAATAGTGTGCTGCCACATCACCAAACTCATAAAATGAAGTGAGACATCCAATAGAAAAGTCTTTTTAGAGTTAGTTTAAACTATTTAGGAAAAGAAAAATGTTTGAGATTCTTATTTTTTAAAGACCTCCATGATCTCTTTTAGATCTCTATCATTGATGTATGTGTGGAACCCACCCATGTATATGTGGGGCCCACACCATCAATGGTGGAGATTCAAAGAGGTTGTGGGATCTCCAAAAAATGGGATCCAAATCATTGTTGAAAACTTAAACTCTAATGGGAGTTGAATAATGTATTGAGATCTTCAATTATTACAACTATCAAATGGAGATGATACGAATCCTCCTTCAGTAAGTGTACAAAAAGAAAAGAAAAGGCCACCACTTTTTCTTTCCCTGTGTGCAGTTTCTTCTCATCATCACCATGGCTTCAAGCACAGCTGAAGAAATAGCCCATGATTTTCCACCATTCATTCGAGTTCACGGAGATGGCAGAGTAGAAAGATTCATGGGCAACGATGTTGTCCCTCCTTCAATCAATCCGGACACCGGTGTCCAATCCAAAGATGTCATAATTGATCCAGAGACTGGCTTATCTGCGAGGCTCTACATCCCCAAAACCCCCAATCCACATCACAAACTCCCTCTTCTTGTCTACTTCCATGGCGGTGGCTTTTGCCTGGAAATCGCCTTCTCTCCCACATACCATAACTATCTCAATTCACTTATGGCCGAAGCCAACATCATTGTCGTCTTTGTTGATTACAGAAGAGCCCCCGAGCACCTTCTTCCAATCCCATATGACAATTCTTGGGCCGCTGTCAAGTGGGTTGCTTCTCAGTCCACTACAAGAAAATACACATTTGGCGACTAAATTTTTAGTCGCCAAAAGTGATTTTTTAGTCGCCAAAAGTCGGGTTTAATGTTTTCGCAACTAAATTTTTTAGTCGCCATGTTTGTTGCTGGAAAACTGTCGCGGAAGGTATGGGCGACTAACCCGCTTTTAGTCGCCAAAAACAGCACCTTTAGCGACTAAAATTTTCGTTGCCAAAGCTCATGTTTATTTTTTAATTTATACATTTGGCGACTAAATTTTTAGTCGCTAATAGTGAATTTTTATTAATTTATACATTTAGCGACTATTTTTTCCGTCGCCAAAACTAAAGCTTTTGGCGACCACCTGTTTTAGTCGCCAATACTCAGTTTAAAAAAAAAAAAAAATTTTGAACCTGTTGCTCCCACCTGGTTTCGAACTTGCGACGTCCCACTTCCACATGACAAACCCTTTGCACAACACTCCCTCCACTATGCCAGCACATCATCACATGAACATATATGCAATATATATTATTTATATAGTATATTAACCACAATTAATACAAAATAATATTTATAAATATAATTTTTTTAATTCAATATAATTTATGTCAAAAATAAATTATTTATTAAAAAAAAATTTAGGCGACTTTTGGCGACTAAAACCATTATTTAGTCGCTAATTGTATTATTTTGGGCTACTAATTATTTATTTGTCGCTAAAAAAACATGTTCCAATTAAAAATCAGCACTTTTGGCGACGAAACCTAATTTTAGTCGCCAAAAACGTCCCATTTTGGCTACTAAACAGAATTTTAGTCGCCAATACTCAGTTTTTAGCTACTAATTTTTTTTTTTTTTTTGTAGCCAAAAAGCTTCACTTTCAGTGACCAATCTGGTTTTAGTCGCCAAAACACCTACAATCGGCGACTAATCGCTTTTAATTAAGCGGCACCTTTGGCTACTAATTTGTTTTAGTCGGCAAAAACCATGACTTTGGCGTGAAAATTGTGTTAGTCATTGAAACCGTATAATAAGCGACCAAAAGCGATTTTTGTCGCCAATACATATACATTTGGCGACCAAATTGTTTTAGTCGCCAAATGTCTTGATTTTGGCGACTAAATTGGATTTAGTCGCCATTTGTGCACCTTTCAGCGACGAAATTCTATTTTTTAGTCGCCATTGGAACGTTTTGTTGTAGTGGTCGATCGCTAATGGTGGTGAGGTATGGCTAAAGGAGTATGTTGATTTTGATCGGGTTTCCTTTGCAGGAGACAGCACAGGTGGTAACATAGCACACAACATGGCAATTCGAGTCGGGTCGGATGGGCTGGATGGTACGAAGCTTGTTGGGATGGTTTTAATCCATCCACATTTCGGAGGGAAGGACCCGGTTGGATCTGAAGGTGCTGATGGTAACATCATTGGGAAAGCGGTTGCTGATAAATTCTGGCTCTTTGTGTATCCATCGTCTAGTGGCTCTGATGATCCGTTATTCAACCGAGTTGTGGATCCGAAGTTTTCGAGCATGGTTTGTGACAAGGTGTTGGTATGTGTAGCTGAGAAAGATTTTTTGAAGGATAGGGGTTGGTATTACAAGGAGGAGTTGGGGAGGAGCGGGTGGGGAGGGGTGGTGGAGATTATGGAGGTTGTAGGGGAGGACCATGTGTTCCACTTGTTTAAACCGACTTGTGAAAATGCTGTGGCTTTGCTCAAACGAGTGGCTTGTTTCTTGAATGAGAACAATGCCTAGTTCTTTGTGTTGTGCATTGTTCTATTTTTTTATTGTAATGTGGCTGCATCTATCAAATGCTTTGCTTTTTTGCAAAATTTGATTAAATAATGAATAAATCAATTTACAATTCTTTTACTGCATTATATGCTAGTAGGGGTTTATCATGGTATTTCAGATTTGTATTAGAATTATCTTAATACTAATCTAACTTATTTATTATTTCGTATTATTGTTTCATGTCATTTTCAAACAATTTTAGATTCGTGTTGTGTTAATGTGTTATGTCAACAAATTTCACTATTAACTAAAAATATAAAATGTTCAAAAAAAATTTGAAAATTTCCTCACAAGTTAAATTTAATAAAACTAATCTCTATCAAATGAAATTATTTATAAAAATATTTGATTTCAACTTAATTTGATTTTCTTAATTTAAAAAAAATATATTTTGTAATTTTATTTTTTTTACTAGATTAATAGACAAAAATATATTAAAAGTTCAATTAAAAGCAAAAACAAAACTTATATTAAACTTAAAATTGTATTTTATATAATTTTTAATAAATTGGATGTAAATTACATAAGACATTAAAAAATGTCATGATACTCTTTAGTATAAATAATATTAACAGTGTAACTAATTCTTTATTATACCGATTATCCGTATCAATTTCATGTTATACAATTTTGACACTAACCTAATCTGTTTAATATTCATATTATCAAGTCGTGCTATATACATATAAATGTTAGGAAATAATCAATCCTAACCCTCTAATTTCGTATACAATTTGAGTTATATTATCATGTCCTATTGCAAATTTCCACCCTTATATGCTAGTAGAGATGGCAATTTGAAACCGACCCGACGAGGATCCCCAACCCTGATCTCAATTTGAACGGTTTTTTCTCGAAAAATACCCCCGAAGAGGAGAAGATGGATTTGAAAATCAATCCCCGATCTGTTTCAAGCCGGAGATGGTGATCAGAGTTTAAGCCCCAGCCTGGCCCCGGCCCCGACCCCAGTCCCATCCCCGAATTTTTCCGAAGTAAAATTACTTTTATACCCCTATATAATAAACCAAATCATGTATTATATTTATAATATACCAACCTGTGTATTATATTTATATATTTGTTACTGTGTTGTATTATATTTATATATCTCTCACTCTTTAACTCAGATATATCTCTTACTCTCATCTCAACTCTCTCTCTCTCTCTCTCACTCTTTCATTCTTCTCTCTCTGTCAACTCTCTCACTCTCGCAGTCACCGGCGGCGACATCACCATCACCGCTGGCCCTGACCCCTATCTCTTTCCACTTGTCTCTCTCCATTCCTCATGGCTTCCGCCACCACCACCATCACCGCCGCACAAGGTCTGTCTCTCTGTGACCACCACCGGACCCACCACCACAGCCAGCCACTATCGATCTCGCGCCTAGTCACTGGTAAGGGTGTGCGCGGTGTGGATCGGACAGTTTGAGAGCAAAATTACAAACCGAATGGCGAGTTAGCGGATTAACGGATTGACAAATTACGGTTTTGGCGGTTTTTGATGGATTGAAGAATATTATAACTAATTATCATATATTTGCATAATATATAACACTAATTTGTATAATATTTTTTAGATACATAACACAAAGTAATTTTACATAATATGTTTCATATATATAACTGCTAATTTGTAATAAATTTCATATCTTAAATCTCTCTTACACTCATTTTTACATTGATATTTCATTGGAAGTTAAAAATATACATGTATTAACTATAGCGGAGTGAAGCGGTTCGGTTGGCGGATTATAAATTTTAAAGTTTAAACCGCAGTTAGCGGTTAGAGCGATGCGGATCAGTGCGGTTTAGCGGATTGGGCGGTATTTTTGCACAGCTCTAGTCACTGGGTCGCTCAGATCTATGCCAGATGATGGAGGTGTACTAAGATCTGTTAGATCTATTATCTCTCTCTCCCCGTGTGTGTGTGTGTATGTATGTGTGTGTGTGTGTGTGTGTGTGTGTGTGTGTGTGATCTGATCTGTGTGTGTGCGTGATCTGATCTGTGTGGTGTACTCACACTGTGATTAATTTTTTTTTTTAATTTAAATCTGTAGTTGTTGATGATGATGAAACATAGTGATATATATTGAATTGTTGTTCTGGTGTTGAAGCTCGGGGATTTTTTGGGGTCGGGGAAACCCGATCGATCCCAAAGAGGAGGACGGGTGATGGGTTCACGGGATCGAGGCGGAAAGAATTTTTAGCCTTCGGGGATCAGGGACGGAGAGTATAGTCCCCAGCCCCGCTCCATTACCATTCCTATATGCTAATACCTTATTGCGTAACTTAAGTTATCCCCAGTACCTTTCAAACTTTCTTTTTTCTGTTTTTTGTTTTTTCCAATTTTTTTTTTTTTATAAAAGTTTTCAACTAATATGCGATTATTATGACATAATTGTTTTGGAGATTTGACATGTGTGAATGTAAAAAGATTAATGATTCGTCTATCGAATTTGTTTAATTTGAATTCGCCTAAATAAGTCTTTTCTAAAAAAGGAATTCATATTCATGTGCATGAATCTCTTGCCGAAAATAAACTCATTCGGACTTATTCAAACTAAACAAATTCGAGATAACCATACAAATAAAAAAATGATTTGTGATTCCCTTATTTTTGTGATTTTAAATCACGTATCTCAACCAATTAAAACTGATTATAAAGAAAAAGTGAGGCTTGAAATGTCAATATATACAAATTTGATTTGAAATGTCAATTTGTGTAAACTCACATTTCCGCAAGGCAGGTGATGGAGTTCCATCCACCAGTCAGTTCGCCAAAAAGTAAAGATTTTTTTAATTTATTTTTTAATAAATTTTATGGTTTTATTTAACAAAATTAAAAATAAGGACTATAACTATCTCTTTAGTTTGACGAATTCAACTACTAAATTTACATTATTTTCAAGTTGCCTTCAAATTCTAATGGGTATTTTATTTCATGTCATTTTCATGGATGGGCCATTGTTCTAGAAATAAAATAATTCAATGGTCAAGTAACTTGTCATTTGAAAAATGTTATAAGTCTAATTTTTTTTATTAAATAAATGATTAAATATCTTACATAAATGTGAAATTCTCATACTCAAATGAGATATTTAATTATTTATTTAATAAAAAATTTGATATTTTTTCATGATGTGTTGTCATCACAATAATAAGACACTTGTTATGTGACTTACAATAAAATTTAATAATGTACAATAACAAATGGAGGAGAAACTAATGTTTACTCAAAGATCAAAATCATTATTTATTTCTCTCTCTCTCTCTCTCTCTCTCTACTCCTCGTCTCCTTCTCTTGGGACTTAGACCTAAATATGAATTCTTCCTCATCCATCTCCTGTCTCGCTGGATCTAATTCAACTAATAGTTTGAACTGCTGGGGAGATTTAAAGGCTAATGTACGAAAAGAATCATCAAACAAACATTTACAGGTATGTAAAATTTATAAACAGATTACATTAAATCTGAATTTTTAATCACCAAACTGATTTTCAACATGAGTTTTTCCACATAAATATTGAGTAAAGAACAATATTCTATATTGAGTAAAGACCAATATTCTCTCGTGTCTCATCTCTCATATTCTATATTCCAATCAATCAATTTTATCTTATAGTTATCTATTCAATTAAAAAAAAATTACAAATAATCTCAGAATTATTTTCAAAACTCATAATCAATCAAATTTTTAATAACTTATCTTTCAAAATACAACTTAAAATTCATTTCAAATTTAAACTAAACTAAACGGAGCCTATTCTATTTTTTTTTTTTACCAATCCTCTCTATTATTAGATCATTTAATGACTTTTACTTTAACAATTGTATAAATTTTTTCTTAATTTAATATAACAGTAAATTTACATAAATATTTTAGAATTAACGAATGATGTAATGAGATCTCGAATTATTACAACTATTACTGTTCCAAAAAAAAAAATTATTACAACTATTATATGGAGATGATACGAATCCCCCTTCAGTAAGTGTACAAAGGCCACCACTTTTTCTTTCCTTGTGTTTAGTTTCTTCTCATCACCATGGCTTCAAGCACAGCTGAAGAAATAACCCATGATTTTCCACCATTCATTCGTGTTTACAGAGATGGCAAAGTAGAAAGATTAATTGGCAACGATGTTGTCCCTCCTTCAATCAATCGCGACACCGGTGTTCAGTCCAAAGATGTCGTAATTGATCCAGAGACTTGCTTATCTGCAAGGCTCTACATCCCCAAAACCCCCAACCCACATCACAAACTCCCTCTTCTTGTCTACTTTCATGGCGGTGGCTTCTGCATCGAAACCGCCTTCTCTCCTACATACCATAACTATCTCAATTCACTTGTCGCCGAAGCCAACACCGTTGTGGTCTCTGTTGATTACAGAAGAGCCCCCGAGCACCCTCTCCCAACCGCTTACGATGATTCTTGGGCTGCTGTCAAGTGGGTTGCTTCTCACTCGACCGCTAATGGTGGTGAGGTATGGCTAAAGGAGTATGTTGATTTTGGTCGGGTTTTCTTTGCAGGAGATAGCGCAGGTGGTAACATAGCACACAACATGGCAATTCGGGTCGGGTCAGATGGGCTGGATGGTGTGAAGATTGTTGGGATGGTTTTAATCCATCCATATTTCGGAGGGAAGAGCCCAACTGGATCTGAAGGTGATGATGGTAACAACATTGGGAAAGCGGCTGCTGATAAATTCTTGCTCTTTTTGTATCCATCGTCTAGGGGGTCTGATGACCCGTTAATCAACCCGGTTGTGGATCCAAAGTTTTCGAGCGTGGTTTGTGACAAGGTGTTGGTATGTGTAGCTGAGAAAGATTTTTTGAAGGATAAGGGTTGGTATTACAAGGAGGAGTTGGGGAGGAGTGGATGGGGAGGGGTGGTAGAGATTATGGAGGTTGCAGGGGAGGACCATGTGTTCCACTTGATTAAACCGACTTGTGAAAATGCTGTGGCTATGCTCAAACGAGTGGCTTGTTTCTTGAACGAGGACAAAGCCTAGTTCTTTGGGTTGTGTATTGTTCTGTTTTTTTTAATGTAATGTTGTTGCATCTATCAAATGCTCTGCTTTCTTGCAAAATTTGATTAAATAATGTAGTGTTAAGCATCCAAATGTTTTACTAATATTTTTATCAATCTTACATGTTTGTGAGTCCTACATTTATGTAAGACATCTAAGTAAAATGTTAGTAAAATATTTGGGATTTCTAGTATTTTCCAATAATGAATAAATCAATTTGCAATTCTTTTATTGCATTATATGCTAGTAAAGGTGGGAGTTCGACCGTGTTCATGTCGTGTTATTTCGGATTTATGTCAGAATTATTTCAATAGTAACTCGACTCATTTATTATTGTGTTATTGTGTCATATCATTTTTGGTCTATGTCCGATTCATGTCATGTCAACAAATTTCATTATTAACTAAAAATATAATTTTTTGAAAAAAAAAAATTTTTGAAAATTTCTTCACAAGTTAAATTTAATGAAACTAATCTCTATTAAATGGAATTATGTATAACAATATTTGATTTCAACTTAATTTGATTTTATTAATTTTTAAAATTATATTTTATTATTATATTTTTTACTAGATTAATAGACAAAAATACATTAAAAGTTCAATTAAAAGCAAAAACAAAATCTATATTCAACTTAAAATTGTATTTTATATACTTTTTAATAAATTAGATGTAATTACATAAGAGATTAAAAAAATATCATAACATTCTTTAATGCAAATAATATTAAAATGTATAACTAATTTTTCACTATATGACTTATTCGTGTCAATACTAACTCGACTTGTTTAATATTCGTGTTATCGAATCGTTTTATATACATATTCATGTCAGGAAATAGTCAATTCTAATCCATTAATTTCATATACAATTCAAATCGTATTATCGTGTCACATCGCAAATTTCCGCTCTCATAAGTGATTATTATGACATAATTGTTTTGGAGATCATGTGTGAATATGAAAAGATAAATAGTTGGTCTACCAAATTTGTTTAGTCAGAATTCGTCTGAATAAGTCTCTTCCCAGGAAGGGATTCCTATGCAAGAGTCTCTTTTTTTAAAAAAAAAAAAAAAAAAAACCTCATTTGAACGAATTCGGATTAAACAAATCCGGTAGATATAATGGTATTGATGAAAAAAAATAAGGCATCGGAATACGCAGAGCTTTTGTCTATTTGTCAAGCTTACTAACTTAGGCATCGGAGAGGTTTCTGGTACACACCCGCCGGCTAGCTCACGTTTGTGTTTTCAGGTGATAAAGCGACGTCGTACGGAGGAGCGCAGACTTGATCAACAGGATTATACGAGAAGGTGTATTTCTTTCCCGTACAATTGGCGCCATCTGTGGGAAAACAGACAAAAATAAAACCTCTTGATCAAGCTTTTTCTCTCAAACATCAATGGCAAACAATGAAGAGTTACCTCAGTCCGCCATTGACGGACAAACTCCAGATGGGGTTGCAAGACGCGAAGGCCTATCCTTGGTCACTCCCATGGCGAACCTGGAGCCACAAAGACAGAATTCTAGGAGGGATGCAAGGGGACGAAGGCGGAACAACAGCCCTCATCCCTCTCGTTCGCAAAGCCCAAAAAGACAAAGGCGCAGGATTGATCCTCAAGCTTTGGAGGATCGCGTCAGGGAACAAGACGAGTTGATTCGTCGGATGGCGGCGGACATGGAATCTCTTAAGCGCCAAATGAAAGGAAAAGAAGTGGCGACAGGAGAGGGGCGCAATAACAAGACGCCCCCTCGCCACTCGGAGGGTCGTAGTAGGAATTCTACACCCTCCCAAACAGAGAACAGAAGCCTCAGGACGGGCGACACGCAATCCAGATCTTCCAGGACTCGTCACTCCAGTCTGAGAGGACGAGGTCTGAGAGGTCATACACTGAGGGAAGCACATATTGGTCCTCGCATACGCACCAGACAAGGTCTAGACAGATGGAGTTGCCCAGATCGTCCGACCTACGATCCGTGCTAGAAGAGAAGGCACGATGGAAGGAAGACGTCAAGGCACGCGATCCACACAGAGTTTCAGCCTTACAGCGGTTGGCTCCTCGGACGCATGGAAGCGTTGAGGTTGGAATGCCAATACCGCGGCCCGCCTACGAACCAACGGACAAGGCATTGGCGAGGCTGCAAACCTCACCATTCGTCCCAGCGATAGAGAACGCACCCTACGTCGGGCTTCCTCTGACCCAAATTCGCAACATATAAGGGGAAGACGGACCCCTACTCGCACTTGAGCCACTTTCGCCAGGTCATGGCTGTATACCGGCGAAACGAGGCCTTGATGTGCATCTTATTCCCTTCAAGCCTTGGCGATCTAGGCTTGACTTGGTTTGAGAAGCTCCCAGAAGGCAGCATAGCCTCTTGGGCACAACTGGTGGAGGCATTTGTAACGCAATTCAGAACAAACACTAAAACCCCGGTGGAGATCGACCAGTTACTCTCCATCGGCATGGGTGACAAGGAGACCCTAAGATCGTACAAAAGTCGCTACTGGGAGACCTTTAACCAGATTGGGGACTGCCCAACCAATCTCGCCATTGCGCAATACAAAAGAGGCCTTCCAGTCGGGAACAGACTGAGGGACTCTATCACCATGACACCGCCCCTCACCATGGAGGCCCTGATGGAGAGAGTGCATCAGCACATCAGGGTAGAAGAGGATGGCGCTTGTGCCAAAGCAAAATCTGGCGCGACCACAGCACCAGAGAAGAAGACCTCAGCAAAGGTCAATACGGTAGATCGCCAGAACCGAAACGGACGGGGCAGGCGAGACAACGACGAGGACCAGGACAAGAGATAGTTGAGAGTCCACACTGCCATAACCACGATATTCAAGAAACCGATCTACAGAATACTTAGCGAAATTCGAGACGAGCCTTTCGTCAAGTGGCCAGCCAAGCTAGGCGAGGCACAAAAGGACTATGATGACAGATCAAGGTGTACCTTCCACAAAGAAAAGGGGCACCGCACTGAGAATTGCACGTTATTGAGGCAGCATCTGGAAGAGTTGGTGGCAGCAGGCCACCTGGACAAATACATTGAATGAGGGGCACAGCCAGCCCCCCAAGACCATAATAACCCCAACGGCATGCCGATCGACGCCCCACCTCAGGGCATCATCAACGTAATACATGGAGTCTTTGAACCTGAGCGTGTATGCGAGCTCAAAGGTTCAATCAAAAAGGCTGAGCGCTTAAGAGAGGTGCTAAGTGCCCAACCAGTCGTCAAGAAGGGAAAGACAGGGGCCACAAATGTCATGTCTTTTTCGGATAAAGACTTGGCAAGGATTTATTGCCCTCACAACGATGCCTTGGTCGTCACTCTCCGAGTCAAGGATTTTGACGTCAAGCGGATTCTAATTGACCAAGGTAGTTCATGTGAAATCATGTACTATGAAACCTTCAAACAACTAAAGTTGCAAGATAAAGACTTGGCGCCTGCCGTATCTCCCCTTATCGGATTCAACTCCATGCTAGAATGGCCCGTCGGCAAAATTATCCTCCCAGTCAGAGCAGGGAGTGTGACGAAACAAGTGGAGTTCTGGGTGTTGAAGGTCCCCTCCACCTACAACATTATCTTGGGCAAAATATGGCTGCATGCCATGCGCTCGGTGGCATCCTCCTACCACCAAGTGATGCGGTTTCCCAACGACACCGGAGTAATAGAAGAAGTATATGGAGATCAAATCATGTCGAAGCAGTGCTTTGTCACGATGAGCAGCGAAGCCGCGCCAAAGGATCGTTCATTGGCGGAAGAACACGAGTAATGAACTATTCGCAGATGTTGGCAAAGCGGCTAATCAGAAAGCAGTGGAGGACTTGGTGGAGGTCAGAATAGATGAAAAGAACCCGGATAAGTTCTTTTTACTTGGTTCGTCGTTGTCCAGCACTGAGAGATTGGAGGTCTTGGAATTTCTGACCTCCAACATCGAAGTTCGCTGAACTCCATCGACATGCGCATTGATCCCAACTTCATCATCACCAACTCAATGTCCATCTGCGGACCAATCATTGGCGCACCCTGGTCGGCACTCCACACGCCGAAATAGTGGCGAAGAAGTAGGAAACTTCTTTGGAGGCGAGGGGCAATCGAAGGTGCACTACCCAAGATGGATCTCCAACACCGTCGTAGTGCCAAGAAGAATGGCAAGTGGGCGTGTTTACGTCGACTACAAAATGGTCAACAAAGGCGTGCCCAAAGATAGCTTTCCTCTACCAAGGATAGATCAAGCTGGTAGACTTAACGGCGAGGCACAACCGACTTAGTTTTACGGGCGCATCTGAGGCTACCACCAAATCGCCATGCATGAACCAGACCAGGAGGTCACATCCTTCACCACTCCAAGGGGACTCTACTGCTACAAAGTCATGCCTTTTGGCCTAAAGAACGCAGGGGCGACGTTCCAAAGAATAGTCACCAAGATGTTTGAACCATTGTTAGGCAGAACAATGGAAGCTTACATCGACGACATGGTGGTCAAGAGCAAGGATGAGAATGACCATCTCAAGGACCTAGGTGAGATGTTCGAGATCCTAAAGAAGCATAAGTTACGCCTCAACGCGTCGAAGTGTGCGTTCGGAGTAGGATCTGGCAAATTCCTAGGCTTCTTGGTGACCAACCGAGGTATAGAAGCAGACCCTTCTCAGATCAAGGCAATACAGGATCTGGAGAGGCCAAACTCAGTGAAGGAAGTGCAGCATCTCACCGGCATGGCGGCTGCGCTCAATCGGTTCATAAGCCGGTCGTCAGACAGACTACGACCATTCTTCCATGCACTGAAGGCTAAGTTTGAGTGGGACGAAGAATGTGACCACGCACTGGAAAGCCTAAAAGAATACATGTCTTCTCCACCACTACTTGTAACACCAATCCCTGGAGAAGAACTCTTCTTATACTTAGCGATGTCATGACATGCAATTAAGCGCGATGTTGGTCCGCTGAGAAGAAGTCCAACATCTTCCCATCTACTATGTCGACCAAGACATTCTTGGGCGCCAAACGAGGTACTTGCCTTTAGGCGGCATTGGCCTTGATGATGGCCTCAAGAAAGTTATCGCATTACTTTCACGCCCACACCATAGTTGTTCTCACAGCTTTCCCATTAAAGGCTTTATTTGAAAGAGCAAACTTCTCTGGGCGAATTCTGAAGTGGGCAGTAGAGTTGGGACAATACGACATCAAGTTGCAACCTAGGACCGCAATAAAAGCGCAAGCATTAGCAGATTTTGTCGTAGAATTCACACCAGGAAGTCATCACATCTGCCCAGTCGACCTAACTGAAACAACCAAACTAGGGATGGAAGTTAACGTCGGAATAACGCAACCCCGAGTACTGGTTACTCAGTCAGGCCCCAAGGCAGACCAGAGTAAAGAAAGGAAGGAAGAAACAAACAATGCTACACCAAGTCAGGACTCACCGACAAATAAAGACTTGGTACAAACAGAAGGCAAGGGGCAGACAGCGAGCATGGACTCTGAAGAAAACACCAACAACATAGAAGATCCCAAGGCATCATCTGATCCCTCCGCCTGCTGGAAATTGTTCGTCGGAGAGATGTGGAAGCTCTTTGTGGATGGAGCATCCAACTGGCATGAAGCAGGGCTTGGCATAGTCCTCATCTCTCCAGACGACCTAGTAGTGGAGCAGGCAATCAACCTTGGCTTCCCAGCATCAAACAACGAAGCGGAGTATGAAACGCTTCTGGCAGGCCTCAAGTCAGCATTCTACATGAAGGCCACCGAACTAATGGTTTACAGCGACTCGCAGCTGGTGGTAAACCAAATATCTGGCGACTATGAGGCAAAGGATGATAGAATGGCCAAGTACCAAGAATTGGTCAAAATAGAGATAAAGAAGTTTGAAATGGTGAGGATAGAACAGATCGGCAGAGAGGAAAACAGCAGAGCAAACGAACTCGCAAGCTTTGCCTCAATGGCAGACACCTCCATTCCTCACCCACTACTAATCAACTACCTGCCTAGGCAAAGCATTGAAAACCCAGAAGCAAAAGAGGTATGTTGTGCAGAGTTAGGCCCTTCTTGGATGGATCTCATCATACTGTTCCTGAAAGACGGCACCTTACCAGAAGAGAAGAAGGAAGCCAACAGAATAAGAGCAAAGTCGCAGCGATTTTGGCTCTCCCCATCCTTGGCATTATACAAGAAGTCATTCTCAGGACCTTACTTGAAATGTGTTCACCCCAGCAAAGTAGAAGCATTCCTATTCGAAATACATGAGGGTGTATGCGACAGCCATCAAGGAGGAAGATCACTGGCATATAGAGCAATTTCACAAGGATATTGGTAGCTATACATGCAAGCGGATTCGAAGAAGTATGTTAAAAAGTGCGAAAAGTGTCAAAAGTTCGCACACCAAATACACCAACCTACCAGAGAACTTCTACCTCTAACTAGTCCATGGCCCTTCGCAATGTGGGGATTGGACATAGTAGGCCCACTTCTAACAGCACCAGGCAACAGGAAGTTCTTTCTCGCCGCAACTGACTACTTCACAAAGTAGGTGGAAGCAGAAGCCTTGGCGTCAATCGTGGAGAAAGATGTAAAGAAGTTTGTCTGGCAGAATATTATCACACGATTTGGCATACCAAAGGCATTAATCTCAGACAACGGCACTCAGTTCGACGGCAGAATTTTCAGAGGCTTTTGTGAAGAGTACAAGATAGAGTTCTACAATTCTACACCGGCATACCCTCAAGCAAATGGTCAGGCAGAGACATCAAACAAGGTAGTCTTGGATGGATTAAAAAAGAGGTTAGAGAGGGCAAAAGGTAAGTGGGCAGAAAAGCTCCTCCATGTTCTATGGGCTTACCGCACCACGCCTCGACGATCAACAGGAGAAACACCATTCTCCTTAGCCTATGGCATGGAAGCAATCATCCCATTAGAAGTTGGCCTCCCCACAATTCAAAGCGAAAACTTTGACCCAGACTTAAATGGCGAAGCCATAGCATTGGAGCTAGACCTTGCAGAAGAAAGAAGAGACAAAGCATTGATTCACATCGCCTCCTACCAACAAGAGTTGTCCAGAAAGTATAACAAAACAGTGCATCCAAGGCAATTCAAGATCGGAGATTGGGTGCTGCGCAAAGTGATAGGAAACACCTTGGTTCCAGGAGATGGCAAGTTAGGACCTAATTGGGAAGGACCTTACAAAGTGATCGGATTAGCAAGCAAAGGGGTATACCACCTAGAAGATAAGGACGGCAAAGCAATTCCCAGGTCATGGAACACTGCAAATCTCAAGTTGTTTTATTTCTAGCTTTTTTTCTTTTAAATATATGTAATTTTTTACTTTCTCAATAAAACAAATCAATTCTTTTTTAGCATAATTGTTTTCAGTAGGAAGTAGCTTTAGTCAGATAGTAGCATTGTAAACATAGTTGGCCGGAATAACCAACTATGACCCCTCCTAAGCCCAGGATCAGGATCCAGGCTGCAGGACGTTTTGGTCGGAATAACCAAAACACTTTATTCTAAGTTGGCTGGTAAAAACCAACTTAGAAGTTGGCAGGATTAAACCAACTCTTTGTACTCTTCAGCCGAAGTATGGGTATGGCTGAAGAGTGGTTGGCTGGATTAAACCAACTCTTTGTACTCTTCAGCCGAAGTATGGATATGGCTGAAGAGAGGTTGGCTGGATTAAACCAACTCTTTGTACTTTTCAGCCGAAGTATGGGTATGGCTGAAGAATGGTTGGCTGGATTAAACCAACTCTTGTACTCTTCAGCCGAAGTATGGGTATGGCTGGAGAGTGGTTGGCTGGATTAAACCAACTCTTTGTACTCTTTAGCCGAAGTATGGGTATGGCTGAAGAGCGGTTGGCTGGATTAAACCAACTCTTGTTACTCTTCAGCCGAAGCATGGGTATGGCCGAAGATAGGTTGGCTGGATTAAACCAACCCTTGTTACTCTTCAGCCGAAGTAAGTATGTCGGCTGAAGAGTGGTTGGCTGGATTAATCCAACTCCTTATACTCTTCAGCCGAAGTAAGAGTATGGCTGAAGAATGGTTGGCTAGATTAAACCAACACCGAATACTCTTCAGCCGAAATGGTTATATCGGCTAAAGAGTGGTTGGCTAGTAAGTTAGATAGCCAAAACCAAGATCACAGTAGCAAATGAGTTCATGGAAAATTCATT
This sequence comes from Camellia lanceoleosa, assembly GCA_025200525.1. Lineage (NCBI taxonomy): Eukaryota > Viridiplantae > Streptophyta > Magnoliopsida > Ericales > Theaceae > Camellia > Camellia lanceoleosa. The sequence goes on along the minus strand of CM045760.1, from coordinate 198,779,543 downwards.
ACAAATGCAAACATGCTCAAACAGGTAATAAAACCGAAATAAGAGTTGAAGCACAGAAGAAGATTTTTTCATTGAAGTAAAAAGCGAGTACAACTGAGGAGCCGCAGCCCGGTTACAAGTTATAAAAAAAAAAAAAAAAAAAAATCAACGGAGGAGTTCATCAATTTCGACATCAAATTCATCATCCGCATTTATCCGGAGCCCGGTGTCAGTTGGGAGCACAGTTTGAGCTGGGAGCTCGATTTCAGCTTGAACCTCGGTCTTAGTTGGCTGCGTTTTGTCAGTCATCAGCTTGTCAGTTAGGTCTTCAATGACTGGCTCCAACCGAACTGTTTGATTATCGGGTTGTTCGTTGACAGCCGGGGTGAGAGTTGGCTCATCTTCATCATCATCTTCGTCATCATCTTCATCATCATCACCAGACCCCTCAAGTAATTGCCTTTGGAGATCAGCAGCATATTGCAATAGAGAAACCGGGATGGAGTACGGCGGAGCATTGTAGACCTCGGTGTCGAGCGTACAACCGAGCTGCTCCACCGCACTCCTCCAGCCGCACTTGAAGAATAGATCCTTGGCGGCATCACATTGGAGGGTGTAGGCGTCCTCTGCCTTCTTAAAACCCAGCTTTTCGACTTTCTTCAGGCCAGCCTTCAATTGGGCTATCTCGGTGTCTTTTTTCTTTTCGATCTTTGCCAAAATGCGCAGGTATTTGTCTTTCGCCTCATTGGCAACCTTCTGCTTTTCGGCTTCAACTGAATTAGCAAGCTCGGTCAGCCGACCATTCTCAGATCTTAGCTCGGCAATTTGTTTTCTTGCCTCCTCCAGTTCGGTTGTTTTTGCTTCGGCCTCAGCCATGGCCTCCCTGGTATTTCGCCTAAGTTCCATGACCCTCCTGTGTGTGACTTGGTTTTTCTGGATGGCCTGCAAAGGAGAAGTAACTTTAGCCGGACTGAAAGTTGGAAAAAATTACATAGAAAGAAGAAAGATATTTACCAGGATCATGGACTTGGTCGAAGACCGAATGGACTTCAGTTTGGTGTTAAGTTGTTTGTAGTGGTGCTCCATATCTTTTGGAAGGCACACACTTTTGGCTAGATTAAAAGCCATCAGGTGGTCCTTCTCGGTGACAACCGAATCAGAAGCGGTGATATCTCGGTTGTTGAAGGTCAGTTCGGGAACCCATTTGGAGGAAGAGGCAGTTCGGTCTGATTGCTCCGGTTGGGGGCTTGGTTGAATGTTTGGGGGACTTGGTGGCAGAATGGTCTCGTCGTCATCAACAAGTCGTGGCTCGGTTTGGCTAGTCTGAGCACGTTTGTTTCGGCGAGAAGAAGATGGCTGCTGGAATGGAAGGGCCACCACGGTCTTAGTGGTTTGACCGGTTGGTTGTACATCGGCTGGAGTTGTTGCGGTCAAAAGGGCCTTCAGCCTGCTCTTCTTTGCCATTTCTTATTCGGCTGTGAGTGGGATTAGGTTTATCTGGGGCAATGATGGGTCCGGTTCAGGTGCTTCTTCAAGAAGAAAGTCAATAACTCTCGCTTTTCGGCGACCGGTATATCTGTATGTCGGCTCGAAGCTGAGAAGTTTAGCCCAACCTCTTTCTTGAATACGCAGTGCGGCGCAGAGAATACCGAGGTTAGGGTGGCTGTACAATAAGTGTGTATGGGCTGAGTCTGCATGAAGAAGACAATTGTTAGTCCGGTCTAAAATTGGAAACCGAAGTAAAAAATAAGGATGCGTGGAAAACCGAAGTAACTATACCAGGTATCCCTTTATTCCAATTTATACGTCGGCCAGGAATCTGGGCTTGATGATCTTCAAAATTCTCAAAAACCCAGAAAAAATCGTCGTCGTTTAAGTCCATATCCGATGTGTTTTTAATTATTTTTTCACGTCGGCGGCGTATTCTCAGATAGTATACCCACCCATCCTCTTTTGAACCTAAGGAATATTGGTGGAATATTTCGGCTAGGCCGAGGTTTAGACCGGCTTGGCGGTTTAGTTCGGCTATTTCCATTATAATTCGGTAGGAGTTGGTGGAGAGTTGGGTTGGGCATAGTCTGGTTTGCCTAAGAAACTCACAAATTAGAGGTTGGACTGGGAATCTCAGTCCGATTTCTATTATTGAAAGCAGGGTAAAGGGTACAAAGCCTTCATTCCCCCATGGAATGGTATTTGGTTTGGCTAGGGTAAGGTGCACATCGTCAGGTATCTTATAATCTTTTCGGAATTCGGCTAGGCCTCCTAGGGTTTCTACTAAAAATCTGTACTTTCCCATTTATTGTATAACTTATAAATAAATTAGTTCGGCTGAGAAGTTGTGCTCGGAAGCTCGATTGAGCACACAGAGGGAGTGCCTGGGCAACCTAAGTCTGCAAAGTGGAAAAACAAGGTGTTAAGCACTGATCGTTGACCGTGCTACAAAAAGAAAGTAAGAAAAGAGAAGTCTTATCTCGGCTACATAGGGCACTACAGGATCTACTTCGGTTCTGTGGGATGTTTTGGTTATCTCAGTTCTACCTATGGGTTTGTTACTCCGGTTGGGCATCAAAGGCGACTTTACGAGTTTGGGTTTAGAAAGCGAAAGTCGGCTTGGCTTCAAATCGTGGCCAAGATTTCTAGTTCGGTGAGTTTTTATTTCGGCTAAGGTGAATCAGATGGTGACCTATTGAAACTACTGTTATATGCGAAAATTCTAGTTCAGTTTTAGTTTGCCTAAATCTACATACAGCAAAAATAGTGTTCTAGTTCGGTTGAGGCATGTTTAAAGATCAAACAAGTGTTCTATAGCTATTTCTTGAAATTCAAGAGGTTCTTATGAACTTCTTTCCAGAGACAAAGCCAAGCATAAAAAGTGTTTTGCAAAAAACACATAAAACACACTACAATGAACTGAACAAAAACGAAAAAAGAAATAATTTCATGATGCTTACCTGGTAAAGAGGAAGAAAAACGAGATGGAAGCAAACGGCAGCAAGAACACGAGCTTCAAGAGGTGCGAAGTTGAAGAACAGTAAGAGCTAAAGAAGTGAGAGAGGAGAGAGTGAATAGTCTGATGGATGATTTGGAGAGAGAAAAGGTTTTTTTGTTTTGATGAAAAGCCTTCTGGCGGGAACTGTTCAAAAATTTCGGAATACAAAGGTGGCGCGATAGCTGGGATTGGCCAATCCAAGGCTGTCACGTGTCACTGGAAAGGGAAGCGTTTCAATTGCTGCAATTGAAGAGACGTTTTGACCGGACGTGCCCAGCTCGACTTAAGTTTAGCTCGATTGGATAAGCTAAATGTTTTTTAGCTCGACTGGAGAGGCTAAAAGGTTTTCAGCTCGGCCAGAATAGCTATAGGATTGTAGCTCGGCTGGAGAGGCTTACAAACTCTAGCTTGGTTGTTAAACAGATAATCCCTATCATGCTACGCAGATGGAATTAAGGGGCAATTGTGAGGGTAATTTATACATGTAAATTGGGCCAGGCCAAGTAATGGGCCGGTGTGGGCCGGAGTATGAAAAGCAGAGTAAAAAGACCTCATTCAAGTAGTCCGGTCGCGGAAGTGTGTTATCTCGGTCACGATTAGCCCGGTCAAGGAAGATTGTTATTATATCGGTTCGAGAGGCGCTTCTGATTAGCGGTTGGGTCTTCTAGCGAAGTAGAAAGCTATCTTCTGTTGTCTGAGTTAGTTAAATAAGTATCTTCTATGGATAGCTCGGTCGTAGTATAGGAAGCCGAGGTAGGAGACAAGATGAGCCAGGACTAGCGTATAGGTTGGTCACTCCGGTTAGTCTAACATGACAATGATACTTGATGTAAGGTAGTTGGTGTGGTAAAACCATCTCACTTGGTTTAGCGGTGAGGGTGTTGAGAAGCATTATCTCTCAGGAGTATGAATCCTAGGAGGACTCTGCATGGAGGAGTAAGAGTCCTACTAGGATTGTGCCACACGAAACCTATAAAAGCTCACCAATATCACCTTTGGAGAGGTAACACAACTTTATTTTCTGAATACGCAGAGCTTTTGTCTATTTGTCAAGCTTACTAACTTAGGCATCGGAGAGGTTTCCGGCACACACCCGCCGGCTAGCTCACGTTTGTGTTTTCAGGTGATAAAGCGACGTCGTACGGAGGAGCGCAGACTTGATCAACAGGATTATACGAGAAGGTGTATTTCTTTCCCGTACAGACTTCATCAGCCACAAAGATTTGGAACAAGAGAAGAACCATATCTGTTTTCTGTAACAGATAGGTAGGTCACTGTAATAATCCCGATCGATAAGGTCTTTGATAATTTCAAGATTACTGACCGATTACGATACTAATACACACAAACAAAACACTCACTTTTCAATTTAAGGTTATACTTCATTTTTTATCCTATTCTCTTCATCAACATCTTTGAAACAAAACACTCACTTTCCAATTTAAGTCTTGAAAAATGGTATAGCTACTAAATAAATGACTAAATGTCTCACATAGGTGTGGGGTCTACAAATTTGCAGACCACACCCCCATGTGAGACATTTGATCATTTATTTAGTAGAAAATTTACCCTAACATTGAATCAGGATCCTCTCCTTGACTTTCCTTCTTGACTTCCTACTTGCTGGGCTATTGGGCCCACTTTGAGGCCCAATTTCGATGATCCAAATTATTCATATTTTAAGATTTGTTGAGTGTATCATACCTGTAAAAAATCAAGTTGATCGGATATCAAAAAGTATGTGTTCAGAAAACTGTTTATTAAATTAAAAAAAAAAAAAGTTTTTAGTTTGACAATCCGAACACATGCTTTCTGATATCTGATCAACTTAATTTTTACAGTTATAATATATTCAACAAATCTTAAAAAGTGAACTATTCGGATCATCAAAATTGGACCTAAAAGTGGATCCAATGACCCAACAAGTAAGAAGTCAAATTGGGCCTAAAAGTGGATCCAATGACCCAACAAGTAAAAAGTCAAAGAAGAAAATTAAGGAAAGGATCCTGATTCCCTAACATTACCCTCTAGTCTTTTGCTACATGATAAAATGGACATTAATTGTTTTTATGTGTTTTTGTGTTCCATATTTTTTTCATGATGGATTCGACTGCAGATATGAAAAATTAGATTTCCATGATTACATCCCACAACATTAACATCTATCCGTTGCTACAAACCAAAGTCGAGAGAATTGATATTGGGCTGATATGAGATGGTAAAGAAAAATGTTGGGAGAGAGAAATGATAACTAATTAGAGAGAGGTAGATGACGATAGCTTTGGAAAAAGTAAACGTCAAGTCTTCTCCATTTTTCTCCGTCAGTAACTAAATTTGTTATGGAACTCACTGTTAGAAATGGTTTTAGAAATTCTGAAAAAATAGAATTTTTCTTAAATTTTGGTCTAATTTTTAGGTAGGACTTATGTGTCAAAGTTGGCGGATCTAAGTCATAACGCATTTTATGCTGCGTTGTGATTCACATGGTATATTTGGTTACTCAAAACCATTATTGGGTGAATGGGAAATTGAAACCAAAGAGAACTCTATGGAAATGGTGTTTTTGGTGAAATTTCTTAAAAGTTTGGTTTAAGGCTTGTTCCACATTGATTTAGTGGAAAACTATGAGTGAGTTTATAAGGCTTGGAGTTAGAACTTGGGGTAGGCCCCAAGAGGCACTCAAGTTTTGTAGAGAGGGAAGTTATGGGGAAAATGGGCTAGACCCATTGGATCCAAAATAAACACACGTGCATGCCATCCGGTCGGGCGGGCTGGGCTTGGGTGCGTGATGCGTGGTTGGGTTGGGCTTGTCCAGCCCAATACTAATCTTTTTGGGCCAGACAAGCCTAACCCAACCACACACCACACACCCGCGCCTAACCGACTGGATGGACGACGACGATGGCGCGCACGTGTGTTTGTCATGACCCAAACCCACCCCTATAGATTTAGTGTCGTAACCGGTCAGTAATCCTTGAATCACCAAAGGCCTCATGACAGATTAATATATAGATAGGGGCTGTGGAAGCAAATATACAAAATAGACAAGGTCCAATGAGTTGTGATAACATACATGGGACAGTAAAGCTTGAAACTTTTATAAAATGCGAGCGAAGTCAACACACATAATATATACACAACACACTTAGGTGTTCATGACAAAAATCGCGCCCACATCTTAACAAGCAAACAAAGCCTAATACAGATTACAAAAACAACCACAAAACCGAACTTCATCAAGAACCTCTTCGGAAGGCGCAAGGGTTGGTTGACAAAGCTGAGACGTGGGCCGTCAACTCTAGCCCTGATCATGAACTGGCTCACCTACATACATAATATAAACAGTGAACGGAAGCCCAGTGAATAATAACGGAGTAAAGGGTTTTAATGAATGAAGTCCATACAGATTCAGAAATCATAAATCAGATTCAAGTTCATAATCATGTTCAGATCATATACAGAAATCATAAGTCGGGCTTAATCATACGTGGTACATCCATTAGCGCTAACAGAGTAGATACAGAACAGATACAGAACATGTGGTGGTTATGAATAATCAGTTCCATAAAGGAACCTCCGGATCTGGGTAACAGAGAATAAACATGCTGAGCCCCATGATGGAACCTCCGGTACGGGTAACAGATGACAGACATAATAAGTCCCAAAATAAGACCTCCGATACCAGGTAACAGCTAACACGTATCACATGATGCTAAGGATGCCACGAATACATGTCAGAAATCGGACAATCATTCATTATACAGAACAAAACATTTCAAAAAACATATCTTATTTCATCGTATGGAAAATAAATAAAATTGAACATAACTTTACTAAGTTATTACTCACAGTTGGCTTCAGGTGCAGACAAATAGAGCAGACTAATCAACGGTTTATGGCACGTGACCTACAAGAACATATAATAAACGCACACTTGAAACACACGCCCAAAACGTACATAACTTACTTTATCTATTCTTAGTGTGTTTCTAGCCTTTAACCTCATTATGGAGTCTTAATCATGGCCTAGGAATGCCTATGATGGAATGAGGATGCAAAAATACTCTTGAAAACATTTTTCAAAACTTTCTGAAAATAGGGTCCACGCTTGAGCGTGGCCTTCCTTGCTCGGGCGGGCATGCAGACAATGAAGCTCCACTCGAGTGTGACTTTCCTCGCTCGAGCGGACTGCAAACTTTTGAAAAAGTACTAGTTGTACGTTTTTCACGCTCGATGAACGCTCGATCCCCGCTCGAGCATGAGACTCAGAATCTCGCTCGAGCGCGGATTCCCTCGCTCGAGCGGACTGTAAAACACACGAACTTCTGGACATATGCATTCCACGCTCGAGCGTAACTCACATCGCTCGAACGGAAGTGCACGTACTCAGAGTATACGCTCGAGCGTGAAGTCCCCCGCTCGAGCGTGGATCAAATTTCTGAAATTTCCAACTTTGATCTTCAAGCTCAAACTCAACCTATACACCTCGAAACTCAATTTTTCTGGGCCCAAAACTTAAGGAAATACATGAAAACTCTTAAAACAACATGTTTAAATGATCATATCAAGAAATCATGGCCCAAAAGCATGCCAATTGTGCAAAAAATTCAACTTGAAACTCAAGAAAAATTCACGAACATAACATGCATGCAATTCTTTGAACTAAGGCTCCTCAAAGACACGATCAAATGCTGCCAAATAACATGAAACTCATTGTTTTCCCAAAATTAAAGTGAATTCAAAACATGCATGAGAGATTTCTTTGAGAATTAAACTCAAAACATGGAAATTTATGCATGCATGCATGGATTGATTTAGTTCCCTCCAAACCTAGCTCAAACCTTACATGAATTCATCTAATTCACTAGAATTCTTGCACTAGTAATTCGATTTCATAGTTAAGAGGGTGAATGCCTACCTCAAGTCTTGAATTCTCAAGTGTGGTGGCTTAATCTTCCAAATTCTCTTCAATTTCCTCTAACTTTCAAGCAATTTTCTTGTTGAGTTCAACTCTTCTCTCCCACTCTCTCCCTCTCTCATTTGTCTCTCTTGGATGAGCTCAAAATGTGATGGAATGAAAGAAAAAGAAGTGAGTGGGCTCAATTGGTGCCTTAAATAGGCTTGGATACAAGTGTGATTAATTGAGGTTGATTTGTGCACATTAATTTGACCTAATTTAATCGTTCCAAATCAAATTTCGATTGAACCTACCATAAAATTCTCAAAATCCTAATTAGCACATAAATCAAGTCAATTTCGTAATCGGATGCCGATAAGGCCTTCAATTTGCAAATCGAAACTAAGACACGAATAGATTTTCCTACGCAAAACAGATATAAACATAGATAGTGCAACACACACATGAAAATTAATTTAGAATTCCTCCTTAATTACTGTTAGGCATAATTAACCATGGATTAATGTTAATCACGAGTCGGGGTTGTTACAATGTTTATTTTGGATCCAATGGGTCTAACCCATTTTGCCCATAACCTCCCTCTCTACAAAACTTGGGTGCCCCTTGGGGCCTACCCCAAGTTCCAACTCCAAGCCTTATAAACCCACTCAAAGTTTTCCATCAAATTAATGTGGGACAAGCCTTAAACCAAACCTTTAAGAAATTTCACCAAAAACACCATTTTCATGGAGCTCTCTTTGGCTTCAATTTCTCATTCACCCGATAATGGTTTTGAGCAACCAAATATACCACGTGAATCACAACGCGACATAGAATGCATTACCACTTAGACCCACCAACTTTGGTGCATAGGTCTCACCTAAAAATTAGACCAAAGTTTAGAAAAAATTCTGTTTTTCCAGAATTTCCAAAACCATTTCTAATAATCTCCCACATGAATGGAATTTGATGACAATGAAAATGCAATAATATGCAGAATTTGTCGAAAGAGTATAAATTGAAAATATCTTGCATTAGGATAGGTAGCTTTCGGCTTTGAACCTTTCCTAGTGATAACCTATCGGACTTACTAGCTAACCAATGGACGCGATGACTTGAATTGTTCAGCCGTTTGTGTAAGCCAAGACAATAGATTTCACACAAAATATCTTCTAACACATCGTGGTTCTCACTATTTGTTCATTTTGGCCTTAAACGCTCCTACTTTTCATGAGTGCTTCTAGAGAATTTAGCATCTTCATTCTCATAGAACCGACCCCAATTCGACACTCATATAGGTGATTCTTATTATGAGTATCTCTTATACTCGTCTTGATTTTATGCCTAAATCAAGATATAAGTAATCATTAAAAGCTAAGTTTATCCTTAGGCCCCTGAATACAACACATGTTGCAGATATCACTCTCACCATAGGAACGCGTAGGGAATTTTAATCCCTTGGTGATTTCTGATGAGCCACATATAACTTAGTTGTCCCTTTGAACTTAGTTCTTGGGATCTCCAGTCATATAAGTAGGGTTACCATTATGATGACTCTTATGTAATAGGCTTTAATCTCATCCCCTTCGATGAACTATACACTTGCTCTTTTGTCAAACCTTTTGTTAACGATCCGCAATATTCTCTTTAGATTTTATATAATCTATTAAGATTATTTCATTTGAGAGCAATTGCCTTACGGTATTATGTCGACGACGAATATGTCACGACTTACCATTATATATATGATTTTGTGCCCTACCTATTGCAGATTGACAATCACAATAAATGCAAATAGCTGGCACAGGTTTTGGCTACATTGGAATATCTTCTAAGAAGTGACGAAGCCATTCTGCTTCTTCTCTTGCTTTGTCTAAAGCAATGAACTCAGATTCCAATGTGGATCGTGTAATGCATGTTTGTTTCATGGATTTCTAAGAAACAGCAGCGCCTCCTAGAGTAAAGACATATCCACTAGTGGATTTTGAATCTTTAGTATTTGATATCCAATTGGCATCACAATAACCTTCGAGTACTGTTGGATATCGATTAAAGTTCAAACCATAATCACAGGTAAATCTTAGATATATAAGAACTCGAATGATCGCTTTCCAATGGTCTTCTCCGGGGTTACTAGTGTACCTACTTAATTTACTGACTGCATAAGCTATGTCAGGACGAGTAAAATTCATTAAGTACATTAGGCTTCCAATAATTTGGGAGTATTTTAACTGAGACACTGCATCATCTTTATTTTTCGATAAATAAAGACTGATGTCTACAGGTGTTCTAACTACAATCATATCATCCTTGATAAATTTACCAAGAATTTTCTCAATATAATGAGATTGAGATAATGCATACCCATCAGATGTTTTAGTAATTTTCATTCCTAATATAACATCTGCGACTCCCATATCTTTCATATCAAATCTTCTATTCAGTATTTGCTTAGTTGATTTGATCACTTTTTGACTGCTTCCAATGATAAGCATGTCATCCACATAAAAACAAACAATGACATATCCTTAGTTGGTGTTTTTAATTTAGACGCACTTGTCACATTCGTTTATCTTAAACCCATTAGTAAGCATAGCATGATCAAATTTGTCATGCCATTGCTTAGGTGCTTGTTTTAATTCATAAAGAGATTTTACAAGCTGACAAACTTTCTTTTCTTGCCTCGGCACTATAAACCCTTCGAGTTGCTCCATATAGATCTCTTCATTTAGATCACCGTTTAAGAAAGCTGTCTTAACATCCATTTGATATATTTCTAAATTAAACAACGCTACTATAGCAGTAAGTATACGAATGGATGTTATTCTTGTCACAGCGGAATATGTGTCAAAATAGTCCAGACCCTCCTTTTGTCTATAACCTTTTACTACAAGTCTTGCTTTATACTTGTCTATTGAACCATCTATTTTCTTTTTTCTCTTAAATATCCAGTTATATCCAAGAGATTTAGAACTAGGTGGAAGATCCACCAATTTCCACGTATAAGTTTGCATGATGGATTCAAGTTCATTATTAACAGCCTCTTTCCACAAAGGTGCTTCAGGACCTGTCATTGCTTCCCTTAAATCTTTGAGGTTCATTTTCTAACAGGTATGTCTGAAAATCTAGACCAAAGGATTTTTATGTTCTTGCTCTCTTACTTCGTCTTGGTTCATCATCAGTTAAATCCTGTTGGTCGAGACCATTACTAGTCTCTTGTGTTTGATTGTCATTAGTCTTTTGACTTTGTGTACAATCATAAGTTCTTTTCTGTAAACTTAATTCCTGTCATTTCTTGTAAGGAAAGGCATATTCAAAAAACACAGTATTCCTTGACTTTATAATAGTGTTCACATTTATATCAGGTATTTTTTATTTATAAATTAGAAAACGATATGCACTACTATTCTGAGCATAACCAATAAACACACAATCCACTGTTTTTTGTCCTATCTTAGTCTTTTTAGGAACAGGAACTTCTACCTTTGCCAAACACCACCACACTTTTAAGTATTTGTAGGAAAGCGGTCGACCTTTCCACAATTCATAAGTAGTGTTATTGGTTTTCTTGTGGAGTATTCTGTTAAGAACATAATTAGTAGACAATATTGCTTCCCTCCACAAGTTTTGTGGTAAGCCTGAACTTAGTAACATGGCATTCATCATTTCTTTTAGGGTTCTATTTTTCTTTTCAGCAATTTCATTTTGCCGTGGAGAATAGGGTGTTGTAGTTTGGTGAATAATGTCATGTTATGCACAAAATTTATTTAAATGTGCATCATATTCACCACCCCTATCACTTCTAACCATCTTAACAGTTTTACCAAGTTGATTTTCAACTTCAGTTTTGTAGAGTTTAAACATTTCTAAAGCTTCATCTTTACTTCTAAGTAAGTATACATAACAATGTCTTGTGCAATCATCGATAAATGTTATGAAATACTTTTTGCCTCCTCTAGTTTGAACAAATTTAAGATCACATATATCAGTATGAATTAATTCTAGAGGTTCAATTTTTCTTTCAACCAATTTAAATGGAGCCTTAGTTAGTTTCACTTCTACACAAATCTCACATTTGTGATTAAGATCAATTTCAAACTTTGGTATATAATCCAAACCAATTAATCTAAGCAACCATCAAAATTCACATGTCCTAATCTACCATGCCATAAATTCGACTCAGGAATATAAGCAAAAGATGTGTTATTCTTATTCATAACAAGTTTTGGTACAACCATCATAACATTCAATTTGAAGAGACCATCACTCATGTATCCCTTACCAACATACATATTACTCTTTGATAATATAAATTTATCAGACTCAAATACAAGCCTAAAACCATTTTTACTTAACAAAGAGCCAGAAACTAAATTCTTTCGGATGTCTGGTACATGTAGTACGTTGTTGAGGGTAAGTTCTTTCCCTGATGTCATCTTCAAGATCACTTTTCCTTGTCCAACCACAATAGAAGTAGAAGAATTTCCCATGAAAAGTTGTTCACCATTTGTAGCCTCATTGTAAGTTGTGAACATCTTCTTGTCCGCACAAATGTGACGATTTGCTCCAATGTCAACCCACCATTCCTTGGGATTTCCAACCAAATTAGCCTCAGACACCACAGTAGAGAGATTTATGTCATTTACCTCATCAGAGATGTAATCTAATTCTATCATATTAGCTTGATTGGTGGTCTTCTTACTTGTACTTCCACGATCCTTCTTAGGGCAGCAGCAATCAGAAGCTCAATGTCCGGTCTTGCCACAGTTATAGCATTTACCTTTGAACTTTTTATTGTCATTGTTGTCGCCTTGTTTAGGACCTTCTTCTGTAAACTTTCTCTTTTTGTTATGTGATTTGTGTACTTGTTCAACCACATTAGCCTTAGACTCAATAGGATTTTTACCATTCCTCTTTTCAACCTTTCGGTTATCTTCCTCAATTCTCAATTTTACAATTAATTCATCCATGGTTATCTCCTTGCGTTTATGTTTTAAATAATTTTTGAAATCTTTCCAAGCCAATGGTAACTTTTCCACCTAAGTAGCGACTTAGAAAGACTCGCTAAGAGACATACCTTCAGAATGAATATCATGCAAAATTATCTGAAAATTTTGAACTTGAGAAATTACCGTTTGGGAGTCTACCATAACGAAGTCTAGAAATTTACCGACAACAAATTTCTTTGTGCTGGCATCCTCTGTCTTATATTTTTTTCTCCAAAGAATCTCATAATTCTTTTACTGTTTTCAGGGAGTTGTAAACATTATACAGCATGTTGTCAAGGCCATTGAGGATATAGTTTCTGCACAGTAAATCAGAATATTTCCAAGCATCTACAGCAGCAACAACTTCCCGATCACTTTCATCATCTCTAAGTACTAGAGCCTCTTCATGGAGAAACCAGGCCAAATTTAGAGTTGTAAAATAAAACAACATTTTCTGCTGCCATCTCTTAAATTCAATACCGTTAAACATTTTCCCTTTTTCTCCATGATTTATTGGAACTTGAACATAGTTCTAGATAGGGACCGAAGTTGGTGTAACAGTTGGAGTACCACTTCGAGTTGCAGTTTCAGTTGCAGTAGCCATAATATCTGATTACAAAAATTTAAAAAAACCAAAACACAAATGAATTTTTTAATTACTAAAACCAGAAAATAAATTATAACACAAAATAATTTTATTTTCCTTATTACTAAAACTAGGAAAATAAAAGGCCACCATAATTTTCTGTAACACAAATTAATATTCTGCAATTCCTAATGACACCAGTATATTACTACTAGTTGTCAAAGAAAATAAACAGTATATTACTACTATTTGTCAAACAGTATATTACTACTATTTGTATTTTCCAACCAGAATATCACTTTATGAAATCACAAAAAATTAAATACAATGAAGACACCAAAAACGGGTCTGTCTCAAGATTATTGGACAATCTTCACTGTATTTGGAAAATAAATTCTGTTTGTGTACTTAATAACAAATAGAATACAGAAGAAATAAAAGAAAATGAGAGAATTTATTTGATTACAAAAATCAAACCAGAAAAATAAAATAAAATAAATAAAAACAAATATTTATTTTGTTACAAAAATAAAATCAAAATCTGATTTAAATAAATAATAAACCAGAAAATAAATTAACAACTTACTTGATTAATTTCTTGAACAATATTCTTATCAAGTTCAGTGTTAGACACTGTGTCCTTAAGACAGATTCGTCCTCTCCACGGTGCTTTCAAAATGTGGACGTCTATCTCCTAGGATAAAATGATCAACAACGAATAAATGCAACAATACAATTTATTCACACAACGAACACACTAAGTGTATACACTCTTTCTCACAGAAAAATTAATGTAGTTAATGCAGCAAAATATGCAGAGAGCAAAAGCAGAATTATGGACAAAAATTCTTATGTAAACCCAAATGAAAGACTAGTCTATTTATAGATGGAGTGGTGGCTCTTCACATTTGAACTCAACAAGTAAAAAACCTGTTCGGACAATATTCAACAGGTGCAAGACCTGTTCAATTTGAATTAAACAGATGTGAACTATTTGGTTTACAGTTAAACAAATATGAAACTGTTTTGGGATTTGAATTTTGAATAGATAAAAAACTGTATTTGAACAATTTTGAATCTGTACAGACTTTCGGATCTGTTTGTGAAGAGATGCAAAAAATTGAATTTGAATTTTATTTCCAACCAGAATTTGAAATAAAACAGAAAAATTTATTTCTAAATAAATAAAATAAAATTTAAATGTTTTTTGCCCAAAAAGATTAGTATTGGGCCGGACAAGTCCAACCCAACCACACATCACGCACCCGTGCCCAAGCCAATCAAGTAAGTTATTAATTTATTTTTTGGTTTATTATTTATTTAAATCAGATTTTGATTTTTTTTTTTTTTGGTAACAAAATAAAAATATGTTTTTATTTATTTTATTTTATTTTTCTGGTTTGATTTTTGTAATCAAACAAATTTGCTCATTTTCTTTTATTTCTTCTGTACTCTGTTTGTTGTTAAGTACACAAACATAATTTATTTTCTAAATATAGTGAAGATTGTCCAACACTCACCGGATAGGTGGTTTATTTCGTATGGAACAACTCATCAACCGTAAGCGACTGCAACAACAACAACAAAAAACTGCACCCATAAAAGTTAATTCTTTTTTTAACCAATCTCTTTCTATTACATCATTTAATGACTTTTACTTTAACAATAGTATAATTTTTTTTCCTAATTTAACATAGCAGTAAATTTACATAAATATTTTACAATTAATGAATGATGTAATGAGATGTTGAATTATTACAACTATTATTATTCAAAATTAAAAAATAAAAATAAATTATTACAACTATTAAATGGAGATGATACGAACCATCCTTCAATAAGTGTACAAAACGAAAAGGCCACCACTTTTTCTTTTATGTGTTTAGTTTCTTCTTATCACCATGGCTTCAAGCACAGCTGAAGAAATAACCTATGATTTTTCACCATTCATTCGAGTATACAAAGATGGCAGAGTAGAAAGATTCATTGGCAACGATGTTGTCCGCCTTCAATTAATCCCGACACCGGTGTCCAATCCAAAAATGTCGTAATTGATCTAGAGACTGGCTTATCTGCAAGACTCTACATCCCCAACACCCCCAACCCACATCACAAACTTCCTCTTATTGTCTACTTTCATAGCTGTGGCTTCTGCATTGAAACCGCCTTCTCTCCCATGTACTATAACTATCTCAATTCCCTCGCTATCGAAGTCAACGCGGTCATTGTCTCCGTTGAATATAGAAGAGCCCCCGAGCACCCTCTTCTAATTGCTTACAATAATTCTTGAGCTGCTATCAAGTGGGCTGCTTCTCACTCCTCAGTTGGAGGTGGTGAGGTATGGCTAAAGGAATACGTTGGTTTTTATTGGGTTTTCTTTGCAGGAGATAGCGCAGGTGGTAACATAGCACACAACATGGTAATTCGGGTCAAGTCAAATGGGCTGGATGGTGTAAAGATTGTTGGGATGGTTTTAATCCATCCATATTTTGGAATGAATGACCTAATTGGATCTGAAGGTGATGACGGTAACATCATTGCAAAAGCGACTACTGATAAATGTTGGAACAATCTTCTGTGTAAAAATAAATAAATCAAACAAATCAAACAAAATAAAGATAAATTACATACATAATTTATTTTTCCGAAATGTAAAAATACAAAAAGATCAAGTCGAGTGTGTAACACTCTGTCCCGCTGCAGTGCTTACGGATAAATGACGTCTATCTCCTAAGATACAATGATCTTCACAAATTGTAGTAGCACTCCAAACAATTTGTACGATGAACAAAACCTGTGTTCTAAACTCTCTGAATTTTTTCCTAAAAATTAAATATAAAGAACAATGAAACCAAAAAGCAAAACCGGAAGGAACCAAGAGAATTTCAGAGTTTTTTGGATGTTTTTCAGGATCCCAATCTGCTGGAAATGAATATGAGTTTATAGGCTTCATGACAGACTCGAACAGGTTTGAAATTTGAATGAACAGATGAAAATTCAAATTAGACAGGTATAAATAGATAACTGCTGGGCAGTTTCTATTTATTAGAAAACTGCTGATAGATATGAATTTGTTAGGGTTCCAACAGATTTGAAAAATTGTTTAGATAGTTTAATTTGTTTGGAAAAATTGGACTGGAAGAGGTAACAATGGACAGGAAATTAAATTCAAGTTTGAATTAATTTCGTTAAGAATTTTGGAAAAAAATTCAAATAAATTAATATTAGAATTGACCCGACCCACATCCGCGCTCGGCACGACTCGGCCGGACGGCAGCACGCGCGCGTGTGTATGGTGGTTTGGGCTAAAGTTCACATTGTCCATAACTCCTCTCTTCTACAAATTTGGGGTGCCCCTTGGGGCCCAACCCAAGTGTTGCAATCTAGAGCTTATATATATACACAAGCTCTCTTTAAGTTTCAATATGGGACAACCCATTTCAAGGAAACCCAAATTTAATTCTTTAATTGTCCATTCCACGAACCCGAAAACGACATCAAGTTCCTATTCACTCATAAATGGTCTTGACAAACCGTCTTCATCATATGACTTACCATATGGTAAGGAACACGTCACCTCTTTGGACTCACCCCAAAAAACGTGTGGGACCCTCTCTATTTTGGGCTCAAAGTTGGGCCCAAAATAAGCCTATAAAAACCAAAATTTCCAACAATTCCCCACATGAATGGAATTTGACAGAAAGAAAATGCAACAACATAATCTAATTACAGAGAGTACAAAAATTGAAAATATTCTGCAAATGATAGGTAGCTTTTGGCTTTGAACCTTCCCTTGTGAGACACTATCGAATTTACTAGCTAACCAGTGAACATGATGTCTTGAACTGTTTAGTGATTTGTGTAAACCAAGACAATAGAATTCACACAGTATATTACCATACATAGTTTAGTTCTCACTATTGTGTTCATTTTGGCCCTGAACAACCTGGTCTTTCATAAGTGCTCTAGAGAATTGTAGCCCTTCACAAGTCTCATAGAGCTGGCCCAGTTCACACTCATATAGGTGAATCTTATGAAAAGTATCCTACCATACTCCACTAGGTATTCGTAGATATAAGAATCATTAAAAGTATTACTTAACCTAAAACGTTGCAGATATCACTATTTCATCATAGAAATGGGTAGGAGTTTGATTCCCCAGTGATCCTTATGAGCCATACACAACTCAGTTGTCCCTTTGAACCTAGATCTTGGGATCTCCAGTCAACTAGGTTGGGTTACCGTAGTGGTAACTCTTATTTAATAGGCTTAAGTCCCATTCCCCTCAATGAATTCTCAACTAACTCTCTTGCTAAACTTTTGGTTAGTGGATCCTCTATGTTCTCTTTAGACTTCACATATTCAATGGAAATAATTCTATTAGAGGAGTTGTCTTACGGTGTTATGTCGATGACGAATGTGTCGTGACTTACTGTTATATATATGACTCTGTGCTCTACCTATTGCTGATTGACTATCACAATGTATGCAAATAACAGGCACCAGTTTTGGCTACATTAGAATATCTTCAAGGAAGTAATGAAGCCATTCTGCTTCTTTCCCAGCTTTATCTAAAGCTATGAATTCTGATTCCATAGTAGACCTAGCTATGCGAGTCTGTTTGGAAGATTTCCAAGATACAGTCGCACCACCAAGAGTAAAAACATATCCACTGGTGGATTTCGAGTCTGTAGTATTTGATATCCAGTTTGCATCATAGTATCCTTCAAGTACTGTTGGATATCTAGTATAATTTAACCCAATGTTACGAGTAAATCGAAGATATCTTAGAACCCTTATAATAACTTTTCAGTGTTCTACTCCTAGATTACTCGTATATCTACTTAATTTACTTACTACATAAGCTATATCTGGGCGAGTGTAGTTCATCAAGTACATTAAGCTTCCAATAATTTGGGCATACTCTAATTGAGAAATACTTTCATGTACATTCTTAGAAAGAAACAAATTAACATCCATAGGTGTTCTAGCAAGATCATCATTATCTTTGCTGAATTTGTCAAGTATTTTCTTAATGTAATGAGATTGTGACAAAACATAACCTCTTGATGTTTTGGTAATTTTCATATCAAGAAGTACATCAGCAATCCCCATGTCTTTCATGTCAAAATGTTTATTCAACATTTTCTTAGTAGTTTTAATCATTTCATTATTACTACCTACGATGAGCATATCATCTACATAAAGACATACAATGGCATAACCTTTGTCTATGTTTTTAATATAAACACATTTGTCACACTCATTAATTTTAAATCCATTTGACATCATCGCTTTGTTAAATTTTTCATGCCAATGCTTTAGCGCCCGTTTTAAACCATATAATGATTTAACCAATTTACACACTTTCTTTTCTTTTCTTAGAACGGAAAATCCTTCTGGTTGTTCCATGTAAATTTCTTCATCTAACTCATCATTTAAGAAAGCAGTTTTCACATCCATTTGATGAATTTCTAGATTGTACAACGATGCAATAGCAATTAGCATTCTAATGGATGTTATTCTGGTAACCAGTGAGTATATGTCAAAGTAATCAAGACCTTCTTTTTGTCTAAAGCATTTAACCACAAGTCTATCCATGTATTTGTCAATTAATCCATCCGTTTTCATTTTTCTTTTGAAAATCCACTTATATCTAAGAGGTTTACACCCTAGTGGTAAATCCACAAATTCCCAAGTGTGATTTTGTAGGATAGATTCAACTTCACTGTTTACAGCCTCTTTTCATAAAGGAGCTTCAAGACTAGACATAGCCTCTTTAAAAGTTAAAGGTTCATTTTCTAACAAAAATGCTAGAAAATCTAGACCAAAAAATTTTGAGGTTCTAGCACGTTTACTACGCCTAAGTTCCTCTTTATCAATTTGATCTTGCTCTTGTTCTTGATCTTATTCTTGATCATTACTAGTAATAGCATTAAAAGATCTTTTATTATTACTAATCTCTTGTCCAATCTTATTCGAAAACACATGTTCAAAGAAAGACGCATTCCGAGATTTAATAATAGTATTTATATGCATTTTGGAATGTTCTGACTTATGAATCAAAAATCGATATGCACTACTATTCATGGCATAATTATTAAAAGTACAATCAACAGTTTTAGGACCTATCTTAGTCTTTTTAGGACTAGGAATAACCACTTTAGCCAAACACCCCCACACTTTTAAATATTTATAGGATGGTACTCTCCTATGCCATATTTCAAAAGGTGTTTGATTCACTTTCTTTCGGGGTACTTTATTAAGTATATAATTAGCAGAAAGTATTGCTTCCCCCCACAAGTTCTGACATAATCTAGAACTTATTAGCATGTCATTCATCATTTCTTTTAAAGTCCTATTTTTTCTTTTAGCAATTCCATTTTGTTGAGGTAAGTAAGGAGCGGTGGTTTGATAAATATTCCATGTTCTTTACAAAATTCACCAAAATGTGACTCATATTCACCACCTCTATCACTTCTTAGTTTCTTAATTTTCTTACTAAGTTGATTTTCAACTTCATTCTTATATTGAATGAAAGTTTCTAAAGCTTCATCCATGATTCAAATTAAATAAACATAACTATATCTAGTATAGTCATATATAAAAGGGATAAAATACTTTTACCCACCTCTAGTTTGAAATGATTTAAAATCACAAATGTCACTATGAATTAATTCAAGTGGCTTCGTACTTTTTTCAATTGAATGAAAAGGAAGTTTGGATAATTTTGCCTTAATACAAATTTCACATTTATGATTTAAATCAATGTCAAATTTAGGTAAACATTCCATATTAATTAATCTACGCAAAGATCCATAATTAATATGTCCAAGTCTACCATGCCATAAATTTGAAGACTCAAGCAAGTAAAAAGAAGATGTATTTTTATTAATAACAAAGGGTACAACAATCATTATATTTATTTTGAAAAAGTCATCAGGCATGTAACATTTTCTTACATACACCTCGTTTTTGATAAGTACAAACTTGTCACTTTCAAAAACTAACCTAAACCCATTTTTACTCAACAAAAATCCGAAAACAAGATTTTTGCAAATGTCCGGTACATGCAGCACATTGTTGAGAGTGAGTTCCTTTCCAAATGTCATCTTCAGAATAATCTTTCCTTGTTCTTCAGCTTTGGAAGTTGAAGAGTTGCCCATAAAAAGTTGTTTACCGTTGTCCACTATAGAATAAGATGTGAACATCTTTTTGCCGGTACAAATATGACGAGTAGCACCAGTGTCCACCCACCATTCTTTAGGATTTCCGACAAGGTTTGCCTCGGAAACAACTGTAGAAAGATTTATGTCACTACGGTCATATTGGCTTGAGCAGGCTTCTTGCTTGATCTTTCTTTACCTTTGCATTTGTTACGGCAATCTTTAGCCCAATGTCCCTCTTTGTCATAGATATAACATTTGCCATTAAACTTGTGAGGAACTTTCTCTAGAAAACTTTCGTTTCGTTGCTTTTAGAGCATGTTCCACCACATTTGCCTTAGACTCCATTGGATGTTTACCAGCCCGTTTCTTTGATTTACAGTTGTCCTCCTCAATCCTCAAACGCACAATCAATTCCTCTAAAGACATTTCTTTATGCTTGTGTTTGAGGTAGTTCTTGAATTTCCTCTAGCCTTGTGGTAATTTTTCAATTAAGGCAATAACTTAGAAGGATTCACTGAGAGACGTGCCTTCTGCCTGAATGTCATGCAGAATGAGTTGGAGATCTTGAACTTAGCTAATCATAGTCTTAGAATCAACCATCACAAAGTCTAGGAATTTGCCAACTACAAATTTCTTTGAGCCAGCATCTTTTGTTTCGTACTTTTTCTCCAAAGACTCTCAAAGTTCCTTTGCCGTTTTGATAGGACTGTAAATGTTGTATAATGTATTGTTAAGTCCGTTCAAGATGTAGTTCCGGCAAAGGAAATCAACATGTTTGCAAGCATCGACCACAGCAACCACTTACCGGTCGGTTTCATTCTCTTTCAGAATAGGAGCATCCTTACGGAGAAAGCGTACCAGGTTGAGAGTAGTAAGATAGAACAACATTTTCTGTTGCCATCTTTTAAAATCAATTCCTGAGAACTTCTTTGACTTTTCACCGTGATTAACTGGCATCGACATAACAGGAGGAGGGGTTGGTGCAATTGTAGCCACCATACTAGTACTTGTTTAAGCATTAGCTTGACCAGTTTCTGTAGCCATGAATTCTAAATTATAAAACAAAAATATAATTAGAATTTTATACTATACAAAAAATTAAACCAAAAACCACATAATTATATTTTGTAAAAATAAAAGAAATAAGAATTGTAACTTTTGTTTCCAATTAATTTGAAAATAAAATAAAATTTTATTTAAACAAATTAATTCCACACAGAAAAAATATTTCTGTAACACTTCAAAAATTAAAATATTGAAAATAGAATTTTAATTAATGAATACTCAGAAATTATTTCTGAAAATCAAAATTAATTTCTGACAAACTTCACAAATAAATATTCTGAATTATTAATGATACCAGTATATTACTACTAGTTGTCAAAGAAAATAGACAGTATATTACTACTATATGTCAAACAATAAATAACTACTATTTGTTTTTCCAACCAGAATATTATTTTGTAAAACCACAGAAAATAATTTCTGTAAGAAGAAGAAAGAGAAAAACAAACAAACGAAAAATTCTGTATAAACAGAATTATTCGAATTTGTTTTAAGATTGTTGAAACAATCTTCTGTGTAAAAAACATAAATGAAACAAATCAAACAAAATAAAAATAAATTATTTACAAAATTTATTTTACTGAAATGTAAAAATAGAAAAAGATCAAGTCGAGTATGTGACATTCTGTCCTTAAGACAGATTCGCCCCGCTACGGTGCTTACGAATAAATGGCGTCTATCTTCCAGGATACAATGATCTTCACAAATTGTAGTAGCACTTCAAACAATTTGTACGGCGAAAAAAACCTGTGTTCTGAACTCTCTGAATTTTTTCCTAAAAATCAAATATGAAGAATAATGCAACCAAAGAGCAAAACCGGAAGGAACCAAGATAATTTCAGAGTTTTTTGGATGTTTTTCAGTATCCCAATCTGCTAGAAATGAATCTGAGTTTATAGGCTTCATGACAGACTCGAACAGGTTTGAAATTTGAATGAACAGATGCAAATTCAAATTAGTTAGGTACAAACAGATAACTGTTGGGCAGTTTCTATCTGTTGGCAGATTTGAACCTGTCCGGGTTCCAACAGATCTGAAAAATTGTTTGGAAAAATTAGACTGGAAGAGGTAACAACGGACAGGAAATTAAATTCAAGTTTAAATTAATTTCGTTAAGAATTTTGGAAAAAATTCAAGTACATTAATATTAGAACCGGTCCATAACCCACACCCGTGCTTGGCACAGCTTGGCCGGACGACGGCTCGCGCATGTGGTGGTTTGGGCTAAAGTTCACATTGTTCATAACTCCTCCTTTCTACAAACTTGGGGTGTCCCTTAGGGCCTAACCCAAGTGTTGCAATCTAGAGCTTATGTACATACACAAGCTCTATTAAAGTTTCAATGTGGGACAACCCATTTCAAGGAAATCCATATTTAATTCTTTAATTGTCCATTCCACGAATCCGAAAACAATGCCAAGTTCCCATTCACTCATAAATGATATTGACGAACCGTCTTCACCGTGTGACTTACCATACAACAAGGAACGTGTCACCTCTTTGGACTGACCCCAAAAGACGTGTGGGACACTTTCTGTTTTGGGCTCAAAGTTGGCCCAAAATAAGCCTATAAAAACTAAATTTTCCAACAATAAATTCTGGCTCTTTGTGTATCGATCGTCTAGTGGGTCTGATGACCCGTTATTCAACCTGGTTGTGGATCCGAAGTTTTCGAGCATGGTTTGTGACAAGGTGTTGGTATGTGTAGTTGAGAAAGTTTTTTTGAAGGATAGGGGTTGGTATTACAAGGAGGAGTTGGGAAGGAGCGAGTGGGGAGGGGTGGTGGAGATTATGGAGGTTGCAGGGGACGACCATGTGTTCCACTTGTTTAAACCGACTTGTGACAATGCTTTGGCTTTGCTCAAACAAGTAGCTTGTTTCTTGAATGAGAACAATGCTTAGTTCTTTGTGTTGTGCATTGTTCTATTTTTTTAATGTAATGTTGTTGCATCTATCAAATGCGCAGCTTTCTTCCAACATTTTTTTTTTTTTTTTTTTTTTTTTGGCTGGGTGCAACATTTGATTATATAATGAATAAATCAATTTATAGTTCTCTTACTGCATGCATTATTTGCTAGTACCTTCTTCTTGTGTAACTCAAGTTACCTCGGGTACTTTTCGAATCTTTTTTTAAGTTCTCAATTATAAGGGTAATTATTTAATAATTTCATAATATGAACACGTAGTATTCCATAATATTATGATTGGTGGAGAAAGTGAATAGTTGAAATATTATATTGGGTGATTGAGGAACATGAGAGAGCATATTAAATAATGATTAATTAAATAGTACAAACACGTAATACTCTGAAAATATTTAACAATTTCTCCTCCAATAATATATGATCATTATGACAATTGTTTTGGAGATTTGACATGTGTGAACAGTAAAAAAAACAAAGGATTCGCGATTCCCTTATTTTTTGTGGTTTTAAATCACCCCGTTAATTTGCTTCTCAACCAATTAAAACCGATTACATAGAAAAAGTGAGGCCCTTTCTACAATTAAAAAAAAAAAAAGAAAAAAAAAATAGTGAGGCTTGAAATGTCAATATGTACAATTTGACTTGAAATGTCAATTTGTGTAAATTCACATTTCCATACGGGGGACGGCGTAAGGCTGGTGATGGAGTTTCATCCACCAGTCAGCTTGCCAAAAATTTATGATTTTTTTTATTTTGTATTTTTTATTTTTATAATTTTTTAGGTAGTAGTTCTAATTATAACTAATTTACTAAAAAAAAAAAAAAAAAAAAAAGAGACTAGGCTCCATCCAGTCATTCATTTGCTGTCTATGTTTACTAACATTTCACTCGTGCTATGCACGAGATAAAATAATATATTATTTATTAAAAATATAATAATTATATTTAATTTTTTTTTCTCACGTAAATAAAATTATATATATATATAAGTTTAAGAGGTTTTTTTTTTTCAAATGTTCTTTTACTATAATATATAATATAGATAAATTAAAATTATTGTATTGACAATTAATAATTCAAATTATGCTTTGTTATTAAAAAAAAATTAACATAATTCTAATACTTCTTTATTTTAGAATAAAAATATATGAATTTTAAAAAATTATCATATTGATTTTTGAAAGGGAAATAATTAAAGAAATTTTAAAAACTTAACGAGTAAGAAAGAATCATCGTAATATGTAAAACTGCTAAAATCACGGTTAAACTGGCAAATTATTCAAACCAAAAATGGTTTAGCTTAATCAGTTAGGTCTAAAGACCAACTAGTTTACACAAAAATTAATTAATTAAAACCTTTAAATTTTATTTTATTAAAATTTAAACTGTCACTAAATATAGAATGCAATCTATTAATTTATATTTAAAATCGACACAATATAAATTTAAAATTATAATAATTTATCTCATAGTTTATAATTTTTAAATACAAATTTAAAATTATCGTAATTATTTCATAATTTTTATATTAAGGAGCAGTAAGATTGACATTGAGATTATGGATATATCTACATATTTTATAAAAAAAATACTTTTAAGAAAAGATATTATGAGAGTTTCAAAATCCCATACAAAATTATTTTTGAAATCAAAACCTCTATGTGAGATTGTAAAATAAAAGTTAAATGAAAGTTAGTCAATCAAGATTTTCTTAATTGTTTAAAATTAAGAAAATCAAAAAAAAAAAAAATTAGTATAAGATATTGATCATAAGGCTTCTCACTAAAAATCTCATTTTGATTATATAAATGAGAGCATAAGATTCACTTTATATAAGTGAAACAATTCACTTTTTTTTTCTTTTCTCGATGTGAGATTATAAAATAAAAGTTCAATGAAAGCTAGCCAATGGGATTTTCTTAATTGTTTAAAAGTTAACAATTGTTAGGGCGGTGAGTTTATTTCGAATTAAGCAATCTTAGTCGTTTAATTTTTAATTAGGTCAATCTTTAATTTATTTCAAATCAAACAAAGTTAGCCAATATATTTTGATAAAATCATTAAAATCGCGGTTAAACTAGCGAATCAGTCAAACCGAAAACAGTTCACCCTATCGGCTAGGTCGAGGACCAACCAACTTATACAAAAATTAATTAATTAAAACTTTTAAATTTTATTTTAATTTTAAAATTTAAACTATTTTAAACCGAAATATACACAACATTATAATATTAAATGGGAGCATACAGTTTATACAGTGAACAGCTCGTTTTTTTCCCTCATTTTCCTGATGTGGGGTTGTAAAATAAAAGTTAACAGTTGTTTAGACGGGAAGTTCATTTCTAATCAAGTAATCTTAGTCGTTCAATATTTAATAAGGTCAATCTTAGTTTATTTCAAATCAAACAAATTTAAGCAATATATTTTTACAAAATAGCTAAAACTGTGATTAAACCAATGAATCAGTCAAACCAAAAACGAATTAGTTTAATCGGTTAAGTCTAAAGATCTATCAATTTACACCAAAATTATTTAATTAAAACTTTTAAATTTTATTTTAAAATTTAAACATTCTTGAACTGAAATATGCACAATACTATAATATTAAATGAAAGTATAAACTTCACTTTATATAAGTGAAACAACTTATTTTTTCTTTCTTTTCTCGATGTGGGATTGCAATTATTTTAAAGTTACATATTATGGGAGTTTAAAAATCTCATGCAAAATTATTTTTAAAATCAAAACGTTTATATGGGATTGTAAAATAAAAGTTAAATGGAAGCTAAGCAATGGAGATTTTCTAAATTGTTTAAAATTAAGAAAATAAAAAATAAAAAATGGTATTGATTAAAGGGTTTCTTACTAAAAATATTTTTTTACTTATATAAATAGGAGTATAAGATTTACTTTATATAAGTGAAACAATTCACTTTTTCCTTCTTTTCCTGATGTGAGATTGAAAAATAAAAATTAAATGGAAGTTAACTAATGAGGATTTTCTTAATTGTTTAAAATTAAGAAAACTCAATAATTTATATAAATTGGAATATAAGATTCATTAGATTCACTTTATGTAAATGAAAGAATTCACTTTTTTCCTTTTTTTTCCCGATTTAAGATTATAAAATAAAAGGTAAATGGAAACTAGTCAATCAGAATTTTCTTAATTGTTTAAAATTAAAAAAAAAATTAATAATTTTAGAATGAATGTTTGGAGTTTCTAGAAAGCTTCTCCCTCAAAATCTCCTTTATAAGATTCACTTTATATAAGTGAAATAACTCATTTTTTCTTTCTTTTCCCGATGTGAGATTGTAACACTTTATATAAGTAAAACAATTCATTTATTTTTCTTTTCTCGATGTGATATTGTAATTATTTTAAAGTTAAATATTATGAGAGTTTCAAAATCTTATACAAAATTATTTTTGAAATCAAAACGTTTATGTGGGATTGTAAAATAAAAGTTAAATAGAAACTAGCCAATAAAGATTTTCTTGATTGTTTAAAATTAAGAAAATCAAAAAAATGAGTATGAGATATTGATCATAGGGCTTCTTACTAAAAATCTCATTTTGCTTGTATAAATAAGAGCATAAGATTCACTTTATGTAAGTGAAATAATTCACTTTTTCGTTTTCTTTTTTCGATGTGAAATTGTAAAATAAAAGGTAAATTGAAGCCAACCAACGAAAATTTTCTTAATTGTTTAAAATTAAAAAATTCAATAATTTTAAAATAAGGGTTTGGAGCTCTTAGAAGGTTTCTCCCTAAAAATTCTTTTTTTTCTTTTTGTTTTTATTTTTATATAATATAAAGGGTAAATTAAAAATACACCCCCTGAGGTTTTATTAAAATACAAATCACCCCTGTGATTTTGAAAATTATATTCCACACCCTAAGGTTTCTAATTTCATAACAAATTACTTTTTTTATTAGTAAATCATTAATACAATTAACAGTTTTTAATGATATTAAAAATATGTTTCAATTAATAATTTAAGTAATTTTATTATTATATAGGAGAGTAATTATTAATTTTATTTTTTCAGTTAATTCTGTTACGTAAAAAATTCTAATAAGGGGGTATTTGTAATTTTTCAAACCATTGGGGCTAATCAGTATTTTAAGCAAACCTCGGGGGTGTATTTTTAATTTATCCTATATGGATAGATAGTGAAACAAACTTTTAATTTTTCTTCTTCTTTTGATAAGGGATTATAAAATAAATCATAAACTAATTAGAATTTTATTTTTATATGGTTAAATGAAAGTTAGCTAATAGAAAATTTTTTAATTGTTTAAAATTAATAAAATCAGTATGAGAAATCGCAATTAAACTAGCGAATCGGTCAAACTCAAAATAGTTCAGCCTAATTGGTTAGGTCAAATGACTAACCCATTTATACAAAAATTAATTAATTAAAAATTTTAAATATTATTTTAATTTTAAAATTTACACTGTCTTGAATTGAAGTATACACAATACTATACTATTAAGTTTGACTTTATATAAGTGAAACAACTCACTTTTTTTTTCTTTTTCCGATGTGCAATTATAAAATAAAAGTTAACAATTATTTGGATGGAGAGTTTATTTTTAATCAAAGAATCTCAGTCTTTCAATATTTAATTAGATCAATCTTTAGTTTATTTTCGAATCAAACAGTTCTAATCAATATGTTTTGATAAAATTGCTAAAATCATGGTTAAACCGACAAATCAATCAAATAAAAAATGATTTAGCCTAATTGGCTAGGTCATAATTAATTAATTAAAACTTTTAAAATTTAGACTATATTGAATTGAAACATGCACAACACTCCAATATTAAATGCGATGGAAGTATAAGATTCTCTTTATATGAGTAAAATAACTCTTTTTTTCATTCTTTTCCCGATGTAGGCTTATCCAATAAAAGTTAGTCAATGGATATTTTCTTAATTGTTTAAAATTAAGAAAATAAAAAAAAAATTAATATGAGATATTGAAACTCTTACAAGTCTCCTCACTAAATGGAATGAAAGTATAAGATTTCCTTTATATAAGTAAACAACTTATTTTTTTTCCTTCTTTTCTCGATGTGGGATTATCAAATAAAAGCTAGCCAATGGAGATTTTCTTAATTGCTTAAAATTAAGAAAATTAAGAAAATTTGTATGAGATATTGAAACTCTTACAAGGTTCCTTACTAAAAACACCATTTTCCATATATAATATATAGATAGATGGATGGGACCTATCATGGGTTCAATTTTAACAATTCAAATTATTTATTTTGTAAAACTGTTTCTGTATATTATTGATAAAAAAAATTTGGTCACTCCGATAATTATAATTTTTTTAATTTATAACATGTCTTCAACCAAAAAAAAAAAAAAAAAATGAACAACAAATGTATTGCTAATAAATTAAATAAGTTAGGATTATCGAATCAAATTAATTTTTGTGTGAATGATATAATAAAAACTTTTTAAAAAGAAGAGTAAATTGTTAAAAATTCCAACATAAGGAAGATATAAGGTATTAGGTCCAGTATATATGTTTTTATTGATGAAAGGTCTGCCATTTGTGAAATAATTTGGTGAAAAATCCTTTTTTGTTTTGGGAGGACATTATAGGCCTGTTTGGTAGAGCTTATAGGCTGCTTATTTCAGCTTTTAACGTAATTTAAGCTAAAATATTGTGTTTGGTGCAGCTTAAGTTAACTAGCTTATAGCTTAAATCAAACTATTTCTCACTTATCCCAAAAGCTGGTCAGTGGGTGCTTAAATTTTTGACTTAAGCGCGCAGCTGGTGTTGAGGGGCTGAAATTACTTAAATGCCCTCGTTAATACCCAAATATTAATATTATTAATTAATATTAATTAAAAAATAAAAAATTGTATATTTCTGAAGAAAAAGAAAAAAATCAATATTAATTGAAAAATAAATATTAATTGGTATTAATTATTAATAAATTCATATTGTATATTTTTATATTAATTAAAAAATAAAAAATTGTATATTTCTAAAGAAAAATAAAAAAATCAATATTAATTAAAAAAATCAATATTAATTGGTATTAATTATTAATAAATTAATATTGTATACTTTTGTAATGATGTAATTATTAATTGATACTAATTAATAATTTTAGTATTAATTGATACTAATTAAGCAATTAATTGATACTAATTAATTTATAATGGAAAATAATTGTGACAATAATACTTCCATTACATTTTTAGCAAATTTATCAATTTTTATATTAATTGATACTAATTAATACTACTTATATTAACTTTTATTAATGAAATATTTTTTTTAAAAAATGAAAACTGAAAAAAATGACAAAATAATCATTTTTATATCATATAAGGGTAGAAATGACAATTATACAGTAAAAAACTATTTTACAACTTATTAACCAAACACTACTCTGCTGTTTAAATCCATAATCCCACAGCTGCACCAAACAGGTTAACAGCTTATGTTCACAGCTATAAGTCATAATCTGTTAAATTATAATCTATAATCACTTTTCCACAGCTCTACCAAACGGGGCCTATGTTTCTAATTTTACCCCTTAATTTCTCTGTTGGCCTTTTTTTTATTTGTTGACTTTTTCGTTGACTATCTGTTCAAATTTATATCTATCTATTCAAATTTTGTCTATTTGTTCAAATTTTTCCCTCTTATCTATTCAAAAAATTTTGTCTATCTGTTCAAAATTTTACCTTTATCTGTTCTATCTATTCAATTTTATTTATTATTTTTTATATTTTTCTATCTGTTGAAATATGAAGCTAAACAAAATCCTTTATGTGGAACTAAAATTTTACTATTTGTTGAAATATCTGTTGAATTTTTATAATTTTCTTTTCTCTCTCTATCTGTTGATTTTTTTCTCTATTGAAATTATATCAATTCTCTCTATTGAATCTCTCTCTCTTTCTCTCTCTCACTCTCTCTCTATCTTCCTTTCTCCCTCCCTCTCCCTTTCTCTCTCTCCATACATAAAAATATTATTCAATTGGCTTCATCATCTGATCAACTCAGATAAAAAAAAAAAAAAAAAAAGTCATCAACATCATCATCATCATCACAAATAAAAAATTCTTCAAGCTAAACTCTGATCAAAAAGAAAAAAAAATTACACAGATCAGTTTGAAATCAACATCAACATTATCAACATCACATATCATTATCAAATTTACCACAGATCTAGATCATCAACATCATCATCTAAACTCTACTCCACAGAGATTAAAATTATGGAAACCCTAAACAAGTGGACATATATCAGATATATATATATATATATAGAAAGAGAGAAACAAAGAAGAGAGAGAGGTTGGGGACAGAATAGAGGTGATGGCGAGACGGCGACAACGACGACAGATTAGGTGACGACGAAAGCGGAGGAGGCAACAACAAGATGCCTATGGCGGAAGTGAAGTAAAGAGAAGAGAGAAAGAGTGTTTGGTAGAGAGAGAGAGTGTGTATGTGTATGTTTGGTTTGGTTACATGGATAGGGTATGTAAGATATATATAGAAATAATAGTTTGATCATTTTATGGGAGTTTGTCTTTATGGACAAAATGTTTTAGAGTGTAAACCTTTGGAAAAAAAATTAAAATTAAAATTTTGAACTGAATACTCCAAAAAGAATCATTCAAGTCATCTAATCTAGACGAGTTATTGAAATGGAGCCTATTTCAAAAAACCGTTGGAATTATAGTTTTATAGGCTTATTTTGGGCCAAATTTGAGTGGATCCCAAACGTCTTTTGAGATTGTCCAAAGAGGTGACGTGTTCCTTGCTGCATGGCAAGTCACACGGTGAAGATGGTACGTCAAAACCATTTATAAGTGAATGGAAAGTTGACATCGTTTTCAGGTTCGTGAAATGGACAATTAAAAAATAAAATGCGGGTTTCCTTAAAAGGCTTGTCCCACATTGAAAACTTAAGAGAACTTATGTGTGTATATAAGTTTTAGATGGCAACATTTGGGTTGGGCCCCAAGAAGCACCCCAAGTTTGTAGAAGGGAGGAGTTATGGACAAAGTGAACCTTAGCTCAAACCACCACATACGCGCTGCCGTCGCCATCCGTCCGTGCCGTGCGCGGGTGTAGGTCGAGTCGGTTCTAATATTAATTTTTGGGCAAAATTTATTTGAATTGTTTCCAAAAATTCTTGCGAGAAAATTATTTTTTTGAACGAAATTAATTTAAATTTTGTGTCAAATTTGAGTTCAATTTTTCCTGTCCATACAGTGCCTTTCCAGTCCAATTCCAGCAGGTTCAAACTGTTGTTTAACAATTATAAAATTGCCCAGCAATTATAAATCAGCCAGCAGATCTATTTAAATTTCAAAGCAGACTGTTCGGGTTTTTGCACTGCTTCAAGATCATACCTGTTCGGACAGATCTGAAGGTCACCAGTTTGCCTATAAATAGTGATCATGTCCAGCAGATTTTCACATTTAGAAATATTCTTTTCTTCTCGATTTTGCTCTTTGTGTGCATTATTCTTCATAGTAGTTCTTAGAAAAAAAATTCAGAGAGTAAAGAACACAAGCTTTATCCGTCATACAGATTGTTTGAAGTGCTAATACAATTTGTGTAGATCATTGTATCCTGGAAGATAGACGCCTTTTATCCGTAAACACTGAAGCAGGGCGAATCTGTCTTAAGGACAGAGTGTCACACACTCGACTTGATCTATCTTTTTTACTTATTCATTTCGATAAAATAAATTTTGTTTATTTTTATTTGTTTTGTTTGTTTCAAGTTATTTATTTTACACAGAAGATTGTTCCAACAAACTTAAGACAGATTCAAATTATTTTGTTTATAGAGAATTTTTTGTTTGTTTCCTTCTTTCTTCTTGTTACAGAAATTATTTTCTGTGTTTTTACAAAATATTATTATGATTAGAAAATACAAATAGTAGTAATATACTGTTTATTTTCTTTGACAACTAATAGTAATATACTGGTAGTCATTAACAATTCAGAATATTTATTTGTGAAGTTGATCAAAAATTAATTTTGGTTTTTAAAAATAATTTCTGAGTTTTCATTAATTAAAATTCCGCTTTCAGTATTTTAATTTTTGAAGTGTTACAGAAATATTTTTCTATGTGGAATTAATTTGTTTAAATAAATATTTTATTTTTCAAATTAATTGGAAATAAAAGTTACAATTATAGTTTCTTTTATTTTTACAAAATTAAATTATGTGGTTTTCATTTAATTTTCTGTGTAGTATACAAATTCTAATTATAATTTTGTTTTATAATTTATAAGTCATGGCTACTGAAACTAATGCTCAAACAAGTACAGGTATAGTGGTTGTAATTGCTCTAACCCTTTCTCCTATTGTGACTGTGCCAATCAATTATGGTGAAAAGCCAGAGTTCTTAGGAACTAATTTTAAAAGATGGCAGCAGAAAATGTTGTTCTATCTTACTACTATTAACTTGGTACGTTTTCTTTGTAAAGATGCACCTACTCTGAAAGATGATAAAACCAATCGGCATGTAGTTGCTGCAATCGATGCTTGGAAACATGCTAATTTCCTTTGCTGGAATTACATCTTGAACAGACTTGACAACATATTATACAATGTCTACCGTCCTATCAAGATGGCAAAGGAACTTTGGGAGTCTTTGGAGAAAAAGTACAAGAAAGAAAATGTTGGCTCGAAGAAATTCGTAGTAGGCAAATTTCTAGACTTTGTGATGGTTGATTCTAAGACTGTAATAAGCCAAGTTCAGGTTCGCCAACTCATTCTGCATGACATTCATGCATAAGGCATGTCACTTAGTGAATCCTTCCAAGTTACTGCTTTAATTGAAAAATAACCACAAGGTTGGAAGGAATTTAAGAACTACTTCAAACACAAGCACAATGAAATGACTTTAGAGGAATTAATTGTGCGTTTGAGGATTGAGGAGGACAACTACAATTCTGAGAATTGGGTTGGTAAGCATTCAATGGAGTCCAAGAAAAATGTGGTGGAACATGCTCCAAAAGTAAAGAAACGAAAATATTTTGAAGAAAGTTCCACACAAGGCTCTAAAGGAGGAGAAACTAAGAAGTACAAGTTTAAAGAGGGATATTGGGCCAAAGATTTTCATAGCAAACGCAAAGACGAAGGAAGATCAAATAAGAAGCCTGCTCAAGCTAATATGACCAAAGTGGACAAAATTTCCAATGGTGTAGATGACATAAATCTTTTTACAATTGTTTCCAAGGCAAATCTTGTCAGAAATCCTAAAGAGTGGTGGGTGGACACTGGTGCTACTCGACACATATGTGCTGACAAAAAGATGTTCACATCTTATTCTGTGGTGGACAACGGTGAACAACTTTTTATGGGCAACTCCTCGACTTCTAAAGTTGAAGGACAAGGAAAGATTATTCTAAAAATGACATCTGGAAAGGAACTCACTCTCAATAATGTGCTGTGTGTACCGGATATTTGCAAGAATCTAGTCTCCAGATCTCTGTTGAGTAAAAATGGGTTTAGGCTAGTTTTTGAAAGTAACAAATTTGTACTTACCAAAAATGGGATGTATGTAGGAAAAGTTACATGTCTGATGGCCTTTTCAAAATGAATGTAATGATTGTTGTACCCTCTGTTATTAATAAAAATACATTTTCTTCTTACTTGCTTGAGTCTTCAAATTTGCGACATGGTAGACTAGGACATGTTAATTATGGATTTTTGCGTAGATTAATTAATATGGAATATTTACCTAAATTTGACATTGATTTAAATCATAAATGTGAAATTTGTATTGAAGCAAAATTAACTAAAACTTCTTTTCATTTAACTAAATGAAGTACGGAGCCACTTGAATTAATTCATAGTGACATCTGTGATTTTAAATCAATTCAAACTAGAGATGGAAAAAATATTTTATCACTTTCATAGATGACTATACTAGATATAGTTATATTTATTTAATTCGAACCAATGATGAAGCTTTGGAAACTTTCATTCAATATAAGAATAAAGTTGAAAATCAACTTGGTAAGAACATTAAAAAAAAACTAAGAAGTGATAGAGGTGGTGAATATGAATCACCTTTTGGTGAATTTTGTAAAGAACATGGAATAATTCATCAAACCACTACTCCTTACTTACCTTAGCAAAATGGAATTACTAAAAGAAAAAATAAGACTTTAAAAGAAATGATGAATGTCATGTTAATAAGTTCTGGTTTACCTCAGAACTTGTGGGGGGAAGCAATACTTTCTGCTAATTATATACTTAATAAAGTATCCTGAAAGAAAGTGAATCAAACATCTTACGAAATGTGACATGGGAGAGTACCATCCTACAAATACTTAAAAGTATGGGGGTGTTTGGCTAAAGTGGCTATTCCTAGCCCTAAAAAGACTAAGATAGGTCCTAAAACTATTGATTGCATTTTCATTGGTTATGCCAAAAACAGTAATGCATATCGATTTTTGATTCATAAGTTAAAACATTTCGAAATGCATGTAAATAATATTATTGAATCTCAGAATGCATCTGTAGACATCCTATTTTTGACGATTCTTATGACTTGGACATCCTTGTAGGTACACTCGATGATGAGTCTGTTTGCCCACCAAGTGCTCGAAATCCTTAGCGGAACGCTACAACTTTGAGCCTTTCAAACCCTGCATCCTTTTTGTCTCATTTTTGAACCAGGCCTTGATCTTTCCAGCCTGCAACCTCTGGTGGCCTGCCAGCCATCCCTAGAGGCTGCTGGCCATCACTTTTGGTTTACCGGCCACTGATGTGGCTTGCCGGCCACCAGTGTTTTCTGCAGATATTTTATGCTAGTTGTTTGCACAAATGCATGCATCTATCCACACGTGGAGGGCTGAATCTCTTTGTAGAAATTTCATGTTTTCTACATATAGAGACCCCCTCTCCCTTGTAGAATGGTTAGAAAATTTTGAACTCAAAAATTTTTCCCTCTTTCTACAATTCTCTCTCTCTACAAATTCTCTACACTTTAGCCTACTTACACTACACTCTTGCCTATACTTCCTTAACCAAAGTTGATCACCTTTGAGTTGAAGTTCCTTGAGGCCTTCTTAGAGCTCTTGAAGTTAGTTTTGGCTTGAATTGTTGCCTAGAATCACTCTTCTCTTCAAAAGGTATAATATTTAATTTATTAGCTTACTTTGCATACTTATTTTTCTATCTTTTTCTCACTGTTTTTAGGTTGTTTTGGGGCTATAAAAAATTTGTCTTTGTTGGTAGAAATTTGTTTGTAAGGCTTTTCCAATTGTGTTTCCTACTTTCAAACTATCTTTTTACAAGCTTTTAAACACTGATTTTCAGAGTTTTTTTAGTGGTGAAAATCATGTTTTGAAGTCCAAATTTGGAGGGGTTAGCCTCCCTTTCTTGTGTCTAGTTTGCTAGTCTAGTTGGTGCCATGTGTTAGCTTATTTTTTAGCTTATTTTTGTAGCTTGTTGTAGCTTAATTCTAGTATGTTTTAGCCTCTAATTTAGACTGTTTTAACTCTATTTTGGGTTGGTTAAGTCATTTGAGTCTTGTTTTGCATTCTTGTAGTGTAATAGTCCTCACAAGCTTGGTGTTTCAGGTCGTTAGACACCATTTGTTTGAGTTGATAGTACTTATTTTGTGCTTTTCACACTTAATTTCAGCAAGTAAAATCTCTGCAACCTCCCTCATTTCTTGGTTTTTAATTTTGCTTTGAAAGTGTTTTCAAGTTACTTGTTTGCATAAGTGTGAAATTGAGATTTCATACTTAATGGTTTAATCCCTTAGGGGGTTCATTACCAACAGTATGATACTTCTTTCATACCCAAAACAACTTGTATTTTGAGCCTTCTTTCCATTAGAGGACTTTAACTTACCTTTTGGACTTATTTGGATTAAAGGATGGTTGGTAAAGAAAAATAAGTAACTAAAACTTGGGACTAAAAGTGAGCAAGATAATAACTTATGTGTTCAATCAGACATTAATTGAACACAAGGAAAATTGGGGCATTTCATACCCAAAGTGATGAAATGTGTCAACTTTCCTAGGTCTCCATTGCCCTTGATCATGCATGGTAGGGTGATGGTTTTGTGTGTCTTGTTTTACATTTATTAAGCTTGCACATCTTGAATCACAAGCCATCATGGAATGAAATTGCTTGAGTTTGTGGTTTGTGACTTAAGTTCACCACTCCTTGGATTTGCTCATGAGAATGAGGGGTGAATTGTGTAAACAATCTGTGAAAATACTCTCTTTTTGCTCAGTTTGTCTTCTGTTGTAGCAAGATGGACCTGTGCATCAGTGATTGGCAGGCCACTGTCCATGGTCGACAGGTGACCGGCAGAGCACCATTGATGGCCGATAGGCCACTTTTATGGCCGACAGGCCACTTTTATGGCCGACAGGTGGGCGGCAGTCTTTACCAGTGGTCTGCTGGCCACTGATGCAAACCTCAACAGAGTATTGGTAAGGTAGAGCAAAATGGTTCTGGAAATGTTCAACTCTGCAAACAAAGGCTTTCGGGAGCAAAACGAAGGTCTTTTCGGGTGATTTCCGAGCATGCGCATGCATAGCTTCCATTTCCCAAGGCAGAGTAGTGGTAGAGTAGTTAAATACTTTAATTACTTAGCTTACTTGCATTTGTGTAATTTAATTAGCTTACTAGTTAGTTAAATTCAAAGTGTTGTAATAATTAGTTAATTAGTTTAGCTATTTAATTCATTTGGTTTTGTAATAGTTAGCTTAATTAGCTTAGCTTTAATTAGTTGCTAGTTAGTTAGGTTATTCATTTGGACTCTCCTTTGTGAGAGCATAATGTAATAATGTATATGTCTTCCAACCCCACATCTTTCTACTTTTTACTTAACCGCTTTCGATGGTTAGTTTAGGAGCATCTTGTTTCAATTGGCATATCTTATGCTTGCATCCATTCATTTTGTATTGCATGCACCGAAGTTTGACGCATCATTCAAACTGCGGTGTCGTTTTAATACTTTGATGAATACATGTTTAAAACACATGCTCTCAAATTGTTGCAAATAAAATGCTAAGTAGCCGAGCTTATCTTAGTTGCATTATCGCATGTGTTGCATTAGTCATTTGGCATAAGTTAGGAATTATGTATTTTTTCTAAATTGG
This sequence comes from Camellia lanceoleosa, assembly GCA_025200525.1. Taxonomy (NCBI): domain Eukaryota; kingdom Viridiplantae; phylum Streptophyta; class Magnoliopsida; order Ericales; family Theaceae; genus Camellia; species Camellia lanceoleosa. Next base: position 198,741,809 of record CM045760.1, on the reverse strand, counting down.
TTTTTCTTAGCTTGGAGTACTAGGTGAGTTTTTAGTGCTTTAGCATACTGGCATGAGTGTAAGTGATTGCCATGCCTAGCATGCTTGCCATGAGGCTAAAAGCTTAATTGATAAATTGTTTGAATGCCTATGGATGAAGGCCTGTTGTTTGAACTAGAAAAATTCAATGAATGTATGTTTTAAGTCCACTTTGTTAAGTGGAAAATTCGAAAATTTTAAGCCCACTTGAGGTGGCAAATTCAAACCCCTTTTGAAAAACAAATATGAAATTAAATTGTTCAAATTCTTGCAATTTAGTTTATACTTGCTTATGCGCATCACATAGTAATGCTAGCCTAATAAACTGGAACAAGAGAATATATTGTACATAAAAATCATATCATGATAAGTAGAGGCCGATTTTTAATCGAGCGAGCAGGGGTGCTCAATTCATGACCTTCCCCTCTCGTACCTAAGTTCTCGAGCCAAGGTAACTTTGGTGATGAAGGACACGTAGCCTTTGACACGCGTCATGGGTTTTTTAAATTTTCCCAAGATAAAATATTTAGGTGGCGACTCTATATTTAGCAAAGTAGTCCAATTTTGACATTTTTTTGATTCAAAATCAATTTTCCAAAATGATTTGCCAGATTTGAACTCTTTGGTGTTTATCAATTTCACATTGCACTTATGAGATCAGATTCAGAATTGCGGGAGTCCGAATTATAGGGCTTTTTTTGAGCTTCTGAAAAGGGGCGCGAAAAAATTGAGCTACAACATCGTTCTGTGAACACGTATTTCTGAATAAAACTAGATAAGAGACTAGTATTAATAGAAGATCTTATGATGTTATTACTAGTTATGATCAAGAACAAGATCAAGAACAAAAGTAAGAGATAAATCAAAATGAGAAAGAGGAACCTAGGTGTAATAAACGTCTAGAACCTCAAAATGAGCCTTTAACTTTTTTGTTAGAAAATGAGCCTTTAACTTTTAAAAAAGCTATGTCTAGTCTTGAGGCTCATTTATGGAAAGAAGTTGTAAATAGTGAAGTTGAATCCATCTTGCAAAATCACACTCGGGAATGTGTGGATTTGCTATCAGGTTGTAAACCTCTTGGGTACAAGTGGATTTTCAAAAGAAAAATGAAAACAGATGGATCAATTAACAAATACAAGGCATGGTCAAAGGTTTTAGATAAAAGGAAGGTATTGACAACTTTGACACATACTCACCAGTTACTAGAATAACATCCATTAGAATGCTAATTGCCATTGCATCTTTATACAATTTGGAAATTTATCAAATGGATGTGAAAGCTACTTTTTTAAATGGTGAGTTAGATGAAGAAATTTACATAGAGAAACCAAAAGGATTTTTTGTTCTAGGAAAAGAAAAGAAAGTGTGTAAATTGGTTAAATCATTATATGGTTTAAAATAAATGTCAAAGCAATGGCATGAGAAATTTGACAAGGCAGTGATGTGAAATGTATTTAAAATTAATGAATGTAACAAATGTGTTTATATTAAAAACACAAATATAGGTTATGTTATAGTATATCTTTATGTGGATGATATGCTCATCATATGTAGTAATAATGACATGATTAAAACTATCAAAAAAATGTTGAATAAACTTTTTGACATGAAACATATGGGGATTGATGATGTAATTCTTGGTATGAAAATTACTAAAACATCATAAGGATATACTTTGTCACAATCACATTATATTGAGAAAATACTTGACAAATTCAGCAAAGATGATGATCATCTTGTTAGAACAGTTGTGGATGTTAATTTGTTCCTTTTCTAAGAATGTACAGGAAAGTATTTCTCAATTAGAGTATGCTCAAATTATTAGAAGCTTAATGTACTTGATGAACTACACTCGCCCAAATATAGCTTATGTAGTAAATAAATTAAGTAGATATATGAGTAATCCAGGAATAGAACACTGGAAAGCAATTACAAAGGTTCTAGGATGTCTCTGATTTACTCGTAACATTGGGCTTAATTATACTAGATATCCAGTATTGCTTAAAGGATATTGTGATGTAAATTGGATATCGGCTACTAGAGACTCAAAATCTACCAGTGGGTATGTTTTTAATCTTGATGGAGCGGCTGTATCTTGGAAATCTTCCAAACAGACTTACATTTTTAGGTCTAGTATGGAATCAAAATTTATAGCTTTAGATAAAGTTGGGAAGAAGTAAAATGGCTTCGTCACTTTCTTGAAGATATTCCAATATGGCCAAAATCGGTGCCTGCTATATACATACATTGCGATAATCAATCAGCAATAAGTAGAGCACAGAGTCATATCTATAACGGTAAGTCACGACATATTCGTCGTCGACATAACACCGTGAGACAACTAATCTCTAATGGAGTTATTTCCATTGAATATGTGAAGTCTAAAGACAACATAGCGGATCTACTAACCAAAGGGTTAGTAAGAGAGTTAGTTGAGAATTCATCGAGGGGAATGGGACTTAAGCCTATTAAATAAGAGTTACCACAACAGTAACCCAACCTAGTTGACTGGAGATCCCAAGATCTAGGTTTAAAGGGACAACCAAGTTGTGTATGACTCAAAAACATCACTAGGAAGTCAAACTCCTACCCATTTCTATGATGAAATAGTGATGTATGCAGCATTTTAGGTTAAGTAATACTTTTAATGATTCTTATATCTAAGAATACCTAGTGGAGTATGACAGGATACTCTTCATAAGAATCACCTATTTGAGTGTGAACTGGACCGGTTCTATGAGATTTGTGAAGGGCTACAATTCTTTAGAGCACTTATGAAAGACCAGGTTATTCAGGGCCAAAATGAACATAATAGTGAGAACTAAACTGTATCTGGTGATATACTGTGTGAGTTTGTCACGACCCAAACCCACCCCTATAAGTTTAGCGTCGTAATCGGTCAAAAATCCTTGGATTACCGAAGGCCTCTGAACTGATTAACAAAATTAAGGGGCTAGCGGAAGCAAATACGTAAATGTAGTTGTCGAATGAGCTGTGTAGACTTACATGAAACAGAATATTTAAAACTTTATATACATAACCAAAAATCATTTTCACATTATACCCACACACTTAGCTATAACATCTTAAGTACAGCCAACAAAACAAAACGAGTCTTATAAACAGAAACATCAGAGCTCAAAACATGTGACACTTCAGGAACCTCTACGTAAGGCACAAGGGTTGGTTGACAACAGAACACAAATCCAGACAAAAGCCTTCAGGCTCGAACTCCAAAATGCCCACCTATACGTATATATACACACAGTGAGCTAAAGCCTAGTGAATAACATTAAGGTAAAGAGGTTAGTGAACGAAATCCGAACATATCATAAGCGTAAAACAAATCATAGCATAATCATTCTCGAATCTGAACATAATAATAGTACATCTCATAGAACACATCACATATTCCGACTAGAGTAATCGGTTCCGGATACCGATTAAACACATATTATCACCACAATGAAATGGCTAACGAGATCTTGTAATCACATGTATGTCATAGACCCGCATTAGCATGCCGTCCCCCATGACTTGGGACTATCTATGGATGCCATAATAGATTTTAACATAGGACATTCGTTCACGTAAACATATATCATGTCAGAAATCACAACTTAACATCTAACATTTGGAACATAATTCATATGAGCATATCTTTACAGAAATGTTACTCGCAGTGGTTCTCGCAAACGGTCAATCAATCTCCAGACATTGACCTACAAACACAAAAGTACATAACACCAACATATCTTATCATTACGCATTCATGTGGCCATCACGGCTTAGATTTTGTTACATAAGTTTCTTGCTTAACACATTGTTCCAAAACACACTCTTGTAATCTCTTAACTTAGTACATTCCTTTCTTAGTGTGTTTCTAATCCATAACCTCATTACTATAGCTTAATTAAGGCTTATGAATGCCTAAGATGCCATGAGGATGCCAAAACATGAGTTGGAACACTTAGTAAAATTTCTGAAAATAAGGTCCCCGCTCGAGCGTAGCTTTTCTCGCTCGAGCAGACATGCAAACATGTGAGGGGTCGCTCGAGCGTGACTTCCTTCGCTTGAGCGGCCTGCAAACTTGGAAAAAGTACTGGTTGTAATCAATCTACGCTCGAGCGTTTTAACAAAAATACAAAGGGTTCGCTCGAGCGTGGCTTTGGTTGCTCGAGCGGAGAGCTCATGCCTGCAAAAATACTGAGAGCTCATATTCTCCACTTGAGCGTAGGATTTCTCGCTCGAGCGGTCAGCGAAATTCTGGGTTTTCAAAAACAGAGTTTCGAGCTTCAAATGCAATTTCAATGGCTACACTTATGCATAGCTTGATCAAAAGACTTGGAAAACCTTTCTAAAATACAAATACATGATCATTCTCAAACACTTAGCTCAAAACTCATGGATTTAGTAAATTTGAACTCGAAAGCTCATGCATGAAAGATTTCAAACTATTTTCTTGATTTCTTCAAAACTTGCAAATGGTTGATATGAATCCATGAATTTCCAAAACATTTTGCAATATATGAGCTCACATGCTTGCAATGACTTCAAAGCTCAAACTCAAAATGATGGAATCAAAGGTTAATCTCCAAGAATGCACATGCAAGTCATCTACAGGCTCAAAGATCCACTTCTCTTGCTAATTTTATGAAATTGGCTCAAAGATGTGTTGAAATCATGATGCATGGAAGAATAGCTACAGAAAATGTGCTTAAGACTCTTACCTAGAGCTTTGATTTTAGAAATGTGAGATGAATCTTCCTAGTTTCCTTCATCTTCTTCAAACCTTGAGCTCTCTCTCTCTCTCTCTCTCTCTCTCTCTCTCTGAAGTCAAACTCTCCCTCTCTCCATCTCTAGCTTGAATTCTCTCAGCATAAATAATCAAATAAGTAAAATGTATAATGCAACATTCCCTCACTCAAGCTGAATATACACGTACACACACCTCACTTCTCCTCAAAAATGCCGACGTAGTTATGTATGCAAGGCTCCAATACACACAAAGGTTGTGATCCCCTATACTCAACATCACCAAGGCCTTAGCACACCATACTCTTAATCACATCTTGGATCATTAATAGGATTAGATTAGGTACCAATCATGCATCATTTAAATCAAACACAAGTAACCTTAATTTATCCAGGTTAGCACAAAGTTCAATTAATCCAAAATAATTCCCATCAAGGCTCAATTTAATCACATGCGATTTTTACTGAACTGAATCAATTTTTAATCAAAACTGCCAAATGATTTTATAAATTCCAAATGACACATCCATGTAATCAATTCAGGTTTCGGACATCGGTAAGGCTTTCTATTTTCAGATTAATACATAATTCACAACAGATAGAAAATCAAATAACATGCAAAATTACACAATTAACATATAATTATTACTAATCACTTGATTAACGTCCTTAATCATGGTTTAATAACTAATTACGGATCAGGGTTGTCACAGAGTTCTATTGTCTTGGTTTACACAAATAGATGAACAGTTTAAGACATCATGTTCTCTGGTTAGCCAATAAATCTGATAGTGTCTCACAAGGGAAGGTACAAAAGATAAAAGCTACCTATCATTTGCAGAATATTTTCAATTTCTGTACTCTTTGTAATTAGATCATGTTGTTGCATTTTCTCTCCGTCAAACTCCATTCATGTGGGGAATTGTTGGAATTATGGTTTTATAGGCTTATTTTGAGCTAATTTTGAGCCCAAATTTGAATGGGTCCCAAACGTCTTTTGAGGTGACGTGTTACTTGTCTTATAGGAAGTTACACGGTGAAGACGGTGCATTAAAACCATTTATGAGTTAATGGAAAGTTGACGTCGTTTTCGGGTTTGTTGAATAGACAATTAAAGAATAAAATGTGGGTTTCCTTGTAAGGCTTGTCCTACATTAAAAACTTAAGAGAACTTATATGTGTATATAAGTTCTAGGTGGCAACACTTGGGTTGGGTCCCAAGGGGCATCCCAAATTTATAGAAGGGAGGAGTTATGGACAAACTGAACCTTAACTCAAACTACCACACACGAGCGCATGCCGCCGTCCGTCCATTCGTCCGACCGACCGAGCTGTACTGGGCGCGGTTGTAGATTGTGGGTCAGGTTGGTTCTAATATTAATTTTTTAGACAAAATTTATTTGAATTATTTCAAAAAATTCTTGCGGAAAAATTATTTTTTTTGAACGAAATTTATTCAAATTTTATTCCAAATTTGAATTCAATTTTTCCTGTCCATACAGTGCCTTTCCGGTCCAATTCTAGCAAGTTTAAACTGTTGTTTAACAGTTATAAAACTGTCCAGTAGTTAATAGTTTTATAACTGCCCAACAGTTATAAAACAACCAGCAAATTTGTTCAAATTTCAAACTATATCTGTTCAAGTTTTTTTCACCTGTTCAGTTCAAGATCATACCTGTTTGGATAGATTTGAGGGTCACCAGTTTGCCTTTAAATAGTGATAATTTCCAGCAGATTTTTGTATTCAGAAAAATTATTCTCTTCTCAGTTTTGCTCTTTGTGTGCATTGTTATTCATACTAATTCTTAGGAAAAAATTCAGAGAGTAAAGAACACAGGTTTTGTTCGTTGTATAGATTGTTTAGAGTGCTACTACAATCTGTGTAGACTATTGTATCTTGAGAAATAGACGCCTTTTATCCGTAAACACCAAAACGAGGCGAATCTGTCTTAAAGAAATAGTGTCACACACTCGACTTGATCTATTTTTTGTACTTATTCATTTCGATAAAATAAATTCTGTAAGCAATTTATTTTTATTTATTTGATTTATTTCAAATTATTAATTTTAGACAAAAAATTATTCCAACAAAAACAAGGATCCACTAGGGTTAAAACTTTGCAGAACGCAAAGTCCTGTCTCTTGATCAAAAACGAGTCCGCTCACTTAACATGTTCTTTCTAGACCACATTCATTACATTTTTTTTTTCTACAAAGTTTGAAACCCCACTCTTGGCCTTGTTTGGCATTAGAGTAATATGGTTAAAAATTGAAAAGTAATTACCTGTTGTTATATTATTAATTTTTTTATTGTTATATATATATATAATTAAAATATTAATTAAAATAATCACCTTCCAAATGAGTTGTTTCTTTCTAGACCACATCTATTACGCTTTTTCTTTTTACAGAGTTGGGGACTCCTCTTTCTCTCTTACGTTCGAGGCAACAAAACAAATTTCTTCATTGAGGCGTCTCTTTTACTTAAGGCTCTATCGAAATTTGTATGTTGAAGATATGAGAAGTGGCCGGTGGACAAATTTCTACAACAAATCAAATTTCGCAAGTGGATGGTGGTCGGCAGCGGCAGTTGATGGGAGTGAGATATAACAGATGGAGTTTTCTTAAGTGTGTAACCCACAAAAGGTGTAAGTGGGTTGCACACTATGTGTCACTTACACAAAAGGTGTAAGTGTAAGGTGTAAGTGTAAGTATAAGGTGTAAGTGTAAGGTGTAAATGTAAGGTGTAAGATGTAAGTGAGTTACACACTATGTGCTACTTACACAAAATGTGTAAGGTGTAAGGTATAAAAGGTGTAAGTATAAGGTGTAAGTGTAAAGAATAAGGTGTAAGGTGTAAGTTGCACACCATAACCAAACCCATAACAGATAAGTAATATTGAACAAGTGGATGACATATATACAAATAGTGAGATATTTGAATAGATAAGTGACATTTAAAAAGATAAACATATAAATAAATTTGAACAAATAGATATTTTTTGGACAAATAATAACCCTTTTATTTTGAAAATGAATACAAACATCTCTCATCTCATTATATTTGAATTTTTTTTTTTTTTTTTTTTGTATAAATTTTCTTTTATATAACACTACTCTTTTCTAAATTTTCTTACAACCATTGAATTATGTAGGGTTGTTTTGGGAAGTTGGTAAAAAACTAACTTTTGGCTTTTTACCAAACTTTTTGGTTGTTTTGGAATTGATTTGGGAAGTTGGTAAAAAGCTGACTTTTTGTATTTTAGTTTAATATTTATTTATGATGTCAAATCAAATTAAAATGACCAAAATACATTTACCTAACATAAGAGAGTTATCTTTTTATTTATTTTTCATAGGCCCTAATTTGTAATTTTAGGGTTGCGTTTTTGACACTTACCAAATGACTTTTCTAGCATTTTTTATAATCACGTTTTTGGACATTTTGTCTAAAAACATGACTTTTTGCCATGTTTCCAAAATGGCACGTAGTAGATAATAGATATCTTCTCTTACAACTACAACCATTTAATGAAGAGAATATAAATTCTGGATCAGTTAGTATATTAATAAGCGAAGCCCACCACTTCTCTCTCTCTCTCTCTCCAGTTTCCTTTTCCTCACCATGGATTCAACTCCAGCTGAAGAAATACTCCACGATTTTCCATCCCACGTTCGAGTTTACAAAGATGGCAGAGTAGTACGATTCAAAGGCACGGATACTGTCCCTCCCTCAGCCAATCCCGACACCGGCGTCCAATCCAAAGATGTCGTAATCGATCCGGACACAGGTTTATCTGCCAGGCTCTACATCCCCAACAACCCACTTCACAACAAGCATCCTATTCTAGTCTACTTCCATGGCGGAGCCTTCTGCACTGAAACCGCCTTCACTCCCACATACCATAACTATCTCAATTCACTTGTGGCCGAAGCCAGTGTCGTTGTCGTCTCTGTCGATTACAGAAGAGCCCCTGAGCACCCTCTCCCAATCGCTCACGATGATTCTTGGGCCGCTGTCAAGTGGGTTGCTTCTCACTCCTCTGCTGGTGGTGGTGAGATATGGCTAAAGGAGTATGTTGATTTTGATCGGGTCTTCTTTGCAGGAGATAGCGCAGGGGGTAACATAGCACACAACATGGGAATTCGGGTCGGATCGCATGGACTGGATGGTGTGAAGTTTGTTGGGATGGTTTTAATCCATCCATTTTTTGGAGGGAAAAGTCCAATTGGTTCTGAAGGTAGTAATAGTGAGATGATTAATAGTAAGCTAACTATTGGAAAAGAGGTTGCTGATAAATTATGGCTCTTTGTGTGCCCGTCGTCTAGCGGGTCTGATGACCCTTTAATTAACCCGGTTGTGGATCCAAAGTTTTCGAGTCTGGTTTGTGAGAAAGTGTTGGTATGTGTAGCTGAGAAAGATTTTTTAAAAGATAGGGGTTGGTATTACAAGGAGGAATTGGGGAAGAGTGGGTGGGGAGGAGTGGTGGAGATTATGGAGGCTGCAGGGGAGGGCCATGCGTTCCATTTGTTTAACCCGACTTGTGACAATGCTGTGGCCATGATCAAACGAGTGGCTTGTTTCTTGAATGAGGACAATCCCTAGTTGATTTTGTTGTGTTTGTAAACTTATTTCTATTGTTGTGTTTTTCTAATGTAATTTTGTTGTATCTATCAAATGTTGCTTTGATTAAATAATGAATAAATCAATTTACTGTTGTGTAACTGAAGTTTTCTTCCTGTGCCTTTCACAACTTTCTTCAAGTTCTTTGATTATGGAGGCAATAATTTGCGATTAGTATTTGACTTATCTCCCATTGAAAGTTTAATTATGTCAAATAATTGAAATTTTTTTATTAATAAAAGTTATTAAACGAAAATCTCTCACCGATAAAATTTGTTTAACACTCATTTCTAAGAAAGTAGTGAGACTTGTAAGAGAAATGTTTTTTGCCTTAAAAAATCTGCTCCTAATATCCAAAATGACATCATTTTGAATATTTTTCTTTGTTTTTTTTTTTTTTTTTTTTCCTCATGCCTTGATTTTTTGTTTAGGAACATTTGGGACACCTGTTTTCGGGCCCCAACCACTGCTCGACTTGAAATGTCAATTTGTGTAAACTCGCATTTTCCACAAGGACGATGGCGTAAGGCGATTGATGGAGACAGTCTGCAAAATAGTTTTTTATTTATTTTTGTTTTTATATAGTAAAAGTTCTAGTTAATGGGGGGGGGGGGTTGGGTGTTTGTTTCACTTTTTTTAGCCAATTTAGGCCTCGTTTGGGAATAGGTTATTTTAGTAATTTTTTAACTTTTTACGAAAAGATGTGCAGAAAAATAGAAAGGTGATGTGACTAGTTTTAGTTGACTTTTTGACTAAAATAGTCAGTCCCCAAACGAGGCATACATTTTAGCTTTAGAAAAGTTATTTTGAATTATTTGATTAAATTTATTTTAAACAGTTTTTAATTCTAATAATTTATTTTAATTCAAAAAAACTGATTCTGAGAAGTTACTTACCCCTTACCCCTTACTTCTGATTATCAGTTTCTGCAGTTGACATATTAATTTACGGTTATACTCTTAGATTTTTTTTATAAAAAAAAAATAGAAAAAGACCCAAATGGACTATAGATTATTATTATTATTTTTTAATGAGAAATGTAGACAAGTAATAAATAACAAAAAATAAAAGTTAATTGAAAAAGTTACTTCACAACTTATTTAACAAACACTAGTCAACAATTTAAATCTATAATCCAACAGCTACACCAAATAGATTAACAGCTTCTGATTAAAGTCATAATCTATAATCTGTATGAGACCTAGAAAATCCTTTTACATGGATTGTTGATGAGATCCAATAAAGAGATGAGCTTGGCTCTTGTAGATCTGCAAGGATGAACATAGTTAGCGCCATCTAACCAGGGTTGCCGGCGGGAGACACTCCAATGATGAAGTTAGAATCCATGAATAAAGAGTATAGATCAAGAATAGTAAAGAGTGTTGTGTATGAAATATAGGGAAGAAAGACCTACCTCTTGTGTATGGGGTCTCCTTATTTTATAGAGGATAGTTGATATTTGTTTAGGATATTTTACCCTTATAGCTAGGATATTTTTTTGGCTCCCACAATAGCCCCAAAACTTTCACTTTCTTTGATACAAGAAGTGGAATTTTTTTATTACCTAAAAAGAAGTGGAAGTTTTTTATTCTGAGTTCGTGTGGATAATGCGTAGTTGATGTAGGTCTCACTCCTGGACCACATTTCCAAGCGATGTGGCTTGAATAAATATCAAATCCCCTAGAATATATATATGTATGTATGTATGCATGTATGTGTTTGTATATATGACTATATGTACATAAGGGAGAGAAGTGAGCTAAAGCCTAGTAAGCAATACTATCTCTATAACAATGGACCACGGTATCATAACCCCCAGGCAAAGGTGTAGGTCACGGTATTATAACCCCTAGGTTAAGGTGTAGGCTACGGTATTATAATCCTCGGGCGAGGGTGTAGTATATTGCCGAGTGCAAAGATTGCTTCAAAATAAAGACTTTTGAGTTAAGTTAGAGATATTTCTATGTGCCGAGCACATAAATGATTGCCTGAACCAAATAATGTAGATATATTAGTTAAAAAAGTGGAAAGCTGTAAAAGCTATAAAAAGGACGGCGTGCAAAAATATGCGAAGAATTGCCGAATGTGTAGTATGAGTTGTCTTGCCCTAACACTGGCGCTTGTTTGGAGGTGTGTAAAAAGGAGTTGGAGTTTGTAACTCAAGTAATTTTCTTTGTAATGCTTAGACTAAGTTGGCCGAGTATTCATGCATAGCAGAGGTGTCGAGATGAGAATCGGCTAATATGCCCTAAGTGGAAAGTGAAAAATTTGACTAAGATGTCCCAGTTGGCAATAAATGACCAAAGTAACAAAATTAATGATCGAGGAGGATGAAGGAGTTTTCCTAGCCCCACAATCTTGCTGTTGAAATTGCATGCCTATCGGATATGGCGTGACCGTTGAGCAATCTTGTAACGCCCGAGCTTTCCAGGTCGTTGATCCTAATATTATGCGCGAAATTCGTAGAATTAGACTCCAAAAATAGATTGTGTGATTCCGGAATTGTTGTTGATACTCGGCCGAAGGGACTATTTAGAGAAGTGGGAAATATGTTGATACTCGGGGAGTTGATTTGTGAATACGGATGCTACCAAGTTTGTGAATCGGCAAAATTGAGTTGGGTTCAGGAAATGAAATGCCAAGTTGCCGAAGTGAAAGTGCCGAGTGAGTGTAAGAGTTTTGTTTAGTGAGTTCGGCGATGAGCTTTCAATTGATTAACTTTTACCTCACCACATTGAACTGTCATAAAATTAGTTGCAAAATTGCCTCGGTTTTGCTTCCATTGTCGTGAACATGTAACATTGGATCTCCATTGTCCCATTGTAGGCCTTTCAGTTGAGTGTCGTGTCGAGCATATATTTGCTTCCAAACAGAGAGGTACCAAAAGTGCCAAGGAGTTTAAGCCGAGAACAAATTGTGGTCAGTTGAGTCGTGTCCAATGTGTATTTGCTTCCGAATGGAGGGGTGCCAAAATTACCGAGGATGAGTTTGTTATGTGTCGAGGTAGGTTCGACTGTGGTGACAGAAATCACCAAATAAGTTGTAGTGGGTGAATGCGGCATTTGAGCAAACTCCAAGCGCAACGACACAAATGGTATTTTAGCGGCATATAAAATCTACAAATTTTTGGTATGGAATTTACAAAATCAAACCATACGGGTGTGTTCAGAAGGCTCCAAATAGTTGGAAACGACTATGGGATCGCTGTAATCGAACACCTGATGGCGTAGTTTTACCTAAAAGAGAACTGATGGCTCAGATTGGTTGAGAATGGTGCTCCGCAACACATTGGATAATTACTCCTATATTGCTTGGTGGCTTGGCAAAAAATAAAAGGAAGTTGTTGATAAGAAGAATTGAACTCCTATTCTCATGGTGAAAGAATAATACTAAACCACTTTGCCAAACATATCTTTGTGCATATATTTTGAAAATTATATATTTAGACTTGATTGTTTGGCTATAACAGGATGTAACTTAGCCGCAATGCAAGGAATAATTTCCTAGGTTGGCCAACTTAAGTCGTCTTCTCTAGTGGAATTGTTACATCATTAGCCAAACTTCGATGGGTACTTACGGCTTCGTTTTAACTCCGATTTCAACGCCATTTGTGGCGTTAGACTTGTATTGATGAGGGTGAGTGTGACAACTCTGAAAAATGTCAATTTCTGGACATTTAGTCTGTTTTGCAACTTTCGACGCCCTACAGTTAGTTCATAGCTCTACTGGTCGGTGTTTGTTGACTCCGCTTGTCCACGTGAACCTACTAGTAGGCCAAGAAATTCTTGCTCGCATGAAGAAGAATGTAAACCCACTTGCTAGAGAGAGAAAACAGATACGTAAACGTGGTCGGTGACACTTTGGTCGGCATTGTAGTTCAGAAGGGCGTTGGGACATGGTTTGAGTGACGAATTAATAAATGGAGACGAAGGTCGTCATTAAACGGTTGGGTAATGTGGAATGGTTGCTAAGTAGTGCAAAGGTCTATGCGTGGACATGCTGAGTAGACTCTGCAAGTTACACGGCCACAACTAGGTTGTAGAGAGACCGAGTTGTGTTTTACCGATGGGCAGTTTGGGTGAGCTGTACTAATGCCGAGAAAAGTGAAAGAGATGCCGAGTAGCCTTGTACGAGGTATGGCACTGTCGAGCAGCTTCGTAGCTTTCTCGAGCAATCTTCTAGAAGTTGTGGTACTGTCGAGTAATGATGTTCGCAGAATAATGAATAAGGATGTTATCGAATTGTAGAGTCGTTGTTGGGCCTTATGGATGTAAGTTGGTTTGTTGTGGTTGCCGAATAGGTGTAATTGTGATAGCTGAATCTTGAGGTATGTTTTGGACAAATAGTCGGAGCCGAAACTGAAACCGAAGACGATGCTGGAGTGGGAGATAGCGAAATCAAGCTCAGAATTATTTTGACCATACACTGTTTGTTGTTACACAAATATAGTATTGGCTTCGTCGTCGTCTAGGCTGTTTGCCAAGCTCTTAAAGCTGATTCATCCTCGTTGTCTTCGATTGTTCTTACTGTGTGATTTGCTTGGGTAACAAACTAGGAAGAATGATGGGTTTGGATGGGAGTTGTTGAAGTGTTGTTGATGGGGTTGGAACTCGGCGATTGATTGTTTGCTGATTAATTTGTGTCAACAACGAAGGATCTAAGAAGCCGAGGAAATTGTGTACAAAGCTTGCTTAGAGCCATAAATCTTCCAATGTACCCATTTGCTGTGTAGAAGTCCGAAGAGGAACAAGATCTTCGAGACGCATATGTATGTATATTCCAAGAATCAACTTTTGTGAGGCAATAAGTTAATAAATAAAGTCCCAGGGTGGGTTTGGCCAGGTAACCCTTTTTTTAAGGCCGAAATGATGTTCTTACAAAGAAAAGTGAAACTCCTTTTTAGAGAGAAAAAATCTAGACTCAATTGTAGATCCATTACCTTCATCTTATGCTTTCAACTTTACTAACCAAAATTAATATTTTCAAATCTGTGATCATAAAGATAGAGACATGTACATACATACATCGATATACTGATATTCAGAAACATAATCAAAAAGAGAGAAGATAAAGACCTAGTTATAGATAGTATACTGGTCCGAGCTCCGTAAGAGTGGTGTTTGCTCTGTTCCTCATTAAATTCTCAAACGTTTCCCACAGACCGTGCCAATTATGAGACCCGAAAAATCCTCTCACATGGATTGTTGATGAGATCCAACGAATAGATGAGCTTAGCTCCTGTAGATCTGCAAAGATGAACATAGTCGGCACTGACAATGGGAGTTGTCGGCTGGAGACACTATGATGATGAAGTTAGAATCCATAAATGAAGAGTATGGATTAGGAATAGTAAAGAGTGTTGTGTGTGGAGTGTAGGGAAGAAAGGCCTACCTCTTGTGTATGGGATCTCCTCCTTTTATAGAGGATAGCTGATATTTGTTTAAGATATTTTTTTGGCTCCCACAATCTATTAAGCTATAACATATAATATGTTTTAACAGTTATACCAAACGGGGCCAATAACCAATTTACCCAACAAATAAAAAATAAGGATTGGGCTACCATCCAGTAAAACCACTTGGATTGAAGGGTATTATTTCGAACCTATGTTGTTACTTTAATTATTTAAATAATTTATTTTGTAGATTTTTTCTTATATTTCATTCAAAAGGATATTAGGTCAATGTGATAATCGTAACTTATTTAATTTATATTATTTATATCTAAAAAATGAATGACAAGTGTGTTGTTAAAAATTGACTATCATTTTTTATTTATTTATTTATTTATGATAAACTTAATGAATCAAATAGGTTATGGTTATCTTGTTGATCTAAATTTTTGTGTGCATAATATATCTGAAAAATCTTTCAAAATAATTAATTAAAATTATCAAAACTAAACCGATAAATCTCACGGATTCAAACAGCACTCTCAATTCCAAAAAAATAAGAGCACAGTAGACCGCATTCATTTCATTTTTTTTCTTTTTACAAAGTTAGAAACTCCCTCTCTCGTTTCTTTGTAGACCACATCCGTTACGTTATTTCTTTTTACAAAGTTAGAAACTCTCCCCTCTCTTTCACGTTTGGTATAACAAAACAAATTTCTTCAGAAGATTCCTACTCTCACGTGTTGGGAAGGATAATTATGTTTGTTTCGTTAGAATGAAGTGGAATATAATAGTCATTTTATCAAAATATTTATTCTTATAAATTTATTCACTATTGTAAATGAAATGATCATTCTATAGTTGAAACTAAGGAATGATCATTTCATTTCATTCCAATAAATCAAATAGGAATTTCACTGGTGAAAATTTTATATGAATTTCAATAGGTATTATTTCTATTTAGGATTAGTTTTATTTATGTAAACTTATGGTTTATGATTTTCAATTCGGGAAAAATATAATTTGAAATTAATTTTGTGATTATAAATAGTTTTGTTGCTTCTTACAAAATCTTTGTCATGATTGTTGATGGAAACATTGGTATTATTGCGTGAACCTGATTGTTGGCCAATAATATTGGTGTGAATTTCGCTGTGGAAATTTTGCTGAATAATTGTTTTTTTATTATTTATTTATGAAAAATAATATATAAACCTATTTTATAGATTCATTTTATATATCTAATGATATGTAAGTGATATGATTAGTTAATTAGAAAAGATACGAGAGAATGTGTTATCTTTAATATTTGGGACACTAACCAATTAGTTTTATTAACTAGACTTATTCACTTACAAACTTTTATTGATAAATTTATCACTATAAATTTATTCATAACAATATAATTTATCAATAGCATTTAATGGATAATAAGTACAAAAAATAGGACCTATTGGTAATTTATCCTTAATATCCAAATTGATTGTTATATCAATAGGTTTAAAAATTGGATCTATTTTTTGGTATTGAATAACAATGCTCTTTATTTATAGAATGAATTTTTTTTTTGTTTATTTATTTATTTATTTTTAATATTTTTTTTACTTTTACAATTTTTGAGAATTATTTGATTGTAATTTTTCTTGGGACAGGATAATTCGCCCAGTGATGTATGTAGCTGTCCATTGGGACAATGACATATTCCACTACCTAAATTTACATTATTCTGAAGTTGCCTCAAATTTTGGTGGTTATTTTATTTCATATCCTTTTCACTAAAATTTTAAATAAAGTTGTATTAGCATATAATTGGACATATGAAACAAAAACAACCAAATATACTTGGACATAATGCTTAAAACAAATGAAACAAAAACAACCAAATCGTATCGAGTTGTATTCGCATATACTTGGACATATTGCTTAAACGAAACAAAAACAACCAAATCGTGTCAAGTAATCTGACATATTCTATAATAAAAGGTCAAAAATGGAAAATGATTTGTAACTAGAAATTCATATAAAAAAGGAAAAATTATTGATAAATTCAAGTTGGAGGTATATTAGGCATTAGGTCCAACGATTAATCTTATTTGGTGAGAATAACACGCATTGAAAAGGTCGTTGGCACTGGAAAAATCGTTGAAAAAGTCATCAAAAAATTGGTCAAATAAGTCCTTAGAAAGATGTTGGTGGCCATCGGCGGCAACTGGTGACAGTGAGCTGCGATAGATAGGTGATATTGAACATATAGGTGACACGCGTAAAAATAGTGAGACATTTGAAAGAAAAAATGATATTTGAACAAATTGACAAATTTTAAAGACATAAGTTTTGTAATTTTATTTTTTTTTAACAAATAATGACCCGTTTGTCTTAAAATAAACGCGTACACACAGTGGCGGAATTAGAAAATTAAGTTAGAGGGGTACTTATTAATTACAATTTTTTATTTTTTGAAAAAAAAAATCATGATCAACATTAAGCTAATAATAATTTTATGAGCTAAATTTAAGCGTAAAAAATTAAAAATCATTATTAAAAGGAACAAATCAAAATTCTATAATAGTGTGTAATAACACGGTGTGGGATTGTAATGTAAGTTTGTAATTTTAGCAAACAAATTATGGATAAAAATTTCTAATTTTAAAAAATAAAAACACATCATTTATAGCACAAATTATTATAAAATCTATTTAATTTTTATTTGACAGAAAAATATTAAAGAGATGATATTGCTTATAAATAATGTGTTTTGAATAAAAATTATTAAATAATCTTAGAGTACCACATGACATTGCATATGTGATACTCAAAGCGTGAGAAATCACAAATCACATTATGTAGTTTGTTAATTACCTGAAAATAATGAGTTAATTATATACCACATAGTGTTTCCAAAATATCAAATAACTACTTATTGTGAATAATACAATAAATTCTTAGTCAAAGAACTTGTTAAGGAAAAAAAAATACATTTTATATATGATCACAAAACAAAAATAAAAATAAAAATAAAAAAATCAAAATTAAGGAGGGACGCGTGACCCTTGGACCTTCTTTAGCTCTGCCCCTGCACACACATCGTCATCTTATTATGAATTTTTTTGTACAAATTTCTTTTATATAACACTACTGTCTGAAAATTTCTTTTATAGTTGTGGTTGTATTAAGTTGACATAATAATTTCACAACCATTGCATTGCATTGAATTATTTACTTTCTCCGTCTTAAAATATTAGTTATTTATTTTATTTTTTATTATCTCAAAATATTAGTTCATATTTAAAAATTAAAAATTAAAATAATATGAATTTTCTATTTTATCATTCTTTTAAATTTATTAACAATACAAAAAAATATAATTATGACAATTGATATTTTTCAAAAAAATGTATTATCAAACGATAATTTTAAAAAATTAATTGCTTTTAAAATGTAATAATTATATTATTAAAAAATTAATTTTTTTAAAAGAGACTATTATTTCAAAACGGCTAGAATATTTCTCTTACTACTACAACTATTCGACGCAGAGCATATAAATTCTGGATCAATTAGTGTAAGCAATGCCCACCACTTTTCCCTTTCTTTCTCTTCAGTTTCTTTTTCTCCACGATGGCTTCAACCCCAGCTGAAGAAATAGTCCACGACTTTCCATCCTTCATTCGAGTTTACAAAGATGGCAGAGTAGAACGACTCAAAGGCACCGATACTGTCCCTCCCTCAACCAATCCCGACACCGGTGTCCAATCCAAAGACGTCGTAATCCATCCAGAGACTGGTTTATCTGCCAGGCTCTACATTCCCAACAAACCAGATCACAATAAGTTTCCTATTCTACTCTACTTCCATGGTGGAGGCTTCGCCATCGAAACTGCCTTCTCTCCCACATACCATAACTACCTCATTTCACTTGTGGCCGAAGCCAACGTCGTTGTCGTCTCTGTTGATTACAGAAGAGCACCCGAGCACCTTCTTCCGATCCCATATGATGATTCTTGGGCCGCCGTCAAATGGGTTGCTTCTCACTCCACTGCTAATGGTGGAGAGGTATGGCTAAAGGAGTATGTTGATTTTGATCGTGTGTTCTTTGCAGGAGATAGCGCAGGTGGTAACATAGTACACAACATGGGCATGAGGGTCGGTTCGGAAGGACTGGATGGAGCGAAGCTTGTTGGGATGGTTTTAATCCACCCGTATTTTGGTGGGAAGGACTTGATTGGTGGTGAAGAAGCTAACTTGGCTGGAAAATCGGTTGCTGACAAATTCTGGGTCTTTGTCAACCCGACGACGAGTGGGTCCGATGACCCTTTATTCAACCCCGCTAAGGATCCAAAACTTTCGAGCCTAGGTTGCAAGAAGGTGTTGGTATGTGTAGCTGAGAAAGATTTGATGAGGGATAGGAATTGGTACTACAAGGAGGTGTTGGAGAAGAGTGGGTGGGGAGGAGTGGTGGAGGCTGTGGAGGCTAAAGGGGAGGGCCATGTGTTCCATTTGTTTAACGCCAGTTGTCACAATGCTTTGGCTATGCTCAAACGAGTGGCTTCCTTCATGAATGAGAGCAAAGCCTAGTGATTGTGTAATGTTGTGAACTTACTCCTGTAGTTATCTTTTTCATAAGAATAAGTCTAACCATACACAGAATCAAATATGGAATGAGATACAGGAATTTTATAAAGAGTGCATCTTATATGCGAGTCTCATTCTTTTATAAGATATTTGTATTAAATTCTGTATTTAGAGGTTGTTTGGGATGACCTAAATAAGTGCAATTTTTGTCTTTTTACGAAAAGATGTGCAGAAAAGTAGAGAGGTGATGTGATGAAAAAAAGATAAAAAGATAAAAAGTGTATACTTATTTTGGGTAGCCAAACTTGGCCTTAGTCTCTATATTCACAGTATTACTCGCTTTTTAATGTAATTCTCTTATTTTCTTGCAACATTTGATTAAATAATGAATAAATCAATTTACAATTCTGCATTATATGTTATCACCTAGTTGTATAATTAAAGTTCCCTCCTGCTCCTTTCAAATCTTTTTGAAGTTGTGTGATTTGGAGGTGATAATATGTGATGATTAATTATAGTATTATTGTTTGGGAGATTCGACATGTGTAAATACAAATTGAACAAAGATTTGTGATTTTGTTTTTGGTGATTCTAAATCACCACCTTAAAAAAAATGATATTATTGTGGGGTTGGTTTTAAATTTTGATGGGTATTTTATTTCATATCCTTTTCATTGCACTAAAATTTTCAATCAAGTTGTATCAGCATATACTTGGACATATTGCTTCAACAAATCAAACAAAAATAACCATATCGACATACTTCATGATACAAGTTTAAAAATTCCTACAAATTGACTTGATTGAGATCTCTTTTCATTATATTATTTAATGGATGTGAAAAAATCACTTTGATATTTGCATTCATTTTGGTTGGTGTTGTAATTTTTAAAAATAATTTTTGAGTTTTCAATTTATATTTTTTGGTTTGCAGTGCATTTTTTTTTTTTTTTTTTTTTTTTTTACGATCTACGTAATCTAGATATACTTAAAAGTATAAAATTTATGAAAAAAAATTTAGGTTTTGTTTGGGATATATACATCTTTAGCCTCACTTTTTAATTATTTTAGTCTAACTAAAAAAGTTTTGTTTGGAATAATTTTTTGATTTTTTTGGTTTGAATGTGATGGTTGTAAGAAAGAAAAAAAAAATAATTATGATTTATATGTGACATTGTCTTAGTTTGGCTTTGTAACCTATTTTGTCTTCTTATGGGCTAAATTAGCCCAACCCCATGCCCCAAACGAAGCCTTATTAAATACCAAAAAAAAAAAGAGTAAAATTTCATATGTTTTTTGGTCTTTATTGAATTTTTTAAAAATTTCTTTACAAATATTTTATTTTTAAGTAAATTTAGATAAGGTGCATCTTAAAAATTAATTACTAAAATATGAAAGAAAAAAAATTACTAAAGAAAATAAAACACGAAAAATAAAAAATCTAAAAATTCAAGCATTGCTATTTTTAAAAACTCAAAACCAAATAATTTTTTTATTTATTTAAAATAATGATAAATTCACATAATCATATTTTTCAATCATTCAATTATCTATCTATAATATAAAAAAGAGAAGGCCAGACTTGGTATATACATCTTTATTTTTTGGATTTTCACAAAATGACCTAACAGATTTTTTTTTTTATTTATCGCCAGTAACATGGGCAATTAATTTTCTTTTTAAACCTCTCAATTGATTGATCTTTTTACATTTAAAAAATATTTTAATTCTTAAAATTTGAATTCAATCATATATTTATAATTTTAATTTTAAAAAATAATAATAATCATGCGCACACGCTTCTCATCCCCACCCCTTACAACTACAACTATTAAATGGAGATGACTAAAATCAATTAGTGTAGGATCAGCAAAAAGGCCACTACTTTTTCTCTCTCTCTTCATCTTCTTTTCCACTCTTCACCATGGCTTCAAGCGGAGCTGAAGAAATAGTTCATGATTTTCCATCCATCATTCGAGTTTACAGAGATGGCAGAGTAGAACGACTCCGAGGCACCGATATTGTCCCTCCCTCAACCAATCAAGACACCGGTGTCCAATCCAAAGACGTGGTAATCGATCCAGAGACTGGCTTATCTGCCAGGCTCTACCTTCCCAACAACAACCCACATCACAACAAGCTTCCTTTTCTTGTCTACTTCCATGCCGGTGGCTTTTGCATTGAAACCGCTTTCTCTTCTACATACCATAACTATCTCAATTCACTTGTGGCTAAAGCCAAAGTTGTTGTGGTCTCTGTCGATTACAGAAGAGCCCCCGAGCACCCTCTCCCAATCGCCTACGATGATTCTTGGGCCGCTGTCAAGTGGGTTGCTTCTCACTCCTCTGGCGGTGGTGGTGAGGTATGGCTAAAAGATTATGTTGATTTTGATCGCATGTTCTTTGCAGGGCATAGTGCAGGTGCTAACATAGCACACAACATGGGCATTCGGGTAGGGTCGGATGGACCGGATGGAGTGAAGCTTCTTGGGATGGTTTTAATACATCCATATTTTGGAGGGAAGGACCCGATTGGTGGTGAAAAAACTAACATGGGTAGAAAAGCGGTTTGCGACAAACTTTGGGGTTTTGTGAACCCGTCGGCTGAGGACGGGTGTGATGACCCGTTATTCAACCCGGCTAAGGATCCGAAATTGTCGAGCCTGGGTTGCAATAAGTTGTTGGTATGTGTAGGTGAGAAAGATTTGTTGAAGGAAAGAGGGTGTTATTACAAGGAGGAATTGGAGAAGAGTGGGTGGGGAGGGGTGGTGGAGATTGTGGAGTCTGCAGGGGAGGACCATGTGTTCCACTTGTTTAACCCGACTTGTGACAGTGCTTTGGCTATGCTGGACCGAGTGGCTTCTTTCTTGAATCAGGACAAGTAATGATGAACGTAGTCATTTGCTTGCTGCTAGTTTTTTTTTTTTTAAAATAAATTGCATCTATCAATTGCTATCTTGCATCATTTGATTGCGTGGACCAAGGATCCCCTGCCCCAAAAATTCTGTTCTCAAGTCTTAAATTACTTACAATTATTGGGTATGTATTGGGATTATCAAATATTAAGATTCTTAAATGATCTAATGGTTGTGAGTGATTTGAGACAAATGGATAAAAATTTTTAAAGACAGTGATCTTTGCCAGATTGCGTGAGACTTGATGTCTTTGTGTCTTGTGAAAATTCAATTTTTTACTATTTTTATTCATATATGATGTTATAATGATATTTGGTAAATTATGATTATAATAATAAAAATAAAAAATAAAATGTGACACAATTATTGTGAAGAAACTCTCAAATGAGAAAGTGAAACCCAAGACTGGAAGGCAAGTTTGTCCTTTAATTACAATATTTGAGTTTTATTTTCTGTTTTTTAATGTCAACTCTGAAAATTAACACGTAATGTATAAATTCAGTCAATTTTGACGAAATTAGTAACGAGGAGGTAAAATACAAAATTATTAAAACCATATAGAATCTCTACTACAAAAAATTAAAGTTTTAGACATCAAAATTTATAGATAAAATTATTTTTTACAGACTAAATATTTTTGTTACAAAAAGTGTCGTTATTATATTTTTAGCAACGAAAATTAAACATTAGTAATGAATTATTATTTTTTTGAAATCAAATTTTGTCTTAAAAAATAAACCATTTTGAGACCAAATTATTTTCTCTCTAAAAGTCTATTTATTAGTAACATTTTTAAAATTTTGTCACTTAAAACCTTATTTTTGACTTTTTATGATGATATTTTAGCAACTATTCTTGCTATAACAGAAATTAATTTCTAAATATCTTTTATAATAAAATTTTTATTTTTAAAAATCAAAATATTTAGTTTCTAAAATTTTCATTCGTTATAGTGCTCATTGATTAGTTTAAATGACTAGGAATAAAGTGCTTAAGATCAAATCATAATGGTGTCCAGAATTTTTGCCCAATATACGACGAAGCCGAAGATAGGTGCAATTATTATAAAAGAGTATTGTTATTCTAATTTAAGAGATAAAATCATTTTTAAAATTTAATGAAGTGATAATGTATTAAAATATTTAAAATAAACTATTTCTTTTATATTTTTTTTAATCATTAGAGAATTATCTCATTTATACATCATTCAATTTAAAAAGTGAATTTGTATACTATTTCTAATTATAAAATTCCTGTGAAAATTTATAGGAAAAATAACAATCTTAACTATTCTAAATTTTTTTCATAAATTTATTATTTTTAGAAGTTACCACTTAATCTTAACTTCTCAAAATTTATATGAGTTTGACAAATTCATCAGCTTTTTCCAATTTTTATCAAATATTTTGCGTCGTTTGATTTGGTTTTGAAATCAATTTTGAAAGATAAATTTTTAAAAAGAATTTTTAAATTTTTAAAATTTATTTAGTTGTATATTTTGAAATAGTGGTGCTATACCCATCAATTGGTATACTAATTAATATACTAACATATTATGACATTATCACTTCAAAACTATGAGCCCAACCATTATACAAGTTATAAAGATTCAAAACTTCTAAAATTATGTCATATCATCCGTTACTATACTAATTAATGTGATGCTTTGAGAAGTTGGTAAAAAGATAACTTTTTGGCTTTTTTAGTCTATTTTGTCTTTTTGTGGATAAAAAATGTGAAGTGATGTGACCTAAAATGGGTAAAAACTAAAAACTGTTTTTTTTTTGTTTTTTTTGCTTCCCAATATACCAATTTGTGCATATAGCATTATTCATTTTGAAAATAGTTTTGTGGTTTTGTAATTTGTGATGATTTGTAATTTTTTTATAATTAAATAAATAGATGTGAGAGAAAAAATGATTAATTGATATGTAAGATATAAGAAAATGAGAAAGGAAATAATAATAAAAAAAAAAAGTGATTAAAAATAATAAATCAAATAAATTTTAAATTTTGAGCTCTCAAAAATTGTTTTCAAAACAAGGCCCAAGATTCCTATAATAAAAGATGTCTTGGAAATGTCTTTAGCAAGCCGGTAATATCAAAGTCGAAAAATCATTTAGATGTTGCTTGGAAATGTCTTTAGCAAGCCGGTAATATCAAAGTCGAAAAATCATTTAGATGTTGCTTGGAAATGTCTTTAGCAAGCCGGTATCAGGTTGAAAAATCATTTAGATGTTGCTTGAAAATGTCTTTAGCAAGCCGGTATCTGGGTTGAAAAATCATTTAGATGTTGCTTGATGTCGTCAGAAAGCTGACAGACGGTGGTCGGCAGCCGAGCTAGTGACAAGGAGGTGGAGCAAATATGTGATATTGAATACGTATGTGGATGATAACTGAAACGTACATAATAAGGCATTTGAGAAGTTAAATAAATAAATTTTGAACAAGATATTGTTATGCAAATTTAAAAATTAGATTTAACTTTCAACTCTAATAATGTGTCAATCAATTAAGATAATTAAGGTAACACATTTTCTCTCATACTTTTCTTAATTATCAACCAATAATATCAATTACATATCATTAAATTTAAAAAATGAATTTACAAAATAAATTTGTATAACAATTTTCCTTTGAATAGAGAAATGTTCTTTTAGAGAAATAATGACTCTTTTATTTTAGAATAAAAGCGCATACATATGCTATCTCATTTTATATGAATTTTTTGCACAAATTTCTTTTACAGTAATGATTCAGACCGTCACAAAACATCACCCTCACAACCCCACTCACTTGTGATTGGTCCAAGTAAGAAAGAAAAAAAAATAAAAAATAAAAAATAAAATACAAACACATCATTGATTCACATTATTGTGGGGGTGGTGGGGGTCTCCCCAAAAGGGAGTCCCAAAATTTTCCTTTCTTTTATATAATACTCTTTGAAAATTCTTACCAATTAACTGGATTGAGATATTTTTCCCTCCCATTATTCAGTTGACATAATAATTTTACGTAGATATCTTCTCTTACAGCTACAACTATTCAATTACAGAAGAGCTCTCGAGCACCTTCTTCCGATCCCATACGATGACTCTTGGGCGGCCGTCAAGTGGGTTGCTTCTCACTCCACTGCTAATGATGATGAAGTATGACTGAAGGAGTATGTTGATTTTGATCATGATTTCTTTGGACGAGATGGTGTAGCTCAACTTTCGTGCTCTTTTCAGATACGATAACCCTACAGTTCGGACTTCCGTGACTCTGAATCTGATCTCACAAGTGTAATGTGAAATAGATAAACACAAAAGAGTTCAAATCTGACAAATCTTTTGAAAAATCGATTTTTGAATCAAAATGTCCAAAATGGACTGCTTTGCCAGATACAGAGTCGTTACCTAAATATTTTTGGAAAATTTAAGAAACCCATGACTCGTGCCAAAGGCCACGTGTTTGTCATCATCAAGCTTGTCTCGGCTCGGGAACTTAGGCACGAGAGGGGAAGGTCATGAATTGAGCACTCCACTTGCCCGATCAAAGATCGACCTCTACTAATTATGATGTGAATCTTATTTACATTATATACTCTTGTTCTGGTTATTAAGCTATTGTTACTATGTGATACGCACATAAGTATAGACTAATTTGTAAAAAATTGGAACACTTTGATTTCATGTTTGTTTTGAAACTTGTTTCAAATATGTACCACTTGAAAAAATGATCTCATATGCACATTTGATCAAATTATTTTAATTCAAGCAATTAGCCTTCATCCACATGCATTCAAGCAATTTATCACTTAAGGACTTAGTCTCATGGCAAGCATGCTAGACATGGTAACAATCACACTTATGAGATATGCAAAAATACAAAAATGCTCACCTCGTACTCCAAGGCATGACTAATGCAACACATGCAATATAGTGCAACTAATATGCTCAGCTACTAATTATGACATGTAAGTCAATTTGATAACATGAGGTTTAAACACGTATTCAACAAAGTATGTAAACTACTATGCTTTGTTAGAATGATAAACCGAGCTTTGATGCATGCAAGACAAGTGGATGCAAATCATGAAGTATGCTAAAAGAAAGATGATGTTCTACACTATCCATCGTAAGCGGATAAATAAAATAGAGAAAGACGTGGTGTTAGAAGGCATACACATTATTACATATTGGCCTTCGCGCAGGAGGGTCTGAATCAATAGACTAGCTAATTAATTACGTAATTAACTAACTATCACTACAACAAAATTAACTATTCACGGCATCATGTTTACGACATGCATTAAATGCATGTCGTAATTAGTACATTCTACGGCATTTTTTTTTTTGCAAGCTGTTAATGTTTTGTCAATAACAGCATACATACCATGTAAGTCGTTGATTCATATATTTATAGCATGCAAAAGTATGCCGTAAAAAATGTATGTTTTACGACTTACAAAAAAATGTCGTAAAATATTTGCACTTAAGACGACATACATTTTATGTTATAAAATATTATAACTTTACACGGCATGCATTAACATGTCATGAAAACTTTTGCAAAAAAAAAAAAAAATTCAATCCAGAATTTTTTTATAGCATGCAAAAGCATGCCGTAAAAAATGTATATTTTCACGGCATACAAAAATATGTTATAAAATATTTGTACTTAAGACGACATACATTTCATGTCGTAAAATATTATAACTTTACACGGCATGCATTAGCATGTCGTGAAAACTTTTATTAAAAAAAATTCGATCCGAAATTTTTTTTTTTTTTATTTAAAAAAGCTAACAATTTCCAACCAAGCTTCCCACCTTACATTTTCCTAATTGAGGACAACGTAAAAAATAATTTATATGTTATTTTATAATTTAGTGTCTCTTTTAAGGGATAATTGCACCCAGGAGATTTTGAGAAAAAAAATTACATATTTTCACGGCATACAAATATTTCCATTTAAAATGACATACATTTTATATTGTAAAATATTATACCCTTACACAATATATATTAGCATGTCGAGAAAACTTCTACTAAAAAAAATTTTCAATCTGATATTTTTTTAAAATTAAAAAAAAAACTATTTCCAACCCCTAGGTGTCATGTTTTTGTCACTGTATTCAATAAGGACTCGCCAATAAAACCCAACCACTCTCTACTTCGCTCCTCCCCTCCTCCTCCTTCAAAACCCTAGAAAACGAACCAGACCTTCAAATCCCCTAATAGATCTTCATACATTCTTTTCATTTGAGATTAAAGTCACACAGATTTTGCATTCATACCCCTCTCTCTCTCTCTCTCTCTCTTTCTCTCTCTCTTCAGCGGCGTCTCACACAAACGCACGAGCACCACCACCAACCACCACAAGCTTCTGTCACTCTAAACTTGGAGTTCGATTCCGACCTTGGAGTTCAATTCTGATTCTAAGCCCCTTCCACGGATTCGATAAATTCGGTGTTTGCATATCTATTCGATTCTAAGCCTTGAATTTATGTGTTCCAATTCTTCTCTCTCATCTCTCTTTGATTTTGATTTCTAGGGTTTTCGTGCCCTTATTGAATGTGTTTTCACTTCTGTGATTGTTCGTTTTGGGATTGAACAAAAAGGTCCTCTTCGCGATCGCTTCAATCGAAGTCTACTTCGAAGAACGTTTTCACGGTACCTTCTCTCTCTCTTTAGCTCCTGTTTTCTGGTTTTTACTTGCTGATTTTCGCTTGCATTTCGAGATTCCTATGATTTTGCGGTGGTTTAGTGGAATGAATTGATGTTGAATTTGATTTTCCTTGCCGAAGATTGACATTATGATTACGCTTGTGTTGTCGATCTGATGAATTTTGTGTTCATAAAATATATTGAATTTTAGTTAATGATGGTTAGTTTTACATGCTCTGTATGTTGTGTTCATAAAATGAAATATGAAACCATGAAACCAGTAGCAGTTCTATATTTTTCAGTTAATGCTTAAACATTTTTTATTGTTAACTGGTTTCATATCATGTCATTAATCCCTCCCCCCCACCCCCCCACCCCCCTTATATCTATAGAAATCATTGTAGGTTAAGTGTTTTAATTTTATTTTATTTTATTTTATTTTTTGATGTAGAGTTGTATAGATAGGTCCTAGAGAGTGCTACCCATATGGAGAAAAATTAAAATAGAGTTTGTTTCTCTCTCCTTGTATGATGCTTCCATGTTGTGGTGTAAGATTCTGCTTGGCATTTCATTAGGATGAGTTCATAAATAAAAGTTGTCTATTTGTTTTTCAAGGAGTAGGGATTCTGGGTAATAATAATTTTGAAGTATCGCCTTGTAGAACTCAAAATTGTCTCATAAATACTGTTATGAGCTATTTAAGAATGTCTCATGTCTTAATGAATTTCCTTTGATATACTTGCATATTTGGATCCACAAGACTTGGTATAAAATGATTTTGTGGGCTACTTAATGGATAAAGTACAACATTTAATTATGTTGTCAAAAAATTATAGAAGTTTTATCACAATTTTGTCATTTGTGTCTAGGTCTTGATGGCTGTGGGCCAAGGAGAGACAGTTGTGAAAACTTTGCAAGATGCCTAATTTATGTGCTTTTCATGTTATTTTTTAGTGTATTAGTGGCTTTGACTTTGCTTTATCTGTTTATTTTTGGCCGTGTTTATGTATAAATAACATAGTTAGTTGGTGGTTTAACTTCAGGTTTTCTAGTTGGCAAAATTGATGTTCACATTTTACATGGGTTCTCTGTTTTAAGTCCATTCATGACTTTAAATTGTAGTTTTAAGATTAATTGAAATTTAAATCATAAAATAAAAAGTGTTGCCAATTGATAGAGAAGGCTGATTTTGGCTTTGGTCATACTTCTTAATCTCAAAAGGTGAATTGGAAATTCCTACAAATTTGATCTCAAACTTGCTTGGAGATTATAAAACCTTGCAGATTTCTGGCTTTAATAACCATACAATGTTAGTGAAATTTTTTATTCTCTTTGTTAAAGTAGCATTATTCAGTGTAAAATTGTATGAATCGATATAGAAGTTAAGTGTTCTTTATCCACTATTAAAATTGTGTGTTTAAAATTCATGTTCTATTTTTTCATCAAATCTCTAGTCAAAATGTGTAGGTTCATAGATGTGGGGGGTAAGTAAATATTCTCTAGTAGTTGAGATGTCTTGATGTAATTAAACTTATTTTTTATATTGTGCTACTAACAGTAATATGAGAAAATGAGATTATGGAATAGCTATTGGCCAGCAAGGCTTTTTTAAGAAACCATGTCTTCTAGGCTTTGGTTATTTCAAAGAGGGCTATGTGAGAAATTCATTGGGCTCAATTGAAAGTCTATGCTCAAGTTTTAAAAAGAAAGGCTTAGATTAGCCGGATTTGCCCCCAAAGAAACCTAGGAAGTACTTTCTAATTTCTGAAAAGAGTAATGTGATTATAGGACTTTGAATTGTTGCAACCATATTATAATCTTTTAATTCAGTTTTTTTAAAGACCGATTTTGCCTTTGTAACTGTATATTTGAGAACTGAATGGTGGTTATGATTCATGGTGTGGTTTTGTTTTTGTGCTAGAATTTGATCTTTATTGTGTGAGTTGGACTTTGTTAGTATTTTTTTTTTCAAAATTATTTTTTTCTTGTTATGTTTTTATTATGTCATGCATATTTATTGTGGCCTTCCTAGGTGTTGATATTGTTGTTACTTCCACCATAGTTCTGTAGCACCGCTTGCAATTCTTCAACTTTGTCCTCTTTTTTTTTTTTTTTTTTTCGAGATTCCCTTATGGCTGAGGTTTTGTTCTCCTTAACTTTAGAATTACTCTCTCTGTGGGCAGTTTTTGTCAAATATTGAGAACAAATAAATATCTTAATGGGTGTCTATTGTTTTAAATCATCTTACGAAGTTTATGTTTGGGTTTGAAAAATTTTGTGACATGAAGGGATTTTCCTTCTTCTTAATAACTCTCTAAGTGGGCTAACCAATCAAATACCTTTTTAAATTTCAAATACAAAGGGCAAATTAGGGCAATTATAAATTTCAAGTCCTTGAAGTGATGTGAGACATCAGAGAAATCCATTCATTCTAGCATCACATGCAAAACAAGTGTTCTATTTGAGGGATAATGATACATCTAGTTGGGAAGTTGTACTTAAAGCACCTTCAAGAGGCTTTCGTGATTTGGATATGTATGATGAAGATGCCTATATGCCATCTGCACCTTTAGATGCATCTAGACTTGGTGCAAATACTAATGATGAAGATGAGCACTACGGGAGGATGGATTGTGAGGGTGTGGAAGTGTTGCATGATTAATGAGAAGTAGGAACATTTGATTTTCATATAACTGAATGCTTATTGGGCTTGACTAGTTCTCCTTTACTTGTCGTTCTTTTTATTTTTTCCTTTCTATATAATTTCACTACTTATTTTCTTTGAAGTTAATATGAGTGAATATACTTGTAAGATGAATATTGTGCTGTCTTTGAAATCAATATTATCAAGAATTTATTGTTTGCCCTCTAAGTTAGATCTGTCATCTATATTATAGAACATAGATAAGTTAAATTATTTTCCATTTGTTGTTAATAAGAAAACATCAACATCATTTATTAGATCAGAGAAGAGATCAATACAAGAAGTTGGAGTCTGTATGAGAAGCTGGTAAAACATATAAAAGGTCAAATAAGCATCCCCATCCTCAGAAGTCAGCCCTCTAAGTTAGATCTGTCCTCCAGGGTTATTGAGAACTGTTTTTTTTTTTTTTTTCCAAGAGATGTTTTGGTTGTCCAGTTGGTATTTTAGGTTGAGAAGATTAATGAACTGCTTAAGTGGCAATGCAAGCAACCAAGTTGATTTGGCAAACTGACTGCTATTTTCTTTCATTTATTAGGAACAATTGATTTTTATTCACATTATTGTTATAATGTTATTATTTATTTGCTTGTTTCATTTATTAGGAACCCCCTTTTTAATCTTCTTAGTGCGTTTAAAGAAAGTGTATTGTAAAATTTGCTAAAAATTAAATATAACAGCTATTCACTACACATGACTTTGTCTTGCCCATAATTTTCTGCACACGTTATTGTTAACTTCTTCACTGTATCTTTCTATAAATATATATATTCCTCACATACAAATTGGACAGATAACTGAAGTTCAATCTGAAAAGTCAAAGTTTGTGATTTTGTTTTTTGCTGTACCATATTTTTTTGTTGTTGTTATTTATGTTGCACACATAACCAAATGAGAAACGTCAAAATTCAGTCACTCAACATGCACATATACTCTATATAGCCTTCCTCATCATCTCTGCAATTACTTTCCAATTTGTGAATTGGGTATTTCTCTCTCTCTCTCTCATCTCTCTGTTTTTCAAAATTAAAAAGTCCTATGTTGTTTTTCTTGTTTTCTTCTTTCTTCCATTCTTTCATGGAGCATTAGAATTAGCCATGGCTACAACAACCCAAGATGGATCTGAACAGTGGGGTTATGTTCAAGTCAGTAAGCCAAATCCTAAACTAGTATTATTTTCTATTACATATTGTCATTAATTTTGATATTTAGATATGGAAATTCTCCAAATAATGTACTGATCATGTCATCTTTTATTGTGTGTTTGGATTGTACCCAAAAAAAAAAAAAACAAACAGAAGCCCACATGTTCTGGTGGTACTACAGGAGTCCATACAGAGTTGAAGAACCAAAAAAGCCCTGGCCAATAATTCTCTGGTTACAGGGTGGACCAGTAAGTATATGGGTTCATAATTATATCCCAACAACTCTGAATAGAACCCAATTTTGTGAATTTGTTTTTTGTGTTTTTGAAAACAATTTTCTAAGTTTTTTTTCGTTGTGTTTGGTTCAATACAAAATTATTAGGGTGCTTCAAGGGTTGGGATTGGAAATTTTGAAGAGGTTGGACCATTGGACACTGATTTGAAGCCTAGGAATTCAACAAGGCTGAGAGAGGCTGATCTCTTGTTTGTGGTAAGCAATTTTCATTGAACAATTATGGAAACACAGAGTATAGATCACAGAATGTGTGGATGGGCTTAGACATGAATTAGGCAGCTCAAAAGGGCCCAAAATCAGTGGCCAAAGTGCCTAGAAAATGAGACTAAACACACGCACACACATGCACATGTTAAGGCTCAAGACTTAGGCATACAAAGTCAACTCTCATGCACACTTAAGAGGCCAAACATGGACTAATAGCATGCACTAAAAATTCTGAAATTCATGTCAAACATGATGCCAAATCATACAATGAAACGTGCCAAACAAAGTATGCAAATGGCCTAAGCTTAAAGCAAGTCAATAGGGCATTAAACCATACTTAGCACAAACACACATGGCATGCAATAATCGACCTAAGACAGGTTCTTAGCATGTTAAGGCAAGGCCAAAGAGCTACTTAGATAGCATCTAAGAGTCATTAAATCAAGGCATGCATTGAAGCCAAAACAAGGGGCGTACAAGACATACTCTTAAAGCATTAACAAGGCCACTAAGGCAATCAAATAAGCATGTATGAAGGACTGAAATGGCATGCTAGATGGTTCCAACCATCAAAGATAAAGCAAGCATGGCATACTACACTCTCATACTCTTAAGGCCAACAAGCCAAATACAAAGAGGCTACCAAATACATGCTAAGATTAGCCAAAATAGCTATGGACAGAGCTAAACCATGGCAAAATAAGCTTACAAGCTTCACAAATCTAAGCCTAAAACATGCTAGAAACTAGGGCATACAACCTAGACATGTTAAGGCATAAAAGGGCATTACGAGGCAACTATACTAAGCATGTATAGGAGACCAAAACCAACTTAGAGGCATGTTATATCATGGCAATATAAGCATGGAAAACAACTCAAACATGCTCAACACGCACTCAAGCATGAAGCTCCTTAAGGAAGCAAAATTTGCCCTTTTCAAGGACATCAAGGAGAGGGGGTGGCCCTCTCCTTCTTGAGACTTCAAGGCATGCTCTTCACCACTGAAATCCCTCAAGGTTTCAGTGATGAAGAGATCCTATCACCAAAATCTCGGATCTCTCCAAAATAGCACAAAAGGACCTTTTCAAGGCCTAAAGGGGGTCAAACCCCCCCAAACCACAAAACACTCTTAATGAACAATAAAGAGGACTTAAAAACAGAGATTTTATGTGTTAATCACTAAGCACAAAAACTGTTTTAAACTAGGTAAAAATAAGGTACAAAAATGGGGGAAAAAGGGGTTAGTATCTCACCCTTGTAGACCTCTTCACAAAGGTTGTGGTTGATGCTTCCTTGAGCTTCAAATCAACCAAAAACAGCAAGAACCAACCTTTAGAACCTCAGAACCAAAAGAAAGGTGGAACACTAGGTGTTTTAGTGCAATAGTAAGGCACAAAACACCTAGATTTCAAAGAGAAAGAGAGAGATAGTAAGTATATCTATTCTAACCCTAAAAAAAAGCCAGAGCTCTCACTCTCTAACAATGTCTAAAGCTCTTGGATTTTTGTAACCCTTAAGCCAAGAGAAGAGGTCCTTCTCTTATAGGCAAAAAGCTTACAAGCTTAGCCAATAAGCAAGCTCATCCCTCCATACACGTGTATGAAGGGGAAGACCATTGCACACAGCTGTTTGAAAATATCTCAGAAAGCAAGTGCACAGTGTCCGGCCGGCATAAAATGTCATTTTGACAAAATTTAGTGCCGACCGGCACAAAGAGGCCGACCGCACAATAAAGTGCCGATGACAACTCTAGCCGGTGGCCTCTAGCCCCACCCGGTGGTGTGTAGGGATGCCTTACAAAGCATTCCCCGCCTTCAAGGCAAAACACAAGTGTTTGGTGCAAAACCAAACACAAATGAAGTTCGGAGGTCCCGAGGCGTGGCGCACCCGATAACTCCGGGAACTCCAGACGAACACAAACATGGATAATCACCGAGTGTTCCAACGGTGACGTCCAAGTCTTGAGGACGGTCAAAAATGGGATGTCTCAGCTGCCCTCTTTGTGAGAACTCGGAAGTCATAACAATGACGGAGTGAATGTCAAAGCCCGAGACGACCCATTTTTGACAAGGTCAAGACTTAGACAATCATACAAACAAATAAGATATGCGCCAAGGCGGGGGCAAATGCAAATCGAAAATGCAAGAAGCCGCATAACTTATGATCATGCAAAGAGAGTCAGAATGAAGCACACATGCAATGATTATAAGCTTAGCGGGCGCCAATCTACACTACAATGCAGAAGGATGTAAGAGAATTATGCAATTCTCAAAACGTCTCACGCGAGGATACAATACTGCTCTGTTGCTCGTCGGCCTCAAATGAACCGTACATACAATATCGTGCCTGTAAAGAAAGTAAACTTAACAGGTATAATATTGTTAGCAATATGCATGTCATGCAAAATGAATGCAAGATGATATGCAATATATACAAAACTATGTATGAATAATGCAAATGAAAATGTAGTGCAATTAAAACTAATGCGAACTACATGCAGGGCAATTGAATCATGATTCAAACCGAAGCGGTTCGAAACTACACAAATGTTAAATAGATTGATGGAAGTGACAAGTCCGTCTCCCATAGAACGATGTCTGATCTATGAGTACTTCGCACAGACACAAGAACAAGTATTGGGTGGAATGACATAAGTGGGGAAACGACCCGCTGGGGTGAGAATAATGATCCTAATGCCGGACGCAACAATTACATTACAATGTAATGGAAATGGATACAATGGATATGGCACGCGGGCCAAACCGTATTTTGCCTAGGAAAGGCATGCACACGTACAAGCCATGTTTAACACAGAAAAGGTGCCGCAACCTCAAACCAAGTTCATCAAGGAATAGGCGCGATGCACATGAACCGTGCTTCAACGTGAAAAGTAAGGGCACATACCAGACCAAGCTCAACAAGGAAAGGCGCAAGCCATAGATGGAAGATGATGCAGTGAATGCATGCAACTACAATGCAATAGAAATGGATATTTACAGAAATGCATGACATATGCACTATACTTACAATGGAATGCATGACATATGCATGGTTTGTTTTGTGTGTTTTTGTTTTGTATGACACATGCAATAGTATTAATGATGCATGAGATGCATGTTTTTTTTGTTGTTTTTTGAAAATGCATGACATATGCAATAGTATTAAACGATGATGCATGATAAATGCAATATGATGCAATGGCTATGATTGCAGTTTTCCCTATTCTCCCAACGGGGCGACATACTAGGTTGGTTCAGTATCCAGAATTAAGGCGTAAACACGCCGCCTCAACCTATGGGGCTTCCATACAGATTTCAAGCCGATGGTACACCCCCTGGGTATTTAAACCAGACTTTAGTCTCGGAAATTCCGAACCTTTGCGTTCTAGGCGTAAGCCGTTCAAACTCTAGTCTTCACCGTCCCCATTGGTCTCCTAGGAACTCACCGCAAACACAGACGGGTGGCTTTACCAGACCACCAAAAGTCGTTCGGGCACGACAAACACCGAAGGAATTGCACCTTCAGAGGATTTAAGGTCTCCTAGACCGCGCGTGTTTAAGGTCTCGTCAGACCAGACGGGGCAACGATGAAATGCGCAAAACAACGCTATGGAATGCATGCAAAATGCAATGAGGTGCCCCTTAATGCACCGAAGGTTTTGCACCTCCCGAGGATTTAAGGTCTCCTAGACCGTGCGTGTTTAAGGCCTCGCCAGACCCGGCGGGACAACTGTTACACAACACTTTAAGTGCATATGATGCAAATGAGACACGCACACGGCTGTAAATGAGGCGAATGAGACATGCGTGTCTCGAAAGATGGAAAATGGAGTGCAATGAGGTACACGTGCCTCAAAGGATGGAAAATGAAGTGCAATGAGGGTGCGCCAAACGGCGCGATGAAATGCATGCCAAATGCAATGAGGGGCGACTTAGTGCACCGAAGGTCTTGCGCCTCCCGAGGATTTAAGGTCTCCTAGACCATGCGTGTTTAAGGTCTCGCCAGACCCGTATGGGGCAACCATGCGAATGTGACACGCGTGCCACAAAGGGGTGCAGAACAATGCAAATGAGAATGAAATGAACCGTGATGAGGCGCGCATACCTCATTGGTGGAAAATGAAATGCAAAACGAGGCACGCGCACCTCGAAATGCGAAATGAGGCACACGTACCTCATTTGATGGAAAATGAAGTGCAAAACGAGGCGTACATGCCTCGAGGTGCAATGATATGCGAAATGAGGCACACGTACCTCATTTGATGGAAAATGAAGTACAAAACGAGGCGCACGTGCCTCGAAATGCAATGAAATGCGAAATGAGGCACACGTACCTCATTTGATGGAAAATGAAGTGCAAAACGAGGCGTACGTGCCTCGAAATGCAATGAAATGTGAAATGAGTGTAACGAGGTGCATCTCGCGAGAATTTAAGGTCTCCTGGACCGCGCGTGTTTTTGGTCCCGCCGGACCGTGCGTGTTTACGGTCCCGCCGGACCCGCTGGCAAAATGAAATGCACATGAGGCACGCGTACCTCATTGGATGGAGAATGGAATGCAAAACAAAGTACGTGAGGTAGTACACCTCACGTGACTCAAGATGAAATGCAAAATGAAACACGTGAGGTAGTACACCTCACGTGACTCAAAATGGAATGCAAAATGGAGCACGTGAGGTAGTACACCTCACGTGGATCAAAATGAGATGCAAAATGAAGCACGTGAGGTAGTACACCCCACGTGGATCAAAATGAGATGCAAAATGAAGGAGTACGACACACATGCCGCACGACAATGCAAAATGGTGCAAGTCGCAAGGGACGTGCAAGATGGCGCGATACGATGCGCCGGACAATGTGATGGATGCGCGTGACGCACATGGGGCAACTTTTGAATCTCTGTAAATGACAAAAGGATACAAAAGGATACAGTCTTTGCTTGAATTTGAGCGTCACGCACAGTAGAGACGGTCCGAAGTCAAAACGGAGGCCGGTTGAGCATCGGGGATGCATTTTCTTGTACTTTCTTGAGCTATGAAGACCCAAAACCCCTCAACTTGCCTAAAAAGGGCATTGGGAACACCACCGGCTAGGTGGGGTGGTCATCGGCTACCCCCGGCTGCATGAACTCATCTATCGGCACAAAAATGTGCCGACCGGCACAAAATAGTGCCGACCGGCCAAAAATGGCTGATCGGGGGCAGTTTTGCCATTTTGCCTCGGGTCTTTTAAAATAGGGCTTGAAACCCTATTTTCCTTACTTTGCCTCCGCCGAAAATCTTTGCTCTCCCTCTCCAAAGTGTTTTCTCTTACTTTTTCATCGATTTCCGCGCGTTTCACATCCGTTTTCTCGTCGGATTCGCGATATTCGTCGCGTTTCGGACATTTCCACCCGATCGAAATTTCATTTCGGGGTCTCCTTTGCTATTTTCGCCTTCTCGGGACTTGTTCCCCTCGATTTTTTTTCTACATTCCCGTGTATTTTCACATTCCGACCCTTCCGGCCATTTCCGACCCTCTCGGGGTTGACTCTGTCGGTTAACTTTTCGTATTCCGGCCCATTTTTCATTTTCCGGTCATTTTCCACCACCATTACCCATGGCAGACGATGTTCCACATGTCAGGACTCCCCCGGACCATGAGATGGACCCCGGGGTCGAGCTCCTCCCTTTGAGCGAGCGCCCATTCGATCCGGCGACCTATCGCCCGGCCATCCACGTGCTACCACCCGATGGACTCCGCCATTTCCGCGGCTTCGACAGAGTTTTGGACCCAGAGCTCCTGCTGCGCGAGCCGGCCTCCCACTTGTCTTCTGGCGCCACCGAGGTAACATTCTGGTCTTTTATTTTCCGCAATGTAGGATTTCCTGTCAACTGCCATAGCTAACTGAACCCATTTAACTGTTTAGTTCCGAAGTACTGTGCTGTAGTCGATTGTAGACAAACTCATAACTGTCATCTGTTTAGGACCGACGCACATGCATACACATTGCACTAGTCTGAATCACCCAAACACACGGCACACATTGCACTGCCAATTCACCGACACCCGGCGTTTATTTGATTCTGAAAACTCGCACGCATGCTAGATTTGCACAAAACTACACCAACACGCTGACACATCACATGTTGTAATTTACTGAAACATACCGAGACCTGGCTCTATTTGAACGTTAAAAAGCACGTACACACGCTGTTTACACCGATCCTCATAGGAGCACTGACATGTCACAGACCGTAGCCCACCCACTGGTAAGCTGAAACCCGATATCTGCTTGAATCTGAAAAATGTGCACACATGCACCGTATCCGCATGCTAACCTTCACAAAACACACTGACACATCACAGGCCGTATTCCACCGCAGTATACTGAAACCTGACATTTGCTTGCATCTGAGAAACGTGTACACATGCACCAAGTTCACATTGGAGCATTTAAAACACACTGACGCACCACGGGTTTGTAGTTTACTATAAGCACACCGGCACCCGGTTTCTGTTTGAATTTTAAAGATAATCTGCACGCATGCTAGATTTATACCAACTGCATATCTTCATATGGCTTTGCAATTTCTTGACTACAGGGGGACTCCCATACTCTCCGCGGGTATGGGAACGTTACCGCTCGCGATTGGTACGCCGAGCTACCCGATGCCGTTAGCCGTATTGTGGATCGGGCCAGCTTCGGTACCTTCTGCAGGGGACTTTCCAGACTCTCTACTTGCAGACCTCTTCTTGCCGCTTTGGCAGAGAGGTGGTGGGACACCACCGATTCTTTTCATCTATCAGCGACCGGGGACATGACGATGACCCCTTATGACTTCTCGATGCTCACCGGCATCGGGGTGGGGGGTGATCCGATCCCCTTCGACACAGACATGGACGAGTGGATCGCCGCTCAGGTTCATTTGCTCGGCGAGGCGCCGCCACTTGTTCGTCCAGGGTTCGTCCGCTACTCCTGGTTCGAGGTAGCTGAAAAGCGGACTATGCCGTGGACGCATCTGGCGACCTGTGAGGGTGCCGAGATATGCACGCTGCTTCTCATGTTTTTGCTGGGACCACCTGCTTGCCGACCGGCGAACACAAAGGTTCTGCTTGCTCGCCGCCTTGGTGGACGCCGAGAGGATTGTGCGGTATGATCGGGGGCGCTTTGGCCACCCTTTATGGTTATATGAGCAGCTTCGTGGCAATGACAACCGCTAGAGGCTATCGCGAGCCCGAGGTATGTTTTCTCTCGCTTATTTCGTTTCAGATTTTCAGATCTGTACATCGCATACATCGTTGTCTATTTTAATTCATCAGATATCGTACACACGCACACACATACTGCTTATAATCGATCAGATATCGTTTCACATCAGACACTCTGCTCAATACACGGCACCACACACGGCCCTGCTATTTCTGCTTTATTCTGTATTCTGCTTTTCTAATAATCATACTGACGCATGTTTTGCAGCTGTGGGTGTACGCCTACTTCCCTAGGCTAGAGCCAGTACCGGAGACGGAGACTCCTCCGGTTGTCCCCTTCTCTCGCCGTTACGACGGGCGATGTGTCCGGAGACCCCGGGACACTTTTAGCTTCTACCGCTGCTTTTCGACACCATCACCCCACCGAGGTATGTTTTACTTTCACCGCTTTTAAGCTTCGCTTTCATGCGATTTTTCTATATCAAGAATAATCAATCAGATTTCATTTCAGTCACCCGGTACCGTGGGCTCCACTCCCACGGTGATACGAGATCGCACGCGCGCCATCGAGACCTCGCGCACCGGATTCTCTGGAGGGCCGGCCTGGCCTGCACTGGGTGAGCGCTTCTTGCGTCAGACCCTGGGATTGCCGGAGCAGATAGTTCCGATCCATCCTCCCGAGCACATGAGGGACACCGAGAGGTTTTCTGTGCAGCAGATGGAGGACTACACCCTTGGCTGGGCCGTAGATGTAGATGCCTACAGGGGCGAGGGCGACTACTCTGAGTACGTCCGGACCTTCTTGATGCGGCCTCTGAGCGGGGGCTCCCGAGCTGATCCAGTGAGGCCTGCGGCGCCAGCAGCCCGGGCAGAGGCAGGAGCAGGAGCGGGGCCATCACAGAGGGCTCGAGCTCGCGGCAGGAGGGGAGTGCAGAGGGGACGAGGGACGGGCTGGCCTGCTCTGCCTACCATGTTGACTTACAGGGGACAGAGTGGGGAGGCCTACCAGATCCCGTTTGCTCCTCCTACCGGGTCACGAAGGCCAGTATTCCTGACTTACCTCCGGTATGTATTACTTTATTTCTGCATCTTGCATTGTCATTTCAGTTCATTCAGATATCCCACAGAATACTGATATATTTAATACTTTTGCAGGCTTCCTCCGTGTATACCCGTACCGTGGAGTCAATGCCTCCCTCGCCGGATCCGCGGCGGACTCTCGACGCCTTGGCCGTCTCACTTGCTTAGTATGTTCTACTGACCACAGTCTCAAATCATACTCTGTTTCGCACAATTTGCTACACTACACAAAAATCTGATAAACTGCTCACAGCTTTCACACACTGTACTCATACACTGCATTCTGTATTGATAAACTGCTCATAGCATTCATACACTGCACTCATACATCGTGATCTCGCACCGATAAACCGCCACGGTTCACATATCGCAGACTCATACATCGCATTCAGATTGATAAACCGCCACGCTACATACTGTACTCATACATTGCATTATGTATTGATAAGCTGCTCACAGCTTTCTGATGTGTTTGTTCTTTGTATTTTCAGCCTCCTTTCCCGATCCCTCCAGTGGGTGGCGCTGCTCCAGCTGGGCCTCCCGTCTCTACTCGGGATGGCAGGATATTCCTCGCACTGCAGGGGGACGTGGTCATGTGGGAGCAGCCACGAGCTCCAGCCTGTGAGACGGGAGTCGGAGGCGGGATCGAGTCATTTATGAGGAGGCCGGGATAGCTCTGCTGGCTCGACAAAGGACGGCCCGACGATGCTTTTGTGCTTCTGCCCAGGAAGAGGGCGAGGACTGACCCTTAGGCATGAGGCCTACTGCTGATGATGATGATTTTGCTGCTTCTTTTCTTTATTTCTTTTCTTGTACTTTTCTCTTTTTGATAGATAGAGTACCATGTACTGCCGCAGGCAGGTTTTTGCTTTTCTCGAAAATTTGTATTTGAAAAGACGATGATATGGAACAAACTTTTTTATCTGAAGAATGTTATATCGGTCTGTATCTGCATATTTCATATCCTGCACTGCATTGCATCATATTACCCCTCATATGTAAATGATATTGATTTGTTATCTGACAATCGAACACTTGCACTGTGATAATCAAATAACCAATCAACTAAGCAGCAAAACAGCTCATACAAACCACTGCTCAGTCCGAACACACAGCCCATACTCTGCTGAGGACTAATCCGCTGGGGATCAATTTGCATACAGCCCATAACACAACATTTGGTTCATTCTGCACACAGCAAACCCTGAACAAATAGGTCCAATCTGACAAGACGGATCACAAAACTGACACAGTTGCAGTTGAAATACACTCAGGTGTCCCAAATTTTCCCTTCCCCTCTCTTGCTTTGCACGGATGTTAGAGAATGGCACAGCATTCTGAGCACAAGCGATTACTTTTTGAAAGAGGATGGGTTTTCAACCAGGGCATCGAGCCTACCGCAGAACACGGCGAGACAGACTCAAACAAAGAAACAAAAGGCACACGACCTAACACAACGAGACATACTCGGAAAAGACCTCAAGGCCAAAATTGAGACTGACAAATCAAAAGACACGACACACAGACGTGTTTAAAAGAAGAGACCCCAAATTTCGAGGAGCCAGTTCCTCCGGGTATACCTCCCACCCTTTTCTCATTTGTGATACTCACGTCACTCGGCCCTGAAGCTCGGTTTTTCTCACAAAAACCCTTCTCTCACTTTTCTCTCAACTCACTCCTCTCTATTCTTTAATCTCTCATTTTTGCATCCCTCCCCAGGGTGAATGACAGATGAATAGGAAGTAGCGGGTTCACGCCCGATATAGCTAGCTTGCAACCACTCCTTCTGGCGGATAAAGCGCCTCTCGGGCAATCAGGTTAACAGGGGGAAGACAGGGGACCTGACTCAGTCGTGCCCCTAGTTCGTCACTTTGACCATTTTTTTGTTGTGTTTTCTAAAACAGTTCCGATCAAAAATGAGAGTTAGATTAACACACTTATCCAATCTTTGATTTGAAAATCATGCGAGTCAGGCTGTGCGCACTGAAAATTCTCCTTTTCGGGTCCAATCATGGTCCAATTTTGAAAACGAAATAGTTTTTGAGAAAATAAGTCAACCTCAGTAAAAATTTTCAAAAACTATTTTCGCAAACAGCCAATGCTCAAACGAGCGTGGAACTTACCCTCGAGATATGCAACCTCGGATCGGAGGCAATGGAAAATTGCCCCTGGCTTAAAAGCGGAGGGAAGGCAACGGAAAGTTGCCCCTGGTTTGAACGGTAGCTCAGGGCAATTTATGGCAACGGAGGGCAACGGAAAGTTGCCCCTTGTTTGGATGATGCCACGGCATGTTGTAAGCCAGTCTTTTGTTGACGACGGTCGGATCCCCGGACACGGAGGAGTCGAAGACGGCTTGAATCAATATGTGGACACAGTCACCTGGAAGGTGTTGGTGGTTTGGCTTCAAGAGGAAGTTAATCACGTAATTCCGGGTTGCTGCAATCAAGACATTGGATTAGGAGAGGGCAAAAGTGATCAAAACCATGACATGGACTGAGACGCTATAGAAGCGTTGGGGGCTGGACTTCAGGATGAAGTTGCCTACGTATCCCAAACATGGGAATCAAGCCTTACGTAGTTCCGGTTAAGGTACACTCGGGTATTTAACCTCTCCTTTTTATGCTCTAACTTTTGCCAAGGTGCCCAATGCGGGTTTTCGACCTTGCGAGCTATGTTTTTCGTTTTCATTCTTTTTCTTTTCTTTTGCATTTCTTTTGATATATATTTTTTTGCATTTTTTTCTTTTCTTTTTCGTATTTTTTTCATTCTTTTCTTTGCTCTAACTTTTGCCTGGGTCGCCCTTCCGGGTTTTCGGCCCAGCGAGCCTCTCAAAGGGTAAAAGTGTAGCAAGCCCATGCCAAATGGTTTTGAGATTGAAGCCCCTCTGTATCTGGGAGAACGGCTATTGTGTTGATTTGCAGAAAGGCCCATCACGGCTACTTCCCGAGCTTTGCTTGGTGAGATTTGATCTTCCTGATCGGACTCTGATGCCTCTTGCTCGAGGGCTGCTTTGAACTGGGCCACACAGGCGTCGCATTGATAACTATCTTTTGAACATTCTGGATGCTGGTCCAAGGTTTGAAAATGGAGGGTCGAGCCTTGAGGCTGAGAGCGATCCTGAGCTGCGTGATCTCGAGAGCGATTCCACACAGGTCTTCGCAAGACTGCACAAAATATCTTGTTTTTGAAAGTTTTTAAGAAGGCGACGATTTGCTCGTGCCGAAGACAGTGTGGAACCAACCTGGATCAAAGCTAGGGTCCTTCTCAGTACTCACGCCGACAAGCATGATTTCATTCATTAAGGACCTAGCACGCCTCTCTTTCTCTCAATTTGATCAAAGTTTTGCAAATCCTGAGGAATTCCTTCCTCTTTGTTTTTATCACCGCAGTGTTCAAAAAAGGTTTTGAAAAACTTAGGTCAAAACAATAATTTTTAAGGCACAAAAGAGCAGGTGGAATGCACTGTCACCCCATTCGAATTCTTTGGCACAACTAGCCCAACATAAATAGTACAGGAACACGATAGCCGCGGCTGTTTCAATCAGGTTCCCTAGATGTAAACTGGCTCCACGGCAGAGGTAGACCCAAAAAGAAAGCAAAAAGAAGTAATTACAAAACAAAATGGTGCTCGAGGCAACAACCCCGAAGTCACCTAGTATTCTTATACAAAAGAGGAACTGACTCATTACAATTAGACAGACCCTTAAACAAAAGGACTGACTCAAAACAATGAGACAGACTCTTAAACAAAAGGAATGACTCAAAACAATGAGACAGACTCAAGACAAATCAAAAGACTGACTCGACACCCAAGTCAGGTTTTACAAAACTAGCATCGGCAGGTGCTCAAAAATGCGCGCCAAACGCCATATCCAAAAATGTACCAGATATCGCCCGCAGGCAGTTGAATCCCAATTACATACTCACAGTATCGGTGTCCTCAGATTCGTGTCCTCACAATCCAAGAACTCAGAGGATCGACTTGGCCGAAGTAGGCGGAGGATGACCTTGTTATCAATCAAATCTCAGACTTCATGCCGGCGGGAACAATTGTCGGTAGTATGGCCAGATCGTTGATGGTACGCGACAAGATTGAGTGGCATCATGGCTTTGGAAGGGTTTGGGGAGTGGCCTAGGATCGAGGGTGTGAGATGCCCATTTTGGCCAAAATCAAGTGCCCTAGACAGAGGCATGTAAAGAGGATGGAAGAC
Organism: Camellia lanceoleosa; assembly: GCA_025200525.1. NCBI lineage: Eukaryota > Viridiplantae > Streptophyta > Magnoliopsida > Ericales > Theaceae > Camellia > Camellia lanceoleosa. The sequence goes on along the minus strand of CM045760.1, from coordinate 198,697,055 downwards.
CTCGCGCCAAGGTGTACTTGGGACTCTGGTATTCTTGCTCGACGTCTTGCGAATCGGATCACGGTGCGACCTTGGGTTTCGATCCTTTCCGGATGCAAGGCCGAGTGGAAGAACCTTTTGGCATGACGGGCCTATCCCGATTCTCTCGACCGATCGAATCGCCTCAGGCGGAGTAGGGAAAACATCATCCACAATTTTGGTTACAATCGTGGATATTTGTTGTTTGCTCATTCCCCCGGCCTTCAAAGCCTGGACTGCCCACAGCAGTTGTTCCACGGGGTCGACATCTACCTTCACTTTGTCTTTGCCTCTGGCCTCAGCCTGATTTTGGGTCGGTACTGGTATATCACTGTTGTGGGTGGAGGTCATCTCCGACTGATTGAGCTCGATCACGATCCGCCCCAAAGACGGGGCCTCGGGTTCGAATTTCCAAAGATACGGTGCAACCGTGGCGAGGTTGACATCCCGTAAGCGAGATCCGCCACGGACCACTGGAGATCGCCTATCATCCCCATTAACTCGAATGTAGTGGGCTCGCGAGCCTGATAAAATTGGGGGGTCCAGATTGGGTGTGCAGCGGGCGACCTAGGCGGGTGCGGCATGTCAACAAGAGCTTCATCTTGTGGGGTGGTTCTTGACTCAAGGCGTCATTATGACCACAATCTCTTTCCGAGTTCTGATCATGTTCGGTCCCCGCCAATGAGAGAAGACACTAGGCTTCCGACTCAACTCTCAATCTCTAAATCAAACGGAAAACAAGCAAGATTTCAAACAGCTCAAACACGGATGTAGTCGAACAAGCTGACTCTACTATCAACACTGCTCCTCAAGTCATCCCCCAAATCTGAATCTGATACCCGCAGATATAGCTGATTCACAACAACACCGATACTGGTGCCCTCAGGCCTGATACCCAAATTTTTGCAAACTGATATGCATTCCTTGTAGAGATACACTCTAAAAACACATAGCAAGTAAAAGAGAGCCAATGCACCCCTATGTTGGGGTAGGGTTTCCCTGTCCTATTTTGTCAGGAACTAGGGTTTTACTACGCACGCAGTGGTTTCAAACAACCTATATCGGGTAAGCAACCTGTCATAGTTTGGAATGGTCACTATGGATCCGAATATGTACTAGGTTGAGTGGTCGAAAAGGGTGCCCCGGTAAAACCGGGGTTTGTGTTCCCATACTGGCAGAGCCCACAACCGGTCAGCCTTATGGTCATGCCTTGACAAGGCAAGCCTCCGGCAAACCGCTCAGGAATAGCAGATGGCCAACACGGTGTTCCTAGGCGCACCAATGCACATGCAATGCAAAGAAACACATAAGTGAAATCAAAACTGGATATCACGAGTTCGAGTCAAGCTCTAAATCGCCGGAAATCAGAGTATCGCCCGGGAGGACCTCGCGCTAGCAGTTCGGACTCAATTTTGTGTCGGTTCTGAATCTGAACCAAAGAGTCCAAATCCGGCAAATCGTTTTGGGAAAAAACTGATTTTTGAAAAGTAGTGCCAAACATGGACTGCTTTGCCAGATTACAGAGTCGCCACCTAAATATTTTATTATTGGGAAATTTAGGAAACCCTGACTCGGTGCCGAAGGCCACATGTCCGTCATCACCAAAGTGGTCTTGGCTCGGGAGCTTGGGTACGATCGGGGAAGGTCAGCTATGAGCACCTTTCGCCCGTCAAGACCGGCCTCTACTAACCGTGATATCCGTTTTTGAAAACTTTATGCGTTCTTATTCCGGTTATTAACCTAGAATTACTATGTGATGCGCACAACACAAAAGTATAGACTAGATCGCCTAACTTGGAAATAAACATTGCATATCCGTTTTGTCTCGAAAAACGTGTTGTTTTCTTTTGCTACTCGCAAGTAGGCTAAAATTCGGATTTCAACGAGTTGTTCCAACTCAGGCAATCCAACCTCCACCCACAGGCATTCAAACAGTTTATCATGTAAGCACTTAGCCGCATGGTAAGCATACTGTCATGGTAAACATTCACACGCATGCGATATGCTAAAGCCATAAACACTTACATCGTACTCCGCGCCAAAACAAGAAACTGGTTAGCAAACATGCATGACCTAGTTCATGTTAAGTGGCTAATGCAACACAGGCAGAAATGCAATCTAGAGTAGGCTCGGCTAACCCTAAACATGGCATGTGAAATGCGCGAGTAGCACGTATTCAATTTTGGAATTTGAAAATACGATGCAGTTTGTATGATGTACCGAGCCCGGTGCATGTAAACAAAATGCATGAATGCACGCATGCATTGCATAAGGTATGCTAATATAGACGTGCCCTAATCTACCATTCTAAGCAGGTAAATAAAAGGGAGAAAGAAATGGGGGTTGGAAGACATACACCCACTCACACACACTTATTACATTTTTGCCCTCGCTCGGAGGGACCAAAATAATAATATCTGAGCATCAATAAATAATTAACTAAACTAGCTAATTAAATATTACAAATCAACTAATTAATTAAATTAAATAATTAATCTAATTAAACATTAAATGCCTCGGTGAGGGTCGATCGCAGCTACCCGGACTCGCTTAATCGAGACTACCATGCAAGTATGCTCTGTTTATATCGCCATACTCTTCGAAAATTTCCAAAGTCCTGTGATTGCTTCTCGAGTGTGGAACACCATCGGCTAAGGAATGGCCACCGCCAAGGGAAATGACCACCGCCACAAATTATGCTATCGGCCGGCATTCTTTGCCAACAAAGGCCAGTCGGCCAAAATTGTCAGAACTGCAATTTGACAATGACAGAGGACAAGCAGTGTATGGCAATGTAATTCAAAGCATGTATGCACCAAACACATCCCACATCATGGTATGGACTCAAGAGGGCATGTGCCTCGATCCTCGGACCACCAATCGCGCATTTCTATGCGTGATGGCCCAAAGGACCAAGAATGCAACTTTGATTTCAAATGCATGCAATGCAAAGAAGCATGTAAGGGTGCCAAACCTCTATCACACACACTTCAAGGGGCTTAGCATGCATGTCAATGTGATGCAACCCTAAGCATGTGATCTAGTATGCGATATGGACAATGCAATGCAAACCTAAGTAAGCACACAAGGCAAGTATGCAAACCACATGGAGGATGGGCTTAGACATGAATTAGGCAGCTCAAAAGGGCCCAAAATCAGTGGCCAAAGTGCCTAGAAAATGAGACTAAACACACGCACACACATGCACATGTTAAGGCTTAAGACTTAGGCATACAAAGTCAACTCTCATGCACACTTAAGAGGCCAAACATGGACTAATAGCATGCACTAAAAATTCTGAAATTCATGTCAAACATGATGCCAAATCATACAATGAAACGTGCCAAACAAAGTATGCAAATGGCCTAAGCTTAAAGCAAGTCAATAGGGCATTAAACCATACTTAGCACAAACACACATGGCATGCAATAATCGACCTAAGACAGGTTCTTAGCATGTTAAGGCAAGGCCAAAGAGCTACTTAGATAGCATCTAAGAGTCATTAAATCAAGGCATGCATTGAAGCCAAAACAAGGGGCGTACAAGACATACTCTTAAAGCATTAACAAGGCCACTAAGGCAATCAAATAAGCATGTATGAAGGACTGAAATGGCATGCTAGATGGTTCCAACCATCAAAGATAAAGCAAGCATGGCATACTACACTCTCATACTCTTAAGGCCAACAAGCCAAATACAAAGAGGCTACCAAATACATGCTAAGATTAGCCAAAATAGCTATGGACAGAGCTAAACCATGGCAAAATAAGCTTACAAGCTTCACAAATCTAAGCCTAAAACATGCTAGAAACTAGGGCATACAACCTAGACATGTTAAGGCATAAAAGGGCATTACGAGGCAACTATACTAAGCATGTATAGGAGACCAAAACCAACTTAGAGGCATGTTATATCATGGCAATATAAGCATGGAAAACAACTCAAACATGCTCAACACGCACTCAAGCATGAAGCTCCTTAAGGAAGCAAAATTTGCCCTTTTCAAGGACATCAAGGAGAGGGGGTGGCCCTCTCCTTCTTGAGACTTCAAGGCATGCTCTTCACCACTGAAATCCCTCAAGGTTTCAGTGATGAAGAGATCCTATCACCAAAATCTCGGATCTCTCCAAAATAGCACAAAAAGGGACCCTTTTCAAGGTCTAAAGGGGGTCAAACCTCCCCAAACCACAAAACACTCTTAATGAACAATAAAGAGGACTTAAAAACAGAGATTTTATGTGTTAATCACTAAGCACAAAAACTGTTTTAAACTAGGTAAAAATAAGGTACAAAAATGGGGGAAAAAGGGGTTAGTATCTCACCCTTGTAGACCTCTTCACAAAGGTTGTGGTTGATGCTTCCTTGAGCTTCAAATCAACCAAAAACAGCAAGAACCAACCTTTAGAACCTCAGAACCAAAAGAAAGGTGGAACACTAGGTGTTTTAGTGCAATAGTAAGGCACAAAACACCTAGATTTCAAAGAGAAAGAGAGAGATAGTAAGTATATCTATTCTAACCCTAAAAAAAAGCCAGAGCTCTCACTCTCTAACAATGTCTAAAGCTCTTGGATTTTTGTAACCCTTAAGCCAAGAGAAGAGGTCCTTCTCTTATAGGCAAAAAGCTTACAAGCTTAGCCAATAAGCAAGCTCATCCCTCCATACACGTGTATGGAGGGGAAGACCATTGCACACAGCTGTTTGAAAATATCTCAGAAAGCAAGTGCACAGTGTCCGGCCGGCATAAAATGTCATTTTGACAAAATTTAGTGCCGACCGGCACAAAAGAGTGCCGACCGGCACAATAAAGTGCCGATGACAACTCTAGCCAGCCGGTGGCCTCTAGCCCCAGCCGGTGGTGTGTAGGGATGCCTTACAAAGCATTCCCTGCCCTTCCAAGGCAAAACACAAGTGTTTGGTGCAAAACCAAACACAAACAGTCGAGTTCGGAGGTCCTGAGGCAGGGCGCGCGCAGCCGAGAACTCCAGGAACTCCAAACGAACACAAACATGGATAATCACCGAGTGTTCCAACGGTGACGTCCAAGTCTTGAGGACGGTCAAAAATGGGGTGTCTACAGGTATATAACCGTTGATAGGCATCCGAGGTTAGTTCTGCAACAAAGCAGCAAAAGGGGGAGTTCCGAATAGTCTGGTGTCCAATTCTTGTGGTTGGGAAGAGGAAATCTCTTTGGGGGATTTCTAGTTTACTAACATCTAACTTGTAACCCTTTGTTTATTTGGTTGAGTATCATGCTTTACTATTTGATGTTATATTTGTGATTGTGTATTGGACTGGGAAAAATGAATGGGGTGTACGTGTGTTTACTGGGCATTCAAAGCTCACGGCGTGTCATGCCAGGTGCCGAAGAGGAGTTTATAGCTGGAGACGACGAGCCTGAAACCTTCAAAGACTTTTGGCCATCTTAGGAAAGTTAGAAATCCCTTTTAATATTTTGTAAGGCTCATGTGAAGATTTAAATTTTCCTTTTGGGATGTAATGTAATGGAACAAGCCTTTGGAATTAAGAATATTCGAGGTTGTTATGTACTTATGTTCTATATATTTATATGTATGAACCTTATCGTTGCTTATGAGACCTTGTGTCAATACCTTTTAAGATCTGTCAAAAGGGTAGTGCACTGCCTAAGAAAGCCGGACTTAGAAAGGAGGCTAATTTGACTCCTCCGGCGATTTGGGATCTTACTTGGTTATTGACCATAGGACTCATTAGTGACTCTCCCTTGACTGCAACCAATAGTGTAGATTCGGGACGTCACAATATGGTATCAGAGCCTAGGTTCAACCCTTACCCACGCGTTTCGACCTACGGTTAGAGACTACCTTGCCCAGACTATGTTATATTATTACACTACCTATTCTATCAAGGACTTCGAAAATAAAATATTTCTTGACCTATCTTAGGAAATTTCTTCGAATTTCGGGCACGCCAAGATCAACTCATGAGGACCTACTTCAGAATCGTGAAATGGTTTTAACTTTGAGTACGGCCTCACATCGGGTAGTAGGGGTACTATTAGTTCTATGCATCTTCTAGCGATCGTCGTACCCTCATCTTGTATTCGTAACCTTTATTCGATGTCATCATTTTCCAAGATTAAGTCTTGTCCATCTAGTCCTGTTTTATACACTACTATTTGTAAATTTGACCTCATTTGACCCTTGATTATTTTATTTAGCCCGAGGCTTCTTGTAAATAATTTCATTTTCTTTACTCAGTGATGAATCTTGGATGCTCAGTTTGAAACGCGGATGGCCAACGCAGTTTCAAGTTAAATATCTAGTTTAGTCACTACCTTTACAACCTTGATCACATTGAAGTTTGAAACCATAACATCATACCATTCATCTATATTTCAGTTAATCCTGGTATTATCACCATAACTGCTTCATATTCTTCGTCTCCACTTCGATCCAATTTCAAGAATCTTGTAATTATTATTTATACGTGAAGTTGTGCTGCGTGAACACCCTTGGATAATTAAACTCTAACTTAAGATTAGTTGCTTACCCATAAGAAATTGCCTCTGTAGTTACAATTTGACTTATGCCTCACCTCATTCAAAGAACGACAAATGGTGAACCATACTTCGAGACAAGTAATAACACGAGCTCACAAGCAACAATAGGAATGCAGTACCAGGAAATTGAAACCTTAAGAATGGACTAGTAACCGTAGCTGAAATCCCAAACCCTATCAAGAATCAAATTTTGGAGGAGTCTTACCATCTTTGTGGAAATAACTTCAGAATGAGAGGAGGTAGAATCCAAGAGGATTTGGAGGTTGTGGAAAGGAAACCCAACGTCCTGAGAAACCAAAAAGGAGCAACTAGAAGAATACAACAACATACTTTAAGATAGAAAGGGACAGCAATTATACGAAAGGAAGTCAAGGATGACTATTTAAAGGGAAAGGGCTAAAGAACACTAGAAACCAGACCACATTAGCACCTTATGTAAGGTATAGACAAGAACGGATGGATATGATTAATGATGAGCTTAGGGAAGATGCAACTAGGAAATGTTTGTATGATTAATTTTCAATTCCTAAGACATGAAGATACCCTACTCTAACCTCATCTTAAAAATAGAATTGTTACGTGTACTTTAGCTATTATTAAATTACCAAAAAAAAGGAGATGAGCCAACAGAATGCTTTTATTATTTTAAGGGGGATAGATTAATGATTCAATAAATCAACAAACACAATGGAAAGTGTAGATTGCCACATCAGGAAATTGGCAATACAAGCCCTCGCACTGGAGCAGCGGTGTCATTACCTATGTACTGAACAGTTTAAGAAACGCGGGAGGTTAGCTTATCTCATAACGTCATTAATTGGGATGGAATTTGATTCAAAATGCTATTATTAGAACGAGACCAATGATGGCTTGGGCAAAGGAAGAAGAACTTGAGAGAAGAAGATGATCCGGCTAATTGCCCACAACATTTGAGAAATGAAGAATGTTTGAAATTTTGAGGACGAAATTTATTTTAAGGGGGATAGGTTGTGAAACCCCTAACTTTTGTAAACCTTATTAGGTCCCAAACTTTTGAGTTACTATAACAAAGCCCTTAATTCATTGATTGCTCGCAAATTAAACCCTAGAGTCGAAAACGCATCACAGACGAAACCATAAAACCCTAATCGACCCTGGAAGCTTAGAAATCATTTATAACACTCTAATATTAATTATTTAACTCTCAAATTTTAGATTAATTGCTCTAAACCCTAACTTCCGATTTTTACAGTCTTCACTCAGTTATTTATCTTTAAATTCAAAGCAAGATAATACAAACTGAATTATTTTTCCTAAACACTAATTTATTAACTCTTCACTTGAAATAGATATTTTAATTGAGCCCAAACCCTTACATTTTTATTAAATCACAAATTGACCTCAAACAGGTACCATTATATATTTATATATACACTTGTACCCTAAAATCTTTTTTTAACATTATGCTTTACAATTTCCAAGATTTGTATACAAAATAAATAAGGAAATCTCCCCAAATCTCGAGGACATGACTAGCCATCATCATTATACTTTAGTACAAACAAATCCCTTGAATCTTGGAGCAATAATGACTTTAGTACCAATAAATATTTGCTATGAGTATTTAAATTAGCCCTAAACCTAACTAGATCATAATTAAATATATAAATAAGGTCCCAATACATAAGTTTAATTCCAAGCCCTCATTTCTTTTATTAATTTCAAGAATTACCCCAAAAAAATAGTACTATTAGTACCATCAATCAATTGAGATATATATATATGCTTACATTGAGAAGTGTGCCCCTAATACCTAAATTGATAAAAAAAAATAATTAAAAAAATAGCCCCATCACCCTTCCCTATGCCTAGCCTTCCTAGAAGAAAGTGAGAAATCAATTTCCAAGAAATATCATCATGAACTTCTAGGAAAAACCACAAACCTAGGGAGCTAATTCCAAAACTAGTTCCCTTTTAAGTAAGTGTTGCCTAAATCATTGACCAAGCCTCCCAAATCCCCTCCATTTCCTTAGAATCCAAACAAACCCTAACCTTTCCATCCATTTCCAACTAATGGGCCTTTAGGACATTTTGCATCAAAACTTGTCTATAAATACCAACACCTCCCCTAGCTTGCAAGCACATATAACACACCATACCCACACACACATTTTGGCTAGAGAGAGAGGGAGGAGAGCAAGATAGAGAAGTCTAGAGAAGAAGAGGGAGGAAGAAGAGAGCATTCTTGTGCAAAGCTTAGTAGGTAAGCCTCAACACAACCTCCTATTTCATTTTCCTTTTTCAAATACATGTTCTAAGGGTTCTAAATAATGTGTTCAGATCTGTTATTGATGAGTTACTTGTGTTAAAAATGCTAAAAGTTGAGTATTGATTCCATCTCTCTTGTATTTTTCCCATTTTGGCGCAAAACCATCTTTTTATACCAATCTCTCAAACTTTCCAAAGACACACCTTCAAGAAAACTTTCTGAGTTAAATATATATTAGTTAGCTTGTTTTATTCACAAAAGAAATGAAAACTTTCCCTCGATAGAACCCTTTTTCTCATAAATCTTCTTGTTTTGGACATTCCAGCTTAGAATCTGTTTTTGCAGCCCACTTCCAAAAATTCTAGAAAAATGTATAAAATTATTCTAGACCTCTATTTTATGTCAAAACCTTCCTTAAGGAGTTAGCTTTCAACTAAAATTGGTTTCATCGAAAAACATTAAGCGGTTTGCAAGAAAATCAAATTTTCGTAACGGTCGACAGATCTGGACAGATTCTAGACAGCGCTGGAATATTTTCTAAATAACTTAAAATCTGGAAAAGCAATCCCATTTCTGAAAAATGTTCTAGAAACTAGATCAAATTCTCTACGAACAATAGGAAGACCGAGTCCGGTGGAAGATCTAAAATAATCCTTTCATTTTAATCTTTATGTGATATTAAATGTGAAAATTTTGTTATGTATGAATGTTTTATGCCCTTGTATTCATGAAAATGTTTAATAGCTTATGATCATATCTTGGCATGATATTGTATGTGTTATGTTATGCTATTTATCTTTCTCATCTTAAGGATGCATGCTTATGTGGATATTATTATCTTGTAAGTTGGACTAATCTTGTCTTAAAACATTTAACTCAACGGGAAACCTAATTGGGAGGGTATTGGGTTTTCGAGCACTTGAGTAATGAAAAGATGAGAATATGTGATATATGGATTTTTGGGATGCGTTCCCTATTTGAAAGTTAAAGTCTTGCGCAAGCAGTTCTCGCGTAAACCCTAGAATGGAACGGACGTATTCGGACTCCTTGCGACGGTTTGAATGGTGAGATAAGGTTGGGTCCGGATGGGGCATTCAGGATGATAAAACTTTTTCTGGAAGGATGAGATTGGATTCAGGAGATAAAACTTTTTCTTTTCGCTATCCCTTTTGAGGCCCTGCGGTTGGCGCTACGCGGTATATAACCGTTGATAGGCATCCGAGGTTAGTTCTGCAACAAAGCAGCAAAAGGGGGAGTTCCGAATAGTCTGGTGTCCAATTCTTGTGGTTGGGAGGACGAAATCTCTTGGGGAGATATCTAGTTTACTAACATCTAACTTGTAACCCTTTGTTTATTTGGTTGAGTATCATGCTTTACTATTTGATGTTATATTTGTGATTGTGTATTGGACTGGGAAAAAGGAATGAGGTGTGTGTGTGTGTTTACTGGGCATTCAAAGCTCACGGCGTGTCATGCCAGGTGCCGAAGAGGAGTTTATAGCTGGAGACGACGAGCCTGAAACCTTCAAAGACTTTTGGCCATCTTAGAAAAGTTAGAAATCCCTTTTGATATTTTGTAAGGCTCATGTGAAGATTTAAATTTTCCTTTTGGGATGTAATGTAATGGAACAAGCCTTTGGAATTAAGAATATTCGAGGTTGTTATGTACTTATGTTCTATATATTAATATGTATGAACCTTATCGTTGCTTATGAGACCTTGTGTCAATACCTTCTAAGATCTGTCAAAAGGGTAGTGCGCTGCCTAAGAAAGCCGGACTTAGAAGGGAGGCTAATTTGACTCCTCCAGCGATCTGGGATCTTACTTGGTTATTGACCATAGGACTCATTAGTGATTCTCCCTTGACTGCAACCAATAGTGTAGATTTGGGGCGTCACAGATCCACCCCTCCACTCTTAATGGCCTTAGACCACAAGTTTCAGCCCAGAAATTTTGTGTCAAAAACAGTCCAAAAAACAATAGAAAAGATGGAAAATAAAGATGGGAAACAAGTTAAGAATTATATCTCTTGAAGAAGGGTACCCTTTTTGAGTTACAAACCAAAACCTCAGCACAAATACTACAATGTTTGGTTTAGAGTGTATAGGCAAAGAGTGAAGAACTTGCAAGAGAGAAAGAGAATTGTAGAGAGAGAAATATTTTTGCTCCTAAATTTTCCTAACCTTTTAAAATGTGAGAGAGGGTCCTCTATATATAGAAAAACATTAGACCATCTCAAAAATATCTCTACACACACGTATGGACTGGTGCATGCATCTATGGAAACAGCTAGCACAGCTGGTAAAAAGATCTGAAAAAACACACAAGTGGCCAGTAGACCACAAATAGTGTGTTGCCAGCCATTATCATTGGCCGGCAGTCCACACTAGTGGGTCTGTAGGTCTCAAGATACTTAGGCTTGAAAAACTGCTGTTTTGGTCCAAAAACGAAGCAAGAGGTTCATATGGTTTTGAGGCTCAAAGCTAAGACATTCTAATGAGGACTTCAAGCATTTGACAAGCAGATACAAATTCATCATTGGGTGCGCAATCAGTGGCGCCCAAGTTGCAAGGGAGGTTAAAAATGGGATGTCTACAGATAACGTAAGTGGTAACATAATACACAACATAGGCATACGGGTCGGATGGGCTGGATAGAGTAAAGCTTGCTAGGATGGTTTTAATCCACTCGCATATTGAGGGAAAGGACCTGATTGGTAGTGAGAAAGCTAGAATGGTTTGAAAAGTAGCTTTAGACAAATTTTGGGTCTTTATCAACCTATTGACGAGTGGGTCTGATGACCTATTATTCAACCCGGCTAAGAATCCAAAACTTTCTAGCTTGGGTTACAAGAAGGTATTGGTATGTGTAGCTGAGAAAGATTTTTTGAAGGATAGGGATTTGTATTACAAGAAGGTTGTTAGATTTTTTTATTGGCAATCCCCGTTTGACAAAACTCCTTTCAGTTGTAATTTTATTCGTTCTTTTATTTCAGTGAGGTTATAAGTATTTAGATACGAATCCAACTAGAATTGTGCCTATGCAGAGTAGAGGGGTTTGTGATGTTAATCATATCATGTTTGTCATTTCACTGACTATGTCGAGAATTGAAGTTGTTTGTCTGCTCGAGCGGCCGATTGTGTGCTCAAGCGAAGATGCAATTCTTTTAGAAGTTTCACTCACCTACAAAAGTACTAGGAGTTGGATTTTTATGCTAGAGTGGCCTTTCCTGCACTCGAGCGTAGACCCTTGTTCTGAAACACGCGTTTTAGTCAGTCTGCCCAAGCGGTTATTTCTGCGCTCAACCGGAGATCGTGATTCTATTTTCTATAAATCTGCAATTAATTCTATTTCTAGGGTACGACATCCAGATCTTCTTCTTGGATATTAGGATTTTCATCTTGAGCTTCTTTACTTGTTTCCTTTGATATCTGTGAAAGTTTATATCATAAATTAAGTGGATTATATTAAAGGAGTTTTGTTTATTTTGTTTTATTCACAAAAAAGAGATTGGTTCTTCGGTAGATTCGGGGGAATTTGGGCCTAAAGCTTTGGTGAATTCTGGAGTGGCTCATCTTTGGTGGATTCCGTGGAATTTGGGCCTGAAGCTTTGGTGGATTCCGGAGTGGCTCATCGTAGTGGATTCGACATTGGCGTTGTAGATTCAACGTTGGACAAGACAATTCTAAGATAAAGATGGTAGTGGAAAAGACCTATAGGGGTCGGTTTAATTTAGGCTTAGATTTGCTAAATAATTGAGAGTACACTTGTGTAATTCCTTTTTGTCTTCTTAGTGAATTATTTTGTGGTTTTTTCCCATGTTTTTTTTTTTTTTTATCACAATTAGAGGTGCTCCAATTGTGGTTTTTCTACATTAAATCGTTGTGTTGATTTATCTTTGATTGTTTGATTTTGAATTGTTATTTAAAATTGATACATAATCACAAATAAATATCTCATGGATTTTTAGTTTTTTAAGAGGTGTTGGAGAAGAGTGGGTAGAGAGGAGTGGTGGCAGCTATGGAAGCTCCAGGTGAGGGCCATATGTTCCACTTATTTAACCTGACTTGTGATAATGCTGTGGCTATGCTCAAACAAGTGGCTTCTTTCTTGAATGAGAGCAAAGCCTAGTTGAATGTGTTATGTTGAAAACGAACTTACCTCAATAGTTAATTTATTTATTTATTTTTTAACAATAACTTTAAGGGTATTGAAAATCAAATACAGTGTGACACATAAAATGTGAGTTTTACATGTGAGTCCTATCTGTTCTAAAACTTCTATGTTCTATTCTACTTTATTTTTGGTTTCTATGTTTTTAATGTTGCTTTTTTCTTTTCTTTTTGAGAAAATTGGTGATAAATCTAATTTAAAGGGTGTATAAGACATTAGGCCTGGTGTATTTTTTTTATTAATGAGAGATCTACCATTTGTGAAATAGTTTAGTGAGAGGTGCTTTTACTTATTTTGAAGGACATTTTATTTTTAATTTTATCCCTTAATTTATCTATTGACTTTTGTTGATTATCTATTCAAATTTCTTTCTATCTATTCAAAATTTTCCCTATCTGTTCAAATTTTATATCTATCTATTCAATTTTTTCCTTTGTCTATTCAAATATCTATCCAAATTTTATTATCTACTCAATTTTTCTAGTTATCCGTTTAAATCCGTCTATCTATTCAATTTTCCTCAGTTCAAATTTTATTATCTATTTAATTTTTTCATTTATTTGTTTAAAATTATCTGTTGAATTTTTTTTTATCTATTTTATTTTTTTATCTGTTCAAATTTTAAACATATTTTATGATCTATTATCTCTCTCTCATCCTTTATCTGTTCAACACAAAAACAAAAATAAAAACTATCTTTCTTTTCTCTCTATAACAGAAACAAAATTCATATGTTTGATCATGATCATCAACACTAACACCAATACCAGATCAATTAATCAACAACTAAAATAAAAAATAAAAAAATGAATCTGAGCTACAACTCAAAGCAACATATAAATATATAATTTTTATCTGTAACAGATCTAATATCTATAACAGATCTAATATAAAAAAGAATCTAAGCTGCACATACACACACACACACAGATATATATATACATATATAACAGATCTGATATCTAAGATCGAAGGAGACCATACAGATTTGAGATCTGTGTGGATCTAAGGCAACATTCCATCTTTCGAACCTGAGATCGGTGACAAAAAACCCTAAGTAGGTGTTTGGCATGCACTAAAAAAGTACACTTTTTTTTGCATACATACACTTATTTGGGTCACATCAATCAACATCTACCAAGATCTCCTCTCTACGTTTCTACTCATTTTCTTTACTTTTCTACACATTTTTTTTTATTTATAAAAAGTCAAAAAGTGCACTTATTTAGAACATTCCAAACCACCCCTAAGTGCGACGCCATGGATGTGGCAGAGAGAGAGAGAGAGAGAGCGAGACATGTTATCAGATCTGATATGTTCAAATCATTTCTCAAACAATATAGATCTAGCCATGGCAGAACTGTGACGGACGCCATAAAAAGAGTCGAGAGTCAACAAACGTCGTGAAACCCTAGTTGTAGTGGTGGCTATGGTTGGTAGCTGTGGTGGTTGTTGGCAGTGGATGTGGCAACGGCAATGGGTGAGAGTTAGAAAGAGAGAGAGAGAGAGAGAGAGAGAGAGAGAGAGAGAGAAAGTATGTAATCTGTGGAGAGAGAGAGGGAGAAATGAGAGAGAGAAAATAGTTTGGTTAGGGTTTTGATTTTGAGAACCATGTATATATATACATGGGTATTTTTGTCATTTCACAAAGGCTTGTCCTCATAGACATGCTAAAATAACAAGGGGACTTTTGAGGTGTCACGACCTAACCCCAAGGACTCAGGGCTGGAATCGCAACTTACTAATTTATTTATAGCAAATTAAATGGTGCAGGCGGAGGCAAATAAAAATAATTAAACAGAAAATTTACTTCATTCTATTATTTTAATAAGAAAAAATATATCTATAGGGCTTTTATTTATTTATGTTTTTATTATACAGTGACTGACCCTTAGTAAATAAAAAATAAAATGAAGAAAAGAAAAACAAAAAAAAAAAAAAAACAAAATAGTGGATCAACATCAATTCTTGTTCAGGTTCCACTACATGAGGTTACGGATCTTCCTTACATCTCGTCACCTAAAAGGGTAACGGTTAGAAGTATACAGTAAAGTGAGAAATAGTATGCCAGGAGTATAGAGAATACAAAATAACCATAGATAGTTAGTTAAGTTAAAACATTTATATAACTTAATTTGAATAAACAAATTATTCAAAGTGTTAGAAATTGAAATACGGAAATTATGTTAATAAATAACCATAATCATGGTACAGAATATAACAAAACAGAGGTCACAGAAGTGACAGTCAAAATAGAAGTCAATGGATCCATGACGAACAGAAGACCACAAGGTGGCTAAACAGAGGCTAATGATTATTTAAATCCCCTAAGGCATTGGACTCCCATGGTGGTATTTACAAAACATAATTGTTTATAAGGTCATTGTCAAATATTTTCTAAAATTTAAACAAACATATCTATGGGTTCCATTTAAACAAATAGAGTTCAAAAAATAATCCACATAATTGAAATATTAATATAATTTATAAACATAACTTATAAAAAATAAATTATGGTAAGTCAAAACATATGTAAAATATATTATGGTGAGTCAAGATATAATATAACTCATCCTAATATTAATTATTACTATTTCCCTCCTATTTACGCTAGTTTCTCGAGACTGCTTCCTTCCTCCTTTCTATCTCTCTTTTTTTTTTTTTCTTCTTTTTTCCTCATTCCTTTACTCAATTTGCAGCCCCCACCCTCTTATATATACACAAGCACATGATGCCTAAAAATAGTGACTCACTTCCCCTAAGGCCTAGATAACACAGGTGGTGCAACATCCTGGAGAGATTTACAAATCTTCTTAATTAATTGTTAGTTAATTGATGTTAGCCTTATCATATTTGGTATGCTTATTATTATCATTACTATTTTCCACTATTATTATCATTATTATTCTTATTCCATATATTTATTTTATTATTATTGTTATTATTATTTATTTATTTATTGTTTTAATAATATATTATCACATATAACCACAATTATATATAGTTATAAATATTTATGTGGTATTTAATTAAACGTTCAAGGTGTCACATGAGGGAAATTCTATTTCCATGCAGCTATTTACCTCAGTACACATCATTTCTTAATGCACACACTTATAAATTTAATTAGGTATTATTTGTCTCATCCCACGGACCACATATTCCAATTATAACCCTTAACTCAAATATTGTACACACTTTTTATCCAAACACACACCCACACATCCACCGAAAAAGCCATTCAAAGATAAAGATGGAGGAGAAACTGCTGCAACGGTTAGGAAAGTTCCAGTTCCGTTGCTTTGTGCAGCCATGGCCACTGGTGTTCATGTTACTGCTAAGTGGGCTGGGTACCGACACTTGACATGGATAATAGTTTGACCAACAAAGGGTGTTATGTTGTAAAGGTTGCAACTGTATTTTCTTCATGAGATCAACTCAAAAGTAGCTATATATCAAAGTTTTGTACTCTCCACTTGTGTTAATCTTTTTTCTTTTCCATGGTTTAGAAAGGCCATTCCGTGGGGTGCATCAGTAATCCATATTAGGCAACTCTCAAATTGCCAGAGAATTAAGTTTTGATCATTCGGTACTAATTTTCTGAATAAAATTAATTTTTTCGATTGTTAACTTCCAAAAAATTCCTAAAATTTTGAAACTTGATTTTCGAATGTAACTATTTTTTTCGATTCAAAAATTGTTTTTCGAACAAAATTAATAATTTTGACAATTGATTTTCGACAAAAATAAAAAAATTTCAACACTGATTTGTTGAAGAGGGCTTTTAAACTTCTGAGCATAGAAAATACATAATTTGATTTTTCACCCGAGTACCTTTTCTTTTTTGTAATGTAATTTTGTAACATTTAACAAATGTTGCTTTCTTGCCACATTTGATTAAATAATGGATAAATTAATTTAGAGTTCTGTATTATATGCTAGCACCTAGTTGTTTAACTGTTCCCTTCAAATCTGTTTGAAGTTGTGTGATTTTTTATTTTTATTTTTTTCCTTCTTTGGAGGTGATAATATGTGATGATTAATTATAGTACTATTGTTTGGGAGATTCGACATGTGTAATTACAAATTGAACAAAGATTTGTGATTTTGTTTTTGGTGATTCTAAATCATCACCTTTAAAAAATGATATTATTGTGGGGTTGGTTTCAAATTTTGATGGGTATCTTATTTCATATCCTTTTCATTGCACTAAAATTTTAAATCAAGTTGTATTAGCATCTACTTGGCATATTGTTTGAAACAAATGAAACAAAAAGTGACCCAATCGTGACATACTTCATGATATAAGTTTAAAAATTCCTACAAAATGAATTGATTGAGATCTATTTTCATTACATTATTTAACTGATGTGAAAAAACCACTTCAATATTTGCATTCATTTTGTTTGATTTTATAATTTTCAAAAATAGTTTTTGAATTTTGAATTTGTATTTTTTTGGTTTGTAGTGAATTTTTTTTAATATTTTAATTAAATAATATAATTTTATTTTTTAGAACTATTTTTTTTTCTCAGCTTTTAGATCTAATAGATATATTTAAAAAGTATAAAATTTGAGAAAATATATTAAATATAAAATGATTAAAACTATATAGAATCTTATTGATTATTTTAAACAATACCGGATAAAATGCTCAAGATCAAATCACAATGGTGTGAAGTAATTTTTGGCCAATATACTATGGAGACAAAAGCAATGATAGGTGCAATTACTATAAAAGAGTGCTGTTAATCTAAACCAAAAATTAGACTTGCTTTTTAAATTCAATGATATGGCTAATATATTAAAATATTTAAAAAAATTTATATTTCTCTCATATCTTATTTAATCATCAATTAATTATTTCATTTACACATCACTCAATTTAAAAAGTGAGTTTGTATATTATTTTTAATTATAAGATACTGGTGAAAATTTAAAGGGGAAATAACAATACATTGGAGGTTTAGAGAAAAAAAATTTACACGTCAATGATAAAGTTTAAAAACTTTAATAATTAAAATTTTAAGCTTTTTCATAAATTTATAATTATTTTTAGAAGTTACCACTAAATCCTAATTTCTCCAAATTTATATGTGTTCGACTAATTCATCAGGTTTAACTAATTTTTATCAAATATTTGATTCCTATAATAAATGATGTCTTGGAAATGTCTTTAGCAAGCCGGTAACATCAAGGTTAATAAATCAATTAGATATTACTTGATGTATATATAAGGCCAGTTATGATCAAGAAATCTCATCATTATAAATTTCTTAAACTAAAATTTACCTTAGTTTGACAAATTCAACCGCCTAAAATGGAATCAATTTTGATCAGTATTTTATTTCATATCTCTTGTTCTGCAGTTGTATTAGTAATAAACTTGTGCGTTATATACTATGCAAAATTGCTTCAAACAAATAAAAACAAAAATAACCCAATCATCATATATAACTTCACACACTCCATTATATACTATACTTCACAAAACAAACACAAGCCTCATTGCTCAGTTTCTTTGCTTCACCATGGCTTCAAATGCAGCTGAGGAAGTAGTCAGTGATTTCACATTGCTCGGCTTTCGAGTATACAGAGATGGCAGAGTAGAAAGATTAATGGGCACTGATATAGTCCCTCCTTCAACCAATCCAGAAACTGGAGTCCAATCCAAAGATGTGGTAATCGATCCAGAGACTGGCTTATCTGCAAGACTCTACATCCCAAAAAGCCCCAACCCAGATCACAAACTTCCTCTTCTTGTCTACTTCCATGGTGGTGGCTTTTGCATTGAATCCGCCTTCTCTCCCACATACCAAACCTATCTCAATTCACTCGCTGCCAAAGCCAATGCAGTTGTCATCTCTGTTGACTTTAGAAGAGCCCCGGAGCACCCTCTCCCAATCCCATACGATGATTCTTGGGCCGCTGTGAAGTGGGTTGCTTCTCACTTGACCACTAGTGGTGGTGAGGTATGGCTAAAGGACTGTTGATTTTGATCGGGTCTTTTTTTCAGGAGATAGCTCAGGGGGTAATATAGCACACAACATGGGCATTCGGGTCGGGTTGGAAGGGCTAGATGGGATGAGGCTTGTTGGGATTGTTCTAGTCCATCCATATTTTGGAGGGAAGGACCCAATTGGTGCTGAATGTAATAACATTTTTGGGAAAGAGCTTTCTCACAAACTTTGGCTCTTTGTTTACCCATCGTCAAGCGGGCATGATGACCCATTATTCAACCCGGTTTTGGATCCGAAATTTTCGAGCTTGGGTTGTAAGAAGGTGTTGGTATGTGTAGCTGAGCAAGATATGTTGAAGGATAGGGGTTGGTATTACAAGAAGGAATTGGAGAAGAGTGGGTGGGGAGGAGTGGTGGAGGTTATGGAGGCTGTGGGGGAGAACCATGTGTTCCATTTGTTTAACCCGACTTGTGACCAAGCTGTGGCTATGCTGGAGAGAGTGGCTTATTTCATGAATGAAGAAGAAGAAAAAGCTTAGCTGATTGTGTTGTGTTGTGGACTTTCTTATTGCTTGGTTTTCTATTTCATTATGTGTATGATACCTATTCCTCTCTTCTTTTTTTTCTTTTTTTCTTTTTTCCTTTTTGTTTTTTTATAAATAATTTTGTTGCATCTATCATATGTTTTGTTACAACATTGTATTAGTTAGTAAAAAAATTAAATTATTTGCCTGAAATGCCTAATTGGAAGTGAAAGTGCAGGACCATCTGTTACTGCGTTGTAATGTTGGCACTTTGTCGTGTAGGTATCTAACTCAAGTTGCCTCGTGGTCCTTTATGATTTTTTATTTTTTAAGTTGTGTGATTTGGTTGGCAATAATGCTATAATGAAAGGGTTTTGTTAATTGAAAAAATTACAAATCAGGTCAATTGTTCAGAAATAATTACACACGGATGAAAAAGTTTATAATTTTATAATTGAGGGACGTGATAGGAAGGCTAATAGAATAATTAGCTCTCAAAAAAAAAAAAAAAAAAAAAACTAATATAGTTCTTTATTTAAGAATTGTTTAGAATCACCTAAGTATATTTTTAATATTTTATAAAAAGATATACATAGTAGTAGGGAGGTAAAATGATTCAAATAAGATAAAAAGTTGCTAAATAATCCCTTAATTTAAATTTAAATTTAATTTTTTTATTTAACGAAAATAAACTAATAATTTAAATAAAAAATTAAATTTAAATTAAGAGATTATTTGGCATCTTTTTATCTTATTGGAATCATATTACCTCCCTACTACCATGTATATCTTTTTATAAAGGGTATGGCTTCTGTCCAGTCCTTAATCATGCTATTGGACTCATGGGGGCCCACCATGAGTCCCATTTTGATAATCTGAACCACTGAATGTGTAGAACTCGTTGAGTATTATATGCTTGTGAAAAATCACGTTGATCGGATATCGATAGCTATGTGATCAAAACAGATTTTTGTCAACCGTTAATTTATTCACCGTCTATTTTTTTATACAAAACTGATTTGATCACATAGCTACCGATATTTGATCAACGTGATTTTTAACAGACCTATAGTACTCGACGAGTTCTACACATTGAACGGTTCATATTATCAAAATGAAATCCGTGGTAGGCCCCCACAGATCCAACAGCATAATCCAATCTGATTAAGGATCGGACATAAACCATGCCCTTTTATAAAATATTAAAAATATACTTAGGTGATTCTAAACAATTCTTAAATAAAGAACTATATTCACTGTGTTTGGTTTGAGTTTTTTGAATTAAGTTTTTTGAAAATTGACTTTTTTTGTTTTTGTGTTTTTTTGTTTTTAATGAATATTTTTTAAATTTTAAACATTTTTTTTACTTTTTTAGATGCACCTTACTTAAATGTATCTAAAAAGTAAAAAATTGTGAAAAAATATTTTAAAAAATTAGTAAATACATAAAAATATAAAAAATATACTGAATTCTTATATTTTTTTTGTATTTTTGGTATTTAGTGAATTTTCAAAAGATATTTTTTTATAATTTTTTTTACTTTTTAAGTGTATTTATGTTAGGTGTGTCTAAAAAGTAAAAAAATTGCTTAAATTATTAAAAAAATTCTGTAAAAACAAAAAAAAAAAAAAAACACAAAAAATGAAAAAATAGAATTTTTTGAAAAGTGTTTTAAAAAATTAGAAACCAAGTAAGGTGATTAGTTTTTTTTTTTTTTTTTGAGAGCTAATTATTCTATTAGCCTTCTTATCACGTCCCTCAATTATTGCTGCCGCCGTGGGCCACATTATTGTTTTCCTGTTCTTTATGATAGCGTGGATCACTTTATTTGATTATGTTTTTGGATTTTCCAATTTTATAAGTTTTGTTTGACTATATATTATTTGGTTAAAATAAATAATTAATAAGATAAAATATTATATTTAATTTATAATTATTTTTTTTCATTATTATCAAATCAATTATAATTTTAAATAAATTTTTTTAACTAAACTAAAATAAAAGAAAATAATTAAATAATCAACTAAATAGCATACTCCTAAACAAGTCCATGTGCATAGCATGATTCACCTACCGGTATCTCCGAATTTATATGGTCTAACTAAATTGATCCCATCAATTCGGTTCTCTCTCTCAATCAACCAAAAGTCTATAAAGAGTTAGACCATCACCACCACTGCACTGCACTGTTTGTTTTTTGCAAAAATGACTTCTTCAATCTCCAATGAAGTAAAATATACTTGGATGATTTTAAACAATTCTTAAATCGGCAGTGATGAAGACCCCCAATGGGATCGCCCCAGGATCCCATTGCCTCTCTATTGGTCAGGTTTTTTTTTTTTTTTTTTTTTTCAATCTTTAATCTCCATGTATATGTGAGATGGTTGGAGTGGGGGAGCGATGGGTCGAACTCATTTTCCTTCACAAATAAAGAACTATATCAGTTTGTTTTTTTGGATTCTATTAGCCTTCGTATCACGTCCCTCAATAGAATATTGCTGCCGCCGTGGGCCACATTATTATTTTGCCTTTTCTTTATGATAGCCTGGATCACTTTATCTGATTATGTTTTTGAATTTTCCAATTTTATATAAGTTTTGTTTGACTAAATCTTATTTGGTTAAAATAATTAATCAAAATAAAATAAATCAAAATAATTAATAAAATAATATATTTAATTTAATTTATAATTATTTTATTTTTTTTATAATTATCAAATCAATTATAATTTTAAATAAATTTTTTTAACTAAATTAAAATTAAATAACCAATTAAAATAACATATCCCTTAACAACATCATGAGTATATCATGATTCACCTACCGGTATCTCCGAATTTATATGGTCTAATAAATTGATCCCCATCAATTGGGTTCTCTCTCTCTCTGCCTCAATCAATCAAAAGTCTATGAAGACTTAGACCATCACCACCACTGCGCTGCACCGTTTGTTTGTTTCAGAAATGGCTTCTTCAATCTCCAATGAAGTAACCCACGATTTCTCTATCCTCGGCCTTCGAGTTTACAAAGACGGCCGAGTCGACAGATTCAAAGGCACCGATACAGTCCATCCCTCAACCAATCCAGAAACTGGAGTCCAATCCAAAGATGTGGTAATCGATCCAGAGACTGGCTTATCTGCAAGGCTCTACATCCCCAAAATCCCCAACCCACATCATAAACTTCCTCTTCTTGTCTACTTTCATGGCGGTGGTTTCTGCATCGAAACCGCCTTCTCTCCGCTGTACCACAACTATCTCAATTCACTTGTCGCCGAAGCCAACATCGTTGTGGTCTCCGTTGATTACAGAAGAGCCCCCGAGCACCCTCTTCCAATCGCTTATGATGATTCTTGGGCCGCTGTCAAGTGGGTTGCTTCTCACTCCTCCGCCGCCGCTGGCGAGGTATGGCTGAAGGACTATGTTGATTTTGATCGGGTCTTCTTTTCTGGAGATAGTGCAGGGGCCAACATAGCACACAACATGGGAATTCGGGTCGGGTTGGAAGGGCTGGATGGAGTGAAGCTTGTTGGGATTGTTTTAGTCCATCCATATTTTGGAGGAAATGACCCAATTGGAAATGAAGGTACTAACTTGCTTGGAAAAGCGTTTTCTGATCAATTATGGGTGTTTGTTTACCCATCGTGTAACGGATCTGATGACCCGTTATTTAACCCGGTTAAGGATCCAAAATTTTCGAGCCTGGGTTGTGGCAAGGTGTTGGTATGTGTGGCTGAGAAAGATTTGTTGAAGGATAGGGGTTGGTATTACAAGGAGGAGTTGGAGAAGAGTGGGTGGGGAGGGGTGGTGGAGCTCATGGAGGCTAAAGGGGAGGACCATGTGTTCCATTTGTTTAACCCGACTTGTGACAATGCTTTGGCTAAGCTCAAACGAGTGGTTTCTTTCATGAATTAGAGCAAAGCCTAGGTAGCAATTCGTCCTTTGTCTTACAAACCCTTGTCTCACCTATTATATGCTTCTTGCCAAATTCCATTAGTAATTAATAAAGCAAAGGATTTGTGTTCTTGGTGGAGGTGTCAAATATACTCTTCTTAAATGTTTTCTGTTATTATCTTTCAATACATTTTCAACCATTATTAAAATTTTGAGGCACAAAAAATTTTATAATACTATCAAATTGTCAAAAATGTATTGGTAGATGAGATAAAAAGATTTAGAAACTAAAGATGATAACGTGGTGCAAATTAGAGGAATTGGATAGAATGCTTCATTCTATACATGTCGATTTACATATATCATTTTGACATTTAAAAATATTTAACATATCAAATTTTGAAGGTACACATAGAGATGCTCTAAGATTGTCAAATGATTTGATGGATCCAAATTTTTAGTAGTTAAAGAATAAGATTGTGTACACTATGGACTTTATGAATTGTGTATACTAAGAACATCTCTCATGAAGCATTGTTAAAATGGATAGTTGAAGTTAAATTTTAAGAATAGGTTATATTGCTTCAATGGAATAAATGTTATTAGGACACTCACGTGACAAATTTAAATTTAAATTTTCTTTGTCTATAAAGTCACGCACTAAAACATTCCGTCCATAAGAACAAGTTTTTGCAAAAAGATCAAACTATCTATATATTTGAATCCACATATATCTATTCAAATTCAATACTCTAGAATCAAATCTCTCTCTCTCTCTATAATCTGTCACCCAACGACAGACCTAGGACTGGGCATAGGTGGCTGCAGCTCAACCCAAAATTTAAAACATTTTTTTTTTTAGCCCACCCCAATCTAGCCTCCCAGTCCAGCCCAGCCTCTCAACCTCTCCTAGTCTAACCCCAAATAAAGGTCAATAGTTTTTTTGTTTGTTTTTTAGATAGGCAGCCCGACAATAGCCCAATACTTATCCAAAAAAATAAATATGCAGCCTAATAGGTTAGAATTTTTTTAAAGAGGCAGCCCAAAAAATAGGCAGCCCCATAAGCAGTTTCTCTCAGACTCTTCTTCACTTCCTCTTCTTTTTCTTCCTATCGGTGGTACAGGTACTACTCTTTCATGACTTTGACCCTTTTTTTTTTCCCCCTCTTTTTTGTCTTCTTCTAAATCTTATTTTGATTGAGAATGGATTTGATTAATCTTATTGCTCTTAATCTTATCTGACATTTCATGACGTCACGGCCTAAATGGATTTTTTTTTCTTAATCTTTTTTGCTCTTAATCAAAAGAATCTTTTTTGCTATTAACCTTTTTGTTCTATATTGCTCTTAGTTTTTGAATTTTGAATTTTTTTTTTTTGGGACATATATCAAAATAATGAAAGCCTAAATAAAAATTATTGAGGATATATATAAAAACCCTAATATTTAAAATTATTACGAATATACTCTG
The DNA here is from genome assembly GCA_025200525.1 of Camellia lanceoleosa. NCBI lineage: Eukaryota > Viridiplantae > Streptophyta > Magnoliopsida > Ericales > Theaceae > Camellia > Camellia lanceoleosa. Next base: position 198,672,233 of record CM045760.1, on the reverse strand, counting down.
GTTTAATATTAAATAGGGTTAAATTTTTTTCAATTTTTTTTTTTTTTAGGTTATAAATAATGGAACCTCCACCACTCAAAAAATGCAAAACCCTTTTCTCATTCTATCAATGAAACAAAAGTCTAGTAGTATAACATCCAATATTGTTGAAACCTCATTTTTTTATATGCAACCGCCTTCCATGCCTCAAGCTAATAAACCAAGCGAATTTGATTCAACTGTTATTGAATAGGATCCTAGTTTGCGCTTACAAATTTGTCAATATCCAATTAATCAACGAGATGAGGTTAGACGAACTTATGTGAACTTAGGGCCTTATCAACCTAAACTTGAGTATCCTAGGCCCTCATTTGGAAAGCAGAATCGCCGATTCCAATATATTTGGTTTAAACAATTTTCTTGGCTAGAGTATTCTCCTCAAAGGATAAAGCATATTGCGTTTCATGCTTATTATTTGATCAGCCAAATAAGTCGATCAGTCATTCTGCATTTGTTAATGAGGTGTTTAACAATTGGAAGAGAGTAAATAATGGATCTAAATGTGTTTTTTTGCTTCATGTCGGACTTGCATCTTCATCGCATAGTCATTGTGTTATTAGTCATGACAATTTAAAGAAATATTCCCAACACATTGAAAAAGTGTTGAATGCGCAATCAAAAGAAGAACTTTTGAAGAATCGAATGTGGGTAAAGGCAACAATTGAAACTATTCAAGTACTTGCTCTTCAAGGACTTGGTTTTAGAGGTCATGATGAAAGCTCGACTTCATTGGATCAAGGTAATCTAATTGAATTATTAAAGTTCAACGCGATGGGAAATGATGCACTCGAGAGAATTATATTAAAGAATGCTCCATAAAATGCCACATACACTTCTCCAAAGATCCAAAAGGAGATTTTGCATATACTTGCTAATAGAGTTAGGAATATGATTTTTGATAAAGTTGCAGGAGGTTATTTTTGTATTCTTGTTGATGAAGTTTGGGTCATAACCGATCAGTAATCCGTAGATTACCGAAAGTCTCAAACGAACATACAAAAAATTGATGCTAATGGGGCCCAAAAACGGAAGCATATGATAAAGAGGAGTCCATTGAGTTGTGCCAACCATGAGCAAAATTATAGAGTTAACCATGTAACACATTAATACATTTACATGCCCAACAAAAATATAAGAGCCAAAGGAAATTTGTACACATTATTTACAAACCCAAGACCATAACACCTGAAAAAAAAATAAAATAAAATAAAATAAAATAAAATAAAATAAAATAAAAAATGAAGTAGAGAATCGATCAACCCAATTCCTTTTTGAATGCTCAAACTCAGTGACAAAGACTATCTGCACATTTCAAACAAACAAACATAGAAAAAGGTTAAATTGTATTTTGATCATGAATTTAGTAGAGATTTATAAAGAAAAATGAAAAAAGATGAGTAAATCGTGAATAAAATATAAATATATTTTACCTATATTTAAAAAAAAAATTTCTACTCCAATTCATATTCAAATACAGACTAACAATGTGGAATCTACATGCAGTAAACATAGAAACAAGGTGTGGAAGAAAGAGAACCATGTACATGAGAAGGTCATAATTAGAGGTGATAAACGAACCAAACAACTTGAGATCAACTCATGTTTAGTTTGTTAAAAATTCATTTGAACTTAGTTCGTTAAGTAACAAATCAATCTTAAACATATTTTAAAATTCATTAAAGATTTAAACCAACCTTGAATAGTGCTCATTCAACTTAGTTCGATAAGTATAAAATTATAAAAAACAAATAAACAAATACATAAATTACTTGAGCACGACTTAACAAAAGTTCATTTGAAATCGGTTTAAAAGTTTAATGAATTAAGTTTGGACAAATTTTAAAACTTGTTAAAATTGCTCAATTGTAATGTGATCTGGTTGACGATGACGACTTGTACCGTCTTTATAAGGAGAACTCATATCATGTACCGCAATGTTATGTCGATTGCAAAATGACACCACATTTGCAAAAAAAAATATCCCAATCATCTTGTCTAAGTTTTTGAAGGAGAACTTTTGTTGTGGAGACTAATCTCATCGCATTTAAGATGGCTTGAGTTTTCTGTTGCAAGGCTTGACAAAGTGTATTCACGATTCTCAAAATGTTGTCCATCAAGTGCAAGACAAATATGAATTCAAAGCTCTTGATTACTTTGTAAACACCATTAGCTTCCTCCGAATTTGTTGATTTGTACTCTTCTTAAGACTTTCAACAACTACACAAGATGTCTCATACATATCAATCAAGTTTCTAGCAGAGTCATAATGCGAGCTCCAACGAGTAGCTTTAGCTCGATGCAAGGTACCAATTTGATTGGCCCCTTTACCAGATTGACGCTCACCACTAGCCAACATATTTTCAACCTCACTCCTGTGAAAAGATTTTAACTCACCAAGGCGCTTTGGAGAAGAAGCAACAAGATTGACAATACAACTCAAGTGAGAAAAAAATCGCCAAACATTAGGCTCATCTTTTGCTACTGCAATTAAGGCCAATTGCAGACGATGTGCAAAACAATGTACATAATATGCATATGGCCAATCTTTAAGAAATAAAGCTTGAAGTCCATTCCATTCACCACGCATATTGCTAGCACCATCATACCCTTGACCACGCATGTTTTGAATAGGGAGATTAAATCGAGAAAGGATATTCGATATCTCTATTTTAAGAGTCAATACAGATGTATTTTCGACACCCATGATATCAAAGAACCGTTCCCCTAGCAAACCATCATTCTTGATGTATCTCAAAATAAGGGTCATTTGTTCTTTTTTAGACTCATCTTGGGATATTGCCCATGTCACAAGGTTTACCCATCGAGATCAAGTAAGTTCTAGAATGATTTCATATACATTTATGTATATTTGTAAAGCTGATTGGGTATTGATCCATATATCATTGCTTTAAGTAATTTCACATTTAAAGTGGCAATGCATGACAATAGGAGGTATTAAGATCCATTAAATCTTATGCTTAACTACACTTGGTACTTACTCTTGCTGTTGCCAGCATGGATGTACCACATAGAACTTAGTTAATATCCTCAAAAATGGGGTATACCAAAGCAACATTGGCGGCCTACAACAAATTTGGTTTGCAGTGGTTGTTAAAAATAAAATTTAGAAAGTTTTTAATATGTTTTCATCATCTTGACAACAAATAGTTTTATTAAAATTGATTAAAAAAAAAATGCGACTAATTTAATACTTTGCCATCATATGGGAAATAGAATTGCATATGATAACCCATTGTTCAACCCTTGCTCTCCCGGAGGGAGGGCGGCTCTTTGCTGGTGGCCTCCTTGCCCTAGGTGTAGGCGAATCCTTGAACAAAAAGTATGAAATGCATTCTATCTTTTAAAATAATGACAATAAATTCGTATCACAACCGTAAATCTTGCATTTTGTATCACTGATACTCATTATACTAGTCAATCTAATACATGTACACAATTAACATAATATTCTCACACTTCCGCTCAAACTCAAGGTATTTTAACAGAAAACACTGAGAGTTTACTAAAAATAAACTGAAACCGAGCAACGGTGAGAGTCTTGATAAAGAAGTTAGCAAGTTGCAGTGCCGAAGAGATGAAAGGAAACGAGATGGTGCTAAATTGAAGATGCTGATGAACAAAATGGCAATCAATCTCAATGTGCTTTGTCCGCTCATAGAAGACAGTGTTATAGGTAATCTGAATAGCACGATGGTTGTCACAGTAAAGGGAGGTCAGAGAAGAATGAGGTACACCCAAATCAATCAAGAGACTTCGAAGCCAAACAATCTCTGTAGTGGCATGGGCCACAGCATGGTACTCAACCTCGACAGTGGAATGAGCAATAACAATTTGTTTCTTACTCTCCTAAGAAATCAAGGAATCACCAAAAAACATGCATAAACCAAAAGTGGACTTGCGATCAGTGACATCACCAGCCCAATCAGAATCAACATAGGCTACCAAGTCTGAGGAAGAAGTAGAAAACAATAGCAAGCCCTAAAAGATAGTACCCCGAAGATAGCAAAGAATCCGAATCAAAGCAGGCCAATATATAGAGCGAGGAGTAGAAACGAACTGGCTAACCATATGAACAGCATAAGCAAGATCGGAGCGGGTAACCGTCAAATAGGCTAAGCAATCCACAAGCTCTCGATATAAAGTAGGATCATCCAGAGAGACACCATCAGTAGTGTTAAGCTTCACATTAAGCTCAATAAGGGTATCAAAAAACTTAGTGTCAGTAAGACTTACACGGTGAATAACTTCATTGGTATACTTGGCCTGAGACAAAAAGTATCCATTGGGAGAAGAAGCTACCTCAATACCAAGAAAATATCATAATGGGCCCACATCCTTCATTCGAATGTGGGGAAAGGATGATGCTTGACCTCAGAGATAGCAAAAGAGTCAAAGCCAGTGATAATCATATCATTCACATACAGTAACAAGGCAACAAAACTAGCAGAAGTGTGGAGGAGAAACAATGCAGAATCTTAGACACAAGGATAAAACTGAAGGTGAGTAATAGTTGTTTGAAAGTGATCATACCAAGCATAAGGAGATTGCTTTAAACCATACAGAGCACACTGAAGATGACAAACTTGTCCAGAGGAATGGGAAAGGCTAGGGGGAGGACACATGTAAACCTCCTCAGTGAGATGGCCTTTAAAAAAGCATTCTTAACATTCATCTGATAAAGAGGCCAATGACAAACAACAGTGACAGAAATCAAAGTACAGACAATACTCTTGGCAACGAGGGTAAAGATCTTCTTCTAATCAATACCATACTCCTGTGAAAAACATGGCAACCATGCGAGCTTTGTAGAGCTCGAAAGAACTATCAGAATGAGTCTTGACTTTATAGATCTATTTGCAACCAACCAGATTCTTGCCAGCAGGCAAAGGAACTAGCTCCCAAGTGGTAGTTTTCTGTAATGCAAACAACTCATCCTCCATAGCTCAAATCCTAAAAAGTTTTCTTGTAAGAGTAGGGTTCTGAAAAAGAGTGAATAGCAAACAAAAAGGTGCAATATGAATGAGAAAAACATGTTTTAGCAAAACAAAGTTTGTTTACCTGTTTATAGATGCGAAGGGGATACTTACGGTTAACAAGATTAGAGTTGTCAGAAGTAGGAGGATTAGCAGTAAAGACAAAGACAACCGGTGAAGAGAGAGCCTTGCGACGAGAATAGACTAACAACGAAGGAAGAAAAGAAGTAGGGAGGAGAGGAGGAGAAAAGGAAACAGACTCATAGGAGTCAGTAGAGAAGGACTTAGTAGGAGGGATGATAGAAGGAGACGAAGGAACAAGCTCATAGGGAGTAGTAGAGATTTACTCATCTGGACGGACCTCAAAAAGAAATAGATCAATGTGAACCAACTCCTCTTTAGAAACTGGAGCAGTGATAGGCGGAAGCTGAAAGTAAGACAGATGTTCGAGAAAGGAAACATGTTGATAGGAAATAGGGTCGTGACAACGATAGCCTTTCTAAATAAGATTGTAACCCAAAAAGACACACAAGACAGACCAGGCATTACGTTTGGTCCTCTCTTTACGGAGAAGGACAAACCAAGCAGACCCAAACACACGAAGAATGGAGTAATTGGAAAGTTGATAAAACAGAGCCTCATAAGGAGACCGACCAGAGAAAAGGAGAGTGACAAGAAAAGCAGCAATAAGAACTGCCTCACCCCAAAACGGAGCCGGAACAGAGGCAGAGAGAAGAAGAGACCTAGCTGTCTCAAGGAGATTTTGGACAAGTGTATCAGTGCAAGAAATTTGGTGAATGGTACCCAAATTGGCCAAATACTCACAGAACTCGACTTTAAAATATTTCCCACCTAAGTCAGATCGTAATATTTTAATAGTAGACTCAAATTGTGTAGTGATCATAGACTGGAATATACAATATATCTTATAGAAGTCAGACTTATGAGTTATAAGATAATCTCAAGTATAACAGGTGCAATCATCAACAAATGATACACAGTAAGTAGAGCCCTCTTTGGTGTGAATAGAAGAAAGATCCTAGACATCAATATGAACTAAAGAAAATGGTGTATCAGAAATATAAGTATTTTTTTGAAAGGTTAAGGCTATTATTTTAGCAAGTTTACACCGTCGAGACTCGGTAAATTGACTAGGAGAAATTTTACCCAATAAACTTGACTGTGCTAGAGATCATAAAAAGTTAACAGACAAATGTCCTAATCTAGAATGCCACAAATAAAAAGAACTTGATAGAAAATCTAACTGAAAACAGGAAAAGGCAATCAGAGAGGTAGTCAGAAGGAGTTGCAAGCTCTCTACCACATAGAGGTCTCTAACTCTATGGCCAATCCCAATTTGCCACTTGGACATCTGATCCTGCACAGAACAGATAGATGAACAGAAGATAACATTAAAACTGAAGGCATCAAGCTAACTAATAGACAATAAACTGACAGATAACTAAGGAACATAAAGGACAGATGGAATAGTAACAGCAAACATAGCAGATGGTAAGATAGACCCAACAGATATAACAAACATACCAAGATTCATTAGCAACATTAACAGTAATAGAAAAGAAAGGGGAAGTACAATTTTGAAGTAAAGAGAGATGAGAAGTCATATGATGAGAGACACTAGAGTCAAAAAGCCAGACAGACAAAAAGATACCTGAACAGACCCAAGAAAACCTGAATGAAGAGAGAAAACAGCAGAGACAGATAGGGATGTCTGGAAGGTAAACAATATATGCTGAAACTAACCAATTTGAGCACTCAAGGAAGCCATGTCAGGACTAAGAGTCTGAGTAAATGCAGTGTAAGCAACGGGAGGCTGAAAAGTCCTCGACGGAGGAGCGCGGAACTCGGTCTGAAACTACTGAGAAGATGGCAGACGTCCCCGTCTCTTCTTGGGACAGTGATACTTCCAATGGCTCTTCCAATGACAAAAAGCACATTCATCTGAAACCAATGACCTATTTTCTAGCCTAGCAATCCTATCATCCAACATTACAATAAACCACAAACTGATGGGTCAAAACGTAATAAACCCAAAAATATTAAAACCAGATAAACACAAATACAGGTATGGTCAAACTGTAATAAGCACAAGACTTATATGGAGTACCAATTATATCAAAGAATCAGAGGATCAAAACCACAGAGACCACAAACAAAACCAGAGTAAGAAAGAGGCTATGAAGCAAGGATACTTAAAAAATGGAGACATATCCGTATCAGATACCGATACTCCTTGAATACTTGCGAATACACATTAGATACTTCTTAATTAATTTTTTTATTCATTTTGGAGTATCAGATACTTGATTTCGAAGAATCGGATACTCAAAGTCACATTATTTCTAATACTTTGTTTAGTTCTTTGATAAGAAGAATATAATGAGAGTTGCAGTAATAGAATTTGTCAAATTGTTGTATCCTTGTTGTCTCTCTTACTTCTCTCTCGCTCTCTAATTCTCTCACGTTTCTTCTCTCTTCTCTTGTTCTTTTTTTGGTGTTGGCATGTAAGAATGATGTTTAATTTGTATTTACTTTTGCTTTTAGTTTTAGATGTTTTATGAATGTTTGAAAACTCTTAACTTAATAAAAATCTGTATTAATTTCCTTTAGGTTTTATTTTCATGCATATTACATTATTAAAATTATAAAAAAAAATAAAATAATTTTTTTTTACAAATGTATCCCCGCCATACCCATATCCTACTTTTTCAAATTTTGACATATTGCCGTATTCTTATCCTTGTATCGTCGAATCCCGTATCCATATTCGTATACGTGCTTCCTAGGAAAGAGGGAGATCGCAAACACCAACCAAAGAAAAAGTTACGACTCTAATGATAAATCTAGAGACGACCAGTAGCAATCGCAAACTGGAGAGAGAGAGAGAGAGAGATCCCTCGCACAACTCTTCGAACCAGAAAGGGCCCTCAAACTGTGTCCACGCTCACTGCATTAGTCGAAGGGTTGTGAACAGAAGAGAGAGAGAGAGAGAACCAAAGACTGAGATGCGAAGTAGAGGAGATGAGCCATGAACCAGATGGGTCACCGTTTCGGGTTGGATGACTTGCAATAGCTATTCAAAGATGGCTTCAAAGGACCAGAAGGTCTTCATGAACTAGAAAACTATGAGACTACACCCAACAATACAAAAAGATGAGCCAGAGATGACTCATGTTGAACCCTAAATTAAAGATGAGAGAGAACCAATTGCAAGTGAGACCCAATCGCGAAGGAAACCTAGTCACCAAACAGAGGGAAGAACTACAAACCAGATGATTCTTCAAACCAAACAAACCAGATGAGTTCGAGAGAGAGAGAATTTCAATAAGTTGATCGATCCAGATGAACCAGACTAAGAATCAGTTTGTACAAAACCCTAGCCACTATGAGATTAGCAATCGTGTAGCTCTAATACCATGTAAGATTTCTGAATGAATTCGTATTTTTCAATTGTAAATGAATACAAGAGTACAACCGATTTATATACACATACTAGACCTAATCTAAAATAGGAAATAAGAATAAACCTATATTCTTACAATCAATCTAATATGTCCACAATTAACATAATATTCTCACAAACTTATACCCATATTATCTCTTAATTCTTTGATAATTTTTATTAAACTATTATTACTTGCCAAAAAACACAAAATTATGAAACAAAGAATCCATTTCAATATATTTAAGAAAACAAACCATTGAAAATCTAAAATATACATAAAAATGGAAGGAAGAAAACAAAATTATAGGTAACTGGAGCTAGCACAGGCAGAATCACAAGAAAATCCAGAGAAACATTTAAAAGCAAGTCAAAAAGCAGGGGACTAGGTACCATCTTATAAAGAGGGTGCTTGAGTTGTGTCAAATCATCATCAATAGGCGTATATTCCTCCAACTCCACATGGTCAGCTTTATTTAGAAATCTGGAACGTGTAGAAACCTTTGCAAAAAAACTTCCCTGGTTCAATTGATTCACCCATTGCTTGGAATGTAAGAAAGTAGTAGGTCTTTATCAAATGACCAGCAGTGACCTTGACAGCCCCAACAACTCTCAAAAACCGAAGAGGTTGATTTTACACAACAAAAAGCATCAACCAGAAATTCTCAGTTAGCCTAAATGAATCAAAAAAATAAAAATAAAAAACTCAAATTCAAGGTTCCTTTAATGTTGAAGTTATTGTGAAAATCATAATTCTCAAGCAAAAACTGATTAGATAAAACTGTATGATACTTAAAACGCATTTATCCTACAATAAAATAAAAAGAGATAGAGTTTTGGCTGACAGATAATCTATCATTTGCTATGCATCTATCCCAATAATTCCAATATAACACTAAATTAGAAGTCAACCATAATAGCAAAGCTCACTGAACAATAATAAAGCACAGAAGACAATAATAAATTTATGTTCAAATACTAGAACTAGAACGCGGATAATGATACACAACAATCCCCATAGAAATAGAAGACATTAATAAAGTTTCAAGCAAATACTAGAACTAGAATAGGAAGAAAAGAAATGCACCTTTTTACTGTTCTTATTATACTGAGCAATAGCAAATTCGGCATGGGTTCGAGTATCAGTAGCCCCAATAACATGAGTGACAAAAGGATGATGATGATGACGAGCAGTATGTTGAAGCGATATCCCATAAACTGCCTCAAAGATCTTGCGACCTTCTTCATCAACATTCTCAATCACTTGCTCCTTTGAAGGAACCCATTCATACCCCCGCCTCATGAAAAAGTCCATTCTGTCCTCTCTCAATACCTTCTATAATATACTAATATGACAATCAAACAATAACAAATAAAATGTTAACTATTAAAGATGAAGCGAAACTTCTACATATAAAAAATTTAGTGAATTTAAATTCTTACAAACAAAAAAACAAAAACAAAAACAAAAACAAAAGTGAAATTTATTATTAACAAAGAAGAAGCAAAATTTATTAAAAGAAAGAAGTCTTTCACATTGCAAATCATGCATTTCAGTCATACTTTCAAGACATACATGATACAACTATATACTGCAAACATTTGTTGCAGAATATACAAATAACCAATTAAACAGTTAAGGCCATAATTAGGCCTGTCATGTTATGCTTGTAAGGAACCTTATCTTCAATCGACAAATTGGACATGTTTGTAAATTTAATGCACCCAGTGGATGGCAAAGTTGAGACTTGATAGGACCTCTGGGGAGACGACGAGCACTTTAATGGCCAGAGATAACAGGAGGCAACAGAAGAGAAAACCAAGGCAGCCTTAGATATAATGAGAGTGGAGCTCTTTACAAGATCCCAGATTGGACCTCAAGCCACCTATGGACAGGTGGCAAGATCTCATTAACTCAACAAAGTGGTGATATTAGGCCTACTATTACATCCTATGATTCAGATCTAGGAAAGGCTACCTCTTAGGAGCTGCAGATGTAAAAGGGATATCTTGTGAGGTGTATCATGGCATACAATAAACATGAGTTTAGTCAACATTCTGTCTCTAAGATTGGGTAGATAGCTAGCAACCTTGACAAACCCATGATCCTAGCCTCTAATCCACAATCTTCCGACGATCTCAAGCAATGAATGCCTAGTCCCTGCTCTTAGCCTAGGCTGCCAAGTGATAGCTATGATGGTTGTCACGCCCTCAAAATGCAACCCATTAATTATAAAACAAAACATGCATTATTAAAAGAAAGCATTTTATTACATCAATCATCCGAGTCTTATGAAATGAAATACCATAATAAATGCCCTAAAGGCTTACATCTTGCCAAGCCAATACTTGGACACAATTCACTGAGTTCTAACTCAGAAACAGATAAAGCCCTAGGCTTGAAAGATTACATTATTCAAATAAAAACAAATAAAAGTAAATAAACAAATCTTCAAGTCCAATCCTCACAAGCTATGTCCTTGGAGGGAGTGAACCACCTGAACCTGAAAAATAAAGTTCCCATATAGGGTGAGCCACAGCCCAGTAGAAAAATACTAAACCAAGTATAAGAAATAACTAAAGCATTAGTATCTGATACATGGTTAACACATACTATAATCAAGTTACAATTTACATGATACGAATGTCTATTCTGCCTATGACATAAGGTCTATGGCACACTTTACTTTCCACTTATGACTCAGAACCTGGCCAAATAACTCAACAGGGGTTTCATCTTTTATTAACAACACTTCCAATTCCACAGGAATAACAATTCAAGTTAGACCTATTCATAACAAATACACGAGTTGGTATTTTATCAATCATAATCAATTCACTTCCATACTTTCCAACTGATACACATTTTAGTGATGTATCATATCAACCATAAATAGAAATATATCTATTAATCAATAAGCACACATAAGCGTGATGCTACTGGAGTCCATCCCCTATCTACTCCCAACAAGTCCGGTTTAGAGGTCCATCCCCTATCTTCCCCTAAACCGTGGAGTTCATCCCCTATCTCCTCCAAACCAATGCATATGCAATGAAACACACAATTGCCATATACAACACATAATTAATACACAAAAGTTCTGTATTAACTCAACAGTCAAACAATTGACTCAATTCCAGTTATACCTAAGCCGCATGCAAGGTCTACAACAATCAATGGCTATCCTCCACCGATAGCCCAAAAGCGATTATTTCTAAGCAAGAAATAAATATCACAATCTATATATAATATCAACTCCACGGATGAGTGATTAAATATACAATTACATCAACCAATCTCAATTTCCCAAATCTCATGAATTTAACCAATACACAATTCCCCTTTCTAAATTAATTACATGAATTAATCTATGACAACACCCTAAGGTTTCTCCCAAAATTACCACACTACCCCCATATACCAAAAACACCAACACTTAGGATTAAACGTATACAAGGAGTAGGAAATCCCTACCTCAAAGCAATGAACCCAAAAGAAGAAGATGAAGATGTTTGCCCAAATTTCAAAGTGCTCCAAATCCAACAATGCTCAGATTAAATGAAAGCCCTCACTCTCCTCTGCCTTTTTACTCAAGGGACTAGGTTAGAAACACCCTCTAGATAGATCAAACCCAAGGGAAAGATGAGTTGTGAGAGAAAAGACTCAAACTAGGGTTTCGGATCAAAATTGTGAAAAAGACGCGTTTAGAACCGCCGCCTGCTTAAATCTTTGGGATGAGCTCGCCGGCGAAGACATGGTCGCTCGGCCGACCAGACACAAAAACATACCTCGCTCGAGCGAAAAGAAGCTCGCTCGAGCCAAAGACAAACCATCTCGCTCGGCGAAAAGCTCGCCGAGCCAACAAACACGCCTCGGGTCTACCATCGACGCAACCTCGCTCGAGTTAAGAAAGGTTCGCTCGGCGCAACCAAAAGAAGGACCTCGCCGAAGCGAAGAGAAGCTCGCCGAGCGACCAAGCTAAAATCGAACATCAAGAATTGGTTTCTAGACTCAACCAACTCAGAATCAACTCGCCCAAAACATCTTATAACCAAAGAATAAGGAATCAAGGACAACAACGACAATAATATGGCAACGGAATCCATGGAACATAAGTCCGGATACAATACTCAAATGGGAAAAGACCGGGGTCGCTATAACCTCCCCCCCTTAAAAGAATTTCGTCCCCGAAATTAAGCGTGAGTTTGTAAAAATAATTTTTTTCTCAATTCCCAATGATATAAACACAATAATAAACAAAAACTTGACCCAAAACCGGTCACTTCATCTCTTATCAAGAGGCATCTCACAATATGTATAAATCAACATATATTTCAACTTACATCAATATTATGCATTATTCCTTTCAATGTTAACAATTTCATAACATATTCAATTCCATGATATAAGCAACACATTCAATATATAAATGTTATATTCTACTTCCATTATGAAGCAAGTTTCAAAATGTTAACATTAAACCCAAACATTCTCAATGTTTTCCAACTTAAGATATATATATAAATTTCTCAAGTTCCGCAATAGTATATAATCCAAATACAAGATCACAAATCACTAAATAAATCCGGATATTTCTCACGGACTTCCAACTCACGCTCCCAAGTGGCCTCCTCCACTCCGTGATGCTTCCACAAAACTTTCACCAAAGGGATAGTCTTGCCACGCAGGACTTGATCCCGCCTATCCAAGACTCGAATCGGTCTCTCCTCGTACGAAACATCCTCATCAACAACTAAATCGGTCCAATCCAACACATGTGATGGATCCGGCTCATACTCAAGCATACTCATGAAACACGTCATGAACTCCGGATAACTGCGGTGGCAAGGCTAAACGATAAGCAGCCTCGCCAATCCTCTCAAGGATCTCAAAAGGCCCAATGAACCGAGGGGACAACTTCCCGCTCTTCCCAAACCTCATCAACCCTCGTCTAGGTGATATCTTCAGAAAGACATGATCACCCACCTCAAACACCAAAGGTCTCCTCCTACGGTCGGCATAAGATTTCGACGACTGCAGGTCAGAACCAGCCTCCTGCGAATAAGCTCGACCTTCTCCGTCGTTTCTCTCACCAACTCCGGACCCAACAAAGGTGCATCACCCACCTCGGCCCAACAAACTGGAGATCTACACGGTCGGCCATACAAGGCCTCAAACGGTGCCATACCAATACTAGACTGGAAACTGTTGTAGGCAAACTCCACTAATGGCAAGTGCCTCTCCCACGACCCACTAAAGTCGAGAACACAACCCCGAAGCATATCCTCAAGGATCTGAATAGTACGCTGACCGCCCGTCACCGAGGATGATAAGTCAGCTAAAGTCAACTTAGTGCCTAAAGCACTTCGCAAACTCGCCACAACCTTGGCAAGAAAACGAGGATCTCTATCTCGAGACGATCGTCACATTGGGACCCCTGCAACCTCACTATGTCCAACATACAACTCAAAGAAGATGATCTACTGAATCTCTAACGCGCATAGGAATGAAGTGCGCTGACTTCGTCAACCGGTCTACTACTACCCAAATGGCATCACTACCCCGCTGAGTCCTTGGAAGACCCACAACGAAGTCCATAGTGACATGCTCCCACTTCCACTCGGCAATAGGCAAGGGTTGCAACAAACCCGCTGGCCTCTGATGCTCGGCCTTCACTTGCTGACAAGTAAGGCACCTAGATACAAAAGCTGCCACATCTCTCTTCATACCCCGCCACCAGAACTGGCGACTCAAATCCTGATACATCTTAGTACCTCCCGGATGCACCGCAAGGCGCGAATGATGAAACTCTCGAAGTACCTCCTCTCGGCAAGACTCCGGCACAAACAGACGGTCTCGGTATCTCACACTCAGGTCGGGATACACCGTCAAACCTTTCTCAACCTTCCCATTGGAAATCTTTTCTCGGAGAGATTCTACCTCAAGATCACCCCTCTGAGCCTCTAACACTCGAGTCACAAGTGTAGGCTGTGCGACAACAGAAAACAAGGCCGCAGCCTCAACGGATTCGTCCAGATGCAGATCAAACTCCCCAACTGCACCCAACATCTCCCATTCCCGGATGGCTATACTAGCTAAGTCACCAACAGATTTCCTGCTAAGGGCATCAGCCACAACATTGGCCTTCCCCGGATGGTAGTACAACTCGAAGTCATAATCCTCAATGAACTCCATCCACCTCCTCTGCCTCAAATTCAAGTCTTTCTGTGTAAACAGATATTTCAGACTCTTATGATCTGAGAATACCTCGAACTTCTCACCATAAAGATAATGCCTCCAAATCTTCAAGGCAAATATCACAGCTGCTAATTCTAAATCATGCGTAGGGTAATTCTTCTCATGAATTTTCAACTGACGTGAGCCATAGGCAACCACTTTCCCCTCTTGCATCAACACACAACCTGCATCTCTCGTGAGGCATCACAATAGACTGCATAACCCAACCCTCTCTCCGGAATAATCAAGACTGGAGCGGTGGTCAGTCTAACCTTCAACTCCTGAAACGACTTTTCACAAGTCTTACTCCATACAAATTTGACTCCCTTCCGAGTCAATCTAGTCAACGGTGAAGCTAACCTGGAGAAATCCTTCACAAACTGACGGTAATACCCAGCTAATCCCAGAAAACTACGGATCTCAAACACGCTCTTAGGCTGTGCCCAATCTTGCACTGCCTCAATCTTGGATGTATCAACAGACACCCCTTCCCCAGAAACTACATGGCCTAAGAACTTCACCTCTTCTAACCAAAACTCACACTTCCCAACCTTAGCATAAAGCTTATGGGCTCTAAGTAACTCTAGCACCACTCTCAAGTGTTCCTCGTGCTCCTCCCTCGAAGGTGAATAAATCAGAATGTCGTCCACGAAGACGACCACAAAACGATCCAAGAATTCCCGGAAGATCCGATTCATCAAATCCATAAACACTGCCGGTGCATTGGTGAGCCCAAATGGCATCACCAGAAACTCATAGTGGCCATACCGCGTACGGAATGCCGTCTTAGGAATATCCTCCTCCCTGACTCTCAACTGATGATAACCCGATCTCAAATCTATCTTAGAGAAACAACGGGAACCCTTCAATTGGTCAAACAAATCATCAATACGGGGCATAGGATACTTATTCTTAACTGTAGCCCGATTCAACTTCCGGTAATCGATACACAATCTCAAAGCACCACCTTTCTTCTTAGCAAAGAGGGCCGGTGCTCCCCACGGTGAAACACTAGGACGGATATAGCCCTTATCTAACAACTCCTGGAGTTGAACCTTCAACTCAACTAACTCGGCTGGGGCAAAACGGTAAGGTGCCATAGAAATCGGCGCCGTGCCGGGCACTAAATCAATAGAGAATTCAATCTCCCGCTGAGGTGGCAAACTAACAAGATCCTCGGGAAAAACGTCCGAATACTCACAAACCACCCTCGGCAATACAATCTGGTTCTCATCACATTCACTACTCTCAAAGCTAGCAAGTAGACCACTAAGCTCACTCCGCCTCGGATCATACCGGTGGTAAAACACTACCAACTCGGTCCCCGTAAAACGAAAACACTCCCGTTCACACGGTACAACAAGTGACCCTCTGACGGTAGCAATCAATAACAGCCCGGTATGACGATAACCAGTCCATACCCAAAATAACATCAAAGCCCTTCATGGGCATCACTACAAAAGAGAAAGGGATTCTATGATCATCGACCTCTATATCACAACCCCTAACACCTTGTTTCAAGATCAACTCACCCCCAAGAGGCGACACTACACAAATAGGAGATGCTAACTGAGCTAACTCCAACTCCAAAATAGATGCAAATGCAGCAGACACAAAGGAATGAGATGCACCAGACGATCAAAACACTAGCAATCGAATTGCAAAACAAGAAGGTACCTCTCACAACAGATGGAGCCGCATCAGATCCTCATGATAACGGCATACACGCGCCAGATGACCTCTCGATCAACCTCGCCACCCCTCGAGCACTAGATCACTGACCGATCGGGACGAAGAAGCCCCTGGTTGGCCTCGAGGCTGAATCGACCGAATAGGTAGGCGACTGAAGTTCGCCTCGAACCAAGAGCACCAGATAAAGCACCCAACTGTGGGCAAAACCTCTTCATGTGCCCCGCCGACCGACTGAAAACACGATAGTGGTGACCTCTCTACTCGACTCGCTCGAGATCGGGCAAGAAGATCTTTGCTCTCAACTCCTCCTCTCGAGGACAACCGAGACTTGTGACCCGGTGGCCACACTTGAAACAGTAACGCCTCCACGACTACCCTTCACGTAACTAGCACTCGCACAGAAAAGTGGATCTAGAAAAACTACTCGAGGCTGGCGAGGAGTGAAACCTCTCGCCTCCTGCCATCACCTCGACCGTCCCGACTCTTGGAGCCTTCGCCTTTCCTCCTCCTCGCATCGCGATCTTAGTATGGGTCAGATCAACCAAACGCCTAAAATCCCTAATCATAGTTGGCACAACTCTCAATTTGAGGCCGCCTCAACTTCTTCTCGAACTCTATGCAACGGCGTCTCGGCCGCCACTAACTCGTGCAAACTCGACAAACTAGTAAATGAGGCCTCGAACTCACCATCGACAAACTGTTTCGCTTAAGATGGCAAACCGATCTCTCAACTTCTCTGAATAAATTGGAGACAGTACTTCACTGAAAAGCATCAACAAACTCCTTCCAAGTACCTCCAATCGACCCTTGGTGAACTTCCACCATCGACCAAGATCCCCTTTCACCGAAAGATGCCAAGGTCACCTTCAACCTCGCTCGATGCCAAGCATCTCAAACGTTGATTTCTGCTCGAGCCATTAAATGCGCCTTAAGCGGCTCGCTAGGATCACCTACAAACACGTCCGGTTGAGACCGAAAAACTCCTCTTCGTAAAAGAAGGCCTGCATCTGCAAAGAACTACCGGCCGGAACTACTGGCCGGATTCGCACCTCGGGATATCCATCGGCGCTGAAATGCCCTCGCTATCTCTTGGGCCAAAGTGCCCGTAAATCGCTAACATCTTGGCTCGGCCACATTGGCACGCCAACACCTCCTCGAATCGCCGAATTTCTCCCAGATAGGCACTTCTCGCCTAGCACGCTTACCACGCCTACCACGACCTCGTCCTCGTCCTGACATCCTAATAAAGAAAACAAAGGCATTAGCACTCTAAATAATATGCCAAAACTATGACACTCGCGTCCTAATACATTGGACAACAATAAATCACACCACGTAAGCACATAATCACATAAGCACCTACGAATTTCATTCCTGGATAATGATAGTCCCGAGGCGTCCCTAAAGTTCCGGTTGAAAACAACATTGATCAGGTGCCTTTCCAACAAGACTTTCAGAGACTCAAGGATCCAATCAACATCCAAGGAACTACATTCCATACCCACATAGTCACATAAACATGTTATCATATAAGCATGGAATCATTACACTAAGTCTCTATCAAACGAGACGAACCCATTGTGATACTAATCACTTCCCACGTACCCAAAGTATTCAAACCCGGTACGCTCTGATACCAAGTTGTCACGCCCTCAAAATGCAACCCATTAATTATAAAACAAAACATGCATTATTAAAAGAAAGCATTTTATTACATCAATCATCCGAGTCTTATGAAATGAAATACCATAATAAATGCCCTAAAGGCTTACATCTTGCCAAGCCAATACTTGGACACAATTCACTGAGTTCTAACTCAGAAACAGATAAAGCCCTAGGCTTGAAAGATTACATTATTCAAATAAAAACAAATAAAAGTAAATAAACAAATCTTCAAGTCCAATCCTCACAAGCTATGTCCTTGGAGGGAGTGAACCACCTGAACCTGAAAAATAAAGTTCCCATATAGGGTGAGCCACAGCCCAGTAGAAAAATACTAAACCAAGTATAAGAAATAACTAAAGCATTAGTATCTGATACATGGTTAACACATACTATAATCAAGTTACAATTTACATGATACGAATGTCTATTCTGCCTATGACATAAGGTCTATGGCACACTTTACTTTCCACTTATGACTCAGAACCTGGCCAAATAACTCAACAGGGGTTTCATCTTTTATTAACAACACTTCCAATTCCACAGGAATAACAATTCAAGTTAGACCTATTCATAACAAATACACGAGTTGGTATTTTATCAATCATAATCAATTCACTTCCACACTTTCCAACTGATACACATTTTAGTGATGTATCATATCAACCATAAATAGAAATATATCCATTAATCAATAAGCACACATAAGCGTGATGCTACTGGAGTCCATCCCCTATCTACTCCCAACAAGTCCGGTTTAGAGGTCCATCCCCTATCTTCCCCTAAACCGTGGAGTTCATCCCCTATCTCCTCCAAACCAATGCATATGCAATGAAACACACAATTGCCATATACAACACATAATTAATACACAAAAGTTCTGTATTAACTCAACAGTCAAACAATTGACTCAATTCCAGTTATACCTAAGCCGCATGCAAGGTCTACAACAATCAATGGCTATCCTCCACCGATAGCCCAAAACAGTTATTTCTAAGCAAGAAATAAATATCACAATCTATATATAATATCAACTCCACAGATGAGTGATTAAATATACAATTACATCAACCAATCTCAATTTCCCAAATCTCATGAATTTAACCAATACACAATTCCCCTTTCTAAATTAATTACATGAATTAATCTATGACAACACCCTAAGGTTTCTCCCAAAATTACCACACTACCCCCCCATATACCAAAACACCAACACTTAGGATTAAAACGTATACAAGGAGTAGGAAATCCCTACCTCAAAGCAATGAACCCAAAAGAAGAAGATGAAGATGTTTGCCCAAATTTCAAAGTGCTCCAAATCCAACAATGCTCAGATTAAATGAAAGCCCTCACTCTCCTCTACCTTTTAATGAAGGAACTAGGTTAGAAACACCTCTAGATAGATCAAACCCAAGGAAAAGATGAGTTGAGAGAGAAAAGACTCAAACTAGGGTTTCGGATCAAAATTGTGAAAAAAGACGTTTTAGAAGCTGCTGCTGCGTTTAAATCTTGGACGTGCTCGCTCGGCGAAGACATGGTCGCCGGCGACTGACACAAAAACATACCTCGCCGGCGAAAAGAAGCTCGCCGAGCCAAAGACAAACCATCTCGCTCGGCGAAGGAAAGCTCGCCGAGCCAACAAATCGCCTCGGGTCTACCATCGACGCAACCTCGAGCCGAAAGAAAGGTTCGCTCGGCGGCAGACAAAAGAAGGACCTTGCTCGAGCGATGAGAAGCTTGCTCGTGTGACCAAGCTAAAAACTGAACATCAAGAATTGGTTTCTAGACTCAACCAACCTGTAATCAACCTGCCCAAAACATCTTATAACCAAAGAATAAGGAATCAAGGACAACAACGACAATAATATGGCAACGGAATCCACGGAACATAAGTCCGGATACAATACTCAAATGGGAAAAGACCGGGGTCGCTATAATGGTAGTGGGCAAAGTTATCCCAACTTAAAGAGTGGGTGCATAGGGTGACATAGGTGAGCCAAGGGCCATGCTATGATGTAGTCAAGTGGCATTCTGAATGAGATCGAGATATAAAGGACCATAGTGAGTAGAGGGAGGCTCTAGGAGGGAAATGGTGCTCTAGAGCCATGGCACTGCTGTGTGAGTGAACTTGGCTTAGGCCGCTACAAGTCATGCGTCGGGCTCTTCATACTTTCACTCATTTACTTTGAAGCTCTAGCCAACTACTGCGCTAGTGAGCTGAGCAGCCACACTTTGGTAGTATATGTCCATACTTATGCTAAATATATAACCCCAATTACTATCGTGGTGCCTTGGGGTTTTATCACATAGAGATATGGTGGTGATGGCCACGTGTCGAGTGCGAATATAAATACACACAATTTTAATAAGAATGTGTTATGTTGCATTTTTTTATTACCTTTTAATGATATATAAATATATATAAAACATATAATAAATAAATAGAACTAAATATTTTGTGTCCCTTACATTACATTACATGTAAGGGGTGAGCATTGGTTCAAGGGTAAAACCTTGGCCTAATAACCTTCAGGCTATGGGTTCAAGTCACGAGGCAACTACTTTGTGCACTATACCAAAGGTTAGGTGTGTACCCAATCTTTCCCCTCCTAAACACACATTAATGTGCACTAATTAGACGTTGTTTACATTACATTACATGTCATGTATTTCTTTTAAATATTGTCATGTCAGCATGTCTGTGTTTATGCTAGTTAAATAAAAACCCTCACACCACCATGGACATTACCCTATGGACCAAAAAGGCTTCTTGATGATTGTAGGACTATTTCACTTTAGGCTTCCAAACCCTTCATTTATCTAGCCTTGCAATGAACATGGCATCACCCAATATTCAAATATCTAATCTGATTATCATGTTCCACCATCTAAAATAATTGTTTAGGTTAGGGTGTCGTGAATAAACATGGCAACAGTGCATAAGGGTGGGGGTAGTCATGTTCACTAGTCGAGGTGGGTTAGGTTGACCTTTGACCCATCACCTAACTGAACATAATTGGGATTGATGTTGCACAAAATGACCCAATAAGGTATCAAATCAACCAATCGTGCCAGTCAGTTTAGTAGGCCAATTACGACCTATGTTACGTGGACTCGGACACATATCTAGAGGTTGGACATATCACACTTCTAATTCTAGGGTACACGGACTCAATAAAAAGGTCATATTTTTTCCATTTTAAATTTATTTTTGTGGGATAAAATAGTGTTTTGTGTAACATAAAGTGTCAAGAAGACATTTTACTCATTTTAAAGCAATTTTGCAACAAAATATACATATGACAATAGTATTTTTTTTTTTATCAACAACAAAAAAAGACAGACGAATCACTTTTAAACAAACTAAGATTCACAAACAACTTTCCAATCATTGGATATTAAAATATTTAAAAACATATAAAAAAATATAAAATAAAATAAAATAAAAAAGCGGAACCCCCTTAAACGCTGGTGAAACATAAGCCCAAAAAAGGCCAAATGACAAACTCTATCCCATAACGCATCCAAGTTTGCAACCTCATCTTAAAAAATTCTTGCATTTCTTTCCAACCAAATAACCCAAAAGATAGCAAACAAAACACAAAAACCCAATGTTTTTGCCTTCTTGTTGCCTCCAAAGCCCCAAAAATCAATTAAGAGCATATGAACACTAACACAGAATGAGTCAGTCAAGTGAAATTATCGATGCCATAGATTCAAAGCCACGGGACAATGTAAGAATAAATTATCTGATGATTCCTCGTTCCTCCTACACATGATGCACCACTAAGGATGAAGATAGTATTAGGTCTCCTCTTTTGGAAGGTGTCACTGGTTATAATGCCTCCATCAGCCAAAAACCACAAAAATTTCTACTTTTAAAGGCACTGCAACTTTCCAAATCTTTTAGTGGAAGGGAAGTAAGGAATTGTGGGCTTGTCAATGATCTTAGAGCAACTCCAACGACGAGTTATATATCATGTAATTGTTAAATTTTGGCACGATAGGCACACAAATCACACTCCAACAGTGTGCTATTCATCGTCTCAAATTTAGCATGATATTATATATTGTGCCAAATTGCTATATGAGCATCGTGCCAAATTTTAACATGATGAATGTTTGACCATTAACTAATTAAATTTTATAGTATTGCCCCAAAAATTTTCATGCAATGTATTTTTTTTATAGAAATTATAAATAAATTTAATGAATTAATATAAAAAATAAAATTAACATTTTAAAAATATAACCATCATATACTATTCAATATATATATATATATAACCATCAGAATAAAATAATTTTAATTCAAACTCCGATTGCTATGTTCCTTTTACCTTTGATTAATTTTAGTTCAAACTCTAATTCAAATATTTTCACACCAGGAAGTTGGCACATTCAACAAACTTTGATTACTATGTTCCTTTTCCCCCTTCTCCATGATTATTTTAATAAATTTATTTAATGTAAGTTTGAATTAAATTAAGGACTTTAATAAATATTAATTATTAGAGTATAATTTTTTAATTGAAATTTAAATTTAAAGACACTATAAATGCATATAATTAGGTAAACATGATCATATCGTATGGTAGAAATTAAATTATATGGTGACTATGTTAAATAATAGCATATGCACTGCTATATTGGGTCTGTCAAAATATGACATTTTGACACTGTAGCATGCTAAAATATGACAATGGTAGGATTGAAATAACACAATCTGTTGGAAATGGTTTTCTCATCAAACTTGCATAAAAAAAATACCAAAAGAGTGGTTGAGCCAAACCTTTTCTATCACAAGCCACAGGAGATAATGAAAAACCATCTAGCAAAGATATAAAATATGCCAACTCAAGTGCTTACCAATCATTAAGGCTCCTAATGAAATGAAATTCCAAGATATTGGTGCAAAATTAGAGCATGCTAAAGCAGCAATGGAAACATTTTGAGAGTGAGCCACTCAATAGAACCTTGGGAAAGATTTGTCAAAAGAGGGTTTGCCCACCCAAACATTAATTTGAACCCCGTATTTGCTTTTAATAATGGAATGCCATAATAAATCACATTCGATAGGAATCTTCCATATCCATTTTTCTAAAAGAGCAATATTCCTAGCCACAAAGTTACCAATAGAAAGACCCCCTTTTCGTTCTCAAAAGTGATACTACCTCCCAACTCACTAAGTAATCATTCTTCCCCTCATCTTGACCTTCCCAAAGAAAATTTCTCAACAAATTTTCAATCTTCTTAGCCATTCTAATTAGAGCCTTGAATAGAGACCAAAAAAAAAAAAAAGAAAAGAAAATGCAACTCAGCACTCACTACATCAAAGTAAGTATTTCCCCCAGATAACACAGCTCTCTTCCAACCATCTAACCTTTTTCCAAATCTTTTCAAGCAATGGATCCCAAAAAGACTCCGATGTAGGATTTTCCCCATATGGAAGGCCCAAATACTTGAGTGGCAACCTCTCAATCAAGCAACCTAAAATGCCCACCAATCTGTGCAAAGTATGCTAGTACAAGTTAACAACTAGCAAATTGCTTCTATTTAGATTCACTGTTAAGACCAAAAACAATTTCAAACATCCTCAAGATTACTAAAAGATTAGTTACCTTACTTTCCTCCCTTGAAATAAAAAAGATAGTGTCATCCATATATTGTAAGTGAGACACATAAACTATATCCCTCCCAACTACAAAAACCATCAACTAAGTCCAACTCCCTAGCCCGATCAACCATCCTTCCCAACACATTTGCCACCAAAATAAAAAGAAATGGAGATAATGGGTTCTCTACCTTAACCCCCTAAACACCTTAAACATATCCCCTGCTTTTCTGTTAACTATGACAGGCAAATTACAATAAGACAAACACCTCCAAATCCACTACCTTCACCTATCCCCAAAACCGTTTCTAAACATCACAAAGTCCAAATATCTCCAATCAACATGAACATATGCTTTTTCATAATCAACTTCAAAGATAAGCCAATTTATCAAACCACTGTTTCATTTGCCACCAAGACCACATCTAAAATTTGCCGACCACTTATTCAATTACAATAGTGTTAAATACAATTATATAGGAAGTTTCTGATGAGAAGTATCAAACACATATCCACACCCTCATCCAAGTGTCAAGTGTATATGTATTTGATTTATTTCGAAGAGTCATGAAACATATATTAAGGTTGATTACATATTGAGCTTATTCATTTTTTACCTGATTCTTCAACAAAAAAATTAAAACCAAGACAACCCACTTGGCCATTAACAAATAGCCCATGTATAATTTGACAATATAGCCTTTGGCATTTAAGAAATATAACCATTTAAAATTAAATATCATCAATACATAGATACATAATTCCAATCAACTAAGAAGCACAAACACAAAGACAAACAAGGACAGAAACATGAGATATGGTAAACCAAACCAAACCAAACCTTAAGTCCCATCAAATGGGGTCAGCTATATGAAAACATGAGATGGTAATTTCAAAACAAAAAAAAAATATAGGGACATACACAGTAAGGAAATTTTTTTAATATATTTTTATTTTTTGTATAGATTAATGTTACATCTACAAATAATCAAACTTAACAATAATTCAATATTTAAATATATATAAATATACAAATATCCATTCTTAAGTAAACTCTTATCGTTTATGTCTTTTTTTATGGATGATCTATAAATTATTTAAATCTAAACAAAAAGTAATAAATATTCAAATCCATCAAAAGCACCGAAGAAGAGGGAAAAAAAATTAGTTTCCACATCCCCGACGTGTCCCTGGCATTCCTCGAAAACAAACTAATTAAATAAAGTAATTGTTACCCCATGTCTAATTCCAATATCATTGTTTCGGAGGGTTGGTGCTTAATAGCCAATCAACATTAACATATCAATATAAACATCTCTAGCAGCAACATTCCAACAAAAAACAATAAACCAAATCAAACTACACCTTGCGTCCCAATCAGGCAAGGTCGGCTACATGAAATTTTTTCCGCCATTCTGCTTAATCAAGAGCTACCACAATAAACATCAATATTCTCAAGCTAACCAACAGGCTACCACAACATAAAGTGAACGGCCCTGGTTGCAATCCGGTAGCTGCAGCACCTCAATAAACATCGAGCACACACAAGCTCTTTCTGTTTTATTTTAATAACAATTATACCTAAAGTAAAATGACCATAATGGAAATCAAAACACACCCTTAATATTATAGAATTTCAATGGAGTTGTCAATGGGTCTTCATTGCTTCTTTAAATCTTGAAATTTGAACAATTTATAAACATACAAAACTGATGAATAAAGCTTCTTAATGGATCTAACAATCGACAAAGTTTATACATAATTCTACAGATTTTGACACAATTGAAACAATGCAAGGAAAACCCAGAAACCCTAAAATTAAGCACAAAAGCAAGAACAGAAAACGAAGAAGAACAGGGGTGAGGTGTGAAGTAGAGAGAGAATACATGGATTGAATTGAATTAAAATCAATAATCTAAGCATGAATCTGCAAGAGCATATAAGGCTATTTTGGTAAATATGTAAGTGCATATATATATATACAAATATAAAACGAATCAAATTATTGAAATAGAGATATGATAGGAACAAATTGAGAACCTGGTACGATCAGAAGTCAAATGTGATTGAGTTTCGGTGAACTTTCACCTACAACAGAAATTCTCTAATATCGAGAATGAGTCTTCAATGGATTTGTCAATGGGTTTTCATTGCTTCTTCAATGGATCTTTATTGTTTCTTCAATGTTTACATCAGGTGTATCCGGTGTGCGGAAGGAGAGCTTTCAACCGAAATGGCTAGAGGTGCGTGGGAGGAGGGCTTAGGTGGTATGTGTGAAGGATATGTGCTACCGTATTAATAAGTTTGGGATTGGAAGAATAATTAATAATTAAATTAATAAGGGTGTATATTATTAAATTAATAAGGGTGTATATTGAGAAACGATGTGTATTGAGATAAATAAGTGTGTGAAAAAAAAAAAATTCAGTATCTCAATTTAATGAAATTTTTTTGTTACTATTAACTCTATATTTAAAATAATCAAAAAGTGCTTAATATTGAAAATATATATATATAAATAAATAATGTGTTTTGAACACTCCATTCATAATCAAACTCAATCTTTATTTCTCTCTTCTATTCTCTTCTTACTCTTTTTATTTTGTATCTTCATACTTAATTCTATTTTTCTTGAATCTATCGTTCTTGCATTCTATTTTATATTAAAGTTCACAGTGGACAATGAAGAAGACGTTTTAAGTTTTATAATCATGTTGTTATCCAAAAGACAACTTAAAAGGGAGGTGAATTAGATTTTTATAATTAAAAATTAATAATATCCTAATAAAAATTATGACTAGCACAATAGATAAATATAGTTAATGAAATAAAAATAATTAAAATCAAGTGTTCTAACAACTATGTCAGTTAATGATTTTAGCACAGTAAAAATGTGAAATATACTTACAGCAATTTAAATAAAATAAAGAAATAAGGGAGAGAGAGGCAAATAAATTTATAATAGTTCGGCTTCAACTCGGCCTATGTTCACTCTTCAAACTTCACTTGAGATTTTTCACTATGCTCTACCTTTATGGGGGTGCTAGTAACCTCTTTACAAATGGAGCAATCCTATACGGATTTTACACAGACTTTCTAAGTCAAGAACACTGAGTGTATTACACTCTTACAAGGTTAAAAATAAAGTGTTTTTGCTCTCACAGAAAGTTACAAGAATTATCTTTCAAAGATAAATATAAAAATGAAGCTTTGTTTTTTCTGTAAACCTCACACAAGAAAGATAGGCTTAAAACTATATGTCTCAGTGTATAATTTCTGAAAGAGGATGCAAACAAAAATTGAAGAATACTTCTCAGAGAATAGATGTGAGTGATTATAGATCAAAGAATATTTTTTGATTTTTTTTGTAACTTATTTACATTAGAGGCTTTGGTATATATAATGAAACTTATAGCCGTTTATAGTCGTTCTATTCATTTAAATTTATAACCGTTGTATTCATTTGAATTTATAGCCGGTTATAGCCGTTGTATTCATTTGAATATCTTCCACTCCATCATTACTAATTTGAATATCTTCCACTTGAACCTTTTGGCCTGCTGATGTCTTTGAAATTTGTTTGAACCTTTTGGCTTGTTCTTTGTCTTGGTTGTTTGACCCTTTAATTTCTTCTTTGTCTTTGGATTGTTTGAACCTTTGTTTTAGGTTGTTTGAACCTCTGATTTAATCAAATATTAAATACATTCTAACAACATTTAGGATAAAAGTTTTAGGTAAGAAATAATGGGACAAAATAAATTTTGATTCTATTTTTCTCTTTCAAATAAATTAAAACATAAAATCATCAAAATAAATGTTGATTCTATTTTTCTCTTTCAAATAAATCATCAAAATAAATTTTGATTCTATTTTTCTCTTCCAAATAAATTAAAAACATAATTAAATAAATCATCAAAATAAATAAGTCTAACACATGTTCATCATTTTCGACTGTTGAATTTACAAAATTTATTCAAAAACTTGTTTTTAAGCAAAATTCATAGTTTCAGGATTAAGTATTTGGACATATTTAATTTGTTCAACATTGAGTATCCGAATGGAATAGCTGAAATTAATTTTTTGTTATTCGGAACTAAGTATCCGAACATATTTAATTTGTTCGGCATTGATTATCTGGATGAAAAAGTTAGAACCAATTTTTCGTTGTTCGGAAATGAGTATTCAAACATATTTAATTTATTCGGCATTGAGTATTTGAAGAAACTGTAAACCTCACTTTTTTCAAAGAATGAAAATTGAAAATCTCAAATTGATGTAATGTCAAAATATCCTAAAACAATAGAGGTTGGAGACGGATGGGTCAGAATGGCAGGTTGGCAACGAGAGTGTTGGAGATGACTGGTTGATTCTGCAATGAAGGATGAGTTTATATCTTTGTCGTAACTATTAAACTAATGGGATTTAGAAAGTAGTTTTAGTATATTTTTAGGATTTTTAGGGGCATAATAGGTATTATTTGGGATGTCCAAAAAAAATAATAATAATTTAAATTTTCAATTGGAGTGTTAAAAGTAATAAAGTGCCCAACTTAATTTTTAGAATACATTTAGAGCTACCCATCAACACCAATTTTAGCCTTCACTTTATATATTAAAATAAATAAATACTATACGAGGCAAAAAAAAATGCGCTTTTTTTTTTTTTTTTTTTTTGTCACTTTTGGATGATTATGTCCATGCCTTGGAGCTGCTTCTTCCTTCAATAGTGATTGTCTTTACAATAAATTACCTTTCCTACGTTGATTTAATGAAATCACAAATTTATGAGTAGTTCTAAATGCATCTAAAAAATTAGGTGAATATTTCATTACTTTGAACACTTTAATAATAATTTTTTGTTTTTATTTATTTATTTGAACATCTCAAATAATACCTATTATAACCCTAAAAATCCTAAAAATATACTACAAATCTACTTTCTACAGCCCATTAGCCATTAAAAGAGGAACAAAATATATCACCAAATTCATTGTCTCCAATACAAAATCAATACTCCAATGGACGAAGGGGGATTGCGCTAAAGCTCATCGTCGAAGGTTTTTTTATAGCGATTCTAGTTTAGACCCGACCCGTTATTGCTTTGGATCCGGGATTCTTGGTCTTGAATGATTGTTCATGTCTTTATTCATCTTGTACTTCATTGAGTTGGTTATTGAAATGTCATTGTTGTATTTGAAACAGGTTGGTAGCTTGCTTTTGAAAAGAATTTCTACCCAGATTTTGGCCTGTTCACTTGAGCGGTCCTTTGGTCGCTCAAGCAGTCTCTGAGAACTCCAATACTTTTGCAGGTCTGCAAATATACTGGGAGGGTAGTGTTTTTTGCTTAAGCGGCCTTTCTTGCACTCAAGTGGTCCTTTTTGCGCTCGAGTGGTTAGCCTCTGTCTATAAAACTTTTAGGAGGGTGTCATTGTGCGCTCGAACAATCTCACTTTTTTTGTCTAGTCGCTCGAGCGGCGTTTTTGGTTCTTGAAGCGATCTCTACGTATATCGGTTAAGTAAAGTTACTTTTTGAGTCACTTTTTCATCTTTCTCTCTAAACATTTCAAAACCTCAGATCTATAGTCTCTCTCTATAAAAATCATCTTAAATCCTCAAATACACTGTCATCCATTGATCTTTACACCTTAGTCTTTTTGTTAAAAAGGTAGAGCTCACTTAGAGCTTCATTCTAATCGAAACGAAGTTGGTTTTTGGCTTCGTTGAGGTTTCTTATCTCTTTCTCTTGTCTTCTAACTTGATTTTTAGTTTAGTTATTTGTTTTTCTAAAAACAATATTGTGGATTAGGGATTTTTGAACAAATCTAGGGTTTTGGTTTAAAAATCAAAAGAGGGGTTTTCAAATGGATGCTTGAAAATGGTTTTGGGATTGTAAATGTGGTTGAGTTGTGATAAAATGACATATTTATATCCTTGGAATTGATTTATGAAAAAAGTGGAATTTTGCCCTAAAATATGAATATTTGACTTTGTAAAGAGGAAATGGAAATGTGTGTGAAAAATCTAGAAACCCCCTAGATGTTGATTTGTGATTATGTATCAATTTTAAGCAGAATATAAAAAAAAATAACAATCCCAATCAAATAATCAAAAGAAAGAGACACAAAGATTTTACGTGGAAAAACCACAATTGGACACCTTCCAATTGTGATTAAAAACCACAGAACATGACCACAAGAACAATCCACTAAGAAGATATAAAGGAATTACACATTATCACTCTCAATTATCTAGCGAATTCAACGCCTAATTGAACCAACCTCTATGTGCCTCTTCCAACCCCATCTTCAAGACCTAATTGTCTTTCGATGAGCCACTCAGGATTCCCTCCAAAGCTTAGGGCTCGAATCTTTGAAATTCACAACTGAAGAACAACTCTCTCTTTTGTGTATAACAAACAAGCCTTTGATGTACTCTCTTTAGACCATGAGTTGAATACTCAATAAAACATCAAAGAAAAAAAAAAATATCCCCAGATATAAACCTTTAAGAACCAAAAAGAAGATCTGGAGGACTTCAATAAAAATACTTAGTTTTGGGAGAAAACCAAGTATTTATAGAGAACCAAAAGTAATCCAAGATTGGGAAGAAATCAAACTCCTTGAGAAATCCGGATTCTGAGGCTCGCTCGAGCGAAGCTTTCCTGGCTCGAGCGAGGAGAGTAATTTTCATGATTTCTACTAGTGCCTTGGCTCGAGCGACGGATCCTTGGCTCGAGCGAGGAATACACTTCTTCAGGTTTTTGTATGGACGCAATCCGTGGCTCAAGCGAGCATTCCTTGGATCGAGCGAGCAAACCTTCGCTCGAGCGAGCTCTTCTTGGCTCGAGCGACCAATGGCAGACATGCAATTTTCAATGCAATTTTCAATCCAATTTTGCATTTTGCTTGCATTGACCCGATTCGCGACCCGTAATAATCAGCGAAGTGGCAATCTTGAAAGTATTAACATCACAAACTTCTCTGCATGGCTCGATTCAGGTTTGGATTTGCATCTAATAAACTCATAGCCTCACTGAAACAAAAGTGCGAATAAAATTACAACTCAAAAGAGTTTTGTCAAACGGGGTTGCCAAGAATAGCCAAGAATAAAAACCTAACAGTGTGGTTTTGTGAAATTAGAATGATGATGATGATGATAGTGGTGGTGGAGTTGAATATGTATTATCACTCTCATCTTGAAATTTTGGAAAGTATATCTTTATTAAAATTTATTCATCTGTTTAGACATATCAATTTTGGGCTATCGGTGGAGGATAGTTATGATTGTTGTAGAAATTGCATGAGAATTAGGTGAATTGAAACTAATTTCTCATCCATTTGCATTGAGCATTGTTGCATATTTAACGCATGGAAAAATGTATATTGTTTTGAGAAAAAATGGTGAATACCTTGGTCAATCTAGGTAGGGGGTATGGTTATGGTATTATGTTGGCCTGTGTGTCCTTAGTGATAATCCAAAAACCCGCGCAAATAAGTGCCAAGCCTTCCTGTTAGTATCGGTAAAAATGACATTGGTAGTGCTTGTATAGCCTACTTGCAGACACGTACTTAGAGATTCTCAGAGTTTGTAATCACTACCCTATTTTTTGTTGGAAAGGAAATGTTTTCATGAATTGTGATGTAAACCTGGCATTACATAGTTTTGGAAAGAGATATAAAATGTTTTGGCATGATTCATCTTATAGCTTTGTTAAGATTCATATGCTGTGTTAGAGTATTTATATTGGGCTTTGGCTCACCCTATGTGCAAAACTATTTTCAGGTGCTGATGATATGCCTCCTCCAAGACAATAGCTTGGGAGGACGTGGAACAAGAGCTTCATTTTGTTTATTAGTTGTAATTATTTTTGTACAAGCCTAGGGCTTTAACTATATTGAGTTTAAACTCATTTTGTTGTAACCAAGCACTGTCTTGGAAAGCTATAGCCACTAAGGCATTAAATTATATGTTCAATCTTTATTTCATATATCTTGCTCATGACACATGCTATAGATTCAGAGTTAAGGCTTATGAATGTATAGTTACATGTGTCATCTTTTGTACAACTGAATTATATGAATGGAAGGACACTATTTTCAGAGATGCATTGTTATTTAATAATTATTGTGGGATGATTTATTATTTTTACTTTTGGGCATTACATTCTTTATCCGAGATGAAGGTTGGCGTCCTCTGACTCTAAGGTTCGTCAACCTGAAAAAAGTTAATGCCATTCTTGAGGATTGCAATGATGACATAGCTACAACGAAGAGGTTAGAAAATTAGATGTTTAGAAATACATATCCAAATATAGATAATTTGTTCAGATATTAAATACCGAATAATGACCATTATTTCGGAAACACATTGCCGAATAAATAAATTTTGTTTAGAAACAAGTTTCCGAATAAATATAATTTGTTCGGTACTGAATTTTCAAATAAATTTTGTAAACCAAATAGCCAAAAATGATTAACATGAATATAAAACTTAGGCTACGTTTGGTAATCTTTTGGAATTATGATTCCAATTAAAAAATTTCAAAACTCATAGCCAAACACACAGCTCAAAACTCAATTCAAAACTCTTTTCAAAATTCAAAACCAAACTCTTTTCAAAACTCTATTTTTAAAAATATATATATCCAAAAAAAAAAAAAATTTATTTTATTTTTGGAATCATGATTTGAGTATGGAGTTATGTTTTGAGTTGAATTTTGAAAAGAGAAAATTTGTTTGATTATGAGCTTTGAAAAAAGTTTTAAGTTGTATGTTGAGTATTGAGTTGTATTTTAAAATTTTTTGGATTTATTTTTTAAATATTTAAAAACTTTCTTAATTTAATTTTTTTAGGGTAAATATTTTATATTTTAAATATTTATTTATTTATTTATTTTAATGTGCACTATATTTCATACATTTGTGTGCTGTATTTTTTTAAAAATAATTTTGTTAAATATTAAAAAAAATTAAAATTTTATTTTTTTATTTTAAATATATAATTTTTATTTTTTTATTTTAAATATTTTATTTTATTTTATAAATATATTTTTAAATATTTTAATTTTTGTATTATGTGTTTAGTTACGATTTGAGTGTAGAGTTTTGAAAGTGGTGTGGAGTTTCGAGTTATACGTTTGGTTAAGAGTTTTGAAAATAATTTTTGAATTAAGTTTGAAAAATGCTTGGGACCCCAAACATTAGGGACCCCCATGACCCCCAAAATGATGTGGATTAATCATGTGTTTTTATTTTTTTTTTTTTTTGTTTTTTTTTTTTCTTTCCTTCCTAGACCAATCACATGTGAGTGGTGGGGGTTGTGTTTTTTGGGAGTTTGTAGCATTGTTGATTAAGTTTTGAGTTATCTGTTTAGTTACGATTTAAGTGTGAAATTGTGTTTTGATTGTAAAATATTAAAACTAAAAAAAATTAAAATATTTACAAAATAAAATAAAATATTTAATTAAAATTATATATTTAAAATTAAAAAAAATAAATTTTTCTTAAACATTTTTAATATTTTAAAAAAATTAATCCAAAAAATTTCAAAATATAACTCAAAATTCAAAAACTCAAAACTCAAAATACAACTCAAAACTTTTTTCAAAACTCAAAACTCTTTTCAAAATTCAAATTCAAAAACTCTTGTTAAAATTCATAACCAAATAAATTTTTTCTTTTCAAAACTCGACTCACAATTCCACACTTAAATCACAACTCTATACTCAAATCTTAATTCAAAAACTAAACCAAACGGAGCCTTACTTTCTCCATAGAAAACTTCTTCGAAACGTCTTCTTTATTATTCATTGTTGATTTCAATATGAAATAGAATGCAAGAATAATAGATTCAAGCAAATAGGGTCAGGTATAAAGATGTAAGAGCAC
Organism: Camellia lanceoleosa; assembly: GCA_025200525.1. Taxonomy (NCBI): domain Eukaryota; kingdom Viridiplantae; phylum Streptophyta; class Magnoliopsida; order Ericales; family Theaceae; genus Camellia; species Camellia lanceoleosa. The sequence goes on along the minus strand of CM045760.1, from coordinate 198,638,645 downwards.
GTTTGGTATGATGGAATGGGCTGGAATAGAATGTACGCTCTAACTTTGCATTCACTTTCCCTTATTTGGTACGCCTTATCATGGGAATAGTCATTCCATTGGAATGGCTATTCTAACAAAATATGGGAACGCTTATTCCTTCCTCTAACTTAGGGAATGACCATTCCATTCAATCATGGAATTTCCATAACACTTCTTTCCCATTGAACTATTCTTAAGAATTTTAATACAATCAATTTACATCCATGATTAAAATAAAATAGTTCAAACGCTACGAAGTTATACAAAATAGAGAAATCAAAATGGGACAACACTCTCTCGAAAGTGTCTTTGATTTAAAAATAAAATCATTTACATTTATACAACATAACCCCAAGGTTTCAACACAAAACATCAAACAAGTGATCATTCACACTTCGTCCAAAATGCTTTCCATAGTAACTCATTTAGGTGACTCGTCAAGTTCATTTCCTGAACATGATTAGTTTTTGGGATAAGCAAATGCTCAGTAGGAAGTATAACAAAAATGAGCAAATGTTAAGGTTAAATTAGCATTTTTTGATTTTATAGGGGCGGTAAATATATGATGACATTCCAAGTAAGAGCCGTAATTCAAAATACATACATAGATATAGATTTTGTATACTGAAAATAGGCCCACATTTGCCGACTCCTAAAATGATGGGACGATGGGCACCCAAAAACCTTTTTCCCTTTCACATTTGCCGACTCTTGAAATGGTGGGGACGTAGACACCCAAAAATATTTTTTAAAAATCATGTTTTTTCACATTTGTCGACTCCTGAAATGATGGGATCGTGGACACCCAAAAATCATTTTTTTTTCACATTCGTCTGGTAATATGCGTAGACAGGGCAATTGGGCACCTTAACTACCCGCGCGGGTACCAATTACTTGACACGACTCAACCAAACCTGACTCACTATCCGGACTCATAGACTCTTTATCCCCTTTCAACTCCTTCAATATGGTAACATTTTAAAAGTCATAAGATAAAATTTTAAAAGTTTATGATGCATGAATTTTCCAAATCTCAATTTCCCTACAAATTCAATGCATAATAATTCAATAGTTCACATGTCAACAATGAGAAGATTTTTCAATTCATAACCATCATCATCTCCAGTTTTGGTGTAAAAGTCTTAATGTCTAACTTTTCAACATCAAAGTCAGTAAATACACTTAATTTTAGGTTCTAAAGGCCAATTGAGCAAAACCGCCTTTTAACTTTTCCAACCATTCATACACATTAGTATCACAAGAAGAATTAAGTAATGTATATAATGCATAAAGTTAAGGTTTTCAATTTCTCCTAGGATGATTTCAATTCATAACAATCCAATAATTCATGTTTCAACCTCAAAGTTGAATAAACATGCCCAATTTTACGTTTTAAAAATCAATTGAGCAAAACCCTTCTTTATTGAACAAGTTTCAAAACTAGGGTTTGTAGAAAATTAGGGGTTTTCTCTCTTTCATGAATTAGAGAATAATTTGCATCATAAACAACAATAATCCTCAATCATAGACATAATTCCATCCATAATAATGAATTATTGCCTACATCCTTCTAAATCATTCATTAGCAAACACAATCCATACATATATACATATCTACAAAGGTGAATATCTAATGAAATTACCACATGTGGGTCTTAAATTAAAGATATAATAAGTTAAAGATACTCCTACCTCAAGAATGGAACCTTAAGATGGAAAACCACTTGAAATTTTGACGAAAATGCGAAGCAATCGGTAGATATCTCGAACTAGACTTGTTTTTCAATTTTCTTGAAGGATCTAGAGTGGATTTAAGGGAAAAATTAGAGAAATCAAGTGTTTGGAGCTCTAGGGTTTTGGGTATGGAGGAGAGGGAGAGAAGAGAAGAAGAAAGAATAAAGATTTTGAGCCAAAAAGTGACTTTAAATTGCTAGAATTCGTGCAGACCACTCGAGCGGTTAAAAGTTCGCTCAAGCAGACTTACTTCCAACATAGGTACCCAAATTTCAAATAGGCATAACTTCTCCGTCCGGACTTTGTTTTAGGTCATTCTTGTGTCCAAATCGAAGCCCCGGAAACAAGCTTTTCAATGGTTCTGACCTCACATCCAAATTCAAAGTGTAGAAAGAGAAATGGGCAAAAGAGTGAAGGATACTCATGAGACAATTATCGGAATCAATGTTTTTGGTTCAATCTTACTTTACCATTATGATAACACCTCAATCAATATCCTAAAATGAACCAAAGAGGCTCCAAGTACAACAATAAGAGCGTCAAGAGCAATCCCACTAGTCCAAGAAGTACAAAGTGTTACAGCGTGTATCAGTGTGTTTGGTTAGTATTGGAAGTGATGTGTATAGGAGGGGCACAGAACTGTGTATAAGCTGAGACCCCCAAATATATATATATTTATATATTTGAAAAGTCAAGGGGAGCATGTGATCCCCCTCGCCCCTATGTCCCTTCACCTCTGGGAATTACCATAAAATTTTATTATTTTTATTTTTTGATACTTTTAAAAATATATTATTATTTAGCTACCACCATTTCCTTCTGTTATCACCCATTCCACCACCCTATCACCACTACCACCACAACCGCCACCACAACCACTATCACCACCACCACAACCACCATAACCACCATAGTACCAATGTCACCAATAGCACCACTACCACTACAACCACTACCACCACATCCATAACCATAAAACTACCATCATCACTATTGTTAGATATGTGATTTCATCTTAACCCTAGCAACAAATCTAGCCTAACATAACAAAATTAAAAGCAATATTTGAAAAATACTTACTTGAATTCATTGCATTAAATAATGAAGATAGAAACTTTTCTTCTCCTTCAAAATTTGTCACAAAATATGAAGAGAAAAAGAACTAAACAATAAAATAAAACTCTAATAATCTAGCATCTCCATTGCAAATGTTTATGTAATCTATTTATAAGAAAAATAAAAGACAAACCTAAAAAAGGTTTTGAATTCTCAAGGAATTAAAATTCCATAAACAAAAGATTGTTGTTGCCATTTTGTAATTATCAAGACTTGATCACCAAGATTCCACGTCTCCACCTCACATGTGTGTTTTTTGATGCTGTGTTATTCATACTAGATGTTCACATGCGCAATGTGTGTAATTTAAATATATATATATATATATTGTGTAATAACATTAATTTTATTCTACAATCATTTCATTTAACTAAACACTACCTAAAAGTATAAAAATATATTGATGATCAAATATTCAAAGATTCAAACACTTTGAGTTTAGACTTTTAAAGATAAACATTAAACATTAACAAAAAAAGAATAAAATGGTTCAAAGGGTAAAACTGTTACAAAACCTAAAAACCAAATAATAATAATAATAATAATAATAATAAAAAAGAAATATAAGAAAAATTACCACATGTAACGCACGTGCACCTCCACCAGTATAATATAATATATATATATATATAAAGAGAGAGATATTGGAGTGGGTAGGGGATGGGTGAAGTTTGTCTCCCATTTGTTTTGTTTTGTTTTTTTGTTTTTCTCTTTTTCTTTCTTTCTTTCCACTTTTGGCTCCAATTTTCATAAAGTGTTGTGACAACCCTGATTCGTAATTAGTCGTTAATATGAAATTAAGAATGTTAATTAAGTGGTTAAATGAAATTATGTGATTTGCATGTAATTTGAATTCCTATCTGTTAGTCATAGGAATATCTGTTCTGAATTCTGCTTTGTTCTGTTAATTGATGGCCCTATCGACGTCCAAACATGAAATTGACTAGGTCAATGTGTCATTTGGAATTTTAAAAACCTTTGGCAAGTTGAATTGAATTTTGATTTGGAATCAAATAACTAGAATAAAATAATTACAATTAATTAGCCTAAGCAAGAACTAATTAAACTCCACTAATCAAGCCTATATAAGGCTAGGCTACATTCTAGAAATCACTTATAAATACACTCCTTCAACTTTTTGAGCCCAACGTGAGAGAGAGAGTGAGAAATTGAGAGAAAATTTCATTCAACTTAGAAAGAGGAAAGAATTGCTATGGATTGGTAGAGAATTGAACAAGGAATTGCTTGAATTCAAGGAATTGTGTAATGGGTCGGGTTGGAGCCAATCCATTTTATTGTCTTTGGTTGGAGGTGATTTTGGCCTTACCGTGCAAGTTTGGACCTTGTGACGTCTTGGGCTGGCCTCAAAAAGCCTCAAGATTTTTCGGCCGAGCGAACGAACACATGGCCTAGAGGTCACGCTCGTGATGGGTCGAGACCAGCCATGACCAAAACTAGGGTTCAGGTCAATGTATGGGGGTGAGTGCGTTGCCTGGGAGGGGCTATGGTGCCAGGCCGCGGTCAGAAGGGTTGTGGTTGCGGTCAAAGTGGTCGAGCTCATGACCGTGGTGAGGTGGCAAGTTCGCGGCCATGATGGTTTGGACCATGGCCGTGATGAGTCATGTATATAAGCCCATATTGCGCTGAAAAGTCACTTTTTTTGCTTCTCTCTCTCTCCTCTCTTAGTCCTTTCACCATTTTAGGGTTTCTACAACCTAAAAGCTTGAGTTTCATCTAGCTACACCCATTTTCTACCCCTAGTTCCATAGAACAAAACGTAAAGGGTGACGAGGGCATTGTTTTAATTTGAGCGGATCGTATTTTCGTCGTCGGTGGATTTTCGGCTTTTCTTCTCTTCGCTTTAAGAGGTAGGGATTCTAGAGCTTCTTTTCAATACCTCGCTATAGATAGACTTATGGTACTTTTTACGGTATTAAAAAAACAACATAGTTTTATAGTTGATTTTGTCAAAAGAATATGGGTTGGTTTGGGTTTAAATTGGTGGGTTTATGGGATATGTTTATAATTGATTGTGGGTTATAAAAGCATGTTTAGGATATGGGGTTGGAAGGGTTTAGTATTTCCTTCGTAAATTTTGAAATGTTAAAGGAAAAGTTTAACGTTGAATTGAAATTGGGTTATGTTATGGGTGTTTACGAATTTGGTAGTGTTATTGTGTATGTTGGGATTTTTAGTGAGGACTTGTTTTCAAAATAAAATGTGATTAATTACCTTTTTTATAAAACATGAGAGTTTGGAATGAATGGGAATATGGAAATATCTACGAGTGTATTTATTGTTGTGATTATGTAATTGGCGTGTAGAGTTTTGTCCTTGGCCATCGGTGGATGATGGTTTTGATTATTGCTAGATATAGGCTATGAGTACTATTGTAAAATGGGCTATGTATTGTAGGATGATATGCTGTTGATTGTAAGTGGACATTGTGAATAGACAATTCCATTGTTAAGTTATGGACCATGTTGTTTAAGAAGTAACTAGAACGCTTAAAAATGTTGTTAATGTTATGAGGCGATCGTTGGATAGTTATGGTTTTGATGTTTGGTAACTCGCATTGTGTTTTGGGAATGTTTTGTGTAGGAAGATCCATTGTTGAACGGTGGTGCACGGAGCACATTTTGAAAGAAGTGGGTTAATGCATTTAACTGTTAATAGTAGTAGTTGTGATAATTGGACTAGGTGTATGTATTACACCCGTGTATTATTTATGTTGGTTAGTGTGTTATGCTTTTATTGTGATATTGTTTGGGGGTCCGTTTCCCGCCGTATTGAGCAGGTAAAGCATGACGCCTTGACAGAGGTCTCCTTGTCCCTTCCAGTTTGTGCTCGGTAAAGTGTGCAATGGGATCCGTTTCCCATTAAGCCGGCAAAGCGTGGCACCTTGTGATAGGTTCTTCATCCTTTCCGGTTTGCGCCTGGTAAAGTATGACCTGAGGGGCACCCCTTTCCGGGTGAGGCTGGTAAAGTGTTATGTGTTATCTATATTGTGGAATCTGTCATCCATGTTGTATACTGGTGGAGATGGAATTGATAGTATGTGTTACTCTCAATTATTTGTTTTTGGATATATGTTTTATTGGTTTTCGTGTCGTGGTTGTCTTTTTTCCCTTGGGCCTATGGCCATGGAAGATAGTAGATGTATTCGTGCGTAAATGCGTAAAGTGTATTAAGATGTGGGGTTAGGTTATGACTTGCATGTGGAGTTGTATTTTCAGAACATATGTTTAAGTGAGATTCTTTTATGTTAACGTGGAAAGTTTTATCAAAGGAAGAATTAGGTTTTGAAATGTTTGCTTTTGGAAGTAAAATGAGAATGTAAAAGAGAAGAAATGGTTTTATACTGTAATGTGTCAAGAGGAACTTTTTGGAAAAACATATCTATACAAGTGTACTTTTAAATATTAACTGTCACATTACTTATATGGTATAATGTAGTGCATGCATGATCATTTCTAGCTATATGTTGTGATTGGTTAGGATCTTTGGGATCTCTGCTAGGCTTAGTGCTTATCCCACGTGTTGACAACTTTTTTAGGTACACAGCTGGAAGATTGTTCAGGACTTGAAGTCTTTTGTTGTGTTTGGCCATGGGGCCTTTCTATTTGTTGGCCGAGTGCCATGTAATGTACAAGGGTAAATCCCTTTATTTTTGTTTGTTGTTATCTAATGTAAGCCTCAGGGCATTAAACCATGTTTTAATTATATATCATTATCATTGTCGTGAGAGAATGTTATTATTTATTCTTGTTCATGTCCTTGAATGGATGGAATGATTTAAAATGATAATAATATAAAGGATTTGGTAATGAATTCGGGTAATAAAAGTCGGGGCATTACAAATTAAGAATTTAAGGTAAGAATTCAACCCTTTAATTATGTAATTGCGTTGTCTAGTGTAAGAATTCAAGTGAATTGAGTGACTAATCACAAGAATTAAGCTTGGATAGGTGAATTAAGAGCTGAATCATGCATGCATGCATAATTCATGAAGTTCGAGTTTGAATATATATTCCATCTTATACCTTACATGCATGGAGTTATTTGTACTACATTTTGAGAATCCAACACGGTTTTACACTCAAACTCTTATTTGTCTATGTTTTGGAAGTTTAGATGTAGCACTTGTGCATTTTTAAGGCTTTTGGTAAGTGTATTTGGAAGTCCCATATCGGTTGGGAACCTTTGGTGTGTTTGTTGGAAGTCCCACATCGGTTACAAGACACATTTTAAGGTGGACAAACTCCTATATATAGGTGCAAGTGCATAGGGTTAGCTTATCAACTTCTATGGTTCTTTCTTGGTTTGATAAGCCATTACGAACCGAGCTTGAGTTATAAATTTTAGTTGCGCCGAGCTGGATTTTGGCCATAATTCCATTGGGATTTCGGCCATAGTTCCTTCGCCAAAGTTGTGTTATTTCTCGAAGGCTTTGTGGTGTGTGGTGGAGATCGAGTTTCAACTCTTTTCATCTTCTCCGTTTGAGCTTCGAATTTGAGGTAGGGATAACCTACTCCTCTTTATGAGCTTTGTCTTTAAATTTTAGCATTTTGATATGTTGGGGGTTGTTGGGTAATTTTGAAAGTTTAGGCTTTTGTGTAATTTTACAAAAGTTGGGGTTTTAAATATATAAAACCTATATGCATGTTTAGCATGAAGAAATGGAATTAATGTTGAAACATTGATGAAAATGGAACCTTAGGGTTATAATGTTAATTATGGAAAATGCCCTAATTACATTGGTTAATTAATTGGTATAATTAATTGTGAGAAATAAGGAATTGAATTGGAAATGTTAAGATTGTGAATGTATGGGATTAAAGGGTGTAGTTGAATTTATTTGTCGCTCACCTAATTGAAATGTTGATATATTATCCATTTTGAGCATTTATTTTCTATTTAGAAATAACTGCTTTGGGCTATCGGTGGAGGATAGTCTTGATTGTTGTAGACAATGCATGATGATTAGGCAAATTAAAACTAATCACTGGAATGTGTCATTGAGTATGACGATTGAAAGAATACATTAACTTTATGTATTGAATGATGATGTGTATAATAATTGTTTATATGCATTGTGTTGTGTTGGAGGAGATAGGGGATGTATTCCACGGTTTAGGGGAAGATAGGAGATGGACCTCTAAACCGATGGTTTAGGGGAAGATAGGGGATGGACCTCTAAACCGGATATTGTTTGGGAGGAGATAGGGGATGGACTCCGTAGATACAGCTCATATGCTTATCTTGGGAAGTGTGATATAGTTCTTATACTTATCAGTGGAAGTGTTGATATAGCCCATATGCTTATCTGTTGATGTGTTGATATAGCTAGTATGCTTATCTATTGTGAAATGAGGAAATGTTTAATATGAGTTACTGTCTCAAATCGGTTATTTGGTCAGTTCTGAACCATGGTTATGAATTGAGAATTGAAAAGGAATGAAAAATGAAACTGTAATGTGTTATGAAAGAATGTAAAAGTGTTAACCATCTATCAAACTGTTAATCTTTTAGTCATTGTTCATAGCTGGTTTAGTGTATATTTTACCGGGTGTTAGCTCACCCTATACGGAATATCATTTTTCAGTAGCATAGCATGCCACCTCCAAGGGGTATAGTTTGGGAGGCTTAAAAGGCGGTACTTTATTGTCTTTCTTTCTTTGATGTATTACATGTGGATTCAAGCCATGGGCTTAATGTGTAATTGAGTTAGTACTCTCTTTTTGTAACCAAGTGTTAACTTGGAAAGTTGTAAGCCTGTAGGGCATTTATTTGTTGTTAACATGTAATACTTTTCGTAATGAACTACTCTGATGAATAGAAGGATGTTGATCTTTTATATATCAATGCATGTCAATAATGTGGGTTTAATGTTATTATTTTGAGGGCGTGACATTAGATTTCAAACCATTACGTGCATGTATATAACATGAAGTTTCAGCATAATTTTGAAGCATTGACACGTTTTTGGGCTTTCATTTTGCGAAATGATCTTCAAATTATGATGTTATATGTGTTTCTAAGTGTTTTCTCAAGTTTTGGCCCAAAAGAATGAGTCTTGATGCATTAGAATCTAGTTTTGAACTTATGAAGCAAATCTGGAAATTCTAAAATTCTACTTCATCACTCAAGAGGTGAACTCTTCACTCGAGCACACTTTGCAAGCTCTCAGAAGTTTTGTAGTCAAGAGTAGTTGGCTTGAGCGACCAAAGCTTCGTTCGAGCGAACTCACTTTTATTTAGCACTTGGCTCAAGTGACCAAAAAGTTGGCTCAAGCCTAGATTCACAACATCCAGTACTTTTGGAAACCAAGGGATCCGCTCGAGCGACCAAAGCTTCGCTCGAACGAATTACCCTATTTTTTTAAATTTTGCAAAGTGTTTCAAAGTGCATAATTGCATCCTCATTCCATCCTAGGCATTCTTAAGCCATGGTTTAAGTCTCCATAATGAGAAAAATAATTAGAAACACACCAAAAAAGAAATGTAATAAGTTAAATGTCTACAGAACGTGTATTTCAATGTGTATCTGTCATGTGTTTGTGTACGTCACGCGCTATCGTCCGTCTGATCTGTTCAGTCTGTCTCTGGAGCTATCTTTGAGTAACAACTCTGTAAAGATATGTTTGTACGTAAGTTATTTTCTAATTAAATGATTTACTATGCTTATCTGAAATGATATTTTCTGTATGAATGAATGTTTGTCCAGCTTTCTGAAATGTAATTGTGGCATCTTTAGCATCTGTCATGTGATATCTGTTATCTGTTACCTAGTACCAGGGATTCACGTGGGTTCAATCATGGAACTATCTAAGATTATGCATAATCATCTGTTTTGATTTCAATAAGGGTCTTTATGACCATCTACTCTACACGTGGGTCTTATATGACCAATTTGTTCTGTTAGCTAATGGATGTACCACGTATGACTGTTACAAAATCTAAATATGTATATGAATCTGTTTTTGATATGAATTCTGATTTCTGAATTTGTTATGGACATCATTCATAAAAACCTTTACTCTGTTGTTATTCACTGGGCTCCAGCTCATTATTTATATTATATATGTAGGTGATCAGGTGTGTGACCAAGCATGGAGATGACTGCCTGGATCTGTCTTTGGTCAGCTAGCCTGTGCACCTCCCGATGAGGTTCTCGAAGTGCAATGTGGTCAAGTTTTGTGAACATTATGCAAGTTTATTTTCTTTGTTTGTTAACCAAGTTTTTGTTATTCTGTAAATAGGGCTAAGTCCATTTTTTTTGTCTTTTCTGTAATTATGATGACGTAAAGATGGTGTGTAAATATATGTATATAAAGTTTAAATAATTTTCTGTCTCATATAAGTCTGCACAGCTGTCACGACCCAAACCCGCCCCCTAAAAATTTGGATCATGACCGACCAGTAACCACTCGATTACCTACAGCCTTATACAAACTACAAAATATATTTATACTTAGGGGGCCTGAAGTGGAAGCAAACATTACAAATAAAGTCCATTGAGCAGTGCTTAAATGATCAAGATAAAACATTTATATACATAACATGATTTCTAAAAGAAACTCATGTATAATAAAATCATCATCATATAGTTACAAGACCACAAAACCATCTTGACAAAAAACCATTCAAAAGCCTTAGCAAAGGACTTAGCATTGTCAGACAAAAGAAAAATGCCATCAAGCAAGCTTTACATGATAGGTTCACAAAAGTAGATCCTAGGGCTGACTCTAAGGTTGATTTCCTTGTGTTTCACCTACATACATTTAAAATAGGAAGTGAGCAATGTTTAATGAAAAACAGTAAAGTAAAGAAAATCAAATGAACAATCTTGCATTAAAAGAAAGCATATTATATGCACCCAATACTTTTCCAAAGTACTACATTCATAGTCCCATTTACGCTTAACGATATCCATAATAACATTTAAAGAATGGCCTTGGGCCCAACACATTACGGAACAGCCTTAGGCCCACTTATTACAGAATGGCCTCAGGTCCATCATATTACGGAATGGCCTCAGGCCCATTTATTACAAAACGGCCTCGGGCCCATCATATTACAAAACGGGTTCGGGCCCATCAAATTACGTAACGACCTTGGAGCTACGCACTCCAATAAATCATATCATTTATTCATTCTATACCATTCGTAATAAGGCATTCTATAACATGCATAATGTAATAACCCCATTGTGTAATAGTTTATATTTAATTAATGAAGAAGATTTGAATTTTAATTGCCTACTATGTTGATTTAATTTGGGAATTATAAAAATTATGGAGACTAATTTGTATACGATTCTATTGAAGATTTATTTGGAATTAGAAATTAAAAGCCTAATTGGCTTAAGAAAGAATAACTAGTGAGTCAAATTATTTTTAATTTCGAGTATTAGACCATATGTGTAACGCCCCAAATTTCTAGCCCAAATGATAATACAACAATCATGGCTCTTTCAAGAAAAACCGAATATAAATCTCCAAACTTATATTACACGATACAATAGTTCTTCATGCAACAATACATTAATCCAACAACAAGAAAATAAACAAATAAATACCCCCAAAGGTTTACAAGTTTCCAAGGCTTGAGCCTGGTTACACAAAACGGTTACTCAAATCCACACACATACATCCCTTGGCTTACACACAGAGTCACAACAAAATGAGAGTCTCGTACTCTCAACACACATTTCCTCGCCTTTAGTTAGGCGGCATCACCACATCTTTTCCTACACAAAAATCACGTAGGGTGAGCATAAAGCTCAATAGGAAATCCTTAACAAAGTATATACATTTTATACAAGTCTCAAGAGATGAAATGCACATGCCACGCTATGCCATTTTTGAAGATAAATCACATTTTCATCTTTTAAAAACCATCATGCTCAATGATGTCATGCAATTTCAATTGTTCAAAACTTAACAATTTATTTCAAGGGCGGTAAATACGACTCTGGTAATCCCTAGGTCGATGTCTGCAAGTAGACTATACAAGTACTACCAAATTGTCATTTTTACTAGTATTAACCGGAAGGCTCGACACCTATCCGCGCGGGTTTTTGGTCTTTCACCCCGGACTCTCAGGCCAACTTATTCAATATCATCTACACCACCTATCAAGACTCACCAATGTATTTATCCTAAAACCATTACATGAAAACTTGTTTCTCAACATTCTTTTCTCAATTCAAGTTTTCAAATCAACTTTCAAAGTTTAATGTAATCAAATGAATTGATATGTCAATTTCACAAGATGAATATAAATACTTTTATTCCAATTCATCATCCAAGGAATAACACAATTCCCTCTTCTCAAGTATTCTCGACAATTAGTTATTTCAATACTATTTCAACATTTTGAACAATAATTTTCAAAATGAAAAACAATTCTCATATTCCCTGAAATTCATCCATTCTATAAATATAAACAAGAAATTTTGCAAACATCCATTTATTTTGACACACAGAATAAATATAACAATCTCATTCATGGATTTTCAATCTCTTAAAAAAAATCCTCAAATTCTAGGTTTTCTCACCAAAACTATATAACTCAAATCTTTTGAAAGAAAAATTTTCAAAATCATCTTTTCTTCAATCAACGAAGATCAAAACCCAGAAAATCATTTTAAAAGAACAAAAGACAAACCCACTTTCAAAATCGCTCAACTTCTTGAATCAACAATCAATTTTCAAAGTTATCGAAAGATGATTTCGAAAATCTCATAGATCTTGCAAAAATATATATATAACTCTAAAAAAAATCCCTACATCAAGTTTTGAAGAAGAAATGAGATGAAACCCCTAAAATCAACGATGTCGAAACTCGATTTTCACCGCACACAACGAAGCCCTCGAGATGATAACCAACTTCGGTGAAGAACTTAGGTCTAAATCCCAATGGATTTGGAGAAATCAAAGAGAGAAGATGACTTCTAGAGAGAGAAGCTCCTGATCTGGAATTCTGGAGAGTTTTAGAGCGAGAGAGGACTAAAAAAGTGATCTGAAATATCAGATTCACGAATTGATATATCATGGTCCGCTCGAGCGTGGAAAGCCCCGCTTGAGCGTCAAATACACTAGCCCAGTACTTTTGTAGACAGGTCAAACTTCTGAAACCAAACATTCTCCGCTCGAGCGGCCGAGCGCATAAACGGCCACTCGAGCGGACAAGCAACTTCGAATGCATTTTGCATTTTTGCTTCAAGGGCGCTGCCCCTCAACCCTGCCAGGGCGCTACCCTCAGATCCGCGAAGGGACGCTGCCCCCTAGACCCCCACGAGCTGACCGGGTAGCTTGATCCCCGACCGGCCCAGTCGAAGTGGCAAAACATGAAAGAATGATTGAAACCGGGGTCGCTACAATATGGGAGTTTAATTAAATATTCAATTCAGATTTGTAAAATTGAGATTTGATTAATTGGGTCCGAATTGGAGTTAATTATGTTATGAGGAGTGAGAATTAAGATTATTGTGAATTAAATTTATTTATGAGGTATTCAATTTGAGTATGTAATTTATTGACAGAGACCTTGAATTTGACCTGAAATTGAGGGCCTTACTAATGTGAGAAATCAAAATCAATGATGGAAATAAGCTTAATTTGATATTTGGAGCCTTTTGGAAATGTGGTTAAAAATTTGATTCAGACTGATAATTTAACTATAATTAATTAGGCTCTAAAGGAAGTCAAATTAGGTTAATTAAATTTTGTGGGACTTGTGATTAGTTATGATTAGTTTAATTATGTTGTTGATGTGGAATTGCATGTCTAAGGATGAGAATTATAAGGATTTGAAGTGATATTTGTTAATTGGAGAAAAATCTGTTGAAATTACAACTTTAAACGAAAAATTGAGGACCTTAGAGGTGCCAAAAAATAAAATCGATTACATAATTGTGATCAGCATGATTTTTAGAGTCATCTGGGAAGTTTAATTGAAATTTGATTTCGTCTGATTCATTAAGTCATGTTTGGTTCTTATTATTGGAGTAAGCTTTTGGATATAGATTTTTATGAGACAAGTTATAGATATAAGTGTATTGAGCTCTTATTTTGCTCATTCTTATCTCCTGGGAAGCAAAATCTGGGGAAAAAGAGGGAGAGTTCTAGAAAGAGAGATTGAGACCTCTAAAGAACTCAAAGAGAAGAAAATGAAAGGGTAGAGATTGAAGGGGGAACTCAAGATTTAGCTTGGATTCTCCAACAATGTGCAAGAATAAGGGTTGATGAAGGCTTTAGGTAAGATTTTACCTCTCAAACCTTAAAGATCATGAATTAAGAGTTAGATTTATGGATTTTATAGAAACTTTTACATGTATTTTGTCACATAAGGTAAGAATATAGCATGATTTCATAAGACTCATGGTCATAACTTTTTCTTTTTTTTTTTTGCATGATTTCGAAGATTCATAAAGATTTCAAGGGACTTTCTCCATGGATTTTGGAATCAGAACTCATCACATGCATAGCTTTTGATTTTGTTCTTGACATTAAGTTTTTGAGCTTGTTAATGGAATTTTGGTTTTGCTTTGAAATCATGATTTTCATTGAAGTAAGAATTGTTTAATTCAACATGGTTTTGAAAGGTTTTGATGCCTTTGATTTGGAAAACAACCTTATTCCCATGTTTATTAATGAATTTATAAGGTTTATGTTGAGTTTCACTAAGCCCTAGCTCAAGAACTTGCAAAGAAACCATTTTAGAACATACTGAAATTTTGTACCTACTTCTGGAAGCATAGAACCGCACGTGTGGATTGTCCTGTTTCAGCCAACTTTAAATAGGCATATCTCCTTCATCCAAACTCCATTTTAAGTGATTCTTGAGCCTAAATTCAAGCCCCGAAAGTCTAGTTTCCAATGGTTGTGGTCTCACATCCAAATTCGAAGCACACAAATAGATATGTTCAAATTAGTGAAGGCTATTCACTTTTCTTCTAACCATTTCATGCTATTTCATCTCCTAACCCAGCTTCCTTTCGTTTCTTCCTATTTTCCTAGACACAAATTATGACCCATTGAAGACTAATGAGTTTAGAACCAACATAAATAATTGGTTAAGGCAAAGTCAAGACGAGGACATCGCCCAACTACTACTAGAAGCCCATCACTGTGAGTAATAGTATAGTAAAGATATATTTTTCATTATCTATTTTGATATATGTATGACATGATTCTTTAAATATCGTATTTTGTCAAAATGCACAAGTTTATAAGAAATGTGAAATGAGTTATGAACAAGAAATGTAAATTGTTTGTAATATGACATGGTGGGCCCAAGGTCGTCCGAGTCACCTCTTGGGTCCATACATACATGAATTGGGCCCCAGGAGAGGTGGAGGTATGTCGATGTTCCATCTACTCCATGACAAGCTACAATGATACAATATGATATGTTTGGACCTAAGGTCGTTTTGATATATGATTGGGCCAGAAGCCATTTTGATATATGATTGGGCCTAAGGCCGTTTTGTTATACGTGGACCTGAGGTCATTCAGAAAATATGATATGAATACAAATGTTTTTACATCGCTATATGATTCATGTTACAAAATGTTATTTTATATAAATGAATGGATGTCCTATTTTGAAATGTGATTCTGACCCTTTGTATACATGGGCGTACCATATACCACGTAAAATGTTTTGTAATGATTTCAGATATGTATTCCATATAAAAAAGCATGGATTTTGATACAATAAATGATTGTTTTAAAATGATTTATGATACGTTTCAGAATTGTGAAATATGTTTTCCTAATGTTAAGGACATCATTCATTAACCTCTTTACTTTATTATTACTCACTGGGCATCAGCTCACCCTTTTACTTTATATATATGTAGGTGAGCCATCGAAGGATCAACATTAGAGTTTGTTTCGAAGTTCGCCTCTCTATCAAGCCTCCCAGGAAGTGCATCTATGTAGAGGCGTAGTGTTATTTCGTCAAGCCTAGTTTTGTTTCAAGTCTTTCATATATAATGGGTGTTTGGGAAGTGAGTTTTTATGTAGGGTTTTTTAGTTGTAGGATATTATTGGAGAAATTCTTTTTTGTGTTTGGGAAGATAGTTAGGTTTTTTTGTGGTTGGATGTGATACTTGTGAGAGAAAAAGTGAAATGATTATAGGGTTGGATGTGATATTTTGTTTGGATGTGTTTTTTTTGGTTTTGCAAAAAGCTTGTCTTTTTGTGAAAAAAATCAAAAAAAAACCCAAGTTCAAGACTTCCCAAACACCACCAGTGTGTGAGGTCTATATAAGCTCTGTTATTGTATATGTAAATATGGAAAGTGTAGTTAAATAGCTTAATTATTTTAGGTCATCATGTATGCACAGCTCAATGGACATTTATTATTTTTGTTTTGCTTCCGTTTTAGGCCCCGATATGATTTGAATATTTTGAAATTTTGTCTCTGAAGCCTGAGTACAGGCCGGTCATGACCTAAACTTTTAGGGGTGGGTTTGGGTCGTGACACGTAAGGTATTTATCGAAGGTCATTCATATCATTTTATAATCTAATGTCAGAGATATATATATAAAACATTCATATTGTTCCAAAATAATAATTAAGCACACATTATTCATTTATCAAAATAAAGAATTAAATAAGAATATATTTTTATAATACTATTACTCACAGTGATTTTGTCCGTCCAGTGGTCCTTCCGATGGGTAACCTACACCATATAACACATATACACATTCGGTAAACAAGTCATTCATCTCTTATCACTTTTCCTTTATTTAATCATTTTATGTTTCGTTAGTTTCCCATATATTTTTAGGCATTCTGAAGGGTCTGAATATGCTCATAAACAGAGTCAGAGGGTTGAAGAGGTTAACAAAATTAGCAAAATTTTCCCCTGGTTTTCGCACATGTAGAAGTCCCTCACTGTGAGAACCCGCATTTAAGTTTAAAAGAAAATAAATTGATTAATTAATTTTACACAGAGTCTATCTAAAATATATATTAGTGTATGAGTTAATTTTAAATTAACCCAATTCAATCACAAACAATGACATTATTAATAATAATAATTTTGTGGATGTTCAATATTTGTTGTTTATAAATTATTTTAATAAGGGTTCAACATGATAATTATCTTTACTAAATACCTTAGTTAAAAACCTTAGTTTATCAATTTTAAGAAACCCACACAAAAAAAAAAAAAAAAAAAAAAACACACCATAATCATATTTTTCGGATTTTCTATGGCAGTGAATGCCACTTGTTCTTATGCATGGCATTGTAGAAGGTAGGCTCAAATCATATTCCTTGGATTTGAAAAATCTGATTAGACAACATAGAATGATGAGGAGACAGAGAGAGAGAGAGCTCAGCTTGGTGAATTCATCTATATATATATATATATGCAAATGTTTGCTCCTTCGGATCAGTGAGGAGAAAAGAAGCAAAAGAATTCTGTGAGCAACAAAGCAAAGTAGGAGAAGAAGAAGAGGAGGAGGTTAAGGAAGCTAAAATTTTCTACCATTTCATCATCTTATTTCAATCCTACTATTAAGTAAGAAAACCCTCTCAACCCATTCATTTTTTTTTTTTAAATTTAAAATTTAAAATTGGGTTCCTAGCAATAATTATAGATAGAATTTTATTTATAGTTGTATATAAATTTTGTGATTTGTATATCAAATATTTGAAAATATTGGTAGTCTTAAAATCATGATATTATTGTGGAAATAGGCTTGCATGTGTAGTTTATGTCATTAAAAAAGATGATTGAAGATTTTGTTTGACCCTTAAATCTGCCAAACAATTGTAAGAATTTTTAGACAATTTTATACTCAATTTTTTGAGATGATTTCTCTATAAAGTTGTTGAGAATAATGTCTAGTTCATCCAGGAATCTTTCAACAATTATTGAGTTTTGTACCGATTTATAAAATGTTTTAATTAAATCTGGAACTGTAGATAGATTTTACAATATGTTTGAAAAATCATTAAAAATTCTATATTAAACCAAATCTAGTAATTTTTAGATAAAAAATGAAATTTGAGAAGTCTAGTTTCATAATAAATTTTTAGATTATGGAATTTATTTATAAATTTAAGTATAGAATTAATTTAAGAAAATGTGATAAATCTGTGTCATAAACTTTCTTGGAATTTGTCAGAATTATTTATAATTTATTTTTGAAAAATGCTTTCTGAAAAATGACCATTACATGTTTATTGAGTATCTTATACTTTTTTACGAATTTTAGAATTGTATAAGTAATTTATTTATAATTTTAATTACAAAATATATATTCTGAAATTTTTGGGCCAATTTAAGATTATTGCTTCAATTTTTTACTTGGACTAAAATTTAATATTGTGCTAATCTAATCTTGTAAATTAAAAATCCATGTATGTGCGAGATTATGGTTTATTTTTTTGTATCTAAATTATCATTTCATACCATGGTTTAAATTAATTGTTTATTTAAATTTTGTACATTGATTTATTATTGTGTGACATGTGTAATATTTTATGTTGGAAATTTTAATGAGTTGGTATAAGATTTTTTTTGATTAAAATTTGAATTATTTGTGATTAATATAAAAACTAACTGAAATGATTAATGGCTTATACAAAGTTAACGATAAAG
Source organism: Camellia lanceoleosa (assembly GCA_025200525.1). Taxonomy (NCBI): domain Eukaryota; kingdom Viridiplantae; phylum Streptophyta; class Magnoliopsida; order Ericales; family Theaceae; genus Camellia; species Camellia lanceoleosa. Next base: position 198,620,141 of record CM045760.1, on the reverse strand, counting down.
GGTTAATACCGGTAGTTCAGGGTGAGTCCTGGTTTTTAATAATTTTTATATAATTGTGTTGCGAAACCCTAAGATGGCACAGGACTTATTTGAACCCTTACCGGTATTTGGTTTTGGGATAAGGGTAGATGTGCGGGTGGCACACAGGGAGGTTACGTACCCTTAGCAGACCGTTCCCTTGGGGCAGACCACGGATGCCACGGCTTGGGCATATAACTCTAGGTGTGGGCATCCTTAGTAGTTCTTGAATATTTGACCAAGGGGGGTTTCAAATTAACTGTCGCCATGGCCTAGTGGTTGGTAAGAAAATCTCTTTGATGAGATTTTAAGTGTCACCTAAACTATTAAAATTGTTGAAATTATTATAAAGGTTGTTATATTTATCGTGCTATTAATTTTATTATTATTGTCATAATTATTAATCTGATTGTTTTCTCTTAAAAAGAATGGTAGGTTGGTTATGTTTCTTACTGTGTTGCAAAACTTATGGCATATATTTTGTTGCCCTGGCATTTTATGCCAAATTATGACGAGGAAGGGACTGAAGCTGAAAATGGGACCGTTGCTAATGTAGAACCGTGGCTAACTTGAAGTCAAGAATTTAGCAAAATAAAATTTTATTATCTTATATATAATAATTAAGAATGTTATAATGTGGTTTAATGTTATATGTGGATTTATAATTTTATTTATTTATTTATTTTTTTTTTTTTGTGTTGTTAAACTTTTGACTATATGAGAAATTAAATTTCCCTAATTAGATGTTGATTTTTTTTTTTAGCAAGTTAATTCGTTACTTAAATTTTATGATGTTCCAAAAATTTGGGACGCCATAATTTGGTATCAGAGCTTAGATTTGAACCTTTGGGCCATGGGTAGCAATTATATTTCTTCTTACATTTAAGAAAACCTTACGTTAACTTGTAATTTTCTATGACTTAACTAAGTTAGAACCTTTTTAATTGTAGGGTGCCAGGGTTATCAGATGTTAACTCTAATGAGGAAGATTCTGTGGGAAACTATGACATAGAATCTGACCCAAGTGAAGAAGTGGAGTCATTTGTAGAAGACTATGAGCCTGAGTTTGAACCCGAAGAAATTGCACCAATAGAAGACTATGAGCCTGAGTTTGAACTCGAAGAAATTGTACCTATGTAAAACCACTGGAGATAATTGTGATTGAGTCTGACACCGAGGAAGAATCCATAGAGGGTAATACTAACGAGAGTACTGGAGATAAAGGGACTGTATTTGAAAATTGGAATGTTCAGAATGGGCTACAAATTGGCTCATTTGTATATGTTGGAATTTATCCCATAGGAAGTTGTGCTTGGAAATCTGAGAGTTGGGCAGGTGCTTACATCGGACCTGTCCAAATTTTGAGGCAAGAGACTCCCTAGTTATATCAGCTAGGCCCTTTCCCGAATGGCTTTACCGATAGGATAGGCAACCTTTTTGACTTTTGGAGCCTTCAGTATATCATGCCCGACCCAAATAGAATTGTGAAGAGAAATGGGTCAGTGGACTTCAAAGATTGGAGGATTTATCGGGAGGAGCCGGTGCAGCTGCTAGGGCATTGCGTGCAGGAAACTGTTGTCTTTGTGAGGGTGCTGTGGCGATTCATAGGGCTTTTTCAAGCCACGTGGGAGCCGGAAGTCTTTGTAAGAAGAGACTTTCCTTAGCTATTTTAGAGGTCTTAAAGGAATTACAAATTAGGCTAACCAATTGTTTTGTATGCTTACTATGTAAAATTGCCTAGTTTAGAATTGTTGGTGTAGGAGTTAACCTGGATTTGTAGAGGCTATCTTTTTCCCGTAGTATTTTTATTTTATTTTTGATTTATTTGTATTTTGCTGATTATAGCTTGTCTAATCTAATTAATGAAGTTTCTTTTTTTTTTTTTTTAATTACTGTCCTTGCATATAAATATATAATAATAATAATGATAATAAATAAATGAATAAATCACAAATTACTAAAGATCTCATCGTGCAGAATGGCTAAACGAACAAGAAATAATAACAACGGTAATGGTGATAGAGTGTCTGATGGCGACGTCGCTCGAATTATACATGCAATTGCTAATAGGGTAGGTAATATACTACTTCGAAACCAAGATCAAAGCAAATCTAAAATGATAACAAAATTTGAAAAGCTACATCCCCACAAATTCCTTGGTGGATCAAACCCCTATGAAGCTGAAGCTTGGTTAAGAAAAAGTATGAAGTTGCTAGATACTTCTGACATTTGAAATGAGCAAGATAGAGTGATTATGGCATTGTTTCAAATGGAAAGGGAAGCAGATCATTGGTGAGAAATGATCAGAAGTACTCTGGCAAGTAAAGACATTAACTTGGAGACAATTCGAAGACTTATTCACGGAAAAGTATTTTCCTAACTCGCTAAGACAAGAAATAGTTCAAGAGTTCCTCCAATTGAAACAAGGAAAAATGCCAATTACTCAATGTGCAAATCATTTTGAGGCTCTCTCATGGTATGCTTCAGCAATAGTAGCAAATGAAGAGGATAAGGTTAGACGATTTGAATAGGGTTTGGACATAGACATTAGAGGAAGATTGATCGCAGTGCAACTTTCCACCTATGCGGATCGAGCTTTAATTGTGGAACGAGAATTAGCGGATTCCGAATGTATTCGAAATCATTAATCAAGGAACAATAACCAATCACGTGGAGGAGGTCCAGTTTGCAACACCAGAAACCATCATGCACCAGCACCTTATGTCGGAGGGTTGCAGCTGCAACAAAGGCAGAATTGAGGAAACCATCAAGAAGGAAACTTTGTAAATGAGTGGAAAGGAAAGTGTTTCAAATGTGGTCAATAGGGGCATCGTCGAAGTGAGTGTCCTCAAGGTGGGAAATATTTTATGGATCAACAAGGGGCACAACAATATAACAATACAACAAATGCCAGCCAAGATAAGGTTCTAAACCCACTCAAAATACTCAAACCAACAAGGGGCAGCCACAAGCCTCTAGGAATGCAGGCCAGCCAAGAACACAACCACATGGAGCTGGAAATGGAAAGAAACCAGGAAGGACTAACCAACAGGCAATAGGAAGAATGTATGCTCTCTAGGAAGAAGAAGATGGTATATATTATTGTTGTTAACTTGTTAATTTTATTAAAATTCACATTTGTAGTGATGATATATATTATTGTTAATGATGATATGATTTTTTTTTTTACTTTTTAATATTATATAAGTTTTGTTGGTATAACATTATATTTAAAAATATATCATCACTATTTTTAAAATATATATATATATATATATATAATAAAACCATACAACTAAAATTAATACAGTGTATAATATTTTTCTTCATACATGATCTATAGTGAAGCATGAATTGAATTCAATCTCCACCACATATAGCCATTTGTGGATAAATTTGGGGTGCCAAATTCTGAGACCTAGTTTTTTTGTAAAAAGAATAGTCTATTTGGTTTGTCTCCAAAAACATGTTTGGTTGAAAATTTTTGAATTTTTTTTCAAAATCACTTTTTTTTCAGCTACACATTAATAATCACTTTTTCATTCTCTTCTCTTTTTCTCAATCAGTTTTTCTCTTACATCTATTTAATCAACTATAAAAAAAAAATAAAAAAATAAAAATTAAATCATCCCAAACTCCAACATTTGAAAATTATTTTCAAAATATATAATTAAACCAATTTTCAAAATTTTTAAATTCTCTTCAAAAATTTATTATAATATGTCAAAACACAAACCCTATATTTGCTTCCTTTTCCTCTCTTCTCTCTCTCCTGGTACATCGAAGACAGACTTGGTTCTTTAACATTGACTAGATTCCCAGGCAGACCACTCCAGCCATATGGCAGAGCCGGAGATCGGTGAGCTCAGCTACACCTGATAAATTTTCCCAATTTTCTCTGTTTGGCATTCTCACTCAATTCATGCTTTTATATAAGTAGGAGATTGATTACATTTCCTGCAAAATCGCATGAGATTCTCTACAGATTTCGTGGGTTTTATTTTTATGTTCATTTCTATCTAAACCTGTTTATGATAGACATTAAAACCCACCAAATTCATTCAAATTCACCAATTCAACTTTCCTGATTTCTTTCTATTTGATTCCACATTTTTATTTATTATTATTTTATTTTTTTCAATTTTATTATTATTATTTTTTCCTTGTGAGTTTGATGAGATAAGTGAGGATAATTGGATGTGTAGTTGTTGAGAAATAGTTTGTTTTTGTTAGAAAATGTAATTTAAAATTGGATTTCCCAAGAAAAAAAACATGCCTTGTTTGGATATAAGCATTTTGCTGGTTACCATGTTAGGTAGGGACCGTTTTGCTGAGAAATGTAATTGGGAGGTTTTAACAGGCTAGGTGCAGGCAATGGAGATAGTAGGGGCTAGGTGCATGCTAGGCGTCAGTTAAGAATCGTATGCCTCAAGCTTTGGTTTAGGTAAACAATTTGATTCAAATTTTAACTATAATTTACGTTGCTTGTTGTGGTTGATGATTTATCTTAATTAGATATATAAATCTCTTGAGTTTCAAATTCTAATTCTAAGCTCTGTATAATATGAACATTTAGGTTCTTAGAGAATTATGTTATGGTTTGATTCATAATGTTTGTTATTGAACTCAAACTGTTACACGGCAATTATCAATCATTATTGTTGCTCCCATTCAAGGTATTTCCCTTGTAATTGAGTTTTGTACTAGTTCTTGGGATATCTAAGGTTATATGACATGATGAACGGACACGGACACGGACACGGGGATATGACACGGACATGACACGAACATGGGGACACGTAAATTTTTAAAAAATAGGAGACATGACACACTGGGGATACGTTTAATATATATAATTTTATTTATTTATTTATTATATGTCTAAAATAAAAAGAAAATTATTAATTTTTATACAATTACAATAATAATTTAATAAAGATATTTTTTAAAATTTTTAATAAAAATGAGTTTTTTAAAATAAAAATAAGGATAGAAAAAGAAAAAAGAAAAAAAAGAGGGAAGAAAATAAAGGAGGAGAGAGAAATAGAAAGAGAGAGAGAGAGAGAGAGGAATAGGAGAAGACGAAGAAAAGGGAGGAGAAGAAGATGGAGACAGAAGACGAAGACGAGGAGGACAAGAAGAAGAGAGCAGACAAAGAATAACTCAGCTTCTTTAATTGATCTGAACAGGTTAGGGCTCCTCTCCTCTCCTCCATCGATCTCTTTCTCTGTCTCTATTTCTCTTTCGCTGTCTCCTCTCCTCCCTCGATCTCTTTCTCTCCAATAGTTAGGGCTTCGATCCACCTCATGCGTGTCATTTGCTTGTGATTCGTAGATGTTGGATTTGAGATCAAACTACTTTTATTCGTTTGGTTATTTATTGTTGTGGCCTAAGATTTTAAGCTCAAATATGGACTTGGCTAATGTTGTTTTTTATTTGAATGACTTTAATCTGGATTGAACAGATTCAAATCCTGAGTTAGCTAATTGGAAATGCTACAATCTAGAGTTTCTAGTTCTCTTAGATTTAGGGCTGTGATTTGGTATTGACCTAGAGTTCTCTGTACTATCTTTTTCCTTTTATTTTCTATCTTTCTTTCTTTCTTTCTTTTTCATTAAAAAAAAATTTAGCTAAAGATTTAAAAACCGATGTTAAATTTTTTCTGATAATTCCAAAAATAGAGGTTGGTTACATAATTACCATAATGCCATAGTTTTATACGCAAATATTTTTGTTTTTGGGTTGATTTGTTAGCTTGCTTTTTATGAATCCATATTAAGAAATTAGACCAAGTTATGAGCTTTCTCTCTACATTGAATTGGCTTTTCCTTGAGCTTCTTATGGGCTCATGAATTTGGCAACAAAGTGACTATGATGGGTCAAACAGATTATTGTCATGATGATAATATTGTTAGTTTAAACAGATTTATCTCATCTCATGCTTATGTTTCCTGTAGAGCCGATCTTATATTTGTATTGTTTACTCTATTCTGGGGTGGTATGACCTCACTTTTCTCATAAAAATACAATGACATTCACCATACACTGTTGGTCCTTATCGAACATCTCTTTAATATTGGATTCATTGCAGGGTAGAAATGTCGATGCCTTGATTTTGTATTGACAAGTTGTGCCCTCTCTGTCTCAAATCCAAATATGATTTTCCTTTTCCCTATAAGTATGTGTATGTATTGTTTCTATCGATTTTGCTGTCAATGCTACTTTTTGAATGTGTTTTGTTTAAGTGGAAATGTTTTAGCTTTTCATTGAAGTGGATAGGTAAGGTTGTTCAACCATAATTTGATTCAATTTACACTTCTTCTATGCATCTGCAACATAATAAGACTTGATTCTTTTACTCTTTCATTTTTGGTGCAGATAGAAAACTTGAAGATCTAATGATAAATTTTTGGTGAAAATCCAACAAAATTTTAGCACATTTGGCAATAGAGTTTGAAGGTAGTGATTTATTGTGCTCCCCTGGTATAACTTGAAGAAATTTGACTTATTTTGAATTGTTTCAAGTGTCTGTTCGACTAAAAAAATTATAGAAAATAGTAGGTTAAAATAGAATTGAGCATAGTTGTAACGCCCTCAAAATAAACCCATAATATATAACAGTAGCATGCATTGATAATAGAAAACCAATCATTATCTCATTCATCAGAGTATCATTATTAAAGGATATCACATGTAACATCAAAATAAATGCCCTATGGGCTTACATCTTTCCAAGCTTAACACTTGGGCACAAAAATGTGAGTACTAACTCAACTACAAATTTAGCCCTTGGCTTGAGTTTACATGTAATATCAAATAAACTGAAATAACAACTAATCTAAACAGATTCTTCAACTCCAAATCCTTCCAAGCTAATTCCTTGGAGGTAGCACATCACCTGGACCTGAAAATGATGTTCCTGTATAGGGTGAGCCACATCCCAGTAGAAATATACTAAACCAAATATAAGCATTGAATAAAGCAATAGCATTCAATAGATGGACTACACAAACTATCAGTTTCATCATCATACAGTTTCATGACACTAATGTCCATGACACGTTTCACTTTCCATTATTTATTCAACTTTCCATTTATACAAATATGGCTCAGAACCTGGCCAAATAACTCAACAGAGATTACATCTCTTATTAACAATAATTTCAATTCAATTGGGATAACAAATCAAGTTAAACATTTCTTATATCATAATGGATACACATGTTGGTGTTGTTTCAACCTCAACCAAAATTCACTTCCATACTTCCCAATTGATACAGATTTTAGTGATGTATCAATAACATGTAAAAACACTTCCATAAATCAATAAGCACACATATTAGTGGTGCTAATGGAGTCCATCCCCTATCTTCTCCCAAACAATATCCGGTTTAGGAGTCCATCCCCTATCTCCTCCCAAACCGTGGAGTACATCCCCTATCTTCTCCCAAACAATATGCATATACAATGTATTAAACACTTGTCATATACAATACTCAATCAATACATGTATTTTCTGTATTAATTCAACAGTCAAAATTAATGACTTAGTCAATGTGATTAGTTTCAGTTTTCCCTAATCCACATGCAATGTCTACAACAATCATGACTATCCTTCACCGATAGTCCAAAACAGTTATTTCTAAACAGGAAATAAATGTATCAACAATTATAATCTCAACATTTCAATAGGTGAGTGATTAAATTATCCAACTACACCATTTAAGCTTATAATTCCCCAATTCCATGAAGTCAACTAAATTCCCCAATTTTCCTTAAATTAATTACACAAATTAATTTATTAAACAACTAGGGTTTTCCCAAAATTACCAAATAACCCCCAACATATCAAACTACCAAAGCTTAGAACAAAACTTATAATATGGAGTAGGAAATCCCTACCTCGAAGCGAAGAACTCGAATGGAGAAGATGACGAAAATCCAAAGTGCTCCAAACCCAAGATTGTTCAGATTAAAAGGAAGCCCTCGACTCACTCTATCTTTTTAATAAAGGATCTAGGGTAGAAACACACTCTAACTAGATCAAACCTAAGAGAGAAGGTGTGTAGAGGGAGAGAGAAATCGTACCTAGGGTTTTAGAATAAAAAAGGGGATGAAAAACTGTTTTTAAAACCCGCTGCTGCCTATTTAAATAAAACAGGCTCGCTCGAGCGAATACTTGGTCGCTTGAGCGACCAGACACAAAAAACCCTCGCTCGAGCCAAGAATGCCTTGCTCGAGCCAATAACCCAGAAGCTCGCTTGAGCGAAGAAAAGCTCGTTCGAGCCAACAACTCAGACCCTCAGGTCTGCAACCAGACGCACGCTCGAGCGAAGGAACGCTCGCTCGAGCGAAGAACAAACCAGCTCGCTCGAGCAAAGAAAAGCTCGCTCGAGCCAAGAAACACTGCTCTCAGGTCTATACCTAGACGCAATCGCTCGCTCGAGTGAAGAAACCCTGGCTCAAGCGACGGACCAAAAACAAAGAGCTCGCTCGAGCGAAGAACTGCTCGCTTGAGCGAAGGGTCTAAATTTTGGGCAGCAACCCTTTGCTCCCAAACACTGCCAACCTGTAACAAACCTGCCCATTGCATCCCATAACTCAGAAATAAGAAATTAAAGGACGACAACAACAATTTTATAACAACAGGATCCACGGAACCTAAGTCCGGATACAACAACCAAATAGGAAAAGACCGAGGTCGCTATAATAGTAGTAAAACAGAACACAACCTAGTTTGAGATTTATTTAAAATTCATTTATTGGAATTTTCTTCTATTACACAATATACTAGACTCATGGAGGGATTGCCTATTAAAATTTCATGAAATTACGAGGTAGAGACCTATTTTTAAAAATTCATCAAAGTCAGGCCACTGCACAATTTCAATTCTGCGCAATCATGAAAACTCACCCCCCAAATAGCTATGCTTTTGCTTTACTAAAGCCTATTTTCATTCCATCTTGTAAACATGATTTAAACTACATAAAAGATCAATAAATTCATGCCTGAAACAATTTAACAACAAATTAAAAATTGAATTGAAAATTTACCGACTAAGAACTTTTTGTCAAGCTCTCTAGAAATTGAGTGAAGTTCTGGCTAAGGACTTGTAACTCATCATGTTTTGAATTGTGAGGCACAATTTTTAAGGTCACAATTTTCTGGATAAGGAAAATTGCTTCTTCGAATCATCTTCTTCCTTTTATTGGTGCTTTTGCTCTTTCCAAATATTTAGTTAATCGTGAATAGTAGAGTATAGTCCAATTATATCTTTTGTGCTTGTATAGTATTTTGGTCCTTAACTCTCAAATCTTTGAAGCTATAGTGATCCCGATTTTCCCTCCATTGGTTATTGTATTCCGGACTCGGTTCTGTGGATGTCTGTTGTTGTATACGTTGCATTTTTGTCCTTTAATTCTTTGTATTTGAGTTTTAGGATGTATTGGGTAGGTTTGCAATAGGTTGGGTGTGTTTTGAAACAAATGGTTGCTGCCCAGTTTTTGGTGTCTTCGCTTGAGCGAGGTTTTTGTCGCTCGAGCGAGCTCCGTGTTTTAGTTCCTTCGCTCGAGCCAGGGTTTCTTCACTCGAGTGAGATTTGAGTGGTGTGTCTGTTGGATCGAGCGAGCATTCTTGCGCTCGCGCGTGCGTCTGCGTCTAGTTTTGGACCTGAAGGTTGTGTTTCTTGGCTCGAGCGAGCTTTCCTTCGCTTGAGCGAGCGAGGACTATGTTTTGGGTTTCTTCACTCGAGCGAGCTTTTCTTCGCTCGAGCATGCTTTTGACTTGCAGACTTGAAGCTTCGTATTGTTGGCTCGAGCGAGGCTTTCTGCGCTCGAGCGAGGTTTCCTTTTGTCTGGTCGCTCGAGCGACCACTCCTTCACTCGAGCGAGGTTCGAATATATCAGTTTGCAGCAGCAGCTTCTTCTTCACTTTTTCTTCATCTCTCTTACTGTAACCCTAGAACGGTTGCTCCCTCTCTCTCTACATACCTTCTCTCTAGAAACACACTTGGTTCTTAGGTGTGTCTACACTAATCCTTTTGTAAAAAGTGTGGAGCTTGGAGTGGGCTACATTTTGATCCGAAAAACATTGGGTTTGGAGCATCTTGACTTTTCTTCATCTTCTCCATTGGGTCTCTTTATTTGAGGTAGGGATACCCTACTCCTTCTTATGAGTTTTGACATAGATTTTGGTCATTTTGTATAAATTGTGGATTATGGGAATTTTGGAAAAGTTGGGGTTTGATTTGAAGTTGTACAAATGGGGTTTTCAATTGTTAAACTCCATGTGTATGTGAGATCTTGGAAAATGAGATTATTATTGTTAAGTTGATGAAATTGAGCCTTAGGTTGGATATTTGAAAAGGGGGGAAAATGCCCTAATTAATGTGATAAATTAATTTGAATAATTAATTTGGGAGAAATATGAAATTGAGTTGGAAATCATGAAATTGGAAAATTATGAGACTGAATGCTGTAGTTGGATAAATGAATCACTCACCTATGAAATTATTGATGTTTTATCTGTTTGATAAATTTATTATCTGTTTAGAAATAACTGTTTTGGGCTATCAGTGGAGGATAGTCTTGATTGTTGTAGACACTGTATGTTGATTAGGGAAAACTGAAGCTAATCAAATGGTCAAGTCATTGAATATGATGGTTGAATTAACACATTGAATATGTGCCTGGATTGATTATTGTATATGATAGACTGTTTAAATACATTGCATATGTATTTTGTTTGGGAGGAGATATGGGATGTACTCTCAAACCTGTTTGGGAGGAGATAGGGGATGGACTCCATTGATAACTAAGTTGGCCGGAGTGTCCAGGGTGAAAGTCCCGAAATCTCAATCACGTTTGCATAACCAACTTAGAGGTTGGCTGGAAAAACCAACACCCCTCCTAAGCCCAGGATAAGGATCCAGGCTGTAAGAAGTTTGGCAGGAAAAACCAAACACTTAACTCTAGGTTGGCAGGAAAAACCAACTTAGAGGTTGGCTGGAAAAACCAACACCCCTCCAAAGCCCAGGATAAGGATCCAGGCTACAGGAAGTTTGGCAGGAAAAACCAAACACTGAACTCTAGGTTGGCAGGAAAAACCAACTTAGAGGTTGGCTGGAAAAACCAACACCCCTCCTAAGCCCAGGATAAGGATCCAGGCTGCAGGACGTTTGGCCCGAAAAACCAAACACTTAACTCGAGGTTGGCAGGAAAAACCAACTTAGAGGTTGGCTGGAAAAACCAACACTTGGTGCTCTTTAGCCAAAATAAAGGATCAAAGCTGAATAGTGGTTGGCTGGAGAAACCAACAGTTATTATACCTCAGCCGAGATAAGGATCTAGGCTGAAGAGGTTGGCTGGAAAAACCAACACTTATTGTTCTTCAGCCGAGATAAGGATCTAGGCAGAAGAGGTTGGCTGGAAAAACCAACACTTATTGTTCTTCAGCCGAGATAAGGATCTAGGCTGAAGAGGTTGGCAGGTATGACCAGATAGATTACAAAGTTAAAACCGAGATAAGTATCTCGGCCAGAGAATGTTTAGGTTTTAGTAAGAAAACAAGTACAAGCATGGAAATAAACCGAGATAACAGTTGGAACAAAAGAGATTTCATTGATCATGCAAAGTCAAAGTACAGGGAGATGGGGCCGCAGCCCGGTTACAATTCTTGTCCAAAAGACAGAAAGAAGAAAAATACAAAATCAGGCAAATAGGTCATCAAGATCAGCATCTAGTTCAATTCGGAGCCCGATTTCAGTCTGGAGCTCGGTCTCGGTCGTGAGCGCGGTCTCAGTTGAGAGCACGGTTTCAGCTGGTAGCTCGTTAGTCAGATCTTCCACCGATGGCTCCGCCCGAGCTGACTGATTGGCAGGATCATTATCGACCGGGGTATCGTTGGGCGCAGTTTCTTCATCATCTGAAGCTTCGAGAAATTGTTGTTGAGTGGTAGCAGCATACTCCGCTAGTGAGCTCTTTATGAAGTATTGAGGAGGATTGAAGACCTCGGTCTCAAGCCCATAACCGAGCTGCACCACGGCACCCCTCCACTCGCATTTGAAGAACAGGTCCTTCGCAGCTTCACACTGCTTGATATAAGGGCTTCACCCTCCTTAAAACTGCGGTCTTCCGCGTCCTCCAGCTTCTTTTCAAGCTTTGTTGTTTCGGCACTCTTTTTGCCTTCAAGTTTGGCCAACTCGCGCAAGTATTTGTCTTTCATCACGAAGAGGGCCCTCTGTTTATCAGCATTAGCCGAGGTAACTAGCCCAACGAGACGCTCTACCTCGGCTTCTAGCTCGGCCACTTTCTGCTGGGACACTTTTAGCTCGGCGGCCTTTTCATTTGCCTCGGCCATGGCTTGCCTGGTAGTTTTTCGAAGTTCCAACACTCGCTTGTGAGCGATGTGGTTTTTCTGTATGGCCTGCAAAAAGATGGTAAGACACTTTTTCAATATAACCGAGCTGAAAGTTGGAAAAATTTCTTGAGAAAAAATAAAGTAAAAGGGCAACTTACAAGCACCATCAATTTCGTGGACGAGCGAAGGGCCTTCAGCTCGGTCAGGTGGTCGTGGTGCCTCATGTCGGCTAGAAGGCAAACACCCTTTGCCAGGTTGAATGCCATCATGTGGTCTTTTTCTGCGACCACTGAGTCAGAATTTGTGATAGCACGGTTCTGAAAAGTGATTTTTGGAGCCCACTTGGAGGAGGTAGCTCGGTCAGAACGCTCCGGTTGTGGGCTCGGTGGAGGGCTTGGCGGAGTTGTTTATGGAACCACGGTTTTGTCTTCGTCAACGAGGCGTGGCTCGGTCGTGGAAGTCCGAGCATGCTTGCTTGGCTACGATGACGAAGGCTGGTGGGTTGGCAGAGCTACCATGGTTTCTTGAGTTTGACCGACTGGTGGTACCTCGGTCAGATTTGTTTCGGTCAGAAGGGCTCACACAGCTCTTTTCTTGGCCATTTCTTGCTCAGCAGTTAGTGGGATGAAGTTGATTTGGGGCAAGGTTGGATCCAGCTCATGAGAGGCTTCCAACAAAAAGTCAGTTACCCTGGTCTTTCGTTTGCTACTATATCGGTATGTCGGTTCAAAATTGAGTAGCTTAACCCAACTCCGTTCGGGATATTGTAGTGCGGCGCGCAATGTATTCAAGTTGGGATAGCTGTACTGGGACTTGAGAAAGTTCAAGTCTGCATAAAGAAGGGTAACAATTAGTACGGTTTAGGATAAAGAAAACCGAAGTAAAGAAAAGCATGGATTCGGACCAAGGTAATCCTACCGGCTATACCCTTGTTCCAATTTATTCTGTCACCTGGTATCTGGGTTTGTTGATCCTCAAAATTCCCAGATACCCAGAAGAAATCATCGTCATTCACATCTTTATCCGGGGTATCTTTTATTATCTTTTCACGCTAGCGCCTTATTCTTAAGTAGTAAACCCAGCCATCTTCGGCCGATCCTATGGAGTATTGATGGAAGAGCTCAGAAAGACCAAGATTAAGGCCAGCTCGGTGGTTTAGCTCGGCTATGCCGTTTATTATGCGGTAAGAGTTGGTGGAAAGTTGGGTAAGGCAAAGGTTGGTCTGCCTAAGGAATTCACAGAGAAGAGGCTGTACAGGAAATCTTAGGACGGTTTCTACGATGGAAAGAAGGGTAAAGGGAACAAAACTAGGGTTTCCCCAAGGTGTGACATCTAGCTCGGCTAAAGTGAGATGGACATCGTCAGGGATATGGTAGTCCCTTCGGAACTCGGCCATACCGCCTGAGGTGTTTACTAAAAATCTGTATTTACCCATGAAGTTTTAAGTTATGTATAAATTAAAGGTATTAGCTCAGTCAAAAAATGACGCTGAGTAGCTCGATTGAGCGTGCGAAGGAGTGCCAGGCAACCTAAGTCTGCAAAGTGAAAAAATAAAGGTGTTACGCACAGATCGTTGAACCGTGCTAAAAGAAATAAAGGCAAAATAAATGAAGTCCTAGCTCGGCTATGTGAGATGCTACGGGTCTTAGCTTGGTTTCAGCAAAGGGTTTGTTAGCTCGGTTTCAGCAAGGCATTTGTTAGCCTGGTTGAGCCTCTAGGGGCAGCGTTCTTAGTTCGGTCTAAACTAAGAAGGCTGGTGTAACCCCAAGTTATAGCTTGGTCATGGTTGGGGCTTTCAAGCCTGCTGTTACGTAGACCTAGTACGGTTCGATAGCTCGGCTAGTTGACTAAAAAAATGGTTCTACTTGTTGAAATTACTGACATAGGGTGTTAGTTCTGTTGGTTAGTCTGGCTAGTTTGACAGCAACTACAAACAACTTTTTAGTTCGGTTATATTGTGATTTTGGATCTAATACAGTGCTCTACAGATTGCTTATTGAAATACAAGTGGTTCTTATAAGGTTTTTCCCAGAAAACGCAAGAAAAAACAAAAATGCATTTTGCAAAAGCACATTAACGATACGCTATGGATTAAAACAAAGGTGAAAACAAGAAAAACAGAACAGATTTGAGTAGCTTTCCAGGTCAAGAGGAAGAGGCTAGAAGATGGGAGCAACGGCAGCAACTAAGAACAAGAGCTTTTTTAGAAACAAAGTTGAGGAAAAATTAGAAATGAGAAAGAGAGAAGGAGATGAATAGTGTGAGTTTGATTCAAAATAGAACGAAAGGGTTTTGGTGAAAAGCCTCAAAAATTTGGGCAAGATTGTTCAAAAAACACAATGTACGAAGACGGCGTGACAGCTGCCTTCAACCAATGAGAGCATGCCACGTGTCCTTGGAATGAGAAGCGATTCAGTTGCTGTGATTGAAGAGACGTTTTGACCGGACAGGTAGAGCTCGGTGTGAATTTAGCTCAGCTGGAAAGGCTTAAGAGTTTAGCTCGGTCATAAGGCTAAAACGTTTTAGCTCGGCTGGTAACAGGTAATCTCTATCATGCTATGCATATGGAATTAAGGGGCAATTGAGAGGGTAATTTATATGTATAAATTGGGTCGAGCTAGGTAATGGGCCGTTGTGGGCTGTAGTAAGAAAGGCGGAGTAAAAGTGCCCTTGGCATTAGCCTGGTCCCAGAAGGCCTTGTTGTTATCTCGGTCGCCACGGCCAGAATGGTTAGCCCGGTCGTAATCTTTAAACCGAGGTATGCTGAGCCTTCTTCGGGACTTTTGTTCTTGGTTAGCTTGGTTCAACTCTTCTACGGATAGCTCGGTCTTGACATGCGAAGCCGAGGTAGAAGCAAGGAAAGAAAGAGCCGAGCTGGCAATTAGCTTGGTCATACCAGCCAGTTTAGCATGGCAATGTTATCTCGGTCGTATGGTCATCCTACCGAGGTAAAACCATCTCACTTGGTTTAAACAGTGAGGGGGATGTTGAAGGATAAGCATTATCTTTCAGAAGTGTGAATCCTAGAAGGACTCTACATGGAGGAGTAAAAGTCCTACTGGGATTGTGCCACGCGGAACCTATAAAAGCTCACAACATCACCTATGGAGAGGTAACATAACTTTGATCCCCGAATACACAGAGCTTTTTGTCTATTTGTCTATTTTGTTGACTTAGGCATCGGAGAGGTATCCGACACACACCTGCTGGCTAGCTCACATTTGTGTTTTCAGGGAGTAAAGTAACGACGTACGGAGGAGTGCAATCTTGATCAACAGGATTATAAGAGGACAGTATTTCGTGCTCGTACAATTTGAGAGGGTAATTTACATGTATAAATTGGGTCGAGCTGGGTAATGGGCCGTTGTGGGCCATAGTAAGAAAAGCGGAGTAAAAGTGGCCTTGGCATTAGCCTGGTCCCAGAAGGCCTTGTTGTTATCTCGGTCGCCACGGCCAGAATGGTTAGCCCGGTCGTAATCTTTAAACCGAGGTATGCTGAGCCTTCTTCAAGACTTTTGTTCTTGGTTAGCTCGGTCCAACTCTTCTACGGATAGCTCGGTCTTGGCATGCGAAGCCAAGGTAGAAGCAAGAAAAGAAAGAGCCGAGCTGGCAGTTAGCTCGGTCATACCAGGCAGTTTAGCATGGCAATGTTATCTCGGTCGTATGGTCATCCTACTGAGGTAAAACCATCTTACTTGGTTTAAGCAGTGAGGGGGGTGTTGAAAGATAAGCATTATCTTTCAGGAGTGTGAATCCTAGGAGGACTCTACGTGGAGGAGTAAAAGTCCTACTGGGATTGTGCCACGCGGAACCTATAAAAGCTCACAACATCACCTATGGAGAGGTAACACAACTTTGATCCTCGAATACACAGAGCTTTTTGTCTATTTCTCTATTTTGCTGACTTAAGCATCAGAGAGGTATCCGGCACACACCCATCGGCTAGCTCACGTTTGTGTTTTCAGGGAGTAAAGCGACGACGTACGGAGGAGTGCAATCTTGATCAACAGGATTATACGAGGACAATATTTCGTGCTCGTGCAGTAGATAATGGAAGTATTGAAATGTTTTAATATGAGTTATAGTCTCATTTGGATTGTGGATAATGGAAGTGCCTTAATATGAGTTGTAGTCTCATTTAATTGTTAGCTAGATAATGAACCATGTTTATGAATTTGAATTGGATAAGTAAAGGAAAGTGGAATGAAACACGAGTGTATTTGTCATGGAACTAGGAAGTGTTATAAATTGGTTTACAAGTGTTAACCATTTATCGAATGCTGATGTTTTAGTTATTTCTCATATTTGGTTTAGTATATCTCTGCTGGGCTTTGACACACCCTTTATGGGACATCATTTTCAGGGACAGATGGTATGACACCTCCAAGGACGTAGCTTGAGAGGCTTAGAGGCTGAAAGATCTTTTGTTCTTATCTTTTTGTATTACATGTAAATCAAGCCAAGGGCTTATTTTGTATAAAGAGTTAGAACTCTTCTTTTGTTGAACCCAAGTGTTGACTTGGAAAGTTGTAAGCCCGTAGGGCATTTACTTTTACTGTCAACATGTAATACTTTTGTAGTTAACACTCTGATAAATGGGAGTATGTTTTATTCTCTTATATCTATGGACGTCATGAATGTTGGGTTTATATGTATTATTTTGAGGGCGTTATAGAAGCCCTTTTAACTGTCTCTTTGTGATGCTAGTTGTTTAGACATAATTGATAGTTACCTAAATCATTTTGAACCGAAATGACGCAGAAGTGGCTTCGGCAGAGTTAGTACTAGTTGTGGAGAAACATGTGTTAGAATCTGCTTCTCTTGATTCTATTGTTAAAGCCATATTTTTCTTGTTACCAGATGTATTCTTGGTGTTATATGGAAAATTCCATTTTGTGGGGTGTCCAATAATTATCCACTTTATTTTATTTATTTATGTATTTATATATATTTTTGGGGGACTTTTAACCTCTTTCCCCTTTTCTTGCCTAACAAAAATTCCTCTCTTCCAAGGTATTCTAGAGCCGCATCCTGGAGCTATCGACAGTAGCCCAAGCAAGTCACACTTGGAAATGGGTATGTTGCTATTGGTGAACAATACCTTATAGTATATAGTCTGTAATATTATACCACAATGTATTTTCCAAACAGATGATTTGTGCTGCTAATCTCATATATTTTAGTCAAGACGTTCCAAATTTTTTTCATAATTTTTTCTGCGAGCTGCAGATACACAAGGCAGTGATGAACACTGAAGACAAAATGTGATTGAGAAAATCCTTCAATCTACTTTAAAATTGTAGTTTAGGATCCACCAGCCCTTTCTGATGAATCGATAGTGAAAGCAATGGAAGCTTCAACACAAGAGCTAATCTTGCGTGCAAGTTGATGATTAGTAGAGCTTACCTTGATTCCATAGTTAATAATATTATAGTGTTAAACTAAATATTGATGTATGTTTTTGCATGTATGAAAGTTTATATTTTGTTTGCACACTGATATATATATATATATATATTTGAATATAGGTTAATAATTCTACTATAAGTTTAAATTAATTTGTTAATTTTTTTAAAATTATATTTCATTAAAAAAATTGTTAGGTACTTGCAATTGTTTTTTTTTTTTTTTTGTAGCAAATGTATATATGATTTTTATAATAAATAATTATTTGCGACAGTAAAGTGTTATTTATTTATTTATTTTTATTTTTTTTGCGACGGGAAAATAGCTGTTGCAAAAAGTAGTTTATGCTCTGCCATCGCAAAAAGTATTTGCCACTACCATATTTGCGTCCCCCATTTGTGGTTGCATGGGCCGTCGCAAAAGGTCATTTGTGACTGCATTTTCATTATTTGTGACGGCTTGTGACGGTCGCAAAAAGTACTTTTTTTAGTAGTGTGGCTATCAGTATGTGCTTGAAACTAGTGTCTACAAAGGCAATTTTGCAACTATATTTTTGATTTCTGGCTTTTCTTTTTAGTGTTTTTATAAGAATTGTTGTTATTTTGTTTTGAAAAATAGTTGAATCTTGGAGAAAAATAATAAGGAAAATTTGGGCCAGTGAAACAAAATGTTAACATTGAACCTCAATATGATTATTATGTCTCAGAAGATGATTTAGGAACTAACACTGAGTAAAAGTGCAGTTTAACATTGAAGGCAATGAATGGGGTCATTGCCCTTGTGGTGGTGACTAATTGTTGCTTCCATTTCATTACTGATAAGCATAATATGCAGAAGCAACATGCTGCATCTGAGCTGCTTTCAAACATAGAAAGGATGGTAGATAAAAGATTTAGTAGATCAACTCAGGCCCACAACATTACCTCTCCAACTGCAATGGTCAACTTGAACCTGCCTTCATCAACTCGGCCCAAAATTCATACATCTGGTTTTGAGCAGGAAATGGAAACTTTCCTTGCAAATATTTCAGTAAAGAGGCAAGGCATGGCACCAACTTCAACCAATCCAGTCTCATCCGAAGCAAATAAAGTTCTTTTGCAAGAGCACAAGGACGCTTGACATGATTATCAACAATACTCCATGAAAGCAAAAGGTACCTATTAAACACTTGGAACACAAAAATTTCCAAAATATTGAATCCACAGTAATAAAGGAACTTTTCTGAATGTGTGATGCAGGCAAACTAGAAAAATAGAAACACACAGTTACAATTGATGAAATCACATGCAGATTGCAAGGTCTAAGCATCACTGGTAGGAGCAAGGAAACAAATGGGCAAGAGAAAAATGCACTTGTTCCTTACAAAGGTGGTGGCACAATGGTTCCATATGAGGGTTTGATCCTATCAAGAAACACAAACCACAGCCTCAAGTAGGCCTTGACCCAGAGACAAATAGGATTTGGTAACTATTAATGGAGAATGAATGAAGTAGAAGGACAAGGAAAAATGGTGGGATGAAGAAAGGAAAGTATTCTGTGGACGAGCAGACTCATTCATTGCACTCGTGCATCTTGTCCAAGGTACCCAAACAAGTTCTCTCTATACTTGACCTGGAAGTTTCAAATTCTTACAAAAGTTGCTAGATTTCATCTTTAAAAGTCTAGGTCGATTTTATGCAGTAGTTATCTGGTGCCCAAACCTGTTATTAACTTATTATGGTTTGCACATATCATTCTAGGTTACCAAAAAATGAAGCCTACCAAAAAAATAAGTTCAAATTATGTGAATACACTCACAGTAACACAGTACTAGCTAGGCACCGCTATGAAAGCAAAATACAAATCTTAAAGAGTTCACAAGCTATTAACTAAACTGGTGAATATAACTGACATCCAAGCAATGTAAAAATTCCAGATGTAGCAAGCAAAGATAGAAAAGTGCACTGTACAAAAATGCCTAAGCAGCTCAAGGAAAGAATAAACTTAACATTGTCAGTCTTGCACCCAACCTTGCAATTCTGATTTGTTTTAAAGACAATGCACTAAGATCATTATTCCTTTATTTTTTGGGGGGGTGAATTTTCTTCAAAGTAGCATTTATTTTCCATTACTACTGTCGGAATCTATTAGATAGAAACACTGTTGCTATTTATGTACCAAGAATGAACATACAAAGAAATCATATGATATTCTATGTCAAGTGCATGTAAATTAAAAGATATATTTACCTAACCAATATTGCAGGAAATAGATGCTTCTCACAGTGGAAAGGCTAAGTTGTTGACTCAGTAATAGGAGTGTTCCTTACTCAGAATGTCTCAGACCTTAACTATGATTTTTTTTTTTTTTTCGGAAACAAAATTTCAGTATATAGAGAAAACAAATTGTATTGAAGAAAAGCCCTAGCACTGTAAAACATAGCTAAGGTCTTGCATAAACGATGAAATTCTGATACGAGGAATGAAACAATTACTCATGATAGAAATAAAGGAAGGAACAAAAGAACTTCAAAAATGGAATATCAACACTTAGGTAATTTAGAAAACCTTAAGTGAGGTGGTTAAGTTAAAGTAATATCGTTAAGCTATACTTATTCAGTAAATTCTCTTTTTTAGAGACTAAGCATGATTAGTTTGAGTTAAACTTGGTCATTTAAGATAATGAAACAATTAGTGGCCTAAGCTAATTATTTCATACAACAAAAGAGAGAAGGATAGAGAAAGAGAGAAACTTTCTTCTTGAGAGGTAGAAGAGAAAAGAAAGAGAAATAAGAAGAAAATCAAAGTGAATTAAAATTCATCTATTTGGACTTGAGAATTGAACACTTAGGTGATTTAAAAAACCTTAAGTGAGATGCTTAAGTTAAACTAAGATCATTAAGTTATAATTAGTCAGTAAATTCTGTTTTGTAGAGAATAAGCATGATTAGTTTGAGTTAAACTCAGTCACTTAAGAAAATGAAGTGGATTATATATAAATTTTGGTTTAAATTCACTTAAATGAGTAGCAAAAGCAACCCTACCAATGAAAATCTTTCCCCACATACAAACAAACTACTTGATGAAATACATGTTATAGTAAGCTCTCTTATCATGGTTCATTAGATGTTTCACTGTTTATACAAAATGGTAAGGTTTATGCATGATTACAAGTTTGTGGTTCGAGATGACTTACTTTGCCTTGTCTTGAGGAACATCTCTCAACCACTCAAGGTCAATGCTTCCATGTTTTCTAACCATTCGGTTTTAGGAAATCCTGGATAATTATTTAATCATTATTAACTGCTTCTTTTTTTATAGGTTTCTGCATTTAGCTTGTTTTTACACATGGCTAGAGCCATTTGAAGCTGATTTTGACAAATATGAAACTTTTAAAATATGATTTGTACTCGTATCTTGATTCACTTTGCTAGCAAGTTGTTCATTCCTAGTTCTCTGATAGATTTAGAAATCTCATTGACATCTACACATTGTATTGCTTCATAGTCCAGGGAGTCCATATTAATAACTGGCGTACCCTTTTGTGACCAAACTTACCTTTTGCATATAGAGAGCATTAGCACCTTCCAAACTAGGGCAGGATACCCTCCCTTTTCGGATTGTATTATTGCCTCTTTGAATGATTTACTTAATCCTAGATCTCATTTCTAAATTAGGATAGGGCAACCCGACCCCCCAATAGGCATGAACGCAAATTATGTACTTATGTGATATTTTGAAAATGATTTGATTTGATTCCAGAGATCAACAATCAGAAAGACAATGATTTCATTCCCCAAATCTGGGGAATCTGATATGGCAATGATTTGATTCTGTGGCAATCCGAGTTATTCGGGGCAATGATCCAATTACAAAGATTTGGGGGTTCAATTTAGGGAGTGATTCATATTTTGATCATGATTTGAGTAATCAGTAGTAATTAGGGAGGTAGTACTACTACAAAAATAGTTAAAGATCACACTTTGACAAAAAAAAAGATCTCACTTTTATTGAAAGTGTGATAAAAAAAATTAGATTGATATTTTAATCACACTTAATTTGATTGAGTGTGATAATATTTATTTTTTATGTCACTTTTCAATTAAGTGCGAATATATATATATATATATATATATTTTTAATCACACCTTCTAATTAAAGTGTGATTATATATACACTACTACTTTTTAATCACACTTTTCAAATAAGTGTGATTATATATATATATTTTTAATCACACATTCTAATTAAAGTGTGATTATTTATATATATTTTTAATCACACCTTCTAATTAAAGTGTGATTATATATACATTACTACTTTTTAATCACACTTTTTAAATAAGTGTGATTATATATATATTTTTTAATCACACATTCTAATTAAAGTGTGATTATTTATATATTTTTTAATCACATTTTCTAATTAAAGTGTGATTATATATATACTAGTACTTTTTAATCACAATTTTTAAATAAGTGTGATTATATATATATATTTTTAATCACACGTTCTAATTAAAGTGTGATTATTTATATATATTTTTTAATCACACATTCTAATTAAAGTGTGATTATATATACACTGTTACTTTTTAATCACACTTTTTAAATAAGTGTGATTATTTATATATTTTTTAATCACACAATGTAATTAAAATGTGATTATATATACATTACTAGTTTTTAATCACACTTTTTAAATAAGTGTGATTATATATATATATATATATATATTTAATCACACTTCCTAAATAGGTGTGATTGTATAAAATATTTCAAATTGATTTTTATATAAAATATACAATTCTCAAATTTTTAATCACACTTAATCTGATTGAGTGTGATAATATTTATTTTTTATGTCACTTTCTAATTAAGTGTGATTTTATATATATATATATATATAGGGTAAATTACACTGACACCCCCTAAGATTTATGTTTATTACAGTTCCCCCTTCACGTTTTGAAAATTACATCTCCCTTCCTGAGGTTTAAAGTTTCATTACAGATTCCCCCCTTAACAATTTAATTTTTTTAAATACTAATTTTTCCCTTACTGGGTAAATTACATTGACACCCCTTACATTTTATAAATTATAATCCCCTCCCTAAGGTTTAAAGTAACATTACCAATTGCCCCTCGGTTAATATTAGTTGAAAAAAAATTCATTAAAAAAAAATTCGTTGGAAAAAAAATTATTTGAAAAAAAAATTGTTAATAAAATTTTTAAATTTCTGTTTAAAAACCAACATAAACTTATTTTTTGAATTTACGTTTTTTCTTCAAATTTACAAACTGAGACAACCATTTATAAATCAAAAAAATTATCAAATAAGTTTTATGACAATTTTTAAAATTTTTGTAAATATAAATTGAAAACTGAAAACGAAATGGTTACCAAACAGACTTCAGATGGTAAAAATGTCGTAAAATTAACAAATAATTAAATAAGCTACCAACATAAGAAATGACTTATTAAAAGATTCTTAGGCTATGTATGGTTTGATTTTCAGAAAAAAAAAATTACAAATGAAAAATTAATTTGGTTAAGAAATAAAAAATAAAAAATAAGTATCATTTTTATATAATTTTTATCTTTTGAGTGGTTAGAAATAATTTTTTTACAAATTAAATTGAAACAACCATATGTATGTATATAACCTGCCCAAAAGTTAAAAGGGTAATTATTTTTTACCCTTAAATGATAATTGCTTTTTATTTTTTAACCAAATTAATTTTTAATTTTTAATTTTTTTTTCTAAAAATCAAACCATATATGGCCTAAGCATCTTTTGATAAGTCATTTCTTACGTTGGTAACTTGTTTAATTATTTGTTAATTTTACAACATTTTTACTATCTAAAGTCTGTTTGCTAAGGTGCCATTTGGTAACACTTACATTTTCAGTTTTCTGTTTATATTTACAAAAATTTTAAAAACTCAAATAAAAACTTGTTTGGTAAATTTTTGATTTATTAGTAGTCTCAGTTTATAAATTTGGCTAAAAAATGTAAACTCGAAAAATGTGTTTCCGTTTTGAGTTTTTTTTTTTTTTTACACCCAACACTAGCCACCACCCGCCACCATTTTCCACCACCGTCTTTCGTCACCACCACCCACCACCCATCCCCTACCACCACCTGCCACCACTACTTACCACCCACCTGTCACCACCACCTGCCACCAATACCCACCTGCCAGCCACAATCACCCACCACCCACCTGCCACCCACCTGCTATCTACCTGCTACTCGCCACTACCATCCATCGCCCGCCACCTACCCGCTACCATCACTTAGCACCCATCTACCACCACCATCCACCACCCACCACCACCCACCACTCACCACCACCCGCCACCTGTCACCCACCTGTCACCACCACCCACCACCACCACCACCACCACCACCACCTACCACCCACTTGCCACCACTACCTACCACCCACTTGCTACCACCTACCACATTCACCCACCCACAACCACCACCACCTACTACCACCCGCCACACACCTATCACCACCACGCACCACCCGCCACTATCCGCCACACACCTGTCACCACCACCCACCACCCGCCACCACCCGTTACACACCTGTTACTGCCACCCATGCGCCGCCACCACCACCAACACCACCACCACCACCACCCACTCGTTACCACCCGCAACCGTCATCCATCCACCCACCACCACCACCCGCCGCCACTACCTACCTGCCACCATCGCCCGCCACCACCACCACTACCACCACCACCACCCACTCGCTACCACCCACCACTCGTCACCATTACCCATCCACCCAGCCACCACCACCACCACCGACTCGCCACCACCCACCACCACCCGCTACCCACCACCCACCACTCGTCACCATTACCCATCCACCCAGCCACCACCACCACCACCGACTCGCCACCACCCACCACCACCCGCTACCCACCACCCATCGTCACCACTTTCCACTACCGTCTTCTGCCGTCACTTGCCACCACTTGTCATTTCTCACTCTTTTTTATATTTTTAAAATTTTTTAAACATTTTATCAATTACCAAATGCATTTGTAGTTTATGTTTTTCTAAAAATAAATAAAAAATAAACAAAAACCAGTTTATAAATTTTTTGTAAATATAAACTGAAAACGTAAACGTTACCAAACAGACCCTAACCATTTCATTTTCAGTTTTCAATTTATATTTACAAAAATTTTAAAAACTGTCATAAAAATTTATTTGATAATTTTTTTGGTTTATAAATGGTTGTCTCAGTTTGTAAATTTGAGGAAAAAATGTAAATTCAAAAAATAAGTTTACGTTGGTTTTTAAATAGAAATTTAAAAATTTTACTAGCAATTTTTTTTTTCAATTAATTTTTTTTCAATTAATTTTTTTTAGTAAATTACACTAACACCCCTCTGAGGTTTATATTTATTACAGTTCCCCTCTCACCTTTTGGAAATTACATTTCCCCCCTATGGTTTAAAGTTTCATTACAGATTTTTTCCTTTAGCAATTTAATTTTTTTAAATACTAATTTTGCCCCCACTGGGTAAATTACATTGACATCCCTCACATTTTAAAAATTACAATCCCCTCTCTAAGGTTTAAAGTAGCATTACCAATTGCCCCCTTGGTTAGTATCAGTTGGAAAAAAAATTTATTGAAAAAAAATTAATTAAAAAAAATTAATTGAAAAAAAAATTTGTTAGTAAAATTTTTAAATTTCTTTTTAAAAACCAACATAAACTCTTTTTTTGAATTTACGCTTTTTCTTCAAATTTACAAACTGAGACAATCATTTATAAATCAAAAAAAGTATCGAACAAGTTTTTATAACAGTTTTTAAAATTTTTGTAAATATAAATCGAAAACTGAAAACGATGGTAAAAATATTGTAAAATTAAAAAATAATTAAATAAGTTACCAATATAAGAAATGACTTATCAAAAGATTCTTAGGCTATGTATGGTTTGATTTTTAGAAAAAAAATTTAAAAATTAAAAATTAATTTGATTAAGAAATAAAAAATAAAAAATAATTATCACTTTTATATAATTTTTAGGAAAATGTTTGGAGGCCCTAATTTTGTGGCTCAAAAGTGGCTCAAATGGCCAAAACGATGTCATTTTGGCCATTTGAATGTTGTTTTGTACTCAAAACGACGTCGTTTTGGTCATTTGACCCACTTTTGAGCCACAAAATTTGGGCCTTCTAACATTGTTGTAATTTTTATCTTTCGAATGGTTAAAAATAATATTTTAAAAATTTAATTGAAACAGTCATGCGTGTATGTAATTCAAAAAAAAAATAGGCGCCAAAATAAAATGTCGTAGCACCCATCACCAAAGGTTCTTCTGCTATTCAACAAATAAGAGAGGGAGAAGATAAAGGGTTAGTGACTATTGATGTCCGGTCAGACTATTGAACCAAGCAAACCAGAGCCGCCACTCTACTATACCAGTAAACACAGCTCTACAAGGAGTAACTGTCTCAGATTCTCTCTCTCTCTCTAGAATTTCTCGGGGTTTCCATTCGCTGAAGAAAAACAGGTACAGAATCAGCTCCATTACTCTTTTACATATATACAAATCGAACCCAGCTTTTGATTCTCTGATGTATGTATAGACTATAGTATCGTGTGTTTTGAGTTGGGACTGTTCTAGGGTTTCTTCTCAATCACAGACTTTGGCAAGGCGTGTGCACAATAGGGACATTAGAGGTCATTAAACATTTTTTTTTATTTTTTTTTTTCTATTTCCCTATTCGAATTTAGGTGTTTGAATTTCTTGGTTAAGTTTTTGGTTTTCATTGGAGCATTATCTTTAATTGGGTTGGGTTTCTAAGTTCGAAAAGCTTTGATTGATGATGAATCTTGAAACCCATCAATAGTAAATATTAACATGTTGTTGATACAAAAGAACAAAGAAAAAAGGTGTTAGCTGCACTTTTTGATGTGGTAAGCTTGCTGAAAACAATAATTCAATAGGTTCAAGAATTCATGTACTATTGCTTTTTGATCAGTTCATTATGAGTTGTCGGTAAAATTTTAGAATGTAGTTTTTGTTTCTTTATGTTCTTTGTGTCTGCTAGGTACTCGATCAAATGCCACAAAGTGGCTGCGTTTTCTTTGATGTTGCTGACATATGTATTATATTAGAAAATTCAAATGCCTTGTGGTTTTGTTGGGTTGCTTATATGATGAGAGGAAATTGAACACACTACTACAAAAATAGTTAAGTGTGCATCATGGATTTCTTGAAGACTGCTTGTGAAAATCTTGGTCAATCATAATCTGCTGTTTGTTTGAAAGGGCCTTCGCCGTAGAAAGAGGGCTGCTTTGGGATCCTTGAAGAGAATCCTGATCATGCAATTTAGATGGGGGTCCAATGTCAGGAAAGGTTCAATTAACAAGTTTTTGATGTAGCAAACTTTAACGAGGTTTTCTTTTTTTCCTTCTTTTTATTGTGAAATCAATTGATTTTCACTCACGGATATTTATTAAGGATTCCATTATTAAGGAATTGAAGGTTTGAATTGATCCATACTTGTCTAGATACACAGCATCAACAATCATTTGAAGAATTTTGTTTCTTTATATTCAAGGATGAATATACGATATTTAAGTTGTCAATCTGCTAGACATACATGATGGTGGAGGCTCTCTATTGCTTCATGGATGCAGATCGATAATAATCAAACATGGTATGCTGCTTCCTTTTCCTCACAAAATCCAAAGGGTTTTATTTAGTCCTGTGAAGGTGTCTTATGCTGTCACATGTGCATGGGATCTTCAAGGCTGCTACATCATTGTGCTTTGTTGATTTAACCAGTATCCTATGTTACACGGACTCTTCAAAATAGATCAAATACCCGTGTCGGACACCCGACACTCGGACAAGGGTATAGGATATGTGTCGGATACTTTTCAATGGATACTTCTTATATAATTGTATATAACACAATTATCATATGTGCATATTATTGTTTAATTACTATAAATGTCATTTTGACACTGTAAGTTACATATAGTACCATTTTATCTCACATATTAGATTAAAAATATAAAAATATGATATTTTTTTGCCGAGTCCGCGTACCCTTAAATTTAAGATTTAATGAGTCCGACCTCTAGATACATACCCGCACCCGACACCCGTACCCGAGTCCATGTAACATAGCCAGTATCTAGTATCACTCTGTGTTAAATGCCGAGAACTTGCATGTGTGGTCCCTTGTACATCGGCAAAAAACAAATTCAAGACATATTCCATTTCATTTTAATTCTTGATTTTAAAAGAGACGTAGTTTGCATTCAACCCTTTATCATTTTTTTTTTCCATGTAATTTGATTCAAAATTTGAGTAAAAAAAAACTTGATTTGAGGTTGAAGATCTTTAGGTGGGAAGGTGTTGGTGAAGATGGTTTCACTGGAAATTATTTCAACATAAAAAACATCCATATTCACCAATTTTGTTGACAGAGCAATCAAATTTTCTTTTTATAAATAATTTTTCTAGGCAGAAACAAACTTGTTCCAGAACAAACCAAACCCTCCAAAACCTTTGCATGAAATGCTAATCTCTATTTGTTTTCAAACATGAAATGCTCATCTAAAAAGATTTTTAAAGATAAAATGTCATCTATAAGCAAGTTTTTATCTTAGGCATTAATTATTTTTTACTTTTAATTAGTACATGGGTGAAATTATAATTCTATTAGATGGATTAAACAGCACTAGTCATTATTGTTTTTTTTTATTTAATTTTTTTATTTTCAGCAGCAAAGAGTAAACACAAGTATTGCAGATGGCTGTGATACTCTGTTTTTGGTTGTGGCTGCCGATAGCCGTTGGTTGTTTTTATTTGTGGTGTTTGGCTTGGGGTTTGATCTTGTTGTAATATGCACCTTTATATTTTCTTTCTTAATCTATTTGATCTTTTGATTGATGAATGGTGTAGATTTCTATTATACTTTTTTTGTCATAAATTCCTCAAAACTCTCATCAAAATACACCCTTGACATAACTAGAGTATCTTGTGAAATTCATATTTTATTTGTTCCTCAATATTTACTCTCTAGACACATCCCATTTTATTGGTACTTCACTTCAACACTTCCCCGCTCGTTGCTTGGTTCATATTGAATTTACATTGAAGTTTTGACCCAATCCAACTGGTATCATGTTTTATAACAAAATCATTGACAATCTTTTGCTCAAAGGTGTACTGTCACATGCCAAGGCTGCCAAGCTTTACCATGAGCATTTTCAGGTAATTAAAGTGAAAGCACTCTTAATTATAGTTGCACGTTGTATTTGATAATTTGATTAATGAAATCAATGTTGGTGCAGCCAAAACACGGTGGATTCATAGGAATCGTGGCGTGTGCATTCATTTACGAGCCACTGATAGACAATGAATTTGATAAAGAAGCTGCAAGTATGGCCTTGGCTTTCGATTTGGCCTGGTAAGATTTGGCTAAGATAAATATCAATTTTCAATAGTGGTCCTTTTTTTCTTCCCCATATGACAAGCTATCTGAGAGACTTGAATATTTGTGTCAGGTTGCAACATCATTGAACTCCAATGAATGTTTCCTTCTGCAATCTGGATCTTCATTATTTACTTGGCATGGAAATCAAAGTACCTTTGAGCAGCAACAGTTGGCTGCAAAGGTTGTAGAATTTTTGAAGGTATTCTCTTGCCATAACATTTACTTCATGTCAGATGGTTTTTTACTCTGGTTAAGTTTGGACCTCTAAGAAGTATGGGTTGGCCACTTGGGATGAGTTTTTCAATATTGTAGAAGCATGATTTGACACATCTTCAATGACTGAAAATTTTGAAATAAACAGGTCATGAAATTGAGTATCATGAGAATCTAAACATATATCAATTACATCATAATTAAATTTTATATTCAAGTTTTGTCAAAAATCTTGTTTATTAGGGAAATTTTGATTGAGAAATATTTTTTATCCCTTTCTCTCTCTCTCTCTCTAGGTGTGTCTTGTGATATTTTGTAAGGGCAAATGTAGTAGTACAGATTTTTTTTTCTTCTTAGTATTGGAATGTAAATTTCAACTGAATTTAGAATAAGATTCCAGGTTCAATTTGATGATGAGACTTTTCTTCCCAAAAAAATAAAAATAAAAAATTAGATGACAAGACTTTAACATTCGTAGTCTTTAAGCCTATACAAGTAAGTGACACGTGGAGATTACAAAGTTCAAATGGCGACATGTTCAAGCAGGAAATGGCACATGCAGAGCCTAACGGCGAAAAAGTTATAGGATACCAACTCAAAAAAAGTTTAATATGATCAGTTGACATACAGGATAAGATACAATAACATTTCATTTAAAGGATGTTACTCAAGATCTTCAAGCCTAGACAAGTCAAGCGACACGTGGAGTCTACCAAATTCAGCCTATGGTGCGTTCAATCAAAGGACAACATGTATAGAACTTATGGCAGGAAAGCTTCACAGGATAAAATCTAGAATATCAATATGGTCAACCAGCTTTGAAATACAAAATGTGATAACATTATGTTTAAATTTAAACAACATTATCATAAAATTCAAAATTCAAATTGATGATGAGTCCCTTTTCAAGTGAATGACCCTCTATAAATATGATGATCATTACACCAAAGAGGGACTGGGAGATGAGAATTGAGAGAATACGAAAGCTGAAAGATTAAGTGCTACAGAGAAATTTAGAATTTATAGAATCGTGAAGAGCAACAACACACATGATTTGATACTCATCACCTGTTCATTTTTCATAGATGAGTTTTTGATATATGAATACTCATGATCAAATTACTGTTTTTTTACTTCATTGACTGCCTGAATATCAATGAAGTGCTGATCGTCCAGCATGATTTATTATATGTTTTAGTTGAGTTAGAGGATAGTTTCATGACAACTAAAGTGACTTAATCTGCTTATTCCTACACCACCTCCACCATCACGACCACCACCAGAAAGAAGTCTTGCAAGGTTAATATTCGAAATTGGATGATACAAGAGTAAATTTTTTTCCTTCTTTTTTCATTAATATTGTCTTTCTGATATAACTTTGGTAAGAAGACTTCAATTGATCTGCATTTCTTTTATATATAACTTGCCTGTTTCACTGATATTTTTTTCCCCTTTACCCCACTTGCCATTGCAGGCATAGTTCTTTGCCTTGTATTTAATGTTATTGATGTGATAGTTTGTTGGATTAGAGGTGGAGGTAAGGTTTCTAATATTTTCTTTTCTTCCGTACTTCCATACTTTTTAGTTTATTCATATGCATCAGTGGTTTCTGGATTAATTTGTGTTTTCATTTTTCAGGTCAAAATTTTTTTGGAGAGATGCAAAATATGGTCCAAGAATTAAAGAACTTAGTTTTTTAAGTTTTTTCATTTTTTAATATATGCAAGCACAGTTAATTTTTTATTTATTTAATTCCTTTGTATTTAGTTTTGAATATTTAATTTCTATTTATGAAATATATGACGTTATTCTATTCAATATGTAGTTATGATTCAAAATATAGTATATAGTGTGTATTACATTCTTCAAATGTGCATACAAAAATAATATTAATTATTTTTCAAATATGTCGAATCCTTTTTTTATCACAGATTTTATTAGTTATTAATCACTTAAAAGATGTGATCTAAATGTTATTAATCACACTTAAAAGATGTGATGTAAATATTTTTAATCACACTTAAAAGATGTAATCTAAATGTTATTAATCACACTTAAAAAGTATAATTAAAAATGATCCTTTTTAATCACACTTCAAAAGATCACACTTAAAAGGTGTGATCTAAATATTTTTAATCACACTCAAAAGGTGTGATCTAAGTATTTTTAATCACACTTAAAAGATGTGATCAAAATATTTTTAATCACACTTAAAAGGTGTGATTTAAATGTTATTAAGCACACTTAAAAAGTGTGATTAAAAATGACCCCTTTTAATCACACTCCCAAAGATCACACTTTAATCAAACTTAAAAAATGTGATTAAATAACATACATCACACAAAAAAAGTGTGATCTTTATCTATTTTTGTAGTATTCTCAATTTTAAAGAATTTGAGTTTGAATTTGGGTTCTTACCTTAGTGATAAAAAAAAAAAAAAAAATTAGAATTATTTCATTTTTTAAATTTAAATCCCCAATAAAACATGTGATTAAAGAATAACTTCTAAAAAAAAGAAACTTTCCAACTTAAGTAGAGCCTTGGAGGTTATGGAAGGTGTTTGATTGAATAAGAATATTTAAGTCATTGATTTTAAGGGGAATTTTTATTTTTATGAAAAAGGGTAGATAAGGAAGTTGTGACCAAATATTCAATTTTGAATAAAATTCCAAATCCCCTAAAAGATAATTAACTAAGGAGACAATTGTTTGATTAGATACTTAGAATAAAATCCAAAGCTCATTGGGAGGAAAGAATTTTGAAAGAAACTCGAGTAGAATTTTAGAAATTATGAAAAATGTTTAATTAGACAGAAATCTTTAGGTTTTTTACTTTAGAGAGAATTTGATTTTATGGAAAAGTGTTAGATAAGGAGGTAATGACCGAGTTTTTCACTTTGAAATGAAACTTTGAATTTCCTTAGAAGACATTTGACTATAAGGTAACTGTTTGATTGATTTCTTCGAATAAGATCTTAAATTCTTTGGTAATATTTTGAAAATAAAATTTGAGTAGAGTTTGGAAATTATGGAAAGTTCTTTTCATCAAGTAAAAACCTTAATTTTATGGAGAAATGTTAGGCAAGGAAGTGATGACCAAATCTCTCATTTTGAATAAAATTTTGCTTCCTCTATAAGATATTTGGCTAAAGGATGATTGTTTGATTGATTCCTTGGATTAAAATCCGAACTCCTCAAAACTTTTGAAAAAGAAGAGGAAAGGAAAACTTTGAAAATTTAAATTAAAAAATCGACTTTATTTTGAAAAAAATACAAGTTGAAATTTGACCATGCACTTTTGAAAATAAATTGGGGCACATTTCGAGAAACAATAAATAATGGAAAGACAATTGTTTAGATTGATCACTTTGGTAGGATTCCTTAAAATTCCTCAAAATTTCCTTGGTTGGGCAACTATCACCTAATGGGTGATGATAATGACTTCAAGATCCAATGGTAAGTGTTAAACAAAATTGACTGGGTCCATTCACCTATCCTCAAGTTTGTTGCATAATATCCCAGACACTATTTGCAGGCTATGTTATACCAATAAGGCAAGCATCAGATTATGCTATTAGTACTGTTTGATCATTCCCCTGTGGAGTGAGAGGTATATTGATAGTAATAAATGATGTACCCATTTGTGACCAAACTTACCTTTTGCATATAGAGAGCACTAGCACCTTCCAATCTAGGGCAGGATACCCTCCTTTCTAGGATTGTATCATTGCCTCTTTGAATTATTTAGTGAATCCTAGATCTTATTTCTAAATTAGGACAGGGCATTACCCCCCCCCAAAAAAAAAATAGGCATGAATACAAATTATGTACATATTTGATATTTTGAAAATGATTTGATTTGATTTGATTCCAGGGATCAATAATCAGAAAGACAATGATTTCATTCCCAAAATGTAGGGAGTCTGATATGGCAGTGATTTGATTCTGTGGCAATCCAAGTTATTCGGGACAATGATCCAATTACAAAGATTTGGGGGTTCAATTTAGGCAGTGATTCTTATTTGGATCATGATTTGAGTAATCAGTAGTAAATTAGGGGGGTGGTTTCCCAATTTTAAAGAATTTGAGTTTGAATTTGGGTTCTTACCTTAGTGATAAAAAAAAAAATAGAATTATTTCCTTTCTAAAATTTAAATCCCCAATAAAACATGTGATTAAAGAATAACTTCTAAAAAAAAGAAACTTTCCAACTTAAGTAGAGCCTTGGAGGTTGTGGAAGGTGTTTGATTGAATAAGAATGTTTAAGTCATTGACTTTAAGGAGAATTTCAACTTTTATGAAAAATGGTATATAAGGAATTGGTGACCAAATCTTCAATTTTGAATAAAATTCCAAGTCCCCTAAAAGATATTTGACTAAGGAGACAATTGTTTGATTAGATACTTGGAATAAAATCCAAAGCTCCTTGGGAGGAAATAATTTTGAAAGATAACCCGAGTAGATTAGAGAGAAATCTTTAGGTTTTTGACTTTAGAGGGAATTTGATTTTATGGAAAAGTGTTAGATAAAGAGGTAATGACCGAGTCTTTCGCTTTGAAATAAAATTTTGAATTTCCTTAGAAGACATTTGACTATACGGTAACTGTTTGATTGATTTCTTCAAATAAGATCTGAAATTTCTTTGGAAATTTTTTGAAAATAAAATTTGAGTAGAGTTCGGAAATTATGAAAAAGTTCTTTTCATCAAATAAAAATCTTTGGGCCACTGATTACCTTAATTTTATGGAGAAATGTTAGACAAGGAAGTGATGACCAAGTCTCTCATTTTGAATAAAATTTTGGTTCCTCTATAAGATATTTGGCTAAAGGATGATTGTTTGATTGATTCATTGGAATAAAATCCGAACTCCTCAAAACTTTGGAAAAAATAGAGGAAAGGATAACTTTGAAAATTTAAATAAAAAAAGGGACTTTATTTTGAAAAAGGATTTTGAAAAAAAATTACAAGTTGAAATTTGATCATGCACTTTTGAAAATAATTGGGACACATTTTGGGAAACAATAAATAATAAAAAGACAATTGTTTAGATTAATCATTTTGGTAGGAATCATTAAAATTCCTGAAAATTCCCTTGGTTGGGCAACTATCACCTAATGGGTGATGATGATGACTTCGAGATCTAATGGTAACTGTTAAACAAAATTGACTGGGTCCATTCACCTGTCCTCAGGTTTGTTGCATAATATCCCAGACACTATTCGCTGGCTATGTTATGTTAATAAGGCAAGCATTAGATTATGCTATTAAAACTGTTTGATAATTCCCTTGTGGAATGAGAGGTATATTGATTGTAATAACTGATGTACCCTTTTGTGACCAAACTTATTTTTTGCATATAGAGAACATTAGCACCTTCCAAACTAGGGCAGAATACTCTCCTTTCTAGCATTGTCTTAATGCCTCTTTGAATGATTTAGTGAATTCTAGATCTCATTTCTAAATTCGGATAGGGCAACCCTACCCCCAATAGGCATGAATGCAAATTATGTACCTATGTGATATTTTGAAAATGATTTGATTTCAAGGATCAACAATCAGAAAGACTGTGATTTCATTCCCAAAATCTGAGGAGTCTGATATGGCAGTGATTTGATTCTGTGGCAATCCGAGTTATTTGAGGCAATGATCCAATTACAAGGATTTGGGGGTTCAATTTAGGCCGTGATTCATATTTTGATCATGATTTGAGTAATCAGTAGTAAATTAAGGGGGTGGTTTCCTAATTTTAAAGAATTTGCATTTGAATTTGGGTTCTTACCTTGGTGATCAAAATTCCTCAAAATTCCCTTGGTTGGGCAACTATCATCTAATGGGTGATGTTAAAAACTTCAAGATCCAATGGTAAATGTTAAACAAAATTGACTGGGTCCATTCACCTATCCACAGGTTTGTTGCATAATATCCTGGACACTATTCGTGGGCTATGTTATGTCAATAAGGCAATTATCAGATTATGCTATTAGTATTGTTTGATCATTCCCTTGTGGAATGAGAGATATATTGATAGTAATAACTGATGTACCATTTTGTGACCAAACTTACCTTTTGCATATAGAGAGCATTAGCACCTTCCAAACTATGGCAGGATACCTTCCTTTCTAGGATTGTATTATTGCCTCTTTGAATGATTTAGTGAATCCTAGATCTCATTTCTAAATTAGGACAGGGCAACCCTACTCTCCTAGAGGCATGAATGCAAATTATATGTTTATGTGATATTTTGAAAATGATTTGATTTGATTCCAAGGATCAACAATCAGAAAGACAGTGATTTCATTTCCAAAATCTGGGGAGTTTGATATGGCAGTGATTTGATTCTGTGGCAATCCGAGTTATTTGGGGTATTAAAAAAAAAACTGTATATGGCCATCTCTTTTCTCTCTCTGTGTAAAATTTTAGTTAGTGCCTTAGTTCTCCAGCTTTGTGCTGATGATGAACACAGATGGATTGTGTCACTACAGGAAAAATGGGTTTAGGCGGCCTTTTTTAACGACGTTTTTTAAAAATGCCATTTTTATTAATATTTAACGACGCTTTATAGAAACATCACATATTCCTTTAGTAAAACGACACCGTTTTGGAATAGGAGGCATTTAATAACGCTTCCAAATACGTTGTCCTTCACGCGCCTATTTTGAATCTGTGAATACTTGTTAAAGCTTTTTAAACCCTTATTTTGAATCCTCACGCTTGCACAATCCTCACGCCTCTCTCTTGCTCACCCCCAATTGCTTCTAAACCCTTGAGAGCGATTTTGATTCAGAGCGATTTTCTTTGAGATTCGTACAGATTTATTAGAGCGATTTCGATTTGAAGCACTGATGCTCCACTGTCTCTCTCTCTCTCTCTCTTTCTCTCTCTCTTTCTCTCGATTTATCCTTTGTTCTCTACGATATCGATCTGAAGCGCTGAAGCTCTGGGAGATTGCGAAGAGAGAAGAGGGGTTGGTTTCGATCGCAGAGGAAGTTGTTACCGAAAAGACAACCTAAGAGGGGGGTGAATTAGGTTTTTATAATTAAAATTAATAATACCCTAATAAAAATTATGACTAGCACAATAGATAAATATAATTAATGAAATAAAAATAATTAAAACAAGTGTCTTAACAACTATGTTAGTTAATGATTTTAGCACAGTAAAAATATGAAATATAGTTATGGCAATTTAAAATAAAATAAAGAGATAAGGGAGAGAGAGGCAAACAAATTTGTAGTGATTCGGCTTCAACTTGGCCTACGTCCACTCCTCAAGTTTCACTTGAGATTTTTCACTATACTCTAGCTTCACAGGATGCTAGCAACCTTTTCACAGATGAAGCAATCCTCCACAGATTTTACATTGACTTTCTAAGTCAAGAACGCTGAGTGTACTACACTCTTACAATGTTGAAAAGAATGTGTTTTTGCTTTCACAGAAAGCTACAAGAATTATGTCTCAAAGATAGATATAAAAATGAAGCTTTGGTTTTTTTGTAAACCTCACACAGGAAAGATGGGCTTAAAGTTATAAGGCTCAGTGTATAACTTCTGATAATAGATGTGAGTGATTATAGATCAAAGAATATTTTCAAGTTTTTGTAACTTGTTTACATTAGAGGCTTTGGTATATATAATGAAAATTATAGCTGTTTATAGCCGTTGTAGTCATTTGAATTTATAGCCTTTTATAGCCGTTGTACTCCATCATTGCTAATTTGAATTTCTTCCACTCCATCATTACAAATTTGAATATCTTCCACTTGAATCTTTTGAACCTTTTGGCCTGCTGCTGTGCTGGGCTGTTTGAACCTTTGTTTTTGAGCTGTTTGAACTCCTGATTTAATCAAATAGTAAATACATTCTAACAACATTTAGGATAAAGGTTTAGGTGAGAAATAATGAGACAAAATAAATTTTGATTTTATTAAAACATAAAATCATCAAAATAAATATTGATTCTATTTTTCTCTTTCAAATAAATCATCAAAATAAATTTTAATTCTATTTTTCTCTTCCAAATAAATTAAAACATAATTAAATAAATCATCAAAATAAATAAGTCTAACAGAATGATCTCAAGAGAGGCTGTGCTTGATTTCTCAGATCAGCCTTAGAGCAATTTCGATTTTGAGATTCATCTCAGAGCGATTTCGATTTTGAAATTCTCTCTCTCGATTTCGAAGCTTCACCGCAAGTTATTGATTTGTCTCTCTCTTTCTCTTAAGCTCTTCCTCATTGTCTCTCTCGATTTGGTTATTGAGATCTATTGCTTATTTGTGTTGTGTGTGTATATATATATATATATAAATGCTTGGTTTCTTCGTTTTTTCCCCCCCACTATGTCATTGTTTAGCTTACTTGAAATCATAAGGTGCTTTTGTTACATTTTTCCCTTTTTCTTTTTGGTAATCTCTTCCTTTTTATTTTTTCTCTTTAAAATTAAAATTATGGGTTAAAAGAATACATTTAGTTTATTTCAGTGTGAATGAGCATATAGTCAAATTGTTTTAGGGCTTTATGTAGCATATGGATTTTTCCTTCATTCTAATGACAAGCTGAAAGTAGTTGGTCTTCTATGCTTGAGGAGTTGCACAGATAATCTGCTCTCTGGGGCTGTATTTATTTTCTTTTTCATTAAAATTAAGACTACTGCAAAATGTTTCTTGTGCTTTAGATTCTAGCATAACTGAGCGCTTTTGTTTGTAGCCACAACACTACGAAAACAAGGTTTGTGCAATGCTAGCAGGCCCAAATTTCTATTTGATCCCAGATTTGACACCCCAAAGTAGACAAAAATGAAATGGAATGAAGTCAAACATTTGATTTTAGTGTGCCCTAATTTTTCAGTATTTCATGTTTTGCGATGTTTGATAGTTAAGCTTGGCATACTTGTCAAAAATAAACTAAAAAATAGTTAAGCTTGCCATCGAAATTTGGTTATACTTGTGCTTGATTGGGTTGATAACATATTTTGTTCTGTTTAATGTGTTCTTCACATTTAAATTGGCATGCAAGGTTTTGCTCTTATTGTTTTGGTCTTTGTTTCTACATTTGTGCCACTGTGTTGCAGTTATCAAGCATACAATTACGAGATGATCTTTTGTCAATGTTAGTTGCTGGGCATGAGACCACTGGTTCAGTGTTGACTTAGACAGCACATCTTCTGAGCAAGGTATTACATATGGTACCTTTTATCTTAATGAGTGTACCTTTCATCTTAATGATCTGTGTCTCCCTTTCCTGTTGTTTACCATAGTAGATTCTATACTTCTTATGGATTGGCTTGATGTTGATTCAAGGAGTGCGTCAAATGACAAAGAGGAAAGTGGTTTTATTTATTTGATTATTTATTATCATTTTGGCCAAACTTGGTTATTTTGATCAATTGTTTATCACATTGTCATAATCATCTAGTTCCATTGTGTATCACTTGTTCAAAAGCTTAACTAGTCATAGACCTTAAAGGGCTCCAAACTGATGACTTTGACATATTCTGACCCACAGCAAAGCCTGAAAAATATATCTTACATCAAAGAGATTATTTATCATTTGATATTTATCACACATTATACGTATGTACTGTAACGTTATCTTAATATCGCTATCATAGTACATCATGTTAGGTTTTATTTCTTGGCAATCCCATTTTACAAAACTCCTTTGAGTTGTACTTGTTTTCGCACTTTTATTTTAGTGAGGCTATGAGTTTATTAGACGCAAATCTAACCCGAATCGTGCTTTGCAGAGAATTTTGTGGTGTTTAATTCTTTCAAGATTGCCACTTCGCTAATTATGACGGGGATCGAGCTGCCCGGTCAGCTCACGGGGGTCTAGAGGGCAGCGCCCCTTGACGGGTCCGGGGCAGCGCCTAGGCGGGGTCGAGGGGCAGCGCTCCCGAAGCAAAATGTAAAAATGCATTCAAAGTTGCCTGTCCGCTCGAGCGGAGAATGCTGAGTTCCAGAAGTTTGTTCACCTGCAAAAATACTCAATGTTGTTTTTTCCCGCTCGAGCGGAACTTTCCGCGCTCGAGCGTAGGTGTAGACACCCCATTTTTGACCGTCCTCAAGACTTGGACGTCACCACTTGAACACTCGGTGATCGTCTTTTGTTTGTGTTCGTCTTGAGTTCCCGAAGGTCTTGGCTGCACGCCTTGCCTCAGGATCTCTCGACTCGACTGTTTCGTGTTTGGTTTTGGCACCAAACCCTTGTGTTTTTGCCTTGAAGGGCAGGGAATGGCTTGTTGGCCATCCCCACATCCCACCGGCCTTCCCTTAGCATCACCGGCTGTTTATGGGTGCCACCGGCCATGGTTTCTTAAAACTAATGACCGGTCGGCACTATATTTGGCCGACCGGCACTTTATTTTGCCGGTGACCTCTTTTGCTGGCCGGTGTGACTCCTTTGAACCCTTAAGGCATGGTGCATGCCAGCTGTGCCAGCTGGAATGCACCATCACTCCTCCCCGTGTAGTTTTGGCTGGTGTGACTCCTTTGACCCCCCTTTCCTTCTAGAAGCTTGAACCCTTTGGCCAAGCTTCTTGGGGAAGCTTGGCCAGCTGTATTAGCTTCTTCAAGAAGTCAAGAACCATTTGCACCCTTTGCCCCTTTTGATATAGCTTCTTGGAGAAGCATAGAACCCTCTTTTTTTGCCTATATAAGTCATCCTTCCTCTCCTTTGTCTAGGGTTGGAAATTTTTGATCAAAGAACCAGAGAATACATACATATATCTTATATATCATCCTCTCTCTCTATATCTCCCTCTCTGTCATCCTTAGTGTGTGTTTGGAAGCCTAAAAGTGCATTTTTACCTTACTTTTGCACTCACACACACACTATTACACCTTGCTCCGAGATTGAGGGAGATTGAGGGTTGTTTGTTGAGGTTTTGGACTGATTTTGATCAGTAAAGAGTGGCTGGAGCACCTGTTCTTGAAATGTTCTTCAAGGGTGAGATTCTTACTTTATTTCCCCCAATCTTGCACTAGTTTTCTACCTATCTTGCATGCTGATTTGAACTTTGTGTATAACATAAAAAAGCCTTATATTTTCATGCTTTAGAACTTTCATTAAGGGTTTTTTGGCATTGGGGGTCGAAATCCCCCTCTTAGGCCTCTTTTGGCCCCTTTTGGTGTCTTTTCCTTAAGCCTTGTTTACTTTGTTGTATTAGCCTTCTCACCACTGAAATCCAGTGGATTTTCAGTGGTGAAGGAGATGGTTTGAAGTCTTGTATAGGGGAGGGACACCCCTCTCCCTTCATTGCCTCATTTGCTTGTCTTTTGGTTCATAAAGGTAGCATGTATGCCTAGCTTTGTTTGGCTTCATTTC
Organism: Camellia lanceoleosa; assembly: GCA_025200525.1. NCBI lineage: Eukaryota > Viridiplantae > Streptophyta > Magnoliopsida > Ericales > Theaceae > Camellia > Camellia lanceoleosa. Next base: position 198,579,349 of record CM045760.1, on the reverse strand, counting down.
AGAGTTTATTTGGGGTTTATTTAGCATGTTTTACCTCTGTCCCATGTTGGTTTGTTAGCCCCTCTCATGCTTAATACACTTGCTTTGTATCCCCTCATTTTGCCTAGAAATGTGTCATGGCTTTTGGTCACTATGCTCTCATGTTTTGGCTTTGCTTTGTGAAGTTCTTGGCCATATTTTGTCTTGTATAAGGTCTGTTGGCCACTAATTTGGACTTGTTTAGCATGTTTGATATAGTTACTTTGCATTTTGGCTTGTAAGCCTTGAGTGTGTGAGTCTCTAGCATGCTTAGTTTACCTTAGTCTCATGATTTGACATCATTGTAGATCATATTTCAGTCCCTAATCCATGCTTGTATGTTTGTCTTCATCATCTCTTTCATGCTTTGAAGGGTTGTCTTTTTATGCCTTGGAAATGGTCATTGTGCATGCCCATGTGTTTAGATATTAGGCTGCCATATCAGTGGGTTTTGAGGGCCCTTTTTGCATACTAGAACTCTGTTTTGTATTGAAAAATTCATGCCATGTTTGCTTGGGATAAGTATTGAGTGATGCTCCCTTTTGGTGGTCTTGAATGCCCTTGTTTTGGACTCATTCCTTGGCATGTTTTGACCATGATCTATGCATGCTTTAGTCTTGTTTTGGGGTCCCTTGGGACTGTTTTGGGTCATTTTGGTCCTTTAAGGTTTGGTTGACATAGCTTTGGTTTGACCCCCGTTTATTGGCTTCAAGTGTTGGTCATTGTTGCATGCCTTGCTTGCATGTTTTGTTTGATTTGGCATTATCCTCTATTCATTTTTTAGAGCTTGGCATGCTGGTTTAATGCCCTTTTATATCGCCTTTAAGTATGCTTAGAGTTGTCCCCTTTCATGCTTAAGTGATGGACCTTGATGTGTGCATGCTTGCATGCATCATTTATGCTCTTGTACATAATTTTGGCCACTGTTTATGGCAAGGTTGAGGCCTGCCATTTATGGTTTAAGTCCACCATTGCATGCTTATCATATGCTTGTTGCTTATTTGGTTCATTACATGTTGTCCCATGCTAGCCTTATGGCATATTGGTCCATGTTTGCATCGCATTTGCATCTCATATAATTAGCATTTTGCATACTTAACATGATAGATTGCATCACATTTGACATGTTTTGCATCTTAGTATCATGTTACATTTTGAGCCATGTTTGCATAACATGCATTGCATTGCTTGGTTTGGGGTGTCAAACCAAGTGTGAGGGATGAGGGGTGTTTGTACTTCAAGTGACAAAACACATCTCAACCCTTGGTCACCGAGGCCCTTGACTTGGACATGATAGGGTCTTGGTCCTCATTTGTGTGTTACATGCATTTTACATTGAATGGCAAGCTTGGTCCCTTAGGCTATCATGCACAATTGATGGCCCAAGGATCGAAGGCCATGCTCCCCTGAGTTCAATACATGATAGGGAACATGACCATGCTTACATGTGCTTGAAATTCTATGCCATGCACTACATGTCCTCTGTTGTTGTCAAAACTGTTTTTTGCAGGAAGATTTTGCCGACCGGCAACATTTAGTGCCGACTGGCCATTGGTGAATGGCCGACAATTGTATCAGCAGCCGATGGCCTTATACCATGGCCGGTGGTCATTTCCCTCAGCCAATGGTGTTCTGCAGTGTTCATAGAAGACACCCTGGGACTTTGGAAGTTTTCAGAGAAGCAAGGCAGTGAAAACAGAGGCAGTAGTGCCATGGCTATGGGTTTCCGGATAAGATGGATCGAGCATGCATCATTCACGCATCCCGAGACAGGGCTGCGACCATCTCTATTCTGCAGTTAATTTGCTTAGCTAATTAGATGGCCTGTAATATTTAATTAGCTTGTAGGTTAATTATCTGTAATATTTATTTGGTCCCTCTGGGTGAGGGCAAATCTGTAATAAGTGTGGGTGCGTGTGTGTGCATGTCTTCCAATCCCCACTTCTTTCTTCCCTTTTATTTACCCGCTTATGATGGTAGATTAGGACATATTTAAATTAGCATACCTTATGCTATGCATGCGTGCATCCATACATTTGTTTTACATGCACCGGGCTCGGTACATCATGCTAACTGCACTTGTATTTTAAATTCCAAGTTGAGCACTTGTTAATTGCAGCATTTCACATGCCATCTTTAGGATAGCCGAGCCTATTGTAGTTGTATCCTGCATGCGTTGCATTAGCCACCTTAATATGAACTAGGATCATGCATATGATTACTAACTGATTTCTGTTTTGGCTTGGAGTACTCTATAAGTTCTTTCGCTTTAGCATCCTCACATGTGTGTGAATGTTGCCATGATAGTATAAATACCATGAGGCTAGCTGCTTATGTGATATAACTGCTTGAATGCTTGTGGATGGAGGTCAAATTACCTAAATTGGGATAATGCATTAAAACTGAGAGTTTTAAGCCCACTAGTTAGTGGCAAAACCATCTTTTCTAAAGCCCACTTGAGGGTGGCAAAATCTGCATTTTAGCCTACTTGCGAGTAGCAAACCCTTTTCAAAACAAACATGAAATGTTTTGTTCTAATTTAGGTGATTTGGTCTATACTTGTTTGCTGTGCGCATAACGTAGTAATTCTAGGCTAATAACTGGAATAAGAACACATAACGTTTTTCAAAATCGGATATCACGGTTAGTAGAGGCCGGTCTTCGGACCGGGCGAGAGGGGGTGCTCATAGCTGACCTTCCCCAATCGTACCCAAGCTCTCGAGCCGAGACAACTTTGGTGATGACAGACACGTGGCTTTTGGCACCGAGTCAGGGTTTCTTAAATTCCCCCATTAATAAAAATATTTAGGTAACGACTCTATATCTGGCAAAGCAGTCCATGTTTGGCACTTCTTTTTAAAAATCTGTTTTCTCAAAAAAACGATTTGCCAGATTCGGACTCTTTGGTTCAGATTTAGAACCGTGACAAATTGAGTCCGAACTGTAACCCATGAGTTCCCTCACGGACTTGTTACAGTAGGTCCGCTCAAGCGGCCAATATGACGCTCGAGCGGAGATCACGGGACAGTTTTCTATAAATTCGTGTTTCAGTCCAAATCTAGGATTACTTCTCCAGATCTTCTTCTTGGGTTCTAGGGTTTATCTCTGGGGATATTTTGCTAGTTTTCTTTGATGTTTTTGATTGAGTATTCAACTCATGGTTTAAAGAGTATACAGCAAAGGATTATTTGTTTGTTCTACACAAAAGAAGATAGAGTTGTTCTTCGGTAGATTTTGAAGAATTCGAGCCTGAAGCTTTGGTGGATTCTGGAGTGGCTCATCGTCAAGACAATTCCGAGGTGAAGACGGGGTTGGAAAAGGCACATAGGGGTTGGTTCAATTCGGGCGTGGATTCGCTAGGTAATTGAGAGTATACCTGTGTAATTCCTTTATGTCTTTTTAGTGGATTGTTTTGTGGCTTTTGCCCGTGGTTTTTTATCACAATTGGAGGTGTCCAATTGTGGTTTTTCCACGTAAAATCGTTGTGTCAATTTGTCTTGATTGTTTGATTGGGATTGTTATATACTGCTTAAAATTGATACATAATCACAAATCAACATTTAGGGGATTTCTAGATTTTTTACATCACATGGCTTAGTTTCAGCTGGTACATATAAACTTTGAAAGGCTATTTTTTGTGCAAATTACCTGATTTTGAGTGCATAGAACTGTTGTTTTTATAATTTTGTTGGATTCTTTGTCTATAGTTGTGTGGAGAATTTTGTGAACTCTTTGGCTTATGAGTTTGGATTTTGTCTATTAACTTTGAGATTTTGTATACCGTCTTTTATGCTTCCATCAAAAATATTTTCGTCTCTAGAAAGAACATTTTGTATAAAATATTTAGGTGCTATTTGGTAACACTTACGTTTTCAGTTTTCTGTTTATATTTACAAAAATTTAAAAAACTCAAATAAAAACTTGTTTGGTAAAATTTTTGATTTATAAATCAGTAGTCTCAGTTTAAAAATTTGGCCAAAAAATGAAAACACAAAAAATGTATTTCCATTTTGAGTTTTCAGTTTTTTTTTTTTACCACCCAACACTAGCCACCACCCGCCACCATTTTTCACCACCGTCTTCCGCCACCACCCACCCCCCACCACCACCTGCTATCACCACCCGCCACTACCACTCACCAACCACTCACCTGCCACACACTCGCCACCACCACCACCACCACCACCCACTTGCCATCCACCCGCCACCACCCACCACCCATTACTACCATCCACCGCCCGCCACCACTACCCGCCACCTACTTGCCACCATCACTCACCACCCACCTGCCACCACCATCCACCACCTGCCACCACCAGCCACCTACCACCACCACCACCACCACCATCACCCACCACCACCACACCACCCACCACCACCATCACACCACCACACACCCACCACCACCACCACCTACCCACCACCACCTACCACCACCCGCCATTCGCCACCCACCTACCACCACCACCACCCACCACTCGCCACCACCGCCACCACTACCCACTCGCTACCACCCACCACCAGCCACCGTCACCCACTCACCCATCCACCATCACCACCCACCACCACCTGCCATCTGCCACCCATCTGCCACCACCACTCGCCACCACCAACCACTCACTACTACCCACCACCCGCCATCGTCACCCACTTACCCACCCACCATCACCACCCACCACCACCCGCCATCCGTCACCCATCTGCCACCACCACCCGCTACCACCAACCACTCGCTACTACCCACTACCCACCACCATCACCCATCCACCCACCACCACCACCACTACCCACCAGCCACCACCACCCGTCATCCGCCATCCGTCACCCACTTGCCACCACCACCCACCACTCGCTACCACCCACCACCCGCCACCGTCACCTACCTACCCGCTACCACCACCCATTACCACCAGCTACCTACCATCCACCGTCACCACTTTTCACCACCGTCTTCCGCCGCCACTTACCACCACTTGCCATTTCTCACTCTTTTTTTATATTTTTAAATTTTTTTAAACATTTTATCAATTACCAAATGCGTTTGTAGTTTATGTTTTTCTAAAAATAAACAAAAACCAGTTTATAAAATTTTTGTAAATATAAACTGAAAACGTAAACGTTACCAAACACACCCTTAGAAATCCCAAAAACTTTTAAGACCCCGTCCAAAACTGATTTAAGTTATGCTTAATGTACAAATAGTGATAATAAGGAAAAGAAAAAGATTGAAATACAAGACCACCCAACTAGGAAAAAAATGGGGTTTCTTTAAACATTTTTAACATGGCACTTTGATTATCATGATACGTAGTGTTCAGCATATCTAAGCAAGTTGTTTATGGGGCATGAATTGTTGCACATTGCTATGTTCCTATTTCTGGGGTTAATCAATAAGGTGGGTTATTGCGCATGGTTTTGAGTTGGTAAATCTGTAATTATTCATTGTTCTGTGCACATTGGAACATATTACTGTGGATGTCTGACGGAAACCACAATGCTCGATTATTGACCTTGTGTGTGTCAATTTTCGACCACACTGCTAATCAAGCATTCAGCTGGAGAACACTGGCAGAATAGATTAAGCCTGAACGACCTGTCACAAAAAGAAGAGATTTTGGCGGTGGTTCATCCACCCGAGGGCAATCCAACGATCAAGTCAGTTATCTCTCAAAGATAGCAAAAGTGCTTAACTCACTATTCAGAGCATAAAAAGCATACATTAGATCCATGGGGGTGCCTCTCTTTTATATTCAATATAAACCTAGTCCCAATAGAAGCCTAACTTTAATGGACTTGGGATTATTGCTAATCTTGGACTCCTAGTAGGATTGGGATAAACTCTCTAAGAGTCTTATCTTTATCCAAACTGAAGTCTTCTCCCATTCTAAGACTCTTGTCCCTTATTCGCTTATCTCGGATTCCGGTATCTTCGCAGATAACCTCGGCTTAGCCGAGATCATCTCGGTGTCATGACCAGGACACGTGACACCTCGGCTGACACTTCGGTGTCACCTCGGCCACGTGTTGTCATTCAAAATTTACGTCCCCACAACTGCCCCCTAGGTTCTATTACCTCGGCATCCTGAGATGGTGGAACCTATATCATTTCTTCCATTTTTTGCTGCTGAAGTCAGGACTTCGTCGGCTCAATATGATCAAGACCTATAGTCTGCCTTCATCAATGCCTTAGAACCAACGACCAAGTTCGTTTCAAGTTTCTCAGCCGAAACCGTCCTCCTAACTGAGGTATTTGCTTCTTTAAATCAAGAACTCTAAGAGTTCTAGGACGCGTATGAGCTGGCATGTACAGTATTTCAACCATTTTTACCACGTGTCTTTCCCTTACTAGACCGTACCTGATACGCGCTATCAAGTCTCATCATTTTTGCGTGCACTGTCTGACAAGCACGTCGTCTAAGGCACCATATTTGCAATTTTTGCCGCCATTTCATGCTTTTGATCAACTCTTTCTCCGTCTTTTCATTTCTGCATCTTCATTCTTGTTCAAACTTTCCCTCTCAAATCCTCCATTGCTGCTTTTGCGAAGCTTTCTACAACCTGTTTCACTCTCTCCCTCCGGTGAGGCTTTCGTTGCACTTCTTTGCTTACTACCACCGTCTGACACCGGCGTACTTCACACCGGCCTTTTTGTAATCTAAACAATCATTTTTCAATTTTAGGCCGAAGTGCCTTCTTTTCTTTTCTGAATGCATTCTATACTTAAAATAATTTGCATGTCTTCAAAATACACCTTAACTGTGTAATCTCCTCATGGTGTAGCACCTCGGTTGTACCCATTAATCGGTTTATCTCAGCCTCGGCTTAACACTTGAAAATATTTTTTACAATATTTTCAAAAGTGTTATTTACAACTCGATACTTCACTCTTAGCAAGATTTCTGTCTTCAAATTTCTTCCAAGCCTTGGCAACATGGCAATCTCGACAAGTATGTAGATATTTCTTTCAACATAACCTTGGCTTAACTTGTAAATTTTTCTCAAAATTTCAACAAGTGTTAAACCAATCTTCTTTTAACATAACCTCGGTTTAACTTCAACTTGTAAATTTCAATTTCAACAAGTGTTAAACACGTCCTCGGTTTAACTTCAACTTGTAAATTTAAATTTAAATTTCAACAAATGTTAAACATGTCCTCGGTTTAACTTCAACTTGTAAATTTAAATTTCAACAAGTGTTAAACTAATTTTAGCTTTCCAAGAACCATTTTCCAACTCTCTACCCCCTAATGTGAACTTAAGTTCCACTTGGGTTCTCGTTAAGCATATGGCTTTAACCTTGTCGCCAAGGTTAGATTCAAACAAAGACTAGCCGAGGTCACCAACCTCAGTCTCTTTGTTAATCTGACTGGCATGCACTTGGCTCTAATCTGTGTTTCAGCTGATATGCCCTATTGCCGACAACCTTTCTCAGGCTGAGGTCCCTAACTTTGAACTATCTTGGGCTGACCTTCTTATTGTAAGCCCTAGCAAGTTGTTGCTGGTATGCCCCCAGCCGAATTGATGTTCTATCGCACATTGCACGTGGATTTCAAAGTATTTTCATGCTTTTTTACATAGGCTTCAGTTTCCTTTTGCACGTAAGGCCAAAAGAATCCTTACGATATTGCTCTATGGGCAAGAGATTTGCCCCCTGCATGGCTTCCACATACTCCTTTGTGGACCTTATATAAAAATTCTTTAACTTAGGCCAAGCTCTTCTCTTCTCGGACTTAATCATCTAGGCCGAGATCTTGTCTTTTGGGATCTAGGATCCGAGATCTGGAATCCGGGATCTGCTCACTTGGGCTGAGCTCTTGTCTTTTCGTATTCAGTGTTATCTCGGCATCACTTCGGCGAACCATTTCTCTTCTCTTGTTTGGACGCCTTTGTCCCCAGCATGTCCTCCTCGGCTCAAGCATACTTTTCTATCCTGGCCATCAGCTCCTCCATGCTTTTTGGTAATGTCTTTGCCAGTGATTTTCAAAGCAGACAGTCATTCTTCAAGCCGTTTTTAAACGATACAACCGCCACTTCCTGGTTGCATCCTGGTATTCGGTTGAATACCTCATGATACCTTTTGGCATAGGCCCTAAGGCTTTCATCCTCGCCGATCTTCAGGACCATTAGGGCGTCCACCCTCCATGGCTGTAGCTTGTTTGTCACGAACCTGGCCACAAACATCTCGGCCAGGCCTTCCTAGGTTTTCACAGTTCCTTTCGGCAACTTGTGAAACCGGTTCGATGTAATTTCTCTGAATGATGAGGGGAACACCTTGCAGAGAAACGGCTCGTTCTCGGTGTACAATGCCATGGAGTTCAGGTACAAGCCGACGTGGAAGTTGGGGTCCGACTTACCATCGTAGATCTGGAATCTCAGCATGCTAAATCTCTTCGGGGCTTCAAATTTGTCCAATTCTACCGAGAACGGCATTCTCGGCTTGACTAGGGAGGTTACCTCGGCATGATCTTGCTTCCTCTTGAGGTAATCTCTTAAGTCCTCTTTGGTCCGGCCAGGAGCTCGGCTATCTCCTGACTTCTTTTTTCGCTCTCCGCTTCAAATTGTGAGCTTTTCGACCTTTCTCCATGAGTTGTGTCGAAGCACAGCTCCTGCCTTTGAACATGCCGATGTTCTCTGGGGTCTGCTTCCTTGGCGCGATGCGTCCTTCGGGATTCTTCCCTTCTCGACTCACCTCGCCCGACCTCCCTTGAAGGCCGGTGTGAGTGTTTTTTGTTCCTAGTGTGCTGGGGGGCTACAGGGATTGTTTTCTGCCCTCCTTCCTGGGCATTGGCCGCTAGAATTGGCGTGTCCTGCAGCGGGAATGGTGGTTGCATGACGTTGTTTTGCATCATGAAATTGACGACCGATTGCAAGTCGGCCAATTTTTTCGCCATCTCTTTTACCTCTTCATCCCTCCACAGGCATCTATCCTTCCATACCTGAAAGTTTTCCTCGTTGTAATACCCACTTCGATCCGATTTCTTTGGTACGTCGCCCTCCTGGCCGACGTCTTTCTTGCCATGATTCTGACCTTGAGTCTTCTCGTTGCAACCATCTTCCTCTATGTCAAGGTCAACGTGCTTACCGTTCCCAGCAAGGATTTCGTCCCCAACCTTATCTTTCTGTCCGTCACTGGCCATCTATTCTCCTTTCTTTCCCACAGACGGTGCCAAATTGTGTGTGTCAATTTCCGACCACACTGCCAATCAAGCATTCAGCTGGAGAACACTAGCAGAATATATTAAGTCCGAACGACCTATCACAAAAAGAAGAGATTCTGGCGGTGGTTCGTCTACCCAGGGGCACTCCAACGATCAAGTCAATTATCTCTCAAAGATAGCAAAAGTGTTTAACTCACTATTCAGAACATAAAAAGCATACCTTAGACCCATGGGAGTGCCTCTCTTTTATAGTCAATACAAACCTAGTCCCAACAGAAGCCTAACTTTAATGGACTTAGGATTATTGCTAATCTTGGACTCCCAGTAGGATTGGGATAAACTCTCTAAGAGTCTTATCTTTACCCAAATTGAAGTCTTCTCCCATTCTAGGACTCTTGTCCCTTATTCGCTTATCTCGGATTCCGGTATCTTTGCAGATAACCTCGGCCTAGCCGAGATCATCTCGGTGTCATGACCAAGACACATGACACATCGGCTGACACTTTGGTGTCACCTCGGCCACGTGTTGTCATTCAAAATTTACGTCCCCACAGACCTCATTTTAGATTGTTAGATGTTGGAAATATTCGGCTTTAAATGGTTGACTGCAGCTATGATCCTAGATTTTAAGCATGATGTTGTCATGACCAGCATTTGAAAGCCTTTAGGATATGACCAAGAGCATCAATAATACCCATTTAAATGTGACTGAAATTGTTCAAATTTCACCAAGTGGCATAGTGGTGAGGTTTGATCGGAATGGGAGCCCTAGGTATTGACTAAGTGATCAAAAAAATAAAAATCTATACATGCTAATACTCTCTAATGATTGAATTTATAATCATTCTTACTAGTGAATGTCTTCCTGATTCCTCTTTATGTTTTGCTAGCTAACAGTGTAACAGAATATCTCTTAAAAATTTCCTGTAGAAATTATGCATGCAAAAGAAAACTTGAATTTTATCTGTTGCTTTATGCAATTTAGTGTTAATTGGAAAACTAATCCATTGTTGTGCAATGTGGCCAGTTAGTCTGAAAAGACATACTAGTTCAATTTTTTGCTATAACTATGTTATCAACCACTCAAAAAACACAGCTGCACTTTTGATGATAGTTCGTTAAAGGTTTGATTGCTAGCATATTGTACATAACATGTAGGTTCATGGACTTATGGTTGATGTTGAAAATGCATGTGAATTTTGATTTGGCTCCTACTGAAGATGTTTGACAATTTGTTGTTCAATAAGTTCTGTGTGGGAGGATGCAAGGATGCATCTTGACTTCATTAGTTCAGTTTTGTCTTTAGTGGCGTTTCTGGCCATTGACTTTTGATATACTGGGTTGTCACAAATAACAATTTAAGGATGCTTATGCTTTAAACAATAACTTGTTAGCTAGATGATATGTTACTTACGTGGTTTTTATTTTTAAATTTATGAGGAATAATTATGTGTCTCTCTTAGCGTTGACATATAATAAATTCACTAAATTGTGCAAAAAGTAATGCTTTTAATCTTTATAGTGATAAGACATCTGAGCCAATCCCTAGCTACAGAGCAGCAGCACAGTCAAGGCTGCATCACACAGCAGCTCCAACTTCAGCCCTCAATGAAGCCTGCAGTTGTTAATCTGTTAGAACTATAGTTAGGTCATTATAAGTGTGGTTAGATTCGGCAGTTTGTTAGTGATTACGGTTATAGCATTGCATCACATGTACATAATGAAAATAGATCCTCTGTATTACTTATTGAATGAAATGAAGTTTAATTTCTTTATATAGCTTCCCTCTTTTGAAGTTTTCCACAATACTTCCCAAGGAAATGTGGAGTAGTCTACTTATACTTTCATCCAAAATCTTACTTTAATTCATGAATTTTTGCTAAAATATTATTTGGTCTTTTCACTTTTAATTTTTATCAACCTCTCGACAGTACATGAATGAAAGAATAAATTTTAAATTTAAATAAAATGTAAGAGATTGATTAGTATTAGAATTGAAAAATAAAAGAAATACTAAAATGAAATTACAGCAAAAATATAAAGATACTAATTAACTCTTTTTCTGATACCCATGATTGAAAAATAAATAAACATTTTTTTCCTTCTGGATCAGGTAAACCAATACTATTAATTTACTTAGCCGACATTGAAGTTGTAATTTACTGTGTAACTAACTCAATAGTTGAGCAAAAGAATATAATTTTTAAGGTTTAATGCATGAATTAGACAAGAAGAAGGGGCATTATTTAATTTCCAATAATTGTTGCCGTGATTTCAATGGTGGGTCCACGCGAATCCCTTTTTTAAGTTTATTTTAAAAAGAGAAATGTCTAGTTTTTTGGAATCATATTTCCAAATGTACATAGCTTCTTACATGTTTTTGATTATGTATTTGATATCACTTTAAATTCCCTTTTTGATTATTGAATAAATTATTTATAAGAAAATTTATAATGATTTAATAATTATGATTATATGTTTAATCAAACTTGTTTTTTTTAATAAATAATTTATTTTTAAAATTTGTATTTATTATCTATTTTTTCTAATATAAATATAATGAAAAATTAACGAATGTGTTTTTTGGGTTAAATAATCTACATATTAAAACTTTATAGATTAATGATTAAATCATCAAATTAGAATTCATAACGGGTCACAGCCCAGACTAGACCAGTCAATCTGGACTCTTTTTGCAAATGCAAGAAAGTATTTTGAATTTATTTTTTAAATGGATAAATAACATTAAAATTTTTAAAAATATAATAAATCTTATATTTTGACATAATTAAATGGGGTTTTTTTTAGTAAGGTAATAAAGATCAAAACTAATATACATTTTAATGTAAGTGATGTGACATTATTTATTTATTTATTTATATGATTGATGAATGAGATTTTTAGTTTAAGATCTCTAATATTAAGATTTCATAAGATAAATAATATTCAACATTTTCATAATAGTGGGGGTCTCTCAACATTTCACAACAAAAAAATTTCCAACTCTTTATGGATAAATTTCTTTTTTTACAAATAAATTTCAGTTTCACTGAGAAATTTCAGCTCATCACAGAAAACCTTAACTAATAGAAAAAATATTAAATCTCTCATACTATTTAAAGTTGGAGAGAGATATTTCACTAATTTTCTCTTGATAAATTACTAATGAAAATGAGACTTAATGTTAAGTGGATTAAAATCTTAATAGAGTAAATGTAATTATACCAAATTTATATATATATTTTTTCAAATTTTAAGAGAGTACTATAATTTACGTTTCTTATTTTGTTAAGTCCTATTTCGTGTTTTAAAAATATGATTTCAAAATTTTCAAAAATCTTGAATGAAGTAATATTTTTAAAATAAGATTTTAAATCCAAAATCCTGTTTTTTATTTTTATTTTTTACAAAATAACAGAAATAATAATAATAATATATAGGGAAACACTATGGTATACACTCATATGCATCTTATAATTAAAGAAGAAAATGACATGATTTCATACTTTCTGAGTTAGAACTAAAAAAAAATGTTATAACTAAACATAACATGACTAAAATAATATCATAACTAAAAAAGAAAATTAATCATAACTAAAAAAGAAAATGATATAATTAAAAATGTACAAGGTACACTTTTTTTTTTTTATTTTTTTATTTTATAGACGTTTATATTAGAATTTCCAATAACTTAAAAAAAAAAAAAAAAAAAAAAAAAAAAAAAAAAATTCATCCGTTCAAAGATTTGACTTTGTGAAAATATACACCGAGAAAAGTAAGAACTTTTTTAAATAAGTAATGATAGAGATCTAAAAAATTCTACTAAATATGTCACATTGTGTGTGGGTCCCAAATGAGTCCCACACTTATGTAAGACATTTTGTATAATTTTTGATAGAATTTTTAAAATTTCTACCATTTTTATTTTTAGATAGGACCAGAAAAGTAAGATTAAAGATTATTTTTGTTGAATTGCTGACCATGATAATTATGTACCAACGAAAATATTTCCTCCACATGAGCCACCCATGGTTTTCAATGGAGCTTAGCCATGCTACAATCACTGTCATAACATAAAAAGACTCCAAATCAAGCTCAGTGTATAACATAACCATTAACCACCATCCAAAATAGTATCTTCTAGTAGCCAAGCCCTTCAATGCTCTTAAATTTTGATACAAGTGGAGATAGACATTCAATGTGAAATTTAACATTTTGGTAACTTAAAATTACAATATAAGAAGATACAATCAACTTCAATTTCTCCAACTGCTGATAAAATTTGTAAGCAGAGACTGGCAAAATCCAATATAAAAAGCTCGACGTGAGACCATCAGACTAGCATGCCGTTAAAGAAACTGATAAAATTCACAAGGGTATGTTAAATTGTTAATCCTCTCAACCATTTACAATCATCTCCATGAGGAAATCATTCCAAGTGTCTATCGGACCGGGCAAACACCAATGCAGACAATCGTTGATAACTTTAGCGTTTTTGTTCTTCGAAAATGGGTGATCGTGTCGATAAGGACCAGGATGCCCATCCGGTCTCAATAACGACAGCTCCATTAAATCAAGTAGTTTAAGATTCACACCCTTTTCAGAAGCGATGGCGGCTGCCTTGTCAAACTCCTCCAATTCAACATCGCGTAGAATTTTGATCAATGAGTTTAACTGAGACTCGCCTTCCTTGACCGGTGTTGTCCTACGGCAAGTTCCGCCACTGAACCATTCCCCATTCTCGAAGTGGTCCGGAGAGGTCGTCCGATAAAAAATCATTCCTTTGTGATTGGATGTGATGATGAAGTTGAACAAGTTCTTGAGGACTTTGCGGTAGGCAAAATTGAAACCAAGCTCTGGTAGCTTTCTCTTGGGACAGTAATGGCAGCCCAATATTATGTCATTCTCGTAGTAGATTGCGGTTTTGATAAACCATTTACCGCTTGCAAATATCATGTAATCCAAGCCCTCGTATAGGTCGGTCCATGTCGTGTCAAGTTTGTCAAGATGTAGCTCAATTTCAGATGTTGAAACACCGTCATAGTTTTCGAAAATAGCAGCTTTTGTAAGGAATGGGGACCAAATGACTGAGATAGTGAAGTTGTAATAGGGAAAGTGCCATCTCTTGGATCTGTATTCTGCATCGTGGTAAACTTCAATAGCTGGTTCCACCTTGAGGAAAAAAATAGTTTAGTTTGATCAGTTGCAGAACTTTTGGAAAAAAAGGCTATAGCATTCTGAGAACATGAAAGACATTTGACACACAACTTAACAGAATCTGATGCAATACAGAGACAGATAGTGCCAACATTTGAAGATATTATAGCATCACATCATATTCATCAAGTTATAATCCATACTAGATTTATAAACCAATTGGCATATATCCAAAAACACACATGCCAAAGTGCATGTCAAATATGGAGTTAGCCCAATAAGCATAAAAAATAAATAAATAAATAATTACAAATTATGTTTAGATTTGTGGATGACAGCAAGTGAGATGGTTGTGGCCAGTG